>OW568886.1:0-616396 GCA_938743325.2 Pycnococcus provasolii
CTAACCCTAACCCTAACCCTAACCCTAACCCTAACCCTAACCCTAACCCTAACCCTAACCCTAACCCTAACCCTAACCCTAACCCTAACCCTAACCCTAACCCTAACCCTAACCCTAACCCTAACCCTAACCCTAACCCTAACCCTAACCCTAACCCTAACCCTAACCCTAACCCTAACCCTAACCCTAACCCTAACCCTAACCCTAACCCTAATTGTAACCCTAATTGTAACCCTAACCCTAACCCTAACCCTAACCCTAATTGTAACCCTAATTGTAACCCTAATTGTAAACCTAATTGCCAGGCTGGCAGTTTGATGCACATGTTGAAAAAAAAATTTTGCCTCCGGTATGCGGCCGACCGTCGGCCAGTGTCGTGCAGAACGAAGCCAATAACAACAGCCATTTTTTTTGGCAAATAGGTTTGATTCGAAGCACTCACTCGCGGCACGAGGTTGGTCAAATTGTTAATACTCTTAGCGAAAGGTATTTGCTAATCGATCGCCCCACGACCCGGAGGTTGTGCACAATGAAGACGAACCGATCCGCATCGCACACGTCGTTCCTAACAAACAAGTCCTCGTGGTCATCCACTTCAAAACTTTCGACGCTATCTTCGCTCACGGAAACATCTTCCGGAGTCTCCGACTCGTGCACGGCTGTTTCGTATGTCTTCCAAACGTTGTAGTGGCTCATTGCGCACGACTTGTGAAGTTAGTCGATCGGCTGGGTACGCGCTAAAGCCCCCCCTTAAGGCGGCCAAAACCCTAATCGTCCATAGCTAACGTTGTACCAACCTCCAGTCGGAAAAAACTATCACATCAGCCCAAAGCTCAACGATTTTATTACCTCGGATTCAAGAACAAGAATACAGCATATCTGCTAGATCCCGACTCGAACAACGTCATTGAGCGTGGGCACATACTCAAAACCATTGAGCTCTTCAATGCTGACAACAGCATGGCGGACGTCAAGCAGCACTCTACATACGTCAACGTCGAAGCAATGCCACTTGAGGGTGGTGAGCAAACCAAACCTGCAGTCAGCATAAACCCCAACAAACGCATGCGCACCACTCGAACCAAATTCCGACTGCCTGAAGAGGGTGGTGAACCCTCGGCCGGAGAGGGTGGTGCACGTACGGCTGGAGAAGATGGTGCACGTACGGCTGGAGAAGATGGCGACCGCACGGCTGGAGAGGGTGGTGTATCAACCAATGCACCACGCTCCACGCCATGGAATACGGACATCGAAACCTCCAGCCCATACAGCCAAGACGGACACGAAGAATACATGCCGCTCAAGATCTTCAGTGACCAAATCGAGATATCGGCAGGACCACATACCTTCGAAGGATGTCGTCGCAGCGATGCAGCGAATGCTGTACTGCCGAAACTGACCGGATGCAGCCCCACGAACTCTATGCTCAAGCACAAATTCCGAGACTACGAGAATGTGCTCATGCACCCACCATACAGCAAAGCGCAAGAGTTCCTCGACTACGCGAAATCAAGTAAAGAAGTAAGTAGAAAGAGAGAATGATCTTACAATAGTAAAGTAGAAGTAGTATAGCCGCCAGCGCGCCGCCAGCTGAAGCGCGTCGGTGGTCCGTAGCCACTCATTACATATCGTCTCCATCATTTACCGTCTTGACTGATTATTCCATAGGGGGAGTTTATAGTGGGCTGTCAGTCACCCACTATAAATACACCACGTCCTGAAACTCAAGACGGTTTTCCCCAAAACCGAATTCACCAAAACAAATCTCCAGTGGGGGTTTCACCAAAGCAACAAACCCCTAGGTCCAAGTCGGAGGTCACAATAAAATTGGATGTCCGATAGTGGATTGAGTTGGGTCATGAGTTGGGTCAAAGTCTATGCCAAACCTCGTCCAATTTGAAGACGTATTCGAAAAGTTATGCCATCTTAAAGTGTTGTGTTTCCCGCGTGTATAACTTTTGTTTTAAGTTTTTCCCGACCATTTTCCCCGATTATTATGGCTGATGGCGCGCTCGAAGAGTTCGTTGCCGAACTTTTGATATGTTAGTGTTAATGGACATATGAATCGAAGAGCAGTTGTGCACATTACTACAATAGTTTCGTCGAGAACGAATATATGTCGCGGTTTGACATATATAGGGCTAGGGTTAGGTTTAGGGTTAGGGTTACCGTTTTACCTCACCCCGTGGATCTGTGTAAACCCGAGTAGTTTGGTTGTGTCCTACCGGGTAGGGTTTCGTTCGCTTCGCCTTCGCCCTCGCCGACGTCATTTTATTCCTCCTTCCTTCCAAGTCCCAGGATGTCGTCCTCGGCCGTGCTCCAGCAGTGCGCGCGCACGCTCGTGCGCTCAGCCTCAGGCTCATCCCGTCAAATATCCACGTCAGCCGTCGCGCGAGGTGGTGGCGGGCCTTTCGACTACGTACGTGCTCTTGTGTCTCGGTTGCTCTCTCTCGGGTGCTTTCATGGCTTTTGTTTCTTTCGCTCACTGTTGTTCGTGCACGAGGGTACTTCTTTCGTCTTTCTTGCCCTGGTTTTCTTCGCCTCTGGAGGGAATGGTCCATCTTGTTGGTGTTGTGAGTGGTGGTGGCGGTGGTGAAGAGTCGTCCTGTTGGCGGTCCGGTTCGTCAACACACGTGGCGGTGTCCCCGTCACTCGTCATATATATATATAAATATATACTTGCCTTGCTGGTAAAAAAAGGCAAAGCACGTGCATTGTCGCCAGCTCACACCCCAACAACGCACGCACATCATCACACAATATTAAAAAAAAACATAATACACAGCACTACATCCACGCACCTAAAATGTACGACGTTGCGGGAATGCCAAACAAGCACCTCGTGTACGGATCCATGTGCACGGTGGGTCTCCTTGGCGGATTCTTCATCCCACTCTATGCAATCTCCCACTCCCAGAAGAAGACCATGGGCTAAAGCAAACTCGTTTAGGAGTGGAAGTGGGAGTGGAAGTCACCGACATCCCATCACCTCCTGTTTTCTCCCAGAACACAATTCTGTAACCACGGGAGAACGCTCCAAAAAGGATACCATTAAGTATGTTAAGCATCTAAAAGGTCGTCAAGTGAGAGTGCTATCCGCACCATTAGTTATTTAAAGCCCTCTGGAACATCAGAACTCTCGTTGGCGCCCACCGCGCCGCGGTGAGCCTCGCCCACGTGCACGCGCACCGCCTGACCGCCTCGTGTCGCTCGAGGCACAAGGCGTCTTGTGCGTTTGGAACAAGAGTCACACACCACGACCGACACATTTCCTGCTTTTGCCTTCTTTTTAGAGTTTTGTTGATATTACAGTGCACTACTACACAAAATACAGTACAATGTGAAAAAAACCATGAACCTGTTGTTGTTGTTGTCGTTGAAAAAGATGAGGTTGTTAGTTTGTTCGGGAATGGGTCTATCAAACTTAAATCGCACTGATTCTTGCGAATTTTGTTAGCGAAATACCTCCCGATATTTCAATCTCCGCACTTCCGAATGAAGCGGCCGCAAGGAGTGGAACAATGGTTTGTCTCCTGCACCGTGATTAACTCGTGGCGGATATCGTTTCACCCAAAAGGGAAAACAACAGAAAACATACCCCAAAATTAAAAACACAACAAATACGTACGTACCTAGACTATGGAGAGTACTTGCGCTGCGGCACAGACGGGAACATCGGTTTCCGATACTCCCATACCGCATAGCCTGTCGTACCGTCGCCTGCAGTGCCGTCGACGCCATAGACTTGCAATCGTTTCCACGAACTCCCACGGAAGCAATCAGAGGCATGTGCCACCACAACAGCCCTGCGAATGTCCCCGTTCCACCGAAGTGCCTCATTTACCGCTCCGGTGGTGTGAAAAAAAGCCACCGGCGCCCTTGCGTAGAAAACAACCGAAGGGAGATGCCTTCCCACGCAGCACACCGGCGCGCCGTCGTGCGCCGAAACGTAGCGATGGGCATGTGCAGACGCGGCTCGTAGAGGCGCCTGTCTCACCGCGTCAACCGACCGAAGAGCTGCGGGGAACGCGGTTGCCCAGAAACATGCAAGCGACGCAAACAGCGCCGATGCCGCCGCCACGATTCGCCCGCCTCGGGCGAGCCAGATGCAAGATGCTGCAGCGGCGGCATAGCTTACGGCGCCAAGCACGCCGACGCCGCTCGCGGATAGCTGCATGCCGATGCGTGCCGTTTCCGCGTCGTTCACTAAAGAGGCGAGCTGCGATGGCGCCGCACTCCACGCCACCGCCAGCAGTGTCAGCAGGGCGGCGGCAGCGAATGCCGCGGTGCCAACGCCTCGCTCCATCTCTCGATGATTCGCCAACGCGATACCGCCCAGGCCTGCGAGTGCGGGCACGCATGGAAGGTAATACGATGGAAGCTGCGAAGCGGAGACGGAAAAGCAGGCGAAGCTCGCGAGCGCCCAGCTCGTGAGAAGAAGGCGAAAGGCGTTCGCATCGGTGAGGCGCCTCGGTGGTGCCTGGGCACACATGCGCAGCACATTTACCACGACAGGTACGCCGAGTATGCCCAGAGGTCCTGCGCCAAGCAGCGTGCACGCGGCAGGGAACCAAGCTGGGCGTCCGCCATGGTGGTTGACACCAATCAACGCACGCTCGATGTGGTGGTAGCCAAAGAATGTGCCGATGTACTCCGCGCCATGGCGCCACACCATGAGCGCGTACCATGGCAGTGCCACCGCGCACGCGACGAGGATGACAACAGCGGCGCGGTGGGCGACCCGCCTTGCCTTCTCCATGAGCTCCTGTGACGAAAGTGCGTGAATGCGCCGTTCTGCGGCGAAGCGAAGAGCGTGGTACGTGCACATGACGACGACGGGAAGGGCGGCACCCACAGGTCCCTTTGTTAGCGTCGCGGCACCGAGGATGGCGCCTGTCACAGCCCATCTGCGGTAGGATGTGTGCTTGCTTTTCTCGTTCGTTGTCTCGCGATCCGCCGCGAAGAGCGCAAGAATGCCAAACGCGGCGGTGCTCACGAAGCTGGCATCGGAAAGCGCCGCGCCGTACCAGATGGCGAAGAACGGAGCACCCGCAACGGCGGCTGCGACGACGACGGCGCTATTGGCAGCGTTGTACTTCTGCGCGGCTCTTCCAACGGCTGCGCACGTGAACATGCCCATGAGAATGCTGGGCATGCGCGCGGCGGCAACAAGAAGTGCTGGGTGATTTGAGGAGGGAAGCTGGGTGGCGATTTGTATGGCTGTTGCCATGGCCCAGTACGCGAGCGGTGGTTTGTCGAAGCGCGGCATGGCGTTGAACTGCGGCGTGACGTAGTCGCCCGTGATTGTCATCTGGTACGCCGCCTCCACGAAGAGCGGCTCGGTGTCGTCGACGAGTCCTACCGACGAGAGAGCTATGGAAGACGCTGCTGAAGCCACGAGAAGAAGTGCTGACGCATGAGAGCAGTGCTGTAGAGCTGGTGGTGGTGGTGGTGGTGGTGGTGTATGATTCTTATCGTCATCGCAAGTCTCGTGGTCAAATCTCGTGGAGGAGGAGGAGAAGGAGGAGGAGGAGGTACGACGCGTGTGACTACCTGGACGCACGAGTGAGAGTTGCGAGCGAGAGTTTTTTCTGAATGGGGAACGAGTCGTGCGAGTTTGGTGCTGCCCAGTAGGAGTCGTCGTCACCATCGCACAGGAATAAGATCAGTCGGCGCCGAGTTCAACCAGCCCAAAGTCTGCAGAGCCGTGCATAAATAAGTAAATAGGTTAAAGTGCAAAGACTGTGTACGTTGTGCAGTGCTATCTCATGGCAGCGCGCGGCATGTCGGCGAGGGAGTGACTGACGGTCAGGTCACTCACAGCCCCAGAGAAGGCGAAACAAGACGGCGAGAAAAGGCGGCGCGGATAAAGGTTTATTAGGGGGGGGGGGGGGGGGGAGATTGGAGCCCTAACCCTAACAGGTAACCCTAGACCCTAACCGCCTCTCCCCGGGCTTTTGCCGGACCGGACGGACCTTCTCGAAGAATTTGAAAGTTGCCCTCCCCTTTCTAACTTTCTTTCCCTCACCCCCCGCGGCCAGGCCAAGGCCTTTCTTTCGTCTCCGTCCCCCCCCCCCCCCCCCCCCTCGTTGACTGCCCAACCTCCCCCCGGCCTACTTCCTAGCAAGTCGTCGTACGGGCTCTCGTCCTCCTTAATTAACGGCAGTAAGCTCTTATATCGCGTCGCTGGCCTGGCTGCTCCTCGTCATGCCGCCGAAGACTGCTGCCACCGGCAAGAAACCAACACACGGTGAGACTTCTGCAGGCGGATTCACCATGGTGGAGGCGCACACGCAAGTGCACAGGCACCTCGAGTTTGCGATTGAGCACGTCGCGCACACCGCCGAAGTCACGCGCGCCATGGAACGCGTGCCGCGCGAATGGGCCGTCCAGCTCGCCATGGACGCGGCGCAATCGGCGTGCAACCTCGCGTTCGTCAGGTACGAAAACCAACCCACAACCAGAGAAGCGCTCGCGTGGGCAAACTGGCTGCCGGAAAAACAACCACACCGCGTCACGTGTGACACGTGGGGGAGAGGCCTGCTCAAGTCGAGAAACGCACAAGTCATAGAAATGCGCGCGGGAGGGGCGGTGCACAGGCCGTCAACCGCGCCGCCAACCTTAACTGGCAGAATAACGACGGCGCGCTCAAGGCCGTCCACCGCTTCAACCACGACTTCGACAGGAGCAAGAAAAGCATCGACGGCGGCTGCTCCTGTGCAGAAGCAGAGACCAGCAACGGCGCAACCGTCGTCGTCGTCGATGCGTGCCGACAAAAAGAAGGTGAGAAGACCAGCAACGGCGCCACGCAAGCTGCCCACACCGCCTGGCATCAAGCCAGGGAACAGCTTGCTTGGAGGAAGAGATGCCGAGATGTTGCACGGGGATATCTCCAGGTCGCGTCCTGGAACGGCGGTGGGTTCGCAGTCCAACACGCCACGGCCCATCTTACCAACGAGATCGTCATCCGCTCGATCGTTTGCTGTACACAAACCTGGTGTCTCTGCTATTCATGCCGCCGCTGCTACTGGCACGGCACCACCACCTATACGGCCTAGGCCACAGTCTGCCATGCCGCTGGTGAGGCCGCCAAAGCCGCCAACAGCTGCAGCTGCCACAGCCACCACGTCGACGGAGGGGAAGGGCGATGTTCTTCCCGCGCTTCCGAGTTCGCGCGCGGGCGACATTGCTCGTACGTTCGCTCTTTCGCTCGGCAAGCCGTCGTCATCTGCAACAGCAGGCAGCGGCGGCAGAAAGTGGGGCACGCGCCGCGCTACTAGCATTCTTGGAATGCTCAAATCCGCGCGTGAATCCGGTGACGGGTTGCGTGCGGATATGGCGTTACCCGAAAGCATATCGGAGCGATGAATGAAAGCCTTCGAGCTGCTGCTGCTCACTTTGATGATTTTTTTTTCTGTAAAGTACCACAAGATTCTCCACTTGGCATTGTTTTGGGGGGGGGATGAATTTGTGTGAACACTACCGGGTACGATATGGACAGCCGTTGGACAAAGTAAACCCAGTAGTTTCCATTACTGAATGAGCGAGAGATCGTAGGCTTGAGACTCAGCTTTTACTTCTGGCCGAAGGCGATTCCCTTCTCGATGCTCGACTTGAGCTCCGGCTTGAGCTTTTCCAGACACTCCTCCTCGAACGGCGTGAGGTCGCCGACGGGGAACACCTCCTCCGCGCCGCGTGGTCCGAGCTTCACCTTGGACGCGAAGTAGTCGAGTCCCTCGACGACAGACGACTCGACGTACGCGCACTCGAAGACGGGCTCGCCGTTCATGCCGCGAAGGCACGACTCGGCGAATCGCGCGGCGGCGTACGCCATGGACAGCGTCGCGGATCCGGCGCCATCCTTCGCCTCAACAACCTCCGTGCCGGCATTCTGAATGCGCGTCGTCAGCGCCTCGATCTCCTCGGCGGTGTAGTCCGCCATGGGCGTCGCCTGGGAGAGGAGGGGCAGAATCGTGATCCCTGCGTGTCCGCCAATGACGGGAACGTCCGTCTCCACGACGTCGAATCCCTTGAGTTCCGCGAGGAAGGTGTTGCTGCGCACGATGTCGAGCGTGGTGACACCGAACACCTTCTTGGGGTCGTACACGCCCTTCGCCTTGAGCACCTCCGCGGCGATGGGCACGGTGCTGTTCACTGGGTTTGAGATGATGTTGATCACCGCGTTGGGGCAGTGTTCTCCGCACGCCGTCACGAGAGTCTTGACGATTCCCGCGTTGATTTCGAAGAGGTCGTCGCGCGTCATGCCCGGCTTGCGCGGCACGCCAGCGGGGATGATGACGAGGTCGCATCCCGCGAGTGCGTCGCCTAGTTGGTCGTCACCTGCGTATCCCGCGACTTGAATCGAAGTGTTGATGTGGCTCAAGTCTGCGGCGACACCTGGGGTGTTTGCGATATCGTAGAGAGCGAGGTTGGTGACGAACGGGTTCATCTTCAAAAGCAGCGCGAGCGGCTGTCCGATTCCTCCCGCGGCGCCTAGAATAGCAACCTTGCGCATTGAGGATGCCATTGCTGTTCCGCTGGCTGATCTGGAGCTGCTGCGTCGGCTGAGGACGAGGGACTTTGCCGATCGCGCCACCCGCGGTGCGGTGCGACGAGGCAGGTGCTGCTGAGCTTGCGTAGACTTGAGCATGTTGGCGCGCCGTGTGTTTAGTGTGTGTTTAGTGTGTGTGCGAGTGTGCGTGTTTGTGCGAGTGCGGGAGAGGGAGGGAGGAGGGAGGGAGGGAGGGAGGAGGCGGCGCCTTGCTTGTTTGGTGTGGTGCCAAGAGGAGTTTGGAGTTGGTGGGAACCCTAACCTAGGAAGGGCACTACGATAGTTCAAGGGGACGGAAAAATCCCGCGTAGAATCCAAGAGTTATCAGCACAGATTTTATGCCTTCTTTTTCCGAAGAAATGCGGGAAGAAATTAATGGCCTGTCGTCACGATTCGTCTGGGTTTTTGTGTAAGGTTCCAGTTGGGGGTTTCCCATTTTCTTTGCTCAATCCCTGGTTCTGCGGCGCGTCGGCGGTCTGGTGGTACAATAATGTACGAACAGTGAGGTGAGGTGAGGAGTGTGGAGCACCCAGAGAGAGGCCCAGGGGGAGCTTAACAAGAGAGGCAACAGCCAAAAAAAAGGAATTCGACAAATCAGCTGTGGCATCGCATTTCGGAGAAAGAAGAAGCAGCGCATGAACTTCATTTGAGCAAGTCGCATCACCCCCTTCTCGCATCGCATCTGGCTGATTTTTTATCACAGTCCTGAGTCGGTTCCTGCCCTGCCACCTTGCATCCTTGCATCCTTGCGTCGCGTCGCCCCTCCCTTCCACCTCACCAACCACACAGCTCACAGCTCACAGCTCACAGGCACCTTCATTTTCCCTCCGTTCTGAAAAACAAAGCTTGCAAGGAGGACCATGGGAAAAGGACGTGGCAAGGGAACCGGCCGCGGCGGCTTCTTCGGCGACGCCATGGAAGACGCCGTCGACTGCGCGCACCAAATGGCGTGCTGCGCATGCTGCCTCGTCATATTGGGACCTCTCTTTGTTATTATTGGCATCGCCTTCCTCGGCGCGGCGACGAACGACACGCGTGGAAAACTCATCAAGGAGTACAGCGGTACAGTGAACTTGTGGAAGGATACGTACTACAAGCAATTTGACGGCATCAACAACATCACGCTCGCACCGCAGGGGTGCACCGTGGATTCGTTTATCAAGTCGAGCCCGACGGACAAAGATGAGTGGCAAGGCTCGGACCAGAAAGACTGGAAGGACTACACCTCACTCAAGTACTCGAGCCCATCAGACGTCGCGGTCACAACTTGCGGTGATTTCGCTACGCCGTCGCCGCCGCCGCCGCCGCCGCCGCCGCCGACCGGTCGACGCCTCAAGTCTGAGGAGAACCTCCCACGACGCGTTCTTGCAACCGGCTCGGGCTCGGGCACGGGCACGTCGGCAACGAGCAAGACGGACAAACGGATCAGTGTTGGCACGACAAGAACCTTGCAGCTGAAGGTTGACGGCGTTTCGATTTCGTACCCCAACTGGGCGCAGGACCGCACAGTTACCTTCTACATGAACGACGCCGCGATCGGATGCAACGGCGAGGGAACTTCCGCGTGCGAAAGTGCCTGCAAAAACGAAGCTTCTCATAAGGGCGGCACATTCAAAAGCTACAGGCCAGCCGGCCAAAATGGCTATTCGTGCACTTTTGAGGCGAAGGAGTATGCGCAGAGTGCTTGCCTGAAGATTGAGAAGAAGAGCACGCAGTGGGCCGTGAACTACCTTGACGGCGCTGGCTGCTACGACGTGAGCGTCGGCGGCAAGACAACCTTCGAGACGGGCGAGTACGACTCAACACCGGCGAATATGATTCCCTTCGAGGTGCGCCACGCGAACGACCCGCTCATCTCGTACATGCGCCTCACCAAGGGTGGCGACTTCGGCCTGTCCACGGCCACCAAGATTGCCATCGGTTTTGTGTGTCTCATCATCGGCGTGATCATTATCGGGCTTGAGATTATGTGCTGCGTTGCGGTGCAGCGCATGTTCTTTGGCGATCGCCGTCCCGAGTCGCGTCCGCAA
Organism: Pycnococcus provasolii; assembly: GCA_938743325.2. Lineage (NCBI taxonomy): Eukaryota > Viridiplantae > Chlorophyta > Pseudoscourfieldiophyceae > Pseudoscourfieldiales > Pycnococcaceae > Pycnococcus > Pycnococcus provasolii. The sequence continues at coordinate 10,582 of OW568886.1, forward strand.
GGTGTTCAGGGTGCGATGTATGACTTCACCGGACGGTACTTTGGCCAGCCGATGGGCGGCGGTGCGCCAGGATATCCCGCTCAGCAGATGGCGCAGTACCCACCGCAGTATCCGCAGGCACAGCCGCAGTACCCGCACGCGCAGCCGCAGTACCCGCACGCGCAGCCGCAGTACCCGCCGCCTGGTATGCCCATGCAGGGCGGCTATCCCCCTCAGGGCGGTGGTTACCCCCCTCAGGGAGGCTATCCTATGCAGCAGCCTGGATACGGCGGCGGGTATCCTCCGCAGCAGCCGCAGGGTTACCCGGCAGCTCCCATGGGCTACCCCATGAAATAAATCGACACATACATAGTTGGATGGGCAAGGGTTAGGGTGGATCCACTGATCGTTTCTTTCTTTCTTTCTTTTGGTTTGGATTGTAGTAGTGTGTAAGAAGGAGCTCGGCAGGGGTTGCATTTGTTATTTCAATAATGACTCCGGGCCGTCAAATCCTTCTTCGTATCTTTTGCGTCGTGTAAACTGCACTTACTTCCCATGCTAATGTCGGACTACTTGAGAATGCGTGCGTAAGTCTCACGCCTGTCCGGCATTTGCGTGTTTGCACTTGATTCGCAATCATAATAAAATCATACGTTCCGCAATCCCGTCCGCGTTTGCTGCCGTAGCACCCAAGGAGCACGGTACCGCTTTGCGCTCTTCTTGATGCCTCCTCCCGTCCGACTCCTCTTCGCCACCGTCCTCTTCGCCACCTTCAGTGGTACCTCCACATCCACCGTCTCTCTCTGCCTCCCACTACTTCCTCTTCGGCGCCGTCCTCTTCGCCACCGTCCTCAGTCGTACCTCCACAACCACCGTCCTCAGTCGCACCTCCACATCCACCGTCTTCGCCTCCGTCGTCGTCGCCACCGTCGTGGTTGTCGCCTCCTCCACCTCCTCTGGTATGAAGAAAAAGTGATTGTGCACCAGCCTTTCGTCGACGTTGAACTTGCGAGGGTGGCGATGGCGTTGCGCCGACATCGCCACCCTGGTGCAAAGCATGGACCCTCATGCTTTGCTCCATAGTCTTCTTGGAGGCCTCCTAGGCCTTCTCCTCTTCCCTACCTCTGCCTTTTACTTTCATTCTAGTAACTAAACACTTTACCTTAAGCACTCTTCTTACCTTAAGGTCTACCTCCTACAACACCTTGCGGCTCGGCGCGTCCCTCCGACATGAGCGTGCATCGCGCTGCGACCGACTTGTACGCCAAGTAATCGGACTGCTTGTTCCGCGCATCCTCTCTCACCGCTCGTGGCAACCCAGTTGCGTCAGTGGCATCAAAGAATGCCGAATACTCTTCGGCTCTAAATGCGGAGTACGCCGAGAGGAGTACGCCGGAGTGCACCGCGCAGTACTCCTGCTACTCCCTCGCCGCCGCCGCCGCCGCCGCCGCCGCCGCCGCCACCGCCACCGCCACCGCCAGGAGGAAGAACGCACGCCATTGCATTTCAATGCCCGTCATTGTCCGACAAGTCTGATTTGCCAGGTGGCTCGACCAGCCGGACCAGGATCCCCAAAACAAAGTTTCCCAAAAATACATGGACAAGAGGAATGGTTCTACAGCGGATCCCCCGAAAGCCCGATGGGTTGCTTGGCCCGACTCGCAGGCCAAATCTTTATCCTGACAACAAATGACGCTACGCGCTCGCACGCCTTCAGGCGGCGGTTTACATGCGCGGCGTTGTCGTCTCCACATCAGCGCGTCGTTCGCGCCAAGGCGCCGCGCGCCGCAGGCTCCACCGGAGACGGTCTTCAACACGCAAATGCGAGACCTCCTTCTCAGGCAGACGGCGACGGGTGGTGCGCTGCTGCTCTTCAACGCGGGGTCGTTGCCCGGGCTGTACCGGCTCGCGACGACGGGCGTGCCGGACGTGAACACCCCCGCCGAGGCGTACGTTGTCGCGCAGGTGGTAGTGGGCATGGCGCTGTGCGGCTTGCCACTCGCGCAGCTCGGAAAGCTATTGGATGGATTGAATATGCCAATCACCATCAAGATGCGCCGAGACACGGAACTGTTGACGCTGTCGACGTTCGGCTCCAAGTCGCAGCCCGTCGCCGCAGCCGTGGTCGCACTCGGGCTGAGCCTCTGGACGGGTGTTACGGAGGAGGTTGCCTTTCGTGGGTGCCTCATGCCAAGGTTAGCGGAGATGTTCCACAGTGCACCTCTCGGCGTCGCCGCCTCCAGCTTGCTGTTCGGCCTTGCTCACTGGAGCTTCGACGTCAGCGTCGAGAGCGCATTTTTGCTGACGTTGCAGACATTCTACGGCTTCTGCTTCGCGCTGTGCTATTTGCTCTTCGACGGGCCGGGCACCGCAACGCTGTGGGACGGCACGACGAGCGATGTCACGCTCACTGGACTGCTTGCAGCCATCGGCGCGCACACGCTGTACGATTTCCGCGCATTCTACGACACGCACAACGAGGTGGCGGGGCAGGTTGCGTACACGCGTCGCTCGCTCGTCTCACCGCCGGAGGTGGACGCCGGGGGGGCTGTGTTGGAGAGAGTTAGAGACATTGCATCCGAGAATGAATTGGACGAAGGTTTTCTAACGCTGACAAAGACAGTCTTCTACTACCTCGACACCAATCAGGATGGCTACGTCGACTCAGAGGAGCTGCGGAGCGGTCTGTGCACATTCGGCAGCTCGTTGCGCGGAACCGACGGCTCGCAGCCTCCGAGCATGAGGGATGTCTCCGCTCTCATCGAGAGCGTTGACGAGGATGCGAACCAGAAGCTCGACATTGCCGAGTTTTTGGAGTTGGTTTTGAAAATGGAGGGCAATCCCATGGTGATGGTGAGCAGCCTGTTGTACACACCTTAAGGAAGTGACGTTTGTTTGTTTGTTTGTTTGGATTAGTTGTTTGTTTGTTGGTATATAACATTACGATTATGATACATTTTGGTTGTTACCACTTGTGCACCACCTGAGCATCCATCACAATTTTGCGCGCGTAGGAATCCATCTCGCACCGTCGTCGCGTTTCCTCCGGGGACTCCTGCGGTGCATACTCGTCAACGTCAAAGCCGCGCTCCTTAGCCATCCTCGCGGGCACGACGTGCTGCCACCAGAAGGAGGCGAGCATGCTGTAGCAGTTCTCCCAGTATGCACGATCGCGCTCGAAGCGAAACACCTTGCACCCGTGGTTTGGCGTGTAGCAGAGCAGGTGCACGTACTCACGATCGAACACCTCCATCTGTCCTTGAATCTGCGGAACGTAATACGGTGGCGGCGTGTCCCACGGCTTCATGAGCTCAGGGCTGCCCCTGTTCCATGGACACTTGATTTCCAGGAGGCCGTCCGTCAGCAGGCCATCCGGGCTCGCGCCAAGCCAGCTCTCGCTGAGGTCCTCGCCCAGCGTCTGGAACGCGACGTGCGTCTGCACGGACACTTGTAGCTGTTCCTCGTACGCCTTGAGGGCCAACGGCTCGCTCGCGGAACCGTGCCGCGTCGCGGCATTTCCCCTGAAGGGTTCCGCCAAGCCAAGCTTCGACTTCCACAGCTCGAGCTTACCGCGCATGCCAAAGTGTCCAACGGCGTTGGCAAAGTCGCTCGCGGTGATCCGCGCGTCGCGAAGCGCGTGCCACGTAGCACTGCCCTGGTCCTGATCAGCCCACGTGCCACCACGAAGCGGGGTGAGTGACGTAAGCGTGGATAGCGCCCACAGGTTGTCGGAGGGAACTTGTGACTGTTGTGGTATTGTGCTACGGTGTATGTCTGGTGTTTCAGCGTCGAAGAGCATCCTTTTCAAGTCCTCGCACAGCCGCGTGCGCTCCGAAGGCGTGCTGTTTGCATAGCTAAACTGGAACTCCGACGCGAGCGGGTGCTCGAGAGCGCCAAGCTTGTTGTACATGAAGTGAGCAAAGGTTTCCTCCTTACCTTGGATGTTTGTGTAATTATTTTTGGACTCGTACTCGATGGCGCGTAGCAGGTGGTTTCGCTGGTGGTCGTCAAAGGGGGAGGAGGAGGAGGAGGAGGAGGAGGAGGAGCCGGCTGCTGTGAATGCGAAGCGTTGTTGTTGCTGAGAGGTGGTGTAGTAAGAGTGGCGGCGCAACCCGAAGACGGAGAACGAGCGCCATAGACGGCGCGTCATCGACGACGACGACGACGCACTTGGCATGGTGGTGGTGAACGAATTTTCTAGTTGCAAGCTTGTTTCAAGGAAAAGATCCGTCAGAAGACAGACCAAAGTTTTGCCTAAAATTTCTTTATATTCTTGAACATTCGCCGATGGTTTTCAACAAATAGAAAACCGGCATCGCAATCGTGCGGCCACGGGTTCGAGCCCCGTATGTACGTGAATTTTTCGCACCATACTTCGCTCCTATAAAATAAAAATAGACGATCTCACTTATCTTTCATTCCTTCTGCAGAGGGTAGCGCAAAATTACGCCCTGTTGTAAGTTCATCATTTCGCTGATGTCTTCGACTTTCAAAAAAAAATACCACCTCATCATCCACAATTCTCTTCCTCAGAGCTCAGTTGGTAGAGCGCACGACTGTACGTAAAATTCTCGAAGTTGAATTCTATACCACCTTCGACATCGACAATTCTCTTACACCACCATTCAATCACAGCTTAAAGTGCATCCTCCAATTCGTTGTGAAACAGCGATAACACATAATCGGCTTGTCGCGCATCTCTATATCGCCACGAATGTGGTGTTTTTTTTTTTGTCGGATTGGGGACACATTCGCGGCCGGGCGACCGGGACATCATGCGTGTCGCGCACTTAAGGGCGGCGGCGACGAGGACGACGAGAATGTCGACGCTGAGGCGACCTAAAAACACACAAACACACACAAAAAAAAGATCAAACAGCGCCGATTAATTACGGTGCAGCATTGGGCGCAGCGAGATAAGCAAGCTTCTCTGCACGCTGGTTCACCTCGTCACTCCACTTCGGGAGACCAAGCTTTCCACTCCACTCGCCGTATCCGTCACCCTCCGCGCTCTGCGCAATTCCAAGCCTCGCGACGTTTTGCACAACCTCGGGAAGGAACACCGCGCGCCAAAAAGCGGGACGAACGAGCATGCGCTCGTAGAATGCGCTGAGATGTGGCCACGTGGCTGACGCGCCCTCCTCGCATCCGCCGCCACCATTCTTCGTGGCGGCAAGTGCGTGCATGGCGAGCGAGAAGCGGTTCAGCTGCCACGGCACGTCCTGAATCGCACATGATGACAACTGAACTTATGTGAAGGAAAAAAGGTTGGACCCATTTTTTCCGACCAAGGCGGCGACGGCGTTGCTGCTGCCACCCACCGCAAGTGTTTTCTTCTTCTTCCGCACGAGGAGGAGAGGCAGAGGCGACATGGGAACTCTCAAGCACGTTCCCCATGGCGAGAGCAGTCAGTTGTGATTCTTCTGTGCCGATGACTCCGCTTTGTCAACAAGAGCAGTGAGCAGTTTCTGCGCACTTTCAAGCTGCTTCTCGGCTGTTTCAACGAGTATTTTGTGCGTCGGTGTCCGTGGTACTCCTTCGTCCGTGAGAGACGCGCGCTGCACTTCGTCGCGTCGCGCTAAAGCGTCGTCTCGCAGCAGTTCCGCGGCTGTTATTCGCGCTGCACGTGCTTCCTTCTCGTTGCGTGTCAGCTCAGTGAGGGTGTGTTTCTCGTCCGTCTTGAGCATAGCTGGGCTCGTTGTGACGGCAGTAGTATGAATATTAGTTTCTCCAAGTTTCGTGGGCGTTAGTCTTCTTAAACGCGGGTGAGACCCGGTTCCATAAGTGTCAAAGAAGTATGGCGCCGCGGGGGAAAAATAAATAAAAGAGAAGAGTGAAGGTTACTATGGGGTAAAAGTGAAGGGCGTGCCCGAGTGCGTCTCGGCGCGCCAGACTCTTCCAAGGGGAGAATAGGTCGAGAGAAAACTCCGACCTATATCCTGGTTAAAAGTCCAATGTCAAGGAGGCACCTCGACCTATTCCATATGACAATCTGTCATATGGGATTCCAAACTACCCACAGCCCTCCATCTATATTCCAACTAACACCAGAGCCAGTGTGGAACGAGAGTCGTCCATCTTCCAATACATTATTCCTACCATCTGGGACCCATTGTTGAATGAGTCCCCATCCAACCATAAACCCTAAACTCCATCTGAACATCTCACAACCGTCACGGAAAGTCAACAATGCAGTCATTCCCAATCAAGCCTGGACACATACATTTCTTCCTGTACCATGGCGCATCGATTAAACCCCTAATCAAATCCTCGCTAAATCGAGAGGTCACCGGTTCGATCCCGGTTAGAGGCAAAAACTCTATCAAGTTTTTCATGTATAAACACATGCGTCCTGAAGGAAACTTCAGTCTCTATAGTACGATTTTTCTCGGCAATCTCTGATCTCAATCCATCGAAGAGACCATGCCCTAACTTTCGCATTCTCTATAGGCTCAGTAACCCTGGTTAGAGCGCTCGACGTTCGTGTTTTATTCTTGCAACATTCGTCTATCAGCACATTTGTACCTGGACCCTAACCCTAGCCCTAACTCAATAATCAGTCATATCAAAAAGAAACAAGTCGGTTTAGCAGCACCTTTTTTTTGCTCTCGTGAATATCTGCCGGCACTCGAGGATTTGAGTGGTCTCCAGTCGAATGCCGATTTGCTCACTCGAGGGCTCGAGGCCTCTCTTGTAAATTGTAATAATTCTTCGTTTTCCTTTTAAAGAGTCTACTTGTCACGTCTCGCGTCTACACGATCGACAATATGTCAAGAACACGAGGACGGGCGGGACGGCGAGGACGACTCCGCGCCGGCCGGGTTTTATTGGCCGTCCGTTGAAGAGATATAGTAGTACTCTCTCCTGATCTGCCTCTTCATCAAACACACGTAGTAGTGCCGTACAATGTCCATAAAGTAGTAGTAGTTAGTATGTACAATATGTTACTTTTTTTAGTTCTCACCACCACCACGGTGCGCGTTCCCGACAAGCTGGGCGATCGCCATCACCTGCGTCTGAAGCAAGTTTGCAAGGATAACATCATTGCTTAGAGAGGAGCCGCCATCAGAAGGCACACCGCCACCACTCAATACCGAACCATTGACGTTCAATGCTGCCGGAGCGCCTCTGGCTCTCTCTGCAACTGATGCTCTTTCCTCGGCATCAGCCAAACGAAGCTCGGCATCCCGCGCATCTGTCTCAAGCTTGCGCATCCGAGTCATTAGGTCTCTCACCTGATCCTCCGCCGAGGTAAGGCTGCCACGTAGCTGCGCGGCGACTGTGCGTTCTTCCTCGAGAGCCATGCGCATCACTTCAGTCTGGTGCAAGCTCTCCTTGTAGCGTGACTCCAGGACACTTGCCGTCTCGCTCGCCCCGTCGCCCATCTCCGAACTCGGTTTGGCGGCAGCAGCCTCATGATCAGATTGATGATCCACCTCAGCTGCAGGCGCAGGTGCTCCAGAAGAAGCTTCCTCCTCTCGGAGTCTTTCTCCCTTCGCCAAATCGATGATCGTTGGATTCTGCATCTGCATCATCATCAGTATCTGCGCGCCCATTTCACTCGCCCGATAGTCAGCACTCGTATCGTTCACGATAGCACCCGTGACAAAGTTTTTCACGCCTTGGACGGATGTATGCACGATGCAGTGGTCGCGATTGAATTCCTCCTTCTCCTCGTCTGTAAAGATAACTCCGTATGCCGCCAAAGAGTCCGCGGTATCGCCAGATGCCAGCATACCCTTGGTGATACCCAAACTGATCGCGGAAGTCGGCGCGAAAGGGCGTTTGCGTTCATCGCAAGCAAGCAAGAGCTCCTCCCCCCTTGTGAGCCTTTCCGCATTGGTCGAGGCGACGTACGCGTGAAGACCGGCGGTCTGAGCACGGCGATCAGCAATGCCTTTATGGTCAGTCATGTGGCTTGCATCAGAGAGCATGTCTCCGACTGCGAACACATTCGGCAAGCCACCAACACGAAGGTGCTTGTCGACACGCAGATATCCTATGCGATCGAGACTCTCGGTGAAGATTTCGTCACTGCCAGAGCCCTTCTGCAGGTAATTCGTGTTCGGTATATTGCCGGTGCACTTGTACACCTTATCAGCCTTGATCACTCGCCCCGTGTCTGTGGTATACATGCCTGCCGATTCATTGAACTCCACCACGCGTTCACCAATGATGACATTGACGCCAAGACCTTCCAGGCAAGCCTTGCACTTCTCGTGCGCATTGGGAATGCGAGGACAGAGTCCCGAGCGATTGCCCTGGACGAGTGTGACGTTGATATCCTTGCCGTGCTTCTCGGCAATGTCGCCCGAAATCTCACAGCCAACCAGCCCGCCGCCAATTACGAGCACGTCGCGAGAAGCTGCTATCATGTCCCGTTCCGTTGTGATCTGCCTGTGTCGAAACGCCAGCGACGGATTGCTCACTCTGATGTCGCTTGAATATCGACATCCCGTAGCCAGGATGAGAACATCGTACGGCACCACGGATCTTCGTGCACCCACCTCAATGTGCGTCCTGCGCACCGCAGCTACCGGCGCTGTCACCACGCGTCCGTTCGTGACCACTTTGCCTTTGTACGGCACGACGCTGCGCGGCCAGTACCCCGTGTCCGACGTGTCTTCCAATGACTCGCCAGGGTACACGATTGACTTTGGCATCATGGTAACCTCCTCGAAGAAGTCCTTCGGATCCACGAGCGTCAGGTGAACGTTGTCCATGAGATCGAACTTTTTCGCCATGATCGCCCCCGCGCTTCCACCACCAACAATCACGATGCGCGTATTCCCGCCAGTTTCGCCGATGTTGCGAGGCAGGGGCACTACGCTCGCACCGCGCGCCATGGACTTGCGAACGTCCAGTACGACGGGCTTGAGCACGGATGCAAGCGCATTGAACAAAGGTAAGAGAGCCGAGGTGAGCGCGTGTTCGGCGTCAGCCGCGGTCGGCGAGAGAGTCGCCGCGGCATCCAGGCGCCTTGCCGCTGCGGCGATGACATCCGCGTCAACGGGAAGCTTGAAATGCGAATCGTCTCCTCCGAGGTATCGCTTGCGTATCGCCAACAGCTCATATTTCAGCAGGCGATTCCGAGCTGGACTCGTTCCTGGCGGCGCTGCGGCGCTCGCGCGCGCGAGCGCCTGCTGGTATTGGCTCGCGTACGAAATAGCCTCCTCCGGAATGCCCCTCCGCGTCGCGGCACGACGTGCGGCGTGCTCCATCTTCGCGTCGCGGCAGATATCCTCGAGTTCAAGTGCATTCGACTGGAATTGCAGCGCACTGTCCGCGAGACTTAGAAGTGCCTCCGTCTCACTTTCGCCAGCGACCGTGCTGGCGGCATCCGTTCCGTCAGCGTCGTCGCCAAATTCACTATCTGACGCCGAAGTACCACCACCACCACCGCCAGCTCCAAATTTCTGGGCAACGAGTCCAGCCGCCTTGAGCTTACGCTGCGTACGCCGCTTCTCCAGTTCTGGCAAATCGGAGTTCCGTACGACGCAAATCTGCTGCAGCGTTTCCACGCCAGACATGCTCGCTTCCTGCTTTCGCAGCACGCGGACGGTGCAAGCCTGCAGGAAGAAGGAAAATTCGCCCTCCACGAGGAAGCGCATTTCCTCCGGGATCTCGCTCTCGTCCGGAGGCGCTTCGTCGACCACGGGCGCCTTGCCCTTTTTTTGGCCAGCCTCATCTTCGTCGTCATCCTCATCTTCGTCGTCGTCCATCAGGTGAGCAGTCTTCGCGTGCTTTTTGATGAGAGCGCGCACGGTTCGCAGGCTGTCCGTTTCCCGGCAGAGCACAAAGCCTGCGTCGAGCGTTTCGTCGCGCTCCTTTGAAGGCATTCTGTGCACACGTAGTGCGAGCAGGAACGTGGGCGCGGTGTTTCGCTCCGCGAGCTTCGCGATGGTGTCGACGACAGATCCCTTAAAAATTTCGTTGAACTTGATGACGCTGAGCTGCTCCGCGCCTCTTCCAGCCGCCGCCTTGAGAGCCGCCTGCACGGTTGGCATAGCCGCGTCGAGCTCAAGAATGTCCATCTTCGTGGCGGGGTTGTCTTCTTCGCTGTCGCCAGGATTTTTGATTTGTTCCTCGCACGCAAACCTGAGCGCCTCGGCGAGCGCGGAGATGGACGCCTCGCGTGCATCCCCAAAGTGGCTGTCCCAGAACGCCCTTGCACTTCTGTCCTTGAGAAGCGCTCCCGCCCTCGTGGAGAAGCTTTGCAGCGAGGCTGTGTGAACGAGCTGCTGCATGTGCTTTCTGAGTTCCGCGTCGAGTCGGTCGAGGTCCTCTTCTGCGGAGAGAACGTCCTGTCCAACGCGCACCATTCCGCAGCACCTTCGCAATGCCTGGAACGGCCCTTTTAGCTGCTTGGTCGCTTGCACAGCCTCAAGGCTCTTGACGACGTCGAGCAGTTCCTCCATGCACCGCTTCATCGACTTGAGCGTGATAGCGGTCGCCTTGTCGTCAGGAACGTTTTCGATAGCCGCTTGCACTTCCTCTACGAGCGAGAGGCACCTGGCCGAGGTCTGCGGGAGGAGGTGCGCCGCATCCAGCCTGCGCTTGGTTTCGACGGCGAGCAGGTGCACCGCCTGCACGATGTCGACGGTGAAGCCGAGGAGGATGTCCGCCATGTCGCCAGTTATAGGTAGGAGGATGGCCACTTGTGCTGCTGGAGGAGGAGGGGGGGGGGGGAAGGGGGGGACGACGTCAACGGCATGGTCAACGCCACGGGACCGGCGACGCCACTCGGCAACGACTCGGGCCTGCTCTGAGGGGACTCGGTCGAGCACGTGCCGTCACGTCGTCCAGCGTGTCGTCAACGAGTTCGGGAGGTCGATGGCGCGCGCCCGGGCGGGGATCGCTCCCCCCCCCCCCCCCCCCCCCCCCCCCCCCCCCCCTCTCTCCCGTACACACACACACACCCTTGTTGCCATGCTCGCCGCCACCTCAGGCGCCTGCATGACGCGACTGCGCTCGGCGTGGATGCACGTCCTGCCTCCGCTGTCAGCGCACGCACAGCCTCAACCTGCACGACTTGCAAGCAGCCTCCACGCGTCCGCTCCAAGGACAGACGCTCACGACGACGACGACGGCGATCAAACGCACACCATATTCGGCCGCCTCAGCTCGTCGAACACGCAGAAAGTTCTGTGGATGTTCGAGGAGGCGCGCGTGCCGTATCGTCTCGTCGCCGCCTCGGCGAGACTAGGCGCCGCGTCGCCGTTTCTTGTCGACTTTCAGTCGTCTTTGCCGTACGGACTCGTCAACCAGGAGGCATATCGAGACAAGAACCCGCACGGGTATATCCCCACCGTCGTGCTCCCGGTCGAAAAGAATACAAACGCCGCAGCCTTGTGGGAGAGCAACACCATCGTAAGATATGTAGCCGACCGGTACGCGCCGCAGTACTTGAACGCGTGCGGCGTCAACCCGGCGGTGGGACGCGCGCTTGTCAGCAGGTGGTTGGATTGGTCCCTGCAAGGCAACGACTACGGCCCGTGCTTCGGGTCGGCAAACCACCACCTCGTCGACGCCATCGCGCGCACGCCCCCGGAGAAGTTTGACGACCAGGCGAGACAAGTCGTCGACAAGGCTGTGAGCCAGTACGTGCACCTCTTCAACCTTCTCGAGCAGGCTATCGGGGATGCGAGAACGCCGCTGGGTGTGTGCGAAGAAGAAGCGTTCAGCATCGCGGACGTGCCCATCGCCGTGGAGCTGAACCGCTTCTCGCTCGCCATGCACGCACTTGCCGCCACGAAGAATGGTGGCGGCGGATGCGAGGAGGGCGCGTCAGCCACGTGGCCACATCTCAGCGCATTCTACGAGCGCATGCTCGTTCGTCCCGCTTTTTGGCGCGCGGTGTTCCTTCCCGAGGTTGTGCAAAACGTCGCGAGGCTTGGAATTGCGCAGAGCGCGGAGGGTGACGGATACGGCGAGTGGAGTGGAAAGCTTGGTCTCCCGAAGTGGAGTGACGAGGTGAACCAGCGTGCAGAGAAGCTTGCTTATCTCGCTGCGCCCAATGCTGCACCGTAATTAATCGGCGCTGTTTGATCTTTTTTTTGTGTGTGTTTGTGTGTTTTTAGGTCGCCTCAGCGTCGACATTCTCGTCGTCCTCGTCGCCGCCGCCCTTAAGTGCGCGACACGCATGATGTCCCGGTCGCCCGGCCGCGAATGTGTCCCCAATCCGACAAAAAAAAAAACACCACATTCGTGGCGATATAGAGATGCGCGACAAGCCGATTATGTGTTATCGCTGTTTCACAACGAATTGGAGGATGCACTTTAAGCTGTGATTGAATGGTGGTGTAAGAGAATTGTCGATGTCGAAGGTGGTATAGAATTCAACTTCGAGAATTTTACGTACAGTCGTGCGCTCTACCAACTGAGCTCTGAGGAAGAGAATTGTGGATGATGAGGTGGTATTTTTTTTTGAAAGTCGAAGACATCAGCGAAATGATGAACTTACAACAGGGCGTAATTTTGCGCTACCCTCTGCAGAAGGAATGAAAGATAAGTGAGATCGTCTATTTTTATTTTATAGGAGCGAAGTATGGTGCGAAAAATTCACGTACATACGGGGCTCGAACCCGTGGCCGCACGATTGCGATGCCGGTTTTCTATTTGTTGAAAACCATCGGCGAATGTTCAAGAATATAAAGAAATTTTAGGCAAAACTTTGGTCTGTCTTCTGACGGATCTTTTCCTTGAAACAAGCTTGCAACTAGAAAATTCGTTCACCACCACCATGCCAAGTGCGTCGTCGTCGTCGTCGATGACGCGCCGTCTATGGCGCTCGTTCTCCGTCTTCGGGTTGCGCCGCCACTCTTACTACACCACCTCTCAGCAACACTTCGCATTCGCAGATGTAGAATCCAATGATCCGGGGTCCCAATCAGATGTGGGATCCACGCGCTCAACGGTTGCGACAGGCGAAAGAACGTCAATGGTTCGGTATTGAGTGGTGGCGGTGTGCCTTCTGATGGCGGCTCCTCTCTAAGCAATGATGTTATCCTTGCAAACTTGCTTCAGACGCAGGTGATGGCGATCGCCCAGCTTGTCGGGAACGCGCACCGTGGTGGTGGTTGTCCGGTTCCACGCCGACCGTTGTTTCACGGTTTTAGGCGATAATACCGTGAAATCACGGTTTTGCTTTAGCCCTGAATAACGTAGCCTCGGGTACTTATCTTGCTCGTATGATGGTATGGGCATTCAAGTTCGTTCGTTGGCACAATGTCCACGCGAAATATGGAGTCATTTGGACACATACTCGAAAAGTTATTGCATCTCGAAATTCGTGACTCTTAGTCACACAACTCACCATAATAAGTCGCCGACCTACGGACGGTAGAAAAACACGACTTTATGTGCTTTGGGGTGAACGATGCCCTACTTAGACATTTTAGATCAATACGAAACTTTGTAAAGTTCTTAAGTACATATGTAAGACTTCTTTGGTGGCGCGGGGGAGTAGATGCACACGTACAACGTGCACTACGTATCGCTTCATTGCGAAGAGTCATGAAAATCGCCAGAACTGCGTTTTGGTGCACTTTCTACACAATGTACCCTATATCTTTTTCTACAGTCTAGTACCACCGTTGCCACCATCTTGAAGAGCATCCTTTGAACTTTAATTCTTGAAATTTTCAGCTCAATCGGCCACGATCTAAGGCCTCAAACTGCAATGCGCGCGAAAGGCCATTTCGACCGTGAATTCACGTTTCTAGTGGTGAGGACGGACATGGTGAGAACTAAAAAAAGTAACATATTGTACATACTAACTACTACTACTTTATGGACATTGTACGGCACTACTACGTGTGTTTGATGAAGAGGCAGATCAGGAGAGAGTACTACTATATCTCTTCAACGGACGGCCAATAAAACCCGGCCGGCGCGGAGTCGTCCTCGCCGTCCCGCCCGTCCTCGTGTTCTTGACATATTGTCGATCGTGTAGACGCGAGACGTGACAAGTAGACTCTTTAAAAGGAAAACGAAGAATTATTACAATTTACAAGAGAGGCCTCGAGCCCTCGAGTGAGCAAATCGGCATTCGACTGGAGACCACTCAAATCCTCGAGTGCCGGCAGATATTCACGAGAGCAAAAAAAAGGTGCTGCTAAACCGACTTGTTTCTTTTTGATATGACTGATTATTGAGTTAGGGCTAGGGTTAGGGTCCAGGTACAAATGTGCTGATAGACGAATGTTGCAAGAATAAAACACGAACGTCGAGCGCTCTAACCAGGGTTACTGAGCCTATAGAGAATGCGAAAGTTAGGGCATGGTCTCTTCGATGGATTGAGATCAGAGATTGCCGAGAAAAATCGTACTATAGAGACTGAAGTTTCCTTCAGGACGCATGTGTTTATACATGAAAAACTTGATAGAGTTTTTGCCTCTAACCGGGATCGAACCGGTGACCTCTCGATTTAGCGAGGATTTGATTAGGGGTTTAATCGATGCGCCATGGTACAGGAAGAAATGTATGTGTCCAGGCTTGATTGGGAATGACTGCATTGTTGACTTTCCGCCCGTCTAGTTCAAAGCCGCCTCGGCACAGAAGAATCACAACTGACTGCTCTCGCCATGGGGAACGTGCTTGAGAGTTCCCATGTCGCCTCTGCCTCTCCTCCTCGTGCGGAAGAAGAAGAAAACACTTGCGGTGGGTTGCAGCAGCAACGCCGTCGCCGCCTCGTCAAGAAGTCTGAGGCACTTTCACAAGTGGACGACCTCGTCTCCGCGCTCAACACGATGAATATCACCACCACCAGTGCTCGTGCTCCAACGACGTCGTCGTCGCCTGCACGTGAAGCACAACAACAAACTGCTTCTCAGCCTCCTTCTTCTCATGCTCCTCAGGAGAAGCAGCCACAACAACTACAACAACCACGTGTTCGTCGCCTCGTCAAGAAGTCTTCGCTTGAGAAGAAAAATCCTCCTCTGAGCGACATTGCCAACAACTCGTCGCCACCACACGAACAACAAGCGGAAACGAAACCTTCGCAAGATGTGGAGCACGCTCAGCAACCACGTCGTCTTGTCAAGAAGTCGTCTGCAGACGTACCACCAATCGATGACCTCGTCACTTCGCTGAACAACATCAACATCAGCAGCAAACAAGAACCGTCGACGACGACATCGCCCTCCTCCCTCGTCACTTCTTCGCCGAACAAACAAGAACCGTCGTCGACGACGACTTCACCCTCCTCCCTCGTCACTTCTTCGCTGAACAAACAAGAACCGTCGACGACGACATCACCCTCCTCCCTCGTCACTTCTTCGCTGAACAAGATCAACATCAGCAGCACCACAGAAGAAGATAAACAACAATCTCCCTCCTCCTCCTCCCCCTCCTCCTCCTCACCACCACCATCACCACCACCACAATCCACTGCAGCAGGAGTCTTCCACATTCCCAAGAAGAAAACAGCCACCACGGCAGCAGCCAAAAAACCTCCACCACCACCACCACAACAACAACAACAAACCACCTCCACCACCACCACCACCTCCACCACATTATCCCGTGACATGATCCATCCATCCATCCAACCCCTTTTATACCCTCACCAAGTCATTGGCGTAACCTGGCTCCTTCGCCTTCACGCCGCACCATTCGCCTCAGCTGTTCCCCCCTCTACTTCAGCTTTACCACCACCCCCGTCAACGCAGCAGTACGTGGGTGGCATTCTCGCCGATGACATGGGTCTTGGAAAAACGATGCAAGTTGCAGCCTTTCTGCGCTCGCTCGAGCTCACACACAATGGCTCCTCTACAATTCTCCTCGTCGCACCTAAAACCCTCCTCCCTCATTGGCAGAAAGAACTTCGCCATCTCGGCATTCGTTCCATATTCACGTACCACAACGACACCACCTCCAACCTCCACAAATTCCTCTCCGCAAACAGCTCATTCAAAGTCATCATCACATCCTACAACATGCTCGTGCACAATCCAGACGCATTCTCCAACGCCACTCAACTAATTTGGGCAATCTTTGACGAGGCACATATCCTGAAAAATCCAAAAACGCAAGCATACGCCGCAGCACGCGCCCTCCCCACCTCAAGGCGCCTGCTCATCACGGGAACGCCGATTCAGAATCGCCTCGACGAGCTTCGCGCTCTTGTCATGCTCTGCGTGCCCACGCTTCTCGTCGGAGATGACCTCGAAGCTTCCGACGCGCTCGACGCCACCTTGCAGCAATCCCATAAAATTGGAAAGGTGTTCGACGAGCTGTTTGGAAGGGACATTGCGATGGGATCGACGCGAAATGCATCTTCGAGACAGCAGGCGAGCGGCCGTGTGGCGGCGGACGAGCTGCGTGCCATGCTTGCTCCGTACTTTTTGAGGCGAACAAAAGATGAGGTGTATCCCAAGGGCACTTCGGGCGGCTTGTCATCCATCAAGAAGGATGACGTCGTTCTGTGGGTCAAGTTGGAACCTGCTCAGCGCAAGCTGTACAACACGTTTGTGCACGATCCAACGTCACGAGGCAACATCAAGAGCCCGCTTGCGGCTCTCACCGCGCTGAAAAAGATTGTCGACAATCCCGAACTGTTCGCAGCCCAGCAGTCTCAGCAAACCCAGCAAACTTGCTCGGCTGCGAAACAAACTTGCCCACCCACCACCTTGCCCTCACCCACCACCTTGCCCTCACACACCACCTTGCCCTCAACACCAACAAAGGCTCGCATCACCAAGTCGCTCGTCGACACGTGGACGAAACAAGGACACCGAACAGTAATCTTCTCGCATCGCACGGAGAATCTCAAGATGCTGCAGAAGCTGTTCATGACACCACCAAAGCTGCTCGACGGCAGCATCACGTCCACGTCAGAGCGACAGAAGATGGTGGACGACTTCCAGACTTCCGACTTCCACAATGTCCTGCTTGTGACGTCCGGTGTCGGCGGGGTGGGCCTGACACTCACCGCGGCATGTCGTTGCATTCTGTACGATCTGCACCACAATCCTGGCATTGACGACCAGTGCGTCGATCGCATCTACCGCCTCGGCCAGACGCGCGACGTGCTGATTGTTCGCCTCGTGGCGTCGAACACGTGCGAGGAGATTGTGTACCGCAGGCAGATGTTCAAGAAGAGCTTGAGCCTTGCGGTGATGGGTGGTGGCGGCGACCTGAAGCGTCCATTCGCGAAGGAGGAGCTGCGAGAGCTCTTCTACGTGGGTGCTGGTGAGGTGTGCGAAACGCGTCGCATTGCGGAGAAGAAAATCAAGGCGGCTCATTTCGACGAGAAGGACGTCGTTCACCTCGAGGGATTGGATGAGGCTTGGCACGACGGCACCACGAGGCATGACGTGCTTCTGGGGTCGTGCGAGGCAAAATCGAACAACGCCGCCGCCGCCGGTCCTGCACGCACGCAGCTAAATGAAGATCCTCCGTTACACCAGAAAATAAGCGGTGCAGCAGCGCCATTCGGCACGCTCGACGAGGCGGCGCGCCTTGAGCTTCGTGCTCGTGCCAAGGCGGCGTGGCAGGAGGTTGGCGAGGAGGCGGCTTACGTGAGCAAGAACAAGGATGCTGGTGATGCTGTCGTCGTTGCGCCGTCGCCAGCCAAGCCAGGACGCCTGCAAAAGGCTAATAAAAAGGCCAACGGATGGCGCGGAGTTCTCGGTGGATCAGAGTCTGAGTGGAGTGCCCTGCGCGGTGCCGTGGCTGGTGAGATTGAACGCCATCGAATGCAGTCGGTGCGGCACTGCGATGAATCATCCAGCTCTGAGATGTCCGGAGAGTCGTCCGAGGCGAGCGGCGACAAACGTCGCGCAAGTCTTGGCGAGGAGGAGGAGGAGGCGACGTCGGCCAAGTCGGAACCGCCCATGGTTCGCGCACTGCGCGAAGAGCTTGCAAAGCAGGAGATGCTGCTTGCAAACAAGAGCTTAGTCGCGATGCTTCCTGATCGTGGTGAGAAAATCAGGCGCAAGTGTCTGAGTCTGAAGGAGAAGCTCGAGAAGAATACTGTTGAAGGTGTGTAAGTGTGACTTCTTCTTTTTTATTTTTGATAAATACATATCAATATTACAGTTGATAGTTGGATTCAACCTCTCATCAACGTTCACTTGGACAAGGTGCATAATTAGGAACTCGGCTGCCGTCGGCGTGCGTAGGCTTGCAGACGTTCGAGTGGTTTGCACTTCAGTTCGTCGGGAGCTTGCACACGCGAAACGGCTAAGTTTGTCAGAAACCAGTCGTCGCAGCTTAGAAGCCTCTCGAGTTGCCTGAGATGTTCGTCTGTGTACTCGCAAGCCAAGTTTTCCTGCGCGACAAATCCACCAATCAGCTGCTCCGTTTCTCGCCACCCTCTGCGCATCGCGGCGTGCTTGATTCGCCGTATCCACGCGTTCCGGTCGTCTGGCTGTGTCGTCGGATGACACGTCAGGTTGAGCGTGCGCCAGAGCTGTTCTGGCTGTGGTGGTGTGACACATTCGACGTCGCTCCCTACAGAAGATTGCCTTTTTTTCCATATCGAAGACGCGTACGTGTCTTTGGCGTCGATGAGCTCGCCTACTTTGGATGAACACGAAGACGAAGACGAGCGTGACGTTGACGAGAGCCACTCAGCAGTGAGCAGTTCACGAGGCGGCGTGGAGGCGTGCATGCGACGACACACCAGTGCGTCGAGGAGGGGGCGGAGCGTCGCCATCGAGGGAAGATATTTGTGATGGACGCAGGGGAGGGAAGGGTCCTTCACCACGTTTCCCAGGGGAGGTAACGGATCTCGTCGTACACGTGTACTTTGTATCACGGACGTCGCTTCACGCCCGTCTCTGGCCAGGCACGTATTATTTGAAGTAATTTCAACTACAATGTGTCTGAGAGTGTTACACCTCTGGCGTCTTGAAAGGACCGCGCACGCCGTCGGGAGGCGCCTGACCGTAGTCGTTGTCTCCCCAGCACGCGACACTGCCGTCGCGTCGCAATGCCAGCGAATAAAAAGCAACCGCTGCAATTGCGACAAAGTCACCGTCCATGCCTCCAGGAGGCGCCTCGCCGTCGTCGTTGCGTCCCCAGCATGCGACATTGCCGTCGCGTCGAAGCGCTATCGAGTGAGAGTCGCCCGCAGCGATCGCGACAAACTCACCCTCGACGCCGTCGGGAGGCGCCTCGCCGAAGCCGTTGTGTCCCCAGCACGTGACGCCGCCGTCGCGTCGAAGCGCCAGCGAGTGTTGGCCCCCCGCAGCGATCGCGACAAAGTCACCCTCGACGCCGTCGGGAGGCGCCTGGCCTTCGTTGTTGTATCCCCAGCACGCGACGCTGCCGTTGCGTCGCAACGCGAGCGAGTGGTCGCCACCGGCAGCGATCGCGACAAAGTCACCCTCGACGCCGTCGGGAGGCGCCATGCCGTCGTCGTTCACTCCCCAGCACGCGACACTGCCGTTGCGTCGGAGTGCCATCGAGTGGATTGTACCGGCAGAAATCGCGACAAAGTCACCCTCGACGCCGTCGGGAGGCGCCTGGCCTTCGTTGTTGTATCCCCAGCACGCGACATTGCCGTTGCGTCGCAACGCGAGCGAGTGGTATAAACCGGCAGAGATGGCGACGAAGTCCCCATCAACACCCTCGGGAGGCGCTTGTCCAAGTTCGTTGTGGCCCCAGCACGCGACTCCCCCGTCGCGTCGCAACACCACGGCGTGCTCGTATCCTCCGCCGAGCAACGCACTTCGTCGCGACGCTTGTATTCGTTCTCGTTCGCGCACGAGTCGTCGTTCACGCTGCCACGGCACCCACACGGTGCGCATCACCTTGGACGCGAGCGACTCCTCTGAGGCGGAGCCACTACCTGTAAAGTCGCGTGACTCCATGGCACTCAAATGACAAAGAATGGACCCGGGCAGAGACAGAAAAAAAACCCACCCAACGAGAACCCCCGAGTAGTCTGAAATCCAACCCTCTACTGAAGACGCGGTACGTTTCCGAAAGAAAGATGATGGCCCAATGTCGACCACCCCCGAGGAGGTGAGGAGGGCAGGTGCATTACGCGCATGTTCGTTCTGTAATCATGCACGTAGAAATAATAATAATCAAACAACAAATCAGTCATTACTACTCGTAGGCTAAGGATTGTAAATCTTCATCACCGCGGAAAAGTCCATGTCGCCGACGTCAGAACTCATTTTCATAGCCTCCACGAAAACCTCGTTCGCCGCCTTGACGACTGGCAGGCTTCCTCCCAACTCGTCGCTGAGCTCCAACGCCAACCTCATGTCCTTCTGCTGGTGCTTGAGAGGAAACGCGGGAGGGTACGGACCACCAGCAGCCATGCTCGGCCCCTTGAGCGTAAACATCGGGTTGTTCATCGCACCAAGGCTCATCACCTCGAGCATGTCTGTCTTGCTCAGCCCGGCATTCTCGACGAGCTTCATATTTTCGGCGAATAGCGCCATCATGCCTCCCATCGTCGCATTCACGGCGAGCTTCATCTTCGCGCCGAGTCCCACCTGATCTCCGAGGAAGAAGCTCCTCTTGCCCACAATGCTCAGAGGTCCGTCGTGCAGCTCGTCGAACAGCGTCTTGTCGCCGGCGCACAGGTTGATGAGCTGTCCGTCGATGGCGGGCTTCTTGCTGCCGCTTACGGGACTTTCAAGGAACCTTGTGCCCGCCTGCGTCACGGCGTCGCCGATCTCCTTGGACGTGTGCGCGTCGACGGTACTGAAGTCCACGTATCCGCGGCACTTGCTTCCCTCCTGCTTGATTCCCTTGACGACGTCGTCCGCCACCGCCCTCGCGGCGTCGGGCGTCGACAGCATGGCGAACGTGACGTCGCAGGTGCTGACCACCTCCGCGGCGGACGCGCCGATGGGGCATCCGAGCGCGTCGTCAATGTTTGCGGCTGTTCGGTTCCACACGGTGACGGCGTACCCGTTGTTTTTGAGCCGCCTCGCCATCTCCGTTCCCATGATGCCCATGCCGAGGAAGCCGATGGTGACTGACATAATAACGCGATGAAGACTGTCTCAGCTCGCGGAAAGGATACTCGTCTGACGTAGGAGCAATAAGAGAACAACAAGAATGAAAAAGCTACAAGGATCGGTGGAGCAAAACACACACCTTATCCATACCAGAAAGGGAACAACAATTCGGATTCGGGGTTAGGGTTAGAGCAGTAGGCATGTGAAGGCGGCGGCGGGTCGTTCTCAGCCTGCCTACCGTGTTGTCTTGTCTGTCAAAAGGGGATCGGTTACAACGAAAGTGTGCCGTCAGCAGCTGGTGTGTGCGCGCGCACAGTACACGTCGTCACCACGTCGGAATGCGTATTGGTGAGCAGAACATTCCAGTTGGGCGAGTGGTGGCTGTGCGTCGCGCGGGTACTCGTTCAAAAAGTATCCAAAAATATTCCGGGCTTGAGTTTCAGCAGGCGTCCTTGGGATTGAGCCTGCGCCCTTCACGTAGTTCCAGTGTGCGCAATACCTTAGTACAGACTAAGAAATCAAATCGCCGTTCGTGTTGTCCCTTTTGTATATGAAGCAAAAGCCGTGCCGACAGGGCTTAGTTGAGAGCGTTCGGCCCGTGCGTGATGAGCGTGTTGATGTCGTTCTTCACGTCGATCGTCGGCAGCTTCGGCGAGTATCGTCGCACGCACTTCCCTTCCTGGTTGATGAGAAACTTCTCAAAATTCCAGATGACGTCCGTGCGCGTGACGGGTGACCACCCGAGCCTGGTGAGGTCCTGCATGATGAAAGCGGAACCTTGTCCACCACAGTCGTCGGAAGGGAACGGCTGCTCCGCACGCATCCACGCGAAGAGCGGGTGCGCCGTCGCGCCGTTGATGTCGATTTTCGTCGAGAGCGGGAACTTGGGTTCGTACCCTCCGCCCGGCCTAACGTATTTGAGCGTGTTGAGAAGCTCGAAGTCCGCCTCGTTCGTCTGCTTACCGAACTGGTTGGACGGGCATGCCAGGATGGCAAACTTGTCGCTGGGGAACATGTCCGTGAGTTCGTTCATTTGTTCGAAGTCACGGACTGTCGTTCCTCAGAGACTCGCCACGTTTTGCACCATGACCACCTTGCCACGGTATGCGGCGAGGTCGATAGGCGCACCTGCAGCGGGAACGTCACGCGTTCCACTTCCCAGGGAGTCGAGCGAGAAGTCGTAAAACGAAGACGCAGACGCAGATGCAACGGCAGAGGAACGCCTAGAGGAGACAGACCTCCGAACAGCCGTACTACCACTCAGCCTACTCTTCATGCGGTTGACGCATGAAGCGCCACGGGACGCCGCTCCGAGCATGACGGCGGGCGGAATGAAGGGGACAAGAAAAAGAGGCCTCGTGGCCCGGGAAGAAAAACGGCGTCTTATCCTAAAATCGGAAATCCGGGGATACCTCGATCAGACTATAGATTCTAACCCTAACGCTAACCCGAGCCCTAACCCTAACGGAGCTTTCCCTTCTAAACCCTAATTTACCCTAACCCTAACCCTAACCCTAACCCTAACCCTAACCAGAGGGCAAGGTTCCCTACAACCCGACCAGAAGCCTGACCAAGAGAGCACCAAGAGCACCCACCAAGAGAGAAACACCAAGAGAGCCGTTCTTCTCCGCCTCCTCCTTAAAAAAAGGTATGCGAGAGTGCGAGACTGCGAGACTCTCCGACCGAATGTACCCGAGAGGCGAGAGACCCGCCTAGAAGAGTACAAGGATGCCCCAGCCCGACTACTGCTTTCAGAATTCAGAGCCCGACCGAATATCACAACAAACCAAAGGCGAGAACACACCAGTCGGCACCTGCCCCTCCCCTGACACCTGAACTTCAATCAGAACAGGGGCCCCCTTCCCCTTCCCGTTCCCGTCCCTTCCTCCCCGTTCCTCAGCCCATCTTCTGCCGTCTTCTTCGCCGAGCCGGGTCCCCTTCGAAGAGAGTCCCTTCGAAGAAGATCGACTCGGCGAGTAGTACTATTCATTCTTCGCTTACAGTCTCTGCGCCGTGTTCTCTCTGTCTGACGCACCTTTGCTGCTCACTGCAGGGTGTCGTGTGCTCGCTCGATCATCGATCACGCGTCATTGGCATCGATGGTGGCGGCTCCTGCTGCTGGCTGTGTCAAAGCTGAGCTTGGGGCGGCCCCTAGTCTTTTGGGTCCTTTAGAAAAAAATGGGTGTGTCCCTCACGAGAAGTGTCCAACAACTACTACTATGCAAAACCATGAAGGCCCAGGGGGGCAGCGGGTCGTGGTGGACACGACAACGATGGCGATGCAGCAGTGTGTCACGCCGCCCCTCCCTCTTACCAACCACATGCCAACGCTGAAACCGGGCACGCTCGTTCTCGCTCTCGCGGGATTCGACAACACGTGGAGAGAGGCGGAAATCGTCGAAGTCGAGCCAACAACAACAACAGCAGCAGGCGACGAGCAGCAGCAGCAGCAGCAGGACACGACAGTTTACGTGCACTTTCGCGGGTTTGACAAACGCATGGACGAGTGGATCCCCATAACAAGTGGAGTGCGGCCTCTCGTGCAGCACCAAACTACTTGGACGACGCCTGTCGTCGGAGGACTGCGCCACGTGCCGTCCATGACGGCAACGTCGAACGGGAAACACCAGGAGCCTTCTAC
This sequence comes from Pycnococcus provasolii, assembly GCA_938743325.2. Lineage (NCBI taxonomy): Eukaryota > Viridiplantae > Chlorophyta > Pseudoscourfieldiophyceae > Pseudoscourfieldiales > Pycnococcaceae > Pycnococcus > Pycnococcus provasolii. Next base: position 34,129 of record OW568886.1, read on the forward strand.
GATTCTCGCAGACACAATCACCGCCACCACCTCAGGCCACGTCATGCTTCCCCCTCTCGCTTCCACCACTCCCGCGCACGTGAGCAACAACAGCCTGCTCATCACTCCACCCAACAGCACCATCACCGCCAAGAACCACCACCAGACCACGCTCGTGTCACCAACGCCCACAGCCACGCCCAAAACAATGACGAGAAACCTCAAGCGAAGGCACAACGAGGAGCACCACGTTCAGCCAAACCACGAGGAACTCGCACCCATCGACCGTGCGCTCGAGCTTGAGCACCAGCGAAGAACGCGCATGAAGAACGTTCTCACGCTGCGCATGGGGCAGTACGACATGGATGCGTGGTACTACTCGCCGTACCCCCGCGCATTTTTGGCGGGTGAGTGCAGCAGCAGCAAACACAACGAAGACGACGACACGACAGACTCCGCACCGCCGCCGTCGAGCGGGGACACGCCGACGCTGCCAAAGCTGTACGTGTGCGAGCACACGCTCAAGTACTTCCGCACGGAGGACGAGCTGCTCGTGCACCATGCGTCGCTCACCAGCACGGACATGGTTCCGCCAGGAAAGCTCGTGTACCGCCACCCAGGACCGCGTGGTTCGCACGGGCGCCTCGCGATGTTCGAGTTGAATGGACGAGGGGAGGGAAAACGATTCTGCCAGAGCCTGTGTTTGCTGGCGAAGCTATTTCTTGACCACAAGACGCTGTACTACGACGTCGAGCCATTCCTCTTCTACGCGCTCTGCCACGAGGAGGAGTTTCTCGTGCCACGAAATAACGGCGGTGATGGCGGTGGTAATGTGACGAACAACAACAACAACGACGACGACGACGAAAACGGCTGCGGAACCATGGAAGAGCAGCAGCAGCCTCAACAGCAGCAGCCTGCTCGAAAGAAGTGCTACCGGTACCGCATCGCTGGATTTTTCTCCAAGGAGAAGCACAGTGCACTGTCGTACAATCTCGCGTGCATCCTGGTGCTGCCACCATACCAGCGTCTTGGATACGGGAAGTTTCTCATGGACTTTTCGTACGCGCTCAGCCGTCGTGTCGGCGTGCCTGGCACACCCGAGCGGCCTCTCAGCGACCTCGGCCTTGTGTCGTACCGCTCGTACTGGACGAAGTGCCTCATTGACGTGCTGTGTGAGCACAAGGGAAAGCTGAGCGTGAACGAGTTGTCAGAGAAGACTGGCTTTCTTGTTAAGGACATCGTCGACACGCTTCAGATTCTCGGATGTGTTCGACACTGGAAGGGCCAGTACGTCGTTTGTGTGGGAGCGAAGGTGCTCGAGGAGGCTCGGGACAGGCTTCTTGGCAGGAATGGTAGCAGCGGCAAAAACGGCGTTGGTGGCTGGATCCGCGTTCAGCCTTCTGCGCTCACGTGGAAGGGCCCACCCACCGAGAATGGCTGCTCGGCGTGACCAAAAAACAAATCTGTAATTTTTCTTTCCATCTCTCTCTCTTTTTTTTTCCATTTCCAACGAAGTTGATTAGGTTACACGGCATTTGAAACAACACACGAAGAAGAAGGCTTTTTGTTTTCGGTTAAGTCTCAATCTACCCTCCGTGCAGAGTGGAAACGAACGCGACACAGTCTCCGTCGTTGAGCATGGTGTCAATGCCCCCCGTGAGTTCCCAGTCCGTTTCGTTGACGAGCACGAGCACGCCTGGCCTGACTGTGTCCCCTGCCAGCATAAGCTGCACGTCCTGTGGTTTCTTTATTTGTTTCCCAAGGTGTCTCAATAACGTGCGCATGCTAACACCTTCTTGTGGTGTTTGACTAGACTCTGTCGCAACGTGCTGTTCCGTTTGCTTTTGGTTGTCGAAGATCGCCTCGAGTCCACCTGTGAATTCCACGAAAAGCCTTGTGGACATGATACCACTCGAGCCAAAGGGACCCAAATCCAAAGCGACTGGACTGGACTGGACTGCGAGCGAAAAAGACCAAAAAAAGCACCAAAAAGCAAGACCGCAGTGCTGCTGCTGCTGACGTGGAGCACGCCAAGGACGCCGCCGCCGATGCCGATGCCGCCGACAAGGGGGAAGAAGTCAAGAAGAAGAAGTGACCAGAAAAAAACGAACAAGAACCTAACCCTAACCCTAACCCTAATTCCGCTCCGAATTTCCGGCGAGCTGAAAGTACAACAAGCAGTACACGCTGGAGGATGGCCGGACCGTGACGTTGCGTCGGTGCCAGGGGCTACACAGCACAAGCGGCGTAAAACTAACAGCGTATGGTTACGATGGTACAGTACAGTACAACCCAATAGCCTCTGATGTTACATAGAAAAATGTCTCAACCATTTTAAGCCAGTCTATTTATCAGGTCAAGCTCCTCACCTAGCCGCAGCAACACGGCGGCATCCAACGCCGCGTACTCAACTTGACTCTTCGTCAAAGGACGATGCGACCAGTCCGAGCACTGCTCGCTCTTGTCAAGGTCCTCGCACACGAGCGCGGCAACACAGCGACGCAAACTCGGCGTGTGACCGCCCCAACCTTCGCGCTCGGCAAGCTTTGCCATCGACTCCGTCTGAATGTCACGTACGCCATTCGCAGGTTTCTCGAGGCTTCGATGCAGTGCGGCAAGACGTCGAAGGTCTGCCGCGAACGCGAATCCAACCAACTGTACCCGGTCGTCAGAAAACATGCGAACGAGCAGATCCGTTGCCGGCTCGCGGCATGTTGGTGCAAGCATGTCAACGACAGCGGCGGTGAGATGAGACGTTTGCGGATGTATGAACGAAATCTGCACGACGGCGGGTGGATCGGAATGTACATCAGAGCTCCACTCGCTGTCTAGTCCAACGGGCAAAATGTTGCCATCTAGCGCATGATGCACGGCAGAATCAAACTCGGCGATGATTGCGGCGATGGACGACACATCATCGGCGATCGTCGGAGAGGCGTTCAGCTCGCATCGAGGGAGACCCAGGGCGCCGAGTGGAGCTAATGGCTTGACGACGACGCGAGCGCCAGAGCCGCGTTGTTTGCCACCGCCACCACCACCACCACCACCACCACCACCACCCTTCTTCTTGGGTTGTTCCAACGCTATACCGCCGCGAAGGCGTTCGAGCACACTGCTCGGCATATTCCTCCGCGCCTCATCGGACAATGCATTCCACACATGCAACGTTAGCGAAGCCTCCTCCGCCTCCACGACGAGATTTTCTAGCATGGTCGTCCAGTCGAGCCCAGGTCTCACGAGACTGATCATGCGCATGGCTCTTGCAATCTGCGACGTGCGCATTCCACCCGAAGCTCGGTGGCGAAACGACACGTGTGCGCTTGCCCATGCGACGTCGTGCAGGACGGGCCAAATCTCTGATAGTGCCGCAGCTTCCACGGGTGTCCACACGGAATCGTCCGGGCTGCTACCACCACCTCGCTGACGCCTGCGCGTGGCGACAATGACCGCAATTTCTGATGCGGTCGCGGCGTCGGCATGGGACAGCACAACATCAAGGGAGACGTCATCAATCATCATGCTCGCATCTCGACGCAGGGCTCCCAGCAGCGAGTTGAGACAGAGTCGCACGGGGTAGCGTCGTTCCGGGTCCTTGCGAACGCCTCGCGATCGAACCGGCTTAGCACCATCCGCGTTGTCTCGCAGTCTTTGCAAGGAACGTCCCAACCTCTCCTCGCGGAATGCGACAAGGGCACGCGCGAACCACTGCACCGACACCCTAGCATCCGCTCTCACATCCGAAGAACGGAATTCTCCTTCTTCACCGCCGCCGTCGTCGGCCGACGCCACAAGAGGGATGCCAACGAGCCATGCGACGGCATGATCTAGCGCGGCGATGCGCAACGCACGTTCTGACGCAGGCTCGCAAGCGCGTCTGTCACACGCATGAGCCGCCTCCGCGATGAGCAGGTCGCTTAGTTCATCCTGCACCGTGTCGTCGTCGGCACGAGCGTCGTGCGCACTTTTCGCGCGAGAGAGCGTGTCGTGCAGTCTGGCGACGATGTCGCTTGGTTTCCTCAGGGGTGGCAGCAAGCCTTTCCTTCGAAGTAGGTTCAGGCAATTCTTGCACGACTTGGCGTGTTCCGCCTGCGCCTGCAGAGCGTCCTTATCGGCTCTAAAGTCTCTCCACTTCTCGGCAGGTTCCGCGTTCCTTCTCGTGACGACAGCCGCAAGCACGGCGGCGATGGCTTCGTTCGTGCACTTTTTGGTGTCGCATCCGTTCCTTTCGATTCCTCCAATATTTTTCACGCACATGTCGAGTGCCGAGTCTCCTGTGACGGTGATTGTGAGTGGGCTCGCACCTCTAGCGAGTAGAGCGAGTATTGCGTTGCTGTGTCTTCGTCCTGCCGCGTACAGGAGTGGCGTGTGTCCTCTGAGCGTGGGTGCGTTGACGTCGGCACCTAGTTTGACCAACATATCAATGAGTTGTTCGGAGTCTCTGAGTTGCGCGGCGATGTGTATGGCAGATTTGTTCATCGTGTTCGCCTCTTGTACGACACGTTTCATGAGCGAAGCGTCTTGAAGGGTCCATGCGTTCAGACATCTGGCAACAAATCTGTCCGGGTACTTGCGTGGACTGTGTAAAATCAACTTCAGCGATTTGAACGAGCACATCAACAGTGAATGAGCCACTGTCAAAGGATCCGAAACATCATCATTCTCAAAGGAAACATCATCAAAGTCAAAGGAGGAGAAGACCGACATGGATCCAGTGAAGGAGGAGGAGACAGGAGGAGGAGGAGCCAACACATCAACGCAACCGGAGCTGATGCGCGGCATGACGGACAGGTATTTCTAAACGAACTGATGGATTGCACTTTGACAATTCGTGTGGCTCGAAAAGGCCCCCCTTCCCTTTCTTAGATTTCACATTTAGATTTTTCCTATGGATTTTTCCCCCAATCTCAAACCCCTCATCTCAAACCCCCAATCTCAAACCCCCAATCTCAAACCCCCAATCTCAATCCGTGTTTTTACCGAGCTTAGATTCCTGATTCCTGATTCCTGATGAAGGATATTCGGTTTGGATGCAAAGCCAAGCCCATCATTGACAAATAAATATCTACGAACGTTCGAACGGCAAATCCCTTGTTTTTTCGTTGGGGCCTTCCAGGGGGGTACTTAAGGTTCCAAACGAGGGGCCACGTTAACCACGTATAAGAGTTCACGTGATTCCGTGACTACTACTTCTTACAGTCTTAACCGGCTGTCACTCGTGAACGAGTCAACTGGTGCAAGGATTTCAGGCACCTCGTGAACGACATATTCCAGTATGTATGTATGTACCGTGAAATACATACTTCGGATTCCGGCATTTTGGTTCGGTTTCAACGAGTTTGGTTTCGCAAAGGAGTTCTAAGAGATGAATTCCGAGTGAGTCACACAAGTCACTACTACAACTTCGTCCTAACACTAGTTAAGCTTACCTTCTCTCTCCCCCAGTGGTGCCCACCTAAGATTAGTAGTAGGTGGATCAGCTGATGATGAAGAACTCTCAAGTGCATTCTTAGGAGGACGGTTGTAGAGCCAAGCTCACCACCACGTCTTCCTCCTCCTGCAGGTGGCGCATGAACCTCTCGTCGAATGCAAGCACGCGCCTTACCATGCTGACAACCTCCGCCAAACCTATAGTAGCACGGCGATCATGGCACACCCTCTCAGAGCCACGCACGCACTTCCACCTTCTCATCTCCGCGCCCTTGTCTTGCGCCGCGAGATGTTGTAAGTCGCGCTCTATGCCAACCTCCTCCTCATGCAAAGCATGGTGGTCAGACGTGAGGTGCGCCATGAGCGCGTCGTACGTGACGCTCGACAGGGACTCGTGGCGACCCAACGCGGGGAAAGTCGACGTCTCCTCCACACGCACGTGCTCACGAACGCGACGCATGCCGTTTTTAAACGTCTCGTACGCAGTCGCTACGGGGTAGTCGTTATCGTCCATACGCCGACTCGCAAGGTGGAAAATGGTCCTCTGCACGGCAACGCGCAGGGGCACGTGAAGGGTGGGCATCTGCATGCAGTCGCTCCAACGAGGGTGCGACAGCCACTCGTCGCGTGGAATGGCGAAAGCCGGTGGTAGCTTGAATCCTCCTCCAATAGCAGCTTCGGTCGCGGTGGCTGTGGGCGCGTAGCAAAATGTCACGTTGTCGCGCCTCTGCGCCAAGACTTCACGCACGCGCGTGATGAGCTTGAGCTCAGACATAGCGAGGTCGGGACGTGGATACAGGATCGGAATCCCATCGCTGTCATGCGTCGGCAGTAACGTCGGTGACGGCGGCGATGGCATCACATACCCCTCCAGGCGCCCTTTGATCTCGACATGTTGCAATCGTATTCCTCGCTCCAGGTTGGTCAAATCGTGGCCCATGGCGAAGAAAGCGCTCGTTCCGTCCGTGCCTGCGGACGATAGCGGCCCACTTGGCCCTCCTGGGTGTGCGTCTAGCCACGCTGTGATGTCGTACACCTTACCCAGAATACATATCCAAGCACTGTTCTTGCTGTTGTGCCTGGCGAGCTCCTCCTCGGTGATGAGTCGGTCGGAAGAGCTGGGATACTCGCTAGTGCCGCCTTGCGAGTCTCCCAGCTCCGCGTGTTCCTGCGGCGGTTCAGATTCCGAGTTCGAGCTTATTTGAACCCGCCGAGTTTGTTGCACTTCGCGGCGTGCGTACGCGCGAGCGGCGCGGCGGAGTCCTCTGGCGTGCAGTCCTTCGACTCGCGCCTCGCTGGCTCTCCTCATCATCTCGGCGTGGTACTCGAGGATGTTCCTTTTCGTGCGCGACTTCAAGGTTTGGTCGTGGGTGCGAGATGAAGCGCGCACATCCTCCTGCGCCGTGAGGTGGAACGCCGTCCTTCGCGTGGCTTCCGCCTTCATGGCGACCACCGTAACGAGCGCGAGCAGCGCCAGCACACTTAAGCCGTGAAGTCGAGCGGCCATCGTCAACGCCACCATCGTCGTGGCCGTCAATACCTGCGAGCATGTCTCGAGCGGATACCATGCATATACAGACAGGCTCGCACTCTCCCACGAGCCCCCAGGTGGGTTCTCGAAGGATCAAAAAGCATCTAAGAAAGGGATCTGGGGGTTGGGACTTGGGACTTGGGAGATGCCCGCCGCCGCCCGCAGGTGCCGCCCGCCGGCCCGCCGCCCGCCAATCCATCCATCCTGGGCACCAAGAATACATACATATGTACATGTACGGTCTCTTTCTTTTCTGTGACGCTGCTAAATAGTAGTACTTAACATACATGGATGATATCATCGACGTCATCATCAATCTTCAGGAGTAGGTACCTTTTTTAGTGTGTGTTAAAGTTAAGCACTTGTATTAAAAGACAATTAAGTAGTGTTCAGATATTTACTCGCGATCCTCAAGCTTGCGTGTCAGCACCTTGGTTGGGAGCGAGTGGCATCTTTTCGCCGCCTCGCCGGCCATAGACAGAATAGAATTTCATGGAAACAAATTGATTCATGCTTGTAAGAAGCATCAAGCATCTTGTATGTATTCAGGACTGTTGTTCTCGATCTCGCTCGAACGTTGAGTCTCGTAGACCTCGTTCTTAATTACATACATAATAAACTTACAGTACAGTATTACTTAAGGCATTAAAAGGTAGACAGACGATCACAGGCCACCACTCAGTCACTCACTGGATACGTCGTCAGTACAAGTGTGTGACTAAGGTAGAAAGCAGCGTGCGGGATGGGATGCTTGCTCCCCAGGGGGATACTCGGTCCTAAAAAGTAAAAGGGGAAAGATTCCTAGTGGACCCGAGTTCCGACCCAAAAGGGGACCTCGAGGAAGGAGGTCCAGTACATACTCGCGGAATCAAAAGTAGTTTATAATTTATATTCCATCTCCCCAAGGGTTCTTTTCTCAACGCCGCCGCCGGACGCTCCTCCTTTTTTGAGATCAGATCCCTCCTCCCATGCGGAATATTCGCTTGTCACGTACTCACGTGTCAGAAGTATCAGTATCTTGTCAGTATCATTGCTCTCCTTGTGTGTCGCTCTTACAGGTGTTTCCTGGCACAAGCTTAAGCATATATTCCGAAGCATATATTCCGATGACGACTCGGCGTGAGTTTATATGCTCTGGTGTTTGCAGTGCTCTTAAGACCTTAGGGCCTTGCACGTCGCCTTGTCGGCCTCGTCTCTTGCTGCTCCGACATCATAACTTATCACATCACAACAAGTTGTTGTGCCACCACTGACTTTGTGGTGACATCTGCTCAAACAAGTGGTGGTAGTCACCTTCACAACAACAAAAAAAGGTATCTAACCTGATGATGCGCACGGTGCTCACTTTAGCACTTGCGGCTCAAGTGGCCGCAGCCTCTTACAAGGTTGGCGAGATTACCGAGCTGCTGCCCGAGGCTGGCGACGCCAAGGCGGCCGGTATCACGCCCGTCGACGGCAAGTCTGGTGACACGGCGTTCCCGTTCGGTAACTTCAAGCCCATCTGGACGATCGGAGAGACGTACACTGGTGCCGACGGCAAGGAGAAGGCCATGGTCGGCGTTCCAGATGGTCAGGGCGCGTACCTCCTGGACGACAACACGGTGCGCCTCGTGTCGCAGAGCGAGTCTTACGGCCCGCTGCGATACGAGTCGTGGGGCGTGCCGACGAACGACGGCACCACCACGTTTGGCGGATCGCACGTACAGTACGTCGACGTCGTCCGCTCGAAGCTTGACGGCTTCATGGCGGGCAACTACCCGGCGAGCGAGATGATCAAGGGTGGAGGCGAGCTCATCGAGACGGTGTACAACCTGAAGGGCGAGCTCGTCGGTCCGCGCAACCCGAACGGACCGAGCGCGAAGCCGCACTTCTCGGATACCGACAAGGACGGCAACTGGGTCGTGTCGGCGGTGCCGACTCTGAGCGACTGGTTCTTCCAGAGCTTCTGCTCGTCCAACCTCGCGCCGGCGGGCCAGTGGGGTGGCAGCCTTGGCTTCGTTGACGACGTTTACCTCACCGTCGAAGAGTGGACGAGCTACAGCGCGTCTGGCTTCATCGGTATCCCGAGCTGGGCCGTTGAGATCGCGACGAAGACGGCGTACCCGATCTCGTCCATTGGCATGGGCGGCTTCGAGAAGATTTCCGAGATGAGCTGCGGCGTTGAAGGCTTCGTGTGCATTGCCGTGTCGGGCTACAACGGGAACTTCGGTGTGAAGGGCAAAGAACTCGCCGACACGGTGACCAAGGCCCGAACTGACGCCAAGGGCTCGCGCAAGGACGGTTCGGCGTGGGTGTGGCCGCAGGACGTTGTCCCTGCTCGCATCTACATCGGACGCAAGGGTCTCGACAAGGATGGCAAGCCCGCGAATGACTTCATGAGTCGCAACGGACTCGCGTATGGCAAGGTGTACGGCTTTGCGACGGACTCGGGCGCTACCGTGCGCGACGACTGGCACAAGTCCGCAGACCGCAAGAAGGGCGACAAGGTGGATGGCGTGTTCTACCCGACGAGCTACATGTGGGACGGCGTCGTGAAGCCGTTCGAGCACGACGAGTCTTGCTGGGGCTGGCAGGATGCGCCCGTGGGCGCGCCGGCGAACCACGCATTCTGGACTGCCAAGGGCCCTGACGCATCGGGCAAGAAGTGGGAGCACATCTCGCCCGACCCGCGCGGCGGACAGCGCTTCCTGCAGGGATCGACCGCCGGATACTTCGGCATCTACGACGCCAAGGCGCTCGCGGAGACGCTAAAGGGGCTCACGGGCACCGCTCTCCCCGCTTCGTTTGCGGGCGATTACACGATGCTTCAGGCGGAGTCGGATGTCACGGCGCAGATCGAGCTCGGCGGAAAGGGAAAGACGTCTGCTGGCGGCGACCAGAAGACCATGTGCGATAAGGTGACTGATGGAGCTTGCTCGAGTGGCCACAAGACGTTCGAGGACATCGACGGCATTGAGTGGATCGCCGGAAAGGACTGCAACGACTACATTCTCATCCAGGAGGACGGAGGCAACGACTACGGTGAGCGCCAGCTCATCTCCAGCCCGGTGACATTTGACAGCACGCCGCTGACGTACTACTTCACGGCGCAGGCGGGTGGAGACTACAACACGCGCGTGCAGGCGAAGGCGACGATTCCCGCGGGAACGTGGAGCAGGAACACCGCGTCGGAGTTCTCGGGCGTCACGGACCTTTCGCAGTTCCTCGTCAAGGACAGCGCCGGCAAGTATCTCATGACGACGGCTGCTTCGCACCGATACATGCACCGCGCTGCAGCGGCGATGGTGCCGATCAACGAGAAGTTGATCATGATTGGACTTCAGCAGCACAGCCAGGCTGGTGGCATCATCGCGGATCTCAATGCGGACCGTGGTGGTCAGGTGCTTGCGTACCAGCCGGCGAAGATTCCGTCGGTGTCAGGACTCACGTGCGGTGCGGTCTCGCCACCGAGTGCCGCACCAGCTCCTTCGAAGACGTCAGCTCCACCAAAGACGCTGGAGGCTAGCGGAACTTCGGACATGGTTGTATTTTCTTCAATGATCATGACGACTCTCGCCATGTTGCTTGCTTGAAATTGAAATAAGTCAAACAAAAGCTCGTACTAAGTACTTGGTTATTGTTTTGGGACTAGGAGGATATGAATCATAAAATCGAAAATTCCTACTCTGGATGGGCATCATGATTCCTAAGGGACCAACGAAATCAACTCATGAATCAAATAAAAATCCCTTAAAAAAAAATCAGACAGATCTCATTTGTGGTGGAGTGAGGGGGTATGATGAAGCACGAATGAATATTCGCAGTGCTTCTGAATCAAGTGGGTGGTGAAAGATTGATTTACAAAACTTGGTGGAGTGACCGGTGAATGTAACATTCATGCATTCAACCATCCATCCATTAATCCATCCATGAATTTAAAATTAGTCTACGATACTTAAGGCCTTCTTAAGGGTAAGAATAAGAAGGTATTCTTCGAGACGAGAATAGGATCGGTCGGAAGATGTCAGGACGGTTAGGGTATAGGGTTAGGGTATAGGGTTAGGGTTAGATCTCCCCTCCAGTCCTGTTAAGTTCCGGTCCTTTTCTTTTCCACACACTGTACATGTCCGCGTCCACGCCGTCGCCGCGCGTGAACGTGAATGTCTCGTCACCACAGACGCGCCAATTGGCAGGTCCGGGCGGCGTGCGGGTCACGCTGCTGTCGCTGTTCGTGCTCGTGACGCTCGTCACGCTCTTCTACGTCTTCCACGGCGTGTCGCTCACGCACTCGGCCGACGGACTTGGCGTAGTCGCATCATCGCCGGGGGGCACGCCAGGAAGCGTCCTTTCGTCGCGCCGATCGGCCGCGGTGCTCTCGCGCCTACGACGTGCGGCCATCACGTCGCAGGGCCAGTCAGCGCAATCTGCCAGCCATGACGTCGAGGACCCCGTTCGCGCGGCAAGATTCTACGCCGAAGCCGTCAGATCAGCCGCACTCAGCCCTGACGATGCATACAAGCAGCTGCTGAGAGACACGCGACTATCACCACAGGCGCTCAAGGATGTCCTCCACCACGACGTCAGAGACGCCGAGTCGTTCATGGCGTACGTCGCAAACACGCTTACGCCTGACGAGGACCTGCCAGCACCGCCGCCGCCACCCAGCCCGCCGCCGCCGCCGCCAATAGAGGAGGAGGAAGACGAGGGCGAGGCGCCAGGGTACCGAAAGATTGCACAGAAAAACAAGGGAAAGCTTCCCGAGCTGTCTAGCGAACTAGCGCACGCCGTCGCCGTCGACGGAACCGTATTGGTGACGTGGTGCAACCACCACTTCTCCGACTTTGCGTCCAACTGGGTGAAGCACGTCGTGCACGACCTCAAGTTAACCAACTACCTCGTCGGCTCGATGGACGATGAGATGGATAATGTGCTGCTCACGTCAGGATACCAAGGCTTCCACCTCGGCGGCGGACTCGGCACCGGCGACTTCGGGTGGGGCAGTCCAAAATTTCACCAGATGGGACGCCTTAAAATATGGCTCGCGAAGACGTTCGTCGACTTCGGCGTCGACCTGTTCCTGTGCGACATCGACACCGTCTGGATGCGCAACCCGCTCCCGTTTCTGATGAACTATCCGCACGCCGACATCCTCGTGTCGTCTGACCTGCTGCGCCCGAGTGCGACGGACGGCGGCCTCGAACTCTCGACCGAGCTGCACTCTGCCATGAACATTGGCGTGATGTACTTCAGGCACGGCGTGGGAACGCGCGCGCTCCTGAAGGCGTGGGACGACGCCATCCAGGCGGACGATAAATACTGGGACCAGAACGCGTTCAACGACCTCGTGAAGAAAGGGCACACGTTCTGGGATGCCGAGCTCGAGCAACGGTGGTCGCGTGATCGCGACGCGGCAAATCTGCACGCCGTGAATGGATTCGACCGCGTGTTCTATGGCTTTGATAAGCAAGTTACCGTCGGCATCCTTCCCGTGAGCTTGTTTTGCTCCGGCCACACGTTCTTCGTGAGCCGCAAGCCGAACATGCTCAGCACCGGAGAACGCCCGTACATCGTTCACACCACCTTCCAGTTCGCTGGAACGCCAGGCAAGCGGTATCGTCTGCGCGAGATGGGACTCTGGCACACGGCTGACGACACGGCGTACTTCTCCATCCCCGAGGGCGGCTTGCTGTCGTTTAATATGACGCTTCCCGACAACGTGGGAGGCACTGGCGGTTTGGACGCGGTGGGTCGCTACGGATACGTGGGCAAGGGAAGTGCCGTGAAGGATGGCCGGCAAGGAGGGGTGTGCACTGATGCGGACGACTTCTGCCGCGCCACTGAGACGGACGACCTCTTGCCGATTCACATGTCTGCCGTGGGGTACCAGCTTGCGGTGCTGGCTGACGCGTTGGCTCTCGCCCGTGCGATGGGGCGCGTTTTAGTTTTGCCCAACTTCTTCTGCTTCTGCGACCGCTTCTGGGCTCCTGTCGAGCAGTGCAGAATACCCGGCCAGCTGCACCTCGACCTGCCATTCGTGTGTCCCACCGACCACGTCCTCGAGGCGGGCTTGGTGGGTGCGAAGCGGCTGTTCGATCCATCATGGAGTCGCGAGAGAGGCTACCTGCTTGACGATCGACTGTCCACGCACGGATGGAGTCGTGTGGAAGTTCGGAGCAGCGGCGCTTCGGCTCAAGCTAGTGATGTTTCGCACGAGGCTGTGGGCGTGGGTGCGAGTGGCACGCCGCCTCTCACCGTCCCAAGAGGTTCGCCTGCGAGCGCGTGGGCCGCTTCTGTGCGAGATGGCGGAGGAGAAGGCGCACCTCTTGTTCACGTCGGCCCACTGGTACCCGGCGACGTGGGTGCGGATAAATTTGCTGAGGAGGCGAGATCTGCCGTCGACGAGGCGACGGGTGGGTGGTGCTGCACGTCGTCAGGTGGAAAGAGATACAACATGTTGTCTTCGTAAGATATTATTATTTTGAATGATCGATCCATGTTGTCGTTGGTTTCGTTTGGTGGTTGTTGAAAACGCGCAGCTGAGTGGTGAATGTGAAAGGAAGGCTGTTGGACGAAGTAAAACTCGATTACTTTACTGAGTGAGCGATCTTAGGTTTTCGGTTTTTCTGTTTTCTGTTTTTTTTTTTCAATTTTTGTTCTGTTTGTGCGTGCGTGCGTGTCGCGGTGCCGGTTTTACGCATCCACGACAGCGAGGACGCGCTCCTTGATGTCATCACTTGTCAACGACGAGTCTCCACCCTTGATGACGGCGAATCGGTTTCGTACCGTCTGAAACTTGGTGGTTGTAATTTCCGCGCTGTGCACCTTCAGTTTGAGTTCTGCAAACGTGCTGGTGATTTTCGCGAGAAGTCCCGGTCGGTCCTTTCCCTCGATGACGACGACAAGCATGTTTTCTGGCATGGCATCGAACCGCATGACCTGTACGTCCGCCGTCTCCTCGTCGTCGACTTCTGCATCGTCGTTTGTTGCGTTCGCGGACGGCACGGTTTCGTCGAGGAGTGCGGAGATGACAGCCGTGCGCACCTCCGCCTCGACGAGCGGCTCTGGTCCAAGTGGCGTGATGACGAAGGTGTCGTTGACCATGTCTGTGTCAGGCGTGGTTGTGACGTTCGCGTTTTCGATGGTTGCGTTCGCGGCGTTGAGTGCCTGCGAGATTATGGTGAGCAGACCGTCCCTGTCCTTGGTTTTGATGTCGAGCTTCATCTTCCCGGTGGTTCCGATCATCGCAACGTCGATTTCGATCGAATCCGCTCCTTCTGGGCCATCGCTGTCGAAGCTGAACGTGACACTGTCCGAAGGAGGCATGGACGTGTCCGTCGTCGTCGCCCGACAAGGAGGGTGAGATGATAAGGACGGTGAAGAAGAGCGGTGATGACGACAAAGACGTGGCTTACCAAAAGGCAAAGAAGATGAGCTACGGGACATTATTGCGGACGGCATTGCAGAGAGCATGGTGAACAAAGAACTCTATAGGACACAAACAACTAAAAATCAAGAAACAACGATAGGATGTTTGTTACCAGCAGGTACTCGGAGTGATGAGGAGGGAGAGAAGGTGGATGTAAGACGTGTGATGGATGATTCGCCTGATGATGAAGGCCTGATGATCCCAGGGCCTTCCTTCGACGCGTTGAACCTAAAATTACGGTTGCTTTTTCGGTTTGCGGAAAATAGAAAAAGAAGGTTTGATTTGATTTGATTCAGGGAAAAGAAACCGGACAATTTGGCAACGGGAATTATGGGAATTCAGTAATTCACAGGGAACAAGGAAGGCCCTTGCAAAAGGGGTTGTTGTTGGGATGTGACAATACTGTAATGGACCGAATACAGTCGTATTCGGGGTGTCTCGCCAGAGAGGGGAAAACAGCAAGCTTTCTTCGTTTTCCCCTGCTGTGGCCCCACGATGTGAAAATGGGATGGGAAATTCGGACAATTCATTCGGACAGAAAGCAACGACTTCTATTTTTCACGTGAGGTGTCGTTGCTCGAACGCGATTCTCCTTCTCCTGTTCTATCATACTCTGGGCCTTCGTTGCTTTACTGTACAGTATTCTATCCTATATCTCTTGTGCCCAATGCCCATCAAGCAAGGGCACTTTTTCCGGCGAGAACATTCCTCGAGCTCGAAGAAAAAGGGAACGATTTGGTCCTCCAGGTGGCGACATGCGCGCACCGACGGGATCCGCGGATCTTCAAACGACACAGTCTTTCGCTTGTGCGTCTTTTTTCCCGGATGAAACGTCGCATCCCGTCGGTTTCGTTCGTTGGGTCAGGTATCACGCGATAAACGCTCTGCTCTGCTTTGCTTTCGCCACTCCGTTTGTTTTCGTGTTTACCTCACGTAAAGGCCGTCTCCGCCCAAGAACCAAGAAGGAGCGAACAAGTCGCCAAGTGTCGCCAACAACAGCTCCGTCCTGCTTGGAGATGGGAGGCGAGGCGAGCCCGAGGGTCAGAGGGTGGGCGGTGCCTGGGTGGTACAAATCAAATCTACATATCTCGGTCCCGTTCTCCCCCTGGCAGCCTGGAAAATGAAAGGAAAGGAAACGCAACTCAGGCCACGAATCTTCATTCATCCATTCTGCCACGCCTTGCAAGGCCAGTCTTGGTGTGCACGTGCGTCCTGTATCCCTAAGGTTACCACTTCATTTTGAAACCAGCATCAGCACTGGGCACCGGCTCGAACTCAATCATCTTTTAAGATTCTAATTCTATGTTCTATGGGCGGGATGCTCACCTTGCCTTAGCTTGCTTGTCGTGAACGGGAACATTCATGAATGCCGAGAAGACGACAGTCGTGTCGCGCCTCGACGCGCTCGAACGGCGCGTGTGTGCGTTTGGAACCATGTGGGGAGTGTTAAGTGGGGCATCAACGCTCGCTCTCATCGCGTGGTATGTGGTCAGGCATACCGTGTACGGTGCGCTGGCATTTGTTATTCTGTCGTATGTCAAAGGAACAGCCGTGGCGATTGGCGCGTTCTTCCTCTTCATACACTTATATAAGCTAGGACGGTGGATGCAAATCACTCGTGCAGACCAGCTACGCGAGGCTCAAGCAGCCAAGCAGAACAACGGCACGTCAAACCTTAAGCAGGTGGTGGTTGTAGAAAAATTGTAGGAATTCGATATATATATTACTAACCCTATATATTGATTTTACAAGTCGAAGGTTCCGAGGAAGAGTGCCGCACCTCCGCGGTGGCATCCAGGCATGCTATTCTGAGCCAACTGAGGCAACGCGTCTTTGTGCACACAAACCAACCGCACGGATTCGTGCTTGTCGCTCCGTCGTGCATACCGAACCTCGACGTCGTGCTTCGTCAAATCTGGCGCGCTCACGCACCAAAAGGCTGTGCACCGCGCATTCTCCACACGCCGCGTGATTCCCAGAAACCGTGCGGTGGAAGTGTCCAAGTCGCCGTCTTCGGCGCTCAAGCCGGTCTCTTCGAAAACCTCGCGCCAGACGCTGTCAAGAAACTCTCTTTCAATTGCAGGTTGATACTTCGCAAGCAGGTCGTCCGCCTCATTTTGCGTGAGTGTTAGAGCGCGCTTCCAAGCCGCGACTAGGTGTTCGTCGTCGAGAGGCGGCACCTCGTCCGGTTCCGCGTGTCCTCCCGGAAACACAATCAAGCCAGGCGCTTCCCCGACAGCTGTTCCGCGCTGCAGCAAGACGACGTGTCCGTCTTTCGTTTCGACGATGGCGCCGTTCCCGAGCGAGCTTGCCATGTGCCTGTGCCTTGTCTGTGAGTCTTCCGCCGACGTGTCTAAGTACGCCTTCCAGTCCGGACTGCAGTTCGTTCCCAGATATTCTTTGTACGACGTGATTCCAAGGTGAAACACGCAACAGGCTTGCTTTGCATCAAAGTGCGCGGAATCGAACCTGAACTTAGGCGCATCCCACAAGGATCCACCGGAGGATGCCAGGCGCGATGCCCATATGCGGTCAATAAGCTCATCTGCGTCGTCCTGAACGGAGTCGTGACAAGTTCGTGGCATAGCTAGAGGTACGCGCCTGTAGATTGTGGACATACGAATGGAAAACTCAGAGGAAGAAGAAGAAGAAGACGGAGGAGGAGGTTGTGTGTATAGGATACTGTAGCGGTGCAAGGAGTCACATGTCACCACATCATCTTCATGGAGCACATCTCCATCTGCAACATCTGCCGCGGACATGACATGTAGTTCTCGTTTACGGATGGGCGCGTGCATGCATGCGTGGGAAAAAACGACGTCAGAGGGGCCGGGAAGGAACGAACCCCGAATAAATTCCAACCCCAACCCCGAATGAATTCCAACCAACCTCGAATAAATTCCAACCCCAACCAACCCCGAATGAATTCCAATTCCAACCCCAACCCCGAATGAAATCCAACCCCCACAACCGATCATGAGCACCCATGCTGAATTAATTACACATTTGTCTCATTGTAAATTTAGGTTATCCTAAGAGAGGTTTTGAATTTGTTCCGACGTTTTCTATCGACCGATTTTAATATCCTTCTCTTTTGGAGGGTTTGTGTTTTTTTTCCTTGTCATTTTATTTTATTCATTCTCTCTGCGTGTGTGTGTGTGTGTGCGTGTGTGTGGCGTCGTTTCATTTCTTCAATGAACGGTGACAGCAGTAGTAGTCCAGGGCTGAAAGACGGCCCAGGTGAAGTGGTGTCTTCACCAGCAGGGTCTTCATCAGCACAGACACCTGGAGGGGCACACTCGTCGCAAGCCCTGGATGGATCAGCGCAACCTTCGGAGAAGGCACACGAGCAATCCTCTCTTTCAGACTCCTCAGCGTCGCCGCTTTCACAGCCGTCGTCAACCCAAAAGGCAAAGAAAGACACGACGACGACGACAACTCCGTCTTCGCCGGAGGAGAAGTACAACCCGAACAACCCGGGGGTGCGGCGAATTCTATCCGAATATCGGGAACTGCAAAAGGAACGGAAACAGGCGGCGAAACAAACTACGCCACTCGAGTACGCCGCGTGCCCGCTCGAAAAGGATATCTTCGAATGGCACTTCGCCATCAGAGGGCCCAAGGGAACGCCGTTTGAAGGCGGCATCTACCACGGACGCATCATCCTGCCGTCAGAGTACCCGTTCAAACCGCCGGCGTTCCTGCTATTAACACCCAACGGGCGGTTCGAGACTAACGTCAAGGTGTGCCTGACGATATCGCAGCACCACCCGGAACACTGGCAACCTTCGTGGTCCGTCAGAACGGCGCTTGTCGCGCTTGTCGCGTTCCTGCCCACGCCCGCGGATGGCGCGGTCGGATCGCTCGAGTGGTCCGCGGAAGAAAGGAAGAACTGCGCGGCTGCAAGCCGGCGTGGACCGCCAGAGTGGGGAGGCGAGGCGAGGCGTGAAGTCATGCAGCAACTGCACGCCCAACTTCTGCAGGGGGAGAAGCTTGAGGTGTGCGAGACGCAAACGCCTCCTCCACCGTCGCCTATTGCAACGACACTGCCACCACCAGCAGTTGCTGCACAACGACCACAGCCGCCGCCACCACCACCATCCCCACAACCTCCGTCGCCAACTCCCACGACATCTCCACCGCCAGCTACGCCAGCAGCACCATCACCATCACTAGCACCAGCACCAGCACCAGCACCACAACCACCACCGCCACGACAGACAGCAACACCGTCGCAACAAGACCAAGAACCAGGTGGTATCGTGATGGCTATTCTAGGCACGATAATTTCTGTGGTCTTCGTCACATTTGCGGTACGCGTCTTGATGGCGGATGCGGATGGCGACCTGTAAAACGAATTTTTATGTTTATAAAAAGAAGAAGAACGCGTTACTTGCAGTAAAAGTTACTTGGTGAAAAGAAAAGAAAACATGTAAAAGGCCAAAAAGGGTCAGCGTCGCTTCACGCGATCACCCGCGTTTGCCGTGAGGAACTTGTTGAGCGTAATCTCCATCTCTCTTTCCGCGTTTTTCCCACCTCTCGTTCCTGCCGTCTTTGGGTCGTTCATGTCGTAGTCTGGACCGTAGGCAATTTGGTAAGGGTCGAACTGCGAAGCCTCTTTCTTGAGTTCCTCCTCCTTGCCCTTGCGTAGCACGAGAGGCGCGAAGCTGCGCCGACCACCCTCCATGAGCACGCCCTTCCCTCTCGTTGGCGGGATTGCGAAGTTCGCAATGGCGCGGATCGTCGACATGGGTGCGTCGACGAAGTTTGCATCCTTGTTGACGACGCGTATGCTCGTCTTCGCAGGGTATGGGTCTGTCCAGTCTTCTCCCATGATAGCCTTGGAAATGGGTGAGAAGTACGTGTCGCCGTTGCTGCGGTACACGGTGACGGTTCGCATGAAGGTTGTGCTTTGGTCGTCGCTCCACAGCTGCAGATACCTGTCTTCTTCGAGTCGCACGAAGATTTCGCCAAACTCCGTCGTGACAACTTGAAGCGTCGCGGGGTCAACGTACGCCATGTGTTTGTTGTTTGGGCTCATTGCTGGTGGCACGTATTTGATATCACCGTTGGTGGGTGTATTCATGATGACGAGAAATCCCGCCGTCGCGAGCGCCCCCCCTCCGAGCAGGGCGAGCCTCCTTCGCGTCGCGAACGGGTTTCCCATTCCGTTTCTTTTAGGCGTCGTCGGCGGTCTTGGTGCCGCACGTCCCGGCATCCTTCCTCCAGGTAACGGCGGTGGTGCAGCTGGCGTGACTGGCGTTCGCATGCGTTCCGTCGCGACGCCACCACCACCACCACCACCACCTTCAAAAAACGACGAGTCCTCATACGACGGAGAAGGCGGCGAACCTTCATTATTTGAAAGACCACCACCCGCACCCCCACCCCCGGGTCGACGAGGAGGAGGCGGAGGACGACGACGGGCACCCGAGGACGAAGACGAAGCAGATACGACACGCAGGTGAGAACCCCGAGAAGCACGACGACAGAATAACGACGAGGAATAAGCCGGCATGACGAGACGACGATAGCTATGACGAGCCCTGAAACGAGAGCCGCCGCGCTGGCACACGGAAATAGAAATGGGAGGACGAGCGACAAAAGGGAACAGGGGTCGGCCGGGGGGTGACAAGGGGGGGGGCACAAGGGGGGCAAAATATCCAAAGAAAAAGACACCAGCAAAATATCCACAACAACCCTAACCCTAACCCTAACCCTAACCCTAACCCTAACCCTGTAAACCCTAACTAGAGTCACACTCTCACGTACCGGGTAGTGGTAAGGCACGGTTAAGAATACCCTGTTCTTGTTCTTGTTCTGGCAAAACTCGGGACCCCGTTGTCCGTTGACCAGTTCAGTTCGACATCAGTGTCGTCATCAATAATGGCGGCGCATCCTCCTCCTCCGTCGACACTCTTACGCCTCTTTCTGAACTCACACCGGCCTAATGCCGAGTCTTCGCACTCGTACCTTAAGAGAAAACGGGAACCTGGTGATGGTGATGACGAACATGAACCTTCTTCTGGCGGCTTGTTGCACGGCCAGCACTCTCAGGACACACCAGGGGCACCCTTGCAGGACGCTCTTACCTTGCAAGGGCAACAGGGCCAAGGTGCGCGTAGCTCGTTTCGCACGTTCGAGGATGCGCGCACGTACGTACGCACGCTCGGTCTGAAGAGCTGGAAGGAGTGGGAGGCGTGGAGCAAGTCTGGCAAGCGACCGCACGACATACCGAGCAATCCTAATGTGACGTACGCGTCATCAGGCTGGACATCGCACGGCGACTTCCTCGGGTACGCGGTGGGCAAGGTGGCTGGAACATTTCGCACGTTCGAGGATGCGCGCACGTATGTGCGCACGCTCGGTCTGAAGAGCGCAAAGGAGTGGGAGGCGTGGAGCAAGTCAGGCGCGCGACCGCACGACATTCCGAGCGCTCCTTATGTGACGTACGCGTCATCGGGCTGGACATCGTGCGGCGACTTTCTTGGATACGCGGTTGGCAAGCCGGCTCGGAAAACAAAAGAGTCGAAGTTTCGTTCGTTCGAGGATGCGCGGGCGTACGTGCACACGCTCGGTCTGAAGAGCCCGGAGGAGTGGCAGGCGTGGAGCAAATCCGGTGCGAGGCCGCTCGACATACCGAGCAATCCTAATGTGACGTACAAGTCATCCGGCTGGATATCGTACGGCGACTTCTTCGGATACCAGATCGGCAAGGTGGCTCGGAGTACAAAAGCTTCATCAAAGAATCGCACATTTGAGGATGCGCGCACGTACGTGCATACGCTCGGTCTGAAGAGCGCGGATGAGTGGGAGGCGTGGAGCAAGGCAGGTGCGCGACCGCACGACATACCGAGCAATCCTTATGTGATGTACAAGTCATCAGGCTGGACGTCTTGGGGCGACTACCTCGGATACGCGATTGGCAAGCAGGCTAGGAAAGCGAAAGAGACAAAGCTTCGCAGCTTCGAGGATGCGCGCGCGTATGTGCGCACGCTCGGTCTGAAGAGTCAGAAGGAGTGGAGGGAGTGGAGGATGTCAGGCGCGAGGCCGCACGACATTCCAAGCGCTCCTGATGTGACGTACGCGTCATCAGGCTGGAATTCGTACGGCGACTTCCTTGGCTTTGCGGAAGGCAAGGTGCCAGGCTCGTTTCGATCGTTCGAGGATGCTCGCGCGTATGTGCGCACGCTCGGCCTCAAGAGCTGGAAGGATTGGCATGCGTGGAGCAAGTCAGGCGCGCGACCGCACGACATTCCGAGCGCTCCTTATGTGACGTACAAGTCATCCGGCTGGACATCGTTGGGCGACTTCCTCGGGTACGCGGTGGGCAAGGTGGCTGGAACATTTCGCACGTTCGAGGATGCGCGCACGTACGTACGCACGCTCGGCCTGAAGAGCGCAAAGGAGTGGGAGGCGTGGAGCAAGTCAGGCGCGCGTCCGCAAGACATACCAAGCACTCCTCAGACGACATACAAGGCATCCGGCTGGACATCGTATGGCGACTTCCTTGGATACGCCGACGGCCAAGGTGCGCGTGGCCCGTTTCGCAGCTTCGAGGCTGCGCGCGAGTACGTGCGCACGCTCGGTCTGAATAGCCGGCCGGAGTGGAGGGAGTGGAGAAAGTCAGGTGCGCGGCCGCACGACATTCCGAGCAATCCTCAGACGACGTACAAGTCATCGGGCTGGACGTCTTACGGCGACTTCCTTGGCTTTGCGGAAGGCAAGGTGGCAGGCTCGTTTCGATCGTTCGAGGATGCGCGCACGTATGTGCGCACGCTCGGTCTCAAGAGCCAGAATGGTTGGCAGGCGTGGAGTAAGTCAGGCGCGCGACCGCACGACATTCCGGGCAATCCTAACGTGACGTACAAGTCATCGGGCTGGACATCGTTGGGCGACTTTCTCGGATACGATAAGGGCAAGTCGGCTGTCTCGACGGGAAGTGCTTGCATCGAGCTGATTGCACTTCCGAGGTCGCTCAAAAGGGAACCAGACGACATCACACCGCCACAAATTTCGCAACGCTTCATCGTTTTTGACACGCCGATGCTTGAGATGAGATATGCCGCCATGTATGTCGCGCAGATGCTTCGAGAGGATGGATCCAAAGGCGTGAACGACGGCGACATTGAGTTGCGCTTGCTCAGCGGCGATGTGGTGTCGCTGACTGAGCAAACGATTCGCGACGTGATTGCACTTTCGGCGAGCGGCACCTCAGCATCAGCATCTGCATCTGTTCACTACTCATACCGGAAAGGTAAGGACTCGTGCGCTGTCAAAGAAGAGTAAGCCAACAGATGTAAGTGTAACCTCAAAACTACTGTACAAGTCAGTCACTGAAAAGTGTGTTGAAAGTTGAACATGTAAGTTACAACTACAACAGCCTTATCGTAGGTGGGTGGGAGAGCCCATGATGATGCAGTCCCCTAAAATAAGCTTAGGGTATAGGGGTTAGGATAGGGGTTAGGGTTAGGGTTACGGTTCTCTTTGCTGCCGCGTTCGTCATCCGCCATTCTCATCATTTCTTGGATCTAAGTCTGGCAAGGTGGAAGAAACAGACCCGTTCGCGCGAAGTCCCTCCGAATCTCCCTGCTCGCCTTACGCGCGTTGAAGTGAAGTGAAGTGTTGGCGTCAAGTGCTGCGTCACTTCAGTCAAGGAAGGGGCCCGCCTTTTTTTAAGGCATTTTGTCTTTCTTCTTCTTGGCCTCTTTGAGCGCTCTCTGCGTTTGATCTGGCGTCTCTCCCATGGCGTTCTTTCATGTACATCTCTCCTCATCTTTCGTATTGTCTCTGGTCCTGCTGCTTTCGTCCGACCTCTATGGGCCTTCTCATTCGTTGGTAGCCGTTGCGATGCCTGTCGTGTCGTCCGGCGCCTTGGTGGACGAGATTGACGCGCAGGTGGCTGCCCACCCCGCCAACTTACCGGAGAACTCGAACAAGTTCTACGAAGACTCCGCCGTGCCACGAGGGTGTCCCACGGACAGGTTCGTACTGCAAGGGCCGAGGCCGTACACGGGAGGCTTCAACAACATGCTCATGAGCTTCCAGGGATCGCTCCTGCTGGCACGAGCGACGAACAGAACGTACGTCGTACCCGCGGGAAGAAACGACAGGTACAACCAGAAACAGGGAGAGTTCAGGTTCAAGGATGTCGTCGACCTCGAGGAAATGAAGCGCGTCTGGCCGTGCTTCGTCGACTCCAACAAACCGTGGGGTGTGGCTGCGCAGACCGCATACGTGGACCAGCCCCATGCCGCGGCAGCGGCTCGAGGCGCACGGAGAGGTCGGCGCGGCCTGCTCGTCGCAAACGCCACACTAGGTCTCGATTGGCCGTTGTCGTCGTCGTCGTCGTCGTCGTCGTGGTTCAGACGACGACACCGTCAGCTGCAGGCAGCCTCGAAGACGTACACGGGAACGGGCGTGTATGCCGCGAAGAACGACTATCGGCCCAAGCCTGGCACGATCGCGACGTCGGCGCCAATCCGGTACAGCGGCGGACCCATGCCCGGCGTGACGATCGACTTGCTGAAGACGTACTTCAACGGCGACGACATCAGGCAAGCGCACATCGCACAGGTGGGAGGAAGCGCGTGGAGCGGCATCATGACGTTCTGCCCAACCACCGTCGAGGACGAGCAGTTCTGGAGGCACGTCAAGCCGAGCAAGCTCATCGCGGACGAGGTGGCTGCGTTCCAGAAGGCAAAGGGGCTCGTGCCCGGCGAGTACGTCGCCGTGCACACGAGGTGGCTCGAGGGCAAGTGTCCAGGCCGCGCGAAGAACTACTACGTCAAGGGCGTCGCGAAGCAGCTTGCCGCGATGTGCAACAACAACATCAAGTTGACGGCGTCGATCGCCAAGGCGAAGGGTCTGACTGGCGCGAAGATCTTCCTAGCAAGCGACAGACAGCGGCTGGACAACGACAAGACGTTCCACGGCGCGGGCGCGATTTCGTACGACAAAGGGAACAACAAGGACCGGTACTACGGCGCTGGGACGCAGTTCGTCAAGGGCTACGCGGGCAAGGTTGTGTTCGAGCCGCTCGTTGACATGTTCACGCTCGTCGACGCGAAGCTGTTCGTCGGAAACATGATCTCGACGTTCAGCACGAACACCGCGAGCCTTCGCGCGGCGCTCGGACGCGAGAGCGTGCTTGCGTGGCCCGAGCCGAAAACCACAAAAACCTTCTGGGAGTGCGAGCGCGCGCACTTCTGGTGCGGGCCAGAGCTCAAGGAGTGGAGCTCCGCGGGGCACACGAAGAGGCACGGCTCGTGCTAGCGGCACGGCGAAAGAAAAAACGACCACGTGTTACGAATACCTTGTTTTTAACCAAACCTGTGGCGGCGGCGACGCGACGGTGAAGTCGTACAGCCCCGTGCATGGGGTTAGCGAGCCCAATAAACCTTTTAGCGTCACGGAAAAACAAAACTATCCATACGGGTAGGTACGTTACTTAACTAACTATATTTTCATTCTCGCCACGCTCATAGCGCAACCTCGTCGAACTCGTCTCCAGGCGGCGGTGGCGGCGGTGGCGACGGATCAACAGCACTAGCAACAGGAGCAGCAGGCGGCGGCGGTGGCGCGGTCGTTGGCGCCTCTGTACCGCTGGCGTCGGCGCTGGCTTCGGTCTCCGCTGCCTGCGGTACTGGCGCCATGAATCCGCCTGCCGGCGGTACTGGCGCCATGAATCCGCCAGCGGGCGGTACTGGTGCCATGAACCCGCCAGCGGGTGGTGCTGGCGCCATGAACCCGCCACCCGGCGCCGGCGGAGCGAATCCACCACCACCTGCCGGCGCCGGCGGAGCGAATCCACCACCACCTGCTGGCGCCGGCGGAGCGAATCCACCACCACCTGCTGGCGCCGGCGGCGCGAATCCTCCTCCTCCTCCTCCTCCTCCTCCTCCTCCTCCTCCGCCTCCGCCACCACCCATCGTATCCACATATCTCGACCGCGCCCCTCTCGAACGGCGCGCGGCAAATGTGGCTGCTATCGGAGGAGCCGCTGCCGGCGCACCGCCAGATGGTGGTACTGCTGCCGGTGCCCCGGGGACGGCCAGTCCAGGTGGTGGCGCTGCTGCTGTTGGTGCCCCGGGGGTGGCCAGTCCGAGTGCAGCGGTCGTCGGAGGTGGCGGCGGAGGCTCTTCATCCGGCTCGTCTTCCTTGCCCTCCTCTACCCAGCGCTTCCTGACGGGATCGTAGTAAAACTTGTTGTCGTTGAGGCCAAGTTTCGCCTTGTTTTTTGTCGTACCAAGGAACGAACCGAGTCGACCGAGTGCCTTGCTCATGAGATCGGAGCCGCTCGAATTTCCCTTGCTGCCACGACCACCGCCAAGGCTTGCATCCTTCCCTTCCGACTTTGTCGCGTCTGGTGACGACGACGACGTAGGCGCCGGAGCCGGCGCAGGTGATGGGGAAGGGGCGTGCACCTGCTCAGGTACCATCTGCTGCTGGTGCTGGTGCTGGTGCTGGTGCTGCTGCGAAGCCGCATATGCCTGCGCCTGCGCTTGTTCATGCATGCTAACGCTTGGCGACCCGTCCTCAAATGTTGCACCTCCCATGAGCAGGCCTACCGCCGACTCCATGTATCCTCGAACGTTCACTTTGGGGAGCGCTGACGCCGCCACTCCTGCTTGAGCTTGATTCGACCCTCCCGAAGCATGCGCATGGGCATCAACGCCATGTAGCGCCTGTGGCCCAAGAGCATCGCTCGCGGTCTTCTTCACAGACGCAAAAGCCGGAGTGTCACCCACATGGTGCACGATTCGAATCAACGACTGCTCGCAGAGGTAGCCGAGCATGCGCAGTGGTTCAGGCAACTGCTTTTGCACGGGATGTGGTGCCCAGAGCTCTGTTAGCCAAGACTGTGTCGTCTCAAGGCGCTTGAGAAGTGCAAGAACATCCGCCAGCTGTGCTGACGCGGCATCAAGAGCTCCAAGGTCCGCGAGGCGTAGCGCGTGAAGGGCACGATATGGCTGCAAGTCCCACGATGGCGGTGGAGTGACATCGGAGGTGGCTTCCACCTTCGCGCGACCTCTCAGCCAGTCGCCCCAGCCGCTCGTTTTGGCACCACTTGCCTTTGCCGCGTCCGCTGACGTCGTCCTGCCATCCTTACCCGTTCTCGCACGCAACGTGGCAAGCACGAGCGAAAGTTCGATTGCCTCATCTGGTATGACGTTGCGCGAAATGGCTCCCACAAGTGCACGGCAATCAGCCATCGGCGCGTCCGAAAGCACGAAGCAGACGTGAGCAACGTGAACAGCATCTGCCACGCCGTTGTCGGCAGCCTTCCAGGCTGCTTCGCCCATGGAGCGAATAGCGCGTGCAAAGGCGCCTCGGCTCTCGGCGGGGGTCGTGATTAGATTCTGGAAGAGTGCCGCGAGGCTGTGCCGCCAACCCTCGGCGTCGAAGGTTGCAACCGCCGCCGCATCTCCGAGCCCCGCCCGGCAGACTGCCGTGAGCGAGGGAAGAGACACCGCGGCAGCTTTTGCGGCATCCGTGAGTACAAGGTCCAGAGTTTCCGCAGCTCGGCCCACGTCACCCGCCGCTTCCATTGTCTGGGCGAGTAACAACGCGGGTCCCCACTGCCGAGCATGTATGAGCCACTGCAGAGCATCGGCGCGCGATCCGGCCCGCAGGTATGAATCTGCGTAGCGCAACGGCTCGGCGGATGACGGCGGTGGCGGTGCCAACTCTGTGGTGGTTGCAGTAGCGGTAGCAGTAGCGGTGGTGGAAATGGTAGTGGCGGTGGTGGCGGCGGCGGTGGCGGCACCGGTGGCGGTGGCATCTTGTAGTGTGGTAGCAGCCGGAATACTGGACAGGCTGAGTGACGATTCACTCTTTGCGAGCGTTGTAGCATCACTGACATCATCGGCGGCGATCAATTCGTCGAGTGCTGATGTTTCGTCTCCACCACCGTCTGTGGCGGTAGCTACAGCATCGCCGCCATCCGCCGCGACAAGCTCGTCGATGGCGGAGGCGGCATCATGGTCACCAGAAGAGTCTGCAGTTGGTTCATCCGATTCCTCCCGTTCTAGCGAAGTCTCCGGCTCGAGCTTGGCGGGGGGCTCAGATTCAGCTGGCGATGTGGCCTGAGGAGGAGGTTGATCAGTAGTATCCTGCACTGCCTCGTGCGCGGTATTTTTCTCAGCTGACGCAATCGGAGTATCTTTGCTATCCCTCTGCGGTGACGACGACGACGCATCCTCCTTGCCGTCTTTGGATGACGTCGGTGACACCTCTGCAGCAACACCTGTCTGCACACTTTCGACGGGTGGCGGCGTTTCGAGGGGAGGTGCACCCTCCAGGATAGCTGCCGCGATTGCCTCCGCGATTGGCCCTTCGTTCGGCTTACCATCCGGCGCATTCCAGAGGATTCGCATCACCTGTAAAAGTGTTCTTCGTGCACCAACGGCACGAGTCGCCTTTGCGTCCAGATAGTTGGTGACTGCGGTGGATGATGTACCGCCGACACCAACGGTATCGCCGCAGCCACCTAAGCGCTCATAGCTCGGGTAAGATGTGAGCGTATCGTGCATCTCCCATCTCCACGGCGCTGCAGATCCACTCGTACCTAGCACGCTGGCAAGCGTGCGCACCGTCCCTGCGCGCCCGGAAACCACCGCAAGGCCACCTCCCATGCGAAATGATACACACGTAACTGGTGGTCGTCCGTCGGGTGAATGTACCCCGGCAATTGCCGTGGAGCTGGAATCCTGTTGCGGTTGCCAGATGGAAGGCTGCTGAGGTTGCCAAGTGGATGCCGCAGGTGCGGCATTCGGCGGTTGCCAAACCTTAGGTTGTAGCTGCTGCGACTGTTCAGGAGGAGTTGGTTGCCAAACCTGTGGCTGCATTTGCGATTGTTCAGGAAGAGGTTGTTGTTGTTGTTGTTGTTGCTGCTGCTGTTGTTGCTGCTGCTGCTGCTGCTGTGCCGGTGGAGGTTGCCAAACCTGTGCAGGTGGCGGTGCCTCGGCTGGCTGCCAGACCTGTGGCCGCGGCGGCGGCTGGTGCTGTTGTGGTGGCGATGGTTGTGCCGATAGGTGTGGCGATGGGTGTGGCGATGGTTGTGTCTGCTCAGACTGCTGCTGCTGCTGCTGTGGCGGCGGAGGCTGCCAGACCTGTGCAGTTGGCTGCTGAGATACCGCGGGTGGCTGCCAAACCTGTGCAGTTGGCTGCTGCTGTTGTGGCTGCATTTGCTCAGGCTGCTGCTGCTGCTGCTGTTGCTGTACCGGCGGAGGCTGCCATACTTGTGCGGGTGGTGACGTTTCCGCTGGCTGCCAAACATGTGCAGGTGGCTGCTGCTGCTGCTGCTCCTGTGGTGGTGGTGGTGGATGTGCCTGTTCGGAATGCTGCTGTGCTGGTGGTTGCTGCCACATCTGTGACTGCTGTGAAGTGGATGATTCTGGAGGTTGCCACATTTTGGCAACTGGTGGTGAGTGCGTAGGTGCCGGCGGTGGCGGTGTGAACATGCGCGGCGCCTCTGCGACTGGATTCGAGACAGGTGCCGGCGCGGGTACCTGCGGCTGTTGTGCCGGAACCGGCCCTGGCAAACCCACGGGCGGAGGAGGAGTTGCCGCCGCCGTCGTCCCGAAGAAGCTCGTCGTTGCCGCGGTGCTCGTTGGCACGAACAGCGTGTTAGACGACGCGGCGGTCTTTGGCGCCGTAGAGGCAACGGTGGAAACCTTGTACGTCTGCGGCGCGTTGGCGTGATTCTGATCTGCGGGCAACTGTGGAACGAAAAAACCCGCAGGCACCACCTTCTGCTGACTCTGCACCTGTGGTTGCTGCACAGGTGCTAATGTTGGCGTCGGCTGAGTAGGCACGGCGGGTGCAGCAGAAGCTGGGGTGGGAAACGCCTGCTGCGCCGCCGAGATCGGCTGCTGCCAAGGTTGCGACGACAGTGGTTGCATGTATGCCTGCGCATGGCTCGTCGTCGACCCGTCCCCCCAGAAGTTTGCATACGGGTCTTGGGACGCACCGTTTTCCCAGCTTGGGAGCGGCGCAGGGTCAGCGATGTGCGCCATGGCAGCGGCGGATGGCACAGCCGGTGGCGGCATCGCCGGCAAGGCTGGCAAGGCTGGCATCGTCTGCTCTCCCGTGAAGAAGGAGACGTCTGACGACGCACCTGCGAATATGTCCGGCGCGTCTCCGAACGGAATGGCAGCCCTGGGCGAGGCGGCGAACGGAATCGGCGCAGGAGGGACGGCACTGCCCGGATCCACGTCGTCGCCTGCGTCAGCGTCGTCCGCGGCCATGGCGAACCACCAACCACCACCGCGCCCGCGGAGAGAAGGAGGAAAAAAATGAACAAAAAAAAACGGAACCAGGAATTATTAGGGGTTAGCAGATCACATGTCCATTTGGGGGTTTGGTGAAGTCCGACGGTACCGGTACAAGGACGGGTACGTATGGCGTCCGGAGTTGGATGATGTGACTGTCACATGCATGTATCCTATCGGCGTTGTATTCGGCATTTTGATTTGATTTCGACACGTCCTTGTTAAGAACGCTATAAGCGTGTGTGCGTGTGCGTGCGTGCGTGCGTGTGTGTGTGTTGCATATTTCTGTCTTTGAATTTGACGATAGGTATTTCTATGTATAAAGGTTCATGTCTTCACGCTTCATCATATGTGCTTATCCTTTGATTTCATCGTGCCAGTGCTGATACTACATAACGTACGTGCGTGTTGTGTGTGTGTGTGTGTGTGTGTGTCTGTGTGCGTGCGTGCGCACATGGTGGTTGTGAACTATCACACTCAACAAGAGTTAACTGTTAGGGTTAATTCCGTTTTCACAGACTGGACACTTTTCCCCAGACACGTTCTCGTCCAGCCGCCGTCTCTAGATGCACCGAGAGAAGAAGAGTTATCACTCTACTCGACGACAACCTTGCCCTGCATGCCCGCGCCCTGGTGCGGCTCGCAGTAGTACTCGTACGTTCCGGGGGTGTCGAACTTCGTGGAGACGGAGTCGCCGGGGCCGTTGAGGAGGTCCTCGTGGCTGAGCTTGTCGGCGTTGATTCCCGCGGGCACGGCATCCTCGTCGAAGACGACGTTGTGCGGGTAGGCGGCGTTGTTCACCCACGTGACGGACTCGCCCTTCTTGATCGTCACGGTGGACGGGACGAACGCGAGACCTCCTCCGTCAGCTCCGAGCTTGACGGTGGCGGCGTTGGCGCCGAACGCCACCGCGAAGGAGAGCGCCGTGGTGGCCGCCGCCTTCTTGACGTCGAACGCCGCGCGCGTCACCGTCTGGCGCGTCGTGGTCTTGGACACCGCCTTGCGGGCCGTCATACGCGTGCAGGACTTCGTGGAGAGCATCTTTGTATATATTTGTTGTTTGTAAGTCTGTTTGTTGGTGTGAAAAAGGGAAAAGGAAAGGAAAGGAAAGGAAAGGGGGGGGGAGAGTGATCACAAGAAACGAAGTGTGAGTAAACTTTAGAAAAACATTCGTATTTATTTATGGCACCAGGATTCCCTTTCATTCAAAGCAAAGAAAGTGCCTCCTGTAGTGACAGATACAATGGAGAAGCAAGACAAAGAAGCAAGAAGAGACAAAGAGCATCACCACAGATACACGTCACCCAAATCACCAAATCACTCGTCACCCAACCAACACAACACAGGTCACCCAACCAAATCACTAATCACCAACACAACCAAGCAACAACCAGCCAACAACCAAGCAAGCACAACAAGCAAGCAACACACAACACACAACACCAACACGAAGGCAGCCATGACGTACTTGTTTGGAGGGGAAGTTGTGAGGGTATTTTCTTGGGAGAGTTATGCGTGAGGGGGGAGCGGGGCAGCCACGTAGTAGTTTGGGCGTGTCCCCTTCGTTGAAGCTTTGCCCCCCTGGGCCTTATCTCTTCTTTCTCCGAAGTCCGATCAGGAAATCTCTCCCCACCTGCAGGGGAATCTGGGGGGATACCCCTTCGGTTGCTTCAAGCCCTTAAGGGTCTTCCTCAAGGGGTATCCCCCACACCTCTGTGATATTGGCCTGGGGGAGGTCCACGTCAGGCCTGGCTCCGAGTATCTGCTCCGAGTCACCTGTTTCGAACTCCTGTTTCGGGGTTAGACCTGATGATTCGGGGTTACCTACCTTTGCCATGGTCCAGGTCTGGGCTCTGGGCGCCTGGGCGGGGTAGAAAGTAAGTCCCCCCATGGCCCATGGTGAGACTCCTGACCAGAACTAGCAGAGTTACAAAGAAATTAATTCGATGCCCCACAGATACTCCCCTTTTGCCCTATTGTCTTGGCGCAAATGAAGAGCCTGGAAGTATAAAACTTCTTTCTCCCGCATGCATGGAGAGTCCATATGCATGCACGAAGCTAATCCACACTCGTATGTACTGTACCATCTCCATCGCCCGTAGTAGTCGTACTCGAAAACGGTGTAAACTGCACAGTAAACAGGCGGTTTTGGGGCCGTTTTTGCCAAAATGCCCCCAAACCGGGGGGGGGTTAGCGGCCACTCACCCCCTGTTAACCGGACCAAACAAACCATGTGGGTGGTCAACTCTTCCTTTTTCCATACCAAAATTCCCATCCCAAGCCAATCACAGGGAACCCTGTTAAATGTGGGACCCGTCAGATATCCGACATTGGTTGATGAGATATTTATTTTTCCCATTTAGTTTTCGGCGCATTATTCCCCTCCCTCTCGCATTCCGCACTCCTCCATGGCCGAATCATGTCTCCCATGGAGGCAGCACCTTCTTTGACATGCACATGCACGTCTCCTCCTCCTCCCCTGGAAGGAATCATTCATGGTCCCCTAGGATTAACCGGTTTCATGCCTGTCAATCCTTCTCTCTGGGAGCATTCCCATCATCACAATCATCTCGCCTCTTCGTTATGTTCGTTGTTGGAACATGGCCTGGGATGGAGGCGGTGTGATGTCCCAGGCTCTTCACCTGAACTGCAAGACGCGACTTCATCCTCTGCTTCCGCTTCCGCTTCGTTGGAACCTTCTTCACTTCCAGCTATAGGTAGGCCCGTCGTCGTCGTCGCTTTGAAGGTTCTTAACAACTCCTCTTCTTCTGTCTACGTGAAAGTTCAAATGCAAGTCGTCGTGGAGCCTTCCAGCCTTCGTACTACAGAGAACAACTCGCAACCACCACCACCACAGCAGCAGCCACAGCAGCAACAGCAGCAGTTCTTCTGCAGTTCCATGGCAGAATATGACGGAAACCCTCATAACCCACGTGCTCTGCTCAAATCAAAAAAACAAGCCACGTACCGCTCAAGCCTAGTCCTGCGATACCAAACCAAGCTCAACCGGGACGCGGCGAGGCACTTCATGCGCGTCTCTCAACGCAACTTGAGAGAACGGCGCATGGAACTCGCAGGACGCGTGTGGGCAAGACTCCTCTTCGCACGCCCGTTCAGAGAACTCGCGGCTGACGCAACAGTACGCGCACTGTGGAGGAAGGGCTTGCCTCCCGCGGCACGTGGGGCTGTCTGGCCGCTAGCGGTAGGTAACACGCTCAACATCACAGGCACGCTCTACGAGGTCGTCAAACAAAGAGCTTGGGAGGTTCTGCAAGAGCACGGCACGCCGCTGCCAGCCTCCGCGACAAGTCCCAGAGACGTGCGATCGGTATCCGCGGTATCGTGCCCGAGCCCTGGCGACACCGCCAGAGATGCCGCTGCAGCCGTCGCCGCCGTCGCCGCCGCCACCACCGCTGCCTCCGATGGTGCGGACGAGTACCGCTCGCCACCTCCACAAACGACGCCACCGCCGTCGCCGTCGCCGTCGCCGTCGCAAGGATGGCTTCGTGGCAGAGAGTCTTCCAT
The DNA here is from genome assembly GCA_938743325.2 of Pycnococcus provasolii. NCBI lineage: Eukaryota > Viridiplantae > Chlorophyta > Pseudoscourfieldiophyceae > Pseudoscourfieldiales > Pycnococcaceae > Pycnococcus > Pycnococcus provasolii. The sequence continues at coordinate 67,274 of OW568886.1, forward strand.
CAAGCTGCTTCTGATTGATGCGCCACGTACGCACCTTGGACCTGGCCGTTCGCTGTTCGCAGTCGGCGCGCCTCTTCACGAGTCACTGCTGAGCGTGCTCGGTGCGTACGCTTTCTACCGCCCCGATGTTGGATACGTGCAGGGCATGAGCTACCTCGCCGGCATGCTTCTTTTGTACTGCCGCGACGAAGCGACGGCATTCCTTTGCCTCGCAAACTTGTTGAATCGTGCGCCATATCCAGCACTGCTTCGTATGGAGTCAAGCTTGCTCAGCCGCAAGCTCGAGCTGTTCGAGCGTGCTCTGAACGAACAGCTTCCAGCTCTTGCCTCACACCTGAGCGAGCTCGGATGCGCGCCAGACCTGTACTTGATTGAATGGCTGTTTACACTGTTTGCCAAGAGCCACAATCTCGAGGTGGCTGGACGCGTGTGGGACTGCTTCCTTCTCGAGGGCGAGTCGTTTCTGCTGCGAACTGCCATCGCCACGCTTCGCCTGCTGAGCGACGAAATTTTGGCGTGTGGCGAGCTTGGTGCCGTCCTTCGCATCCTAAAGCGAAGCACTCGTGCCCTATCCGAGCAGGAGCTCTTTGACATGGTGCAGGCAACTCCGATTAGTCAGAGTGTTGCTAAGATGGCAGAGCTAGCGAGTGTCGAGTACTTCACACCGCGCGTCGTGGGAACCTAAGATTGCTCACTCAGTAACGGAATGTACTTTACTTTGTTTAACGGGCCTGCCGTCGTCCATTCACACCAAACTCAGCCCATTCGAAGCACCGCGTGGCGCCTGCTGATGCACGATTGTTGGATGCTATCATCTATACCATGCTTGCATGTACCCTTAAACTTAGTTAACACCGACAAAAATCTTTTGCGAAAAGGATGAGTTACCTGCGCTCTTTTTATCAACCTCCTTTCAGTACTTCAGTAATTTGACCCGCCGCGCTTTCGTCTCATCTCCGCCTCCGCCTCTAGCGCCTTAAGCGTCCGTCGCCGCTTCTCGAGATCTTCCTCGTATCGATCCATGAACTCGTCCGCGTTGAATTTCCTGCTATTTGCCGCCGCCGCGGCATCATCGTCGAGGAAGGGCTGCATGATCTTCATCTCGCGCATGCGAAGATCCTCGGCTGTGTGCGCGAGGAATGCCTGGCTGCGAATGGCACGGTACGTCAGGAATGCGACGTGTTGATTCTTTTGCTGCAACGTCATCGGTTTCTTCGCGGAAGCCTGCTTCTGGTCACCGCCGAGCACGTTCTCCTCGCCATCCTTCTCGTCCGCAGGTGGCGCAGCCGTGATGCGCATAGCCTCATCTCTCCTAAGAGATGCGAGAAGCTCCACCGCCTCGTCAATCGCCTGAGCACGCTCCTCAGCCTCCTCGGCGTCGAGAGAAGATAATGCCGGCGGTGCTAACGACTCCGCGGATGCCGTCGTGGCAGCATCAACCTCCGCCGACAGCCCACCCTCCGCCGAAGGTCCGGCTGGTGCAGACGCCGCCATCGCGGACATGGAAGGTGCACCCGCAGCATACACCTCGGCGAGCGCATCGCGTCCGTAGTCCGCAGGAAGCTCCGCGTCACGCGCGCGCGCATCTCGCACGTCGTTTGCGCGCTCCAAGAGCGCCTCGATGTGCTGCGACAGCTGCGGCGACGACAACGCGGGTCCGTCGGGGCCGCTCTTTCCGCCGAGGCCAATCTTTTTGAAGTACTTGCGCGCCTCCTTCTCGTCCGCCTTGATTTTCGCCTCACGCGTGTGACCAGCCACCTCCTGCGCCTTGAGGCTACGCACGAGCTCCTTCCTTCGCTGCGCACGTCCATTTTCGTACGCGTAGTAGCTCGCAATGAACTCCTTCGTCATGAGGTATCCTGCCAGTGCGTCGCGCTTCTTTGGCGCAGACTTGAGCTTCGACACCTTCTCCACCTGTTCACGCTTCAGACCGCACTGCTCCGTCTTGCGATCGTCAAGCAGAAAGTTGTCAAGGCTCTGCCCCAGCACCTCGTCGCTGACGTCGTTTGAAGGCGGCAGGCTGTACCCGCAAAGTCGATTCAGTTCCGTGCGCAAGTAGTCGAGCGCCTTGTTCGTCTTCTTCTTCACGGTATCCGCGCCGCCAGCCTCGAACATGGCGTACCGTTTCTTGAGCTCCTTGAGCTTCGTCTCGCGGCGTCCGAGGTCCGCCTTGAGTCGCGACAGGAAGTCGCTCCCAGTAGCCATCTCCCCAAGCCTCTCGGCGAGGATGGCACGCGACGCCTTGCTGATTTTTGGCTTGAAGGTCATCACGGACGGGTCCGTTCGAAGGATTGGCGCGTCGCGCTCCATGGCGTAGTCCCTGTCACCCGTCGCGCGCCACGGCACGCTTGCCGAGCTCTTGTCAAATTTCAGCTCGCGCCTCTTACGCGACTTCATGTGCGAGCGCAGTTCCGTGACGTGCCCCCGAATACGCTTCGCCTCCTCCTCGTGCAGCTTCGCGGAACGCAAGATGTCCTTCGCCTGCGCTCTGAGCTGCGCAGCTTTGACGAGTTCGTCCGTCACCTTCGCCTCGAGCCTGACGATTCGGTTCTCGCGTTCCTCGTCGGTGATGAGGTGGTCAGGAACGCGCGCGGACGGCTGCGCGGCTGCCGTTGCGTCCGCGGCGGCGTTCTTGTTCGTCGTTGCGACGGGCGCGGACGCCCTCAGCGCCGCAGCGTTTTGCTTGAGTTCCGCGACGCAGCCGAGTATGCACTCTCTGTGTCCGAGCGAGTCGATTCCGAGGTCCGCCTTGAGGTTCGCGTCCGTGAGTTTTAGCAGAAGTTTTCCGTCGACGACGTGGTGCGCGAATCTCTTTCTGTGCTGCGGCAGACCAATGTCTTCGACCCATATGCACACTTCGTGTACGTCCCACTGGTGCACCGGTTTCTTCTTCAACGACGCGAGTTGCTTGAGCCGCGTGCGGTCCACGGACGTCATGTACGGCCGCGTGGGTGCCTGCAAGCCCACGGACGCACGCAGAGATGCGCTAGAGAGGCTCTGAGAGGCCGAAGTAGGCCTCTCAGAGGCCTCTCTGTTTCCCTGAGCGTGAGTGGTAGTAGCAGACGCAGGACGAGCAGACGCAGGTCGGGCCGGCGAACGCGAGCGCGTTAAGGACGGCTCGTATCCGAACGACGCTGACGCTCCTGGAGCCTGGAGTGAAGTGGACGACGGCGCCATGGAGACACCGCTTTTCGAAGAATGGCGAGAGGCCGTGTGGAAATTTCAGGAACCCTTTGAGAGCATTGGAGGGGTTGCTTTGACCACGAACCACATGGTCATCATGGAGAGGTGTCATCATCATCGAGTTGGTCAAACAGGACTTGTAATTGGTCAAAGGGATCCGATCCCAATGAGCATGCTTGCCCAATGGCAGAATGGTAAAATCAATTCATGCAAGTCAAGTTCCATGCATGCAAGACAAAACAACAAGTAGATCTTGGCACGGCACCGCAACTACTTCGTACTTCGTAGTTAGCAAGACCTGTATGTGTGCAAGGCATTCGTTGTATTGTGTTGCATGGGCTTGATTGAATCAGTGGAATGCTCGGTCTCCAAGGTAAGAACTATGAATAACTCCAAGGCGTTGACGAGTAGGATCAGCAAGTGACCGTTGGCACGTGGAGGGCACTCTCGGACGTTGTGGGCCCCCTCCAGTGGAGTTCGTCTTGTCACGTCACGGACTAGCGTAGCCGCCGTAGCGTAGCGTAAGCACTACTTAGCGTATTTTTAGGGAGAGAAGATGGATTTACACTGGAGTCCATGGTTGTCTTGTCCCTTGTCTTCGAAGCACTTGGCCTGGCTCGCTGCGGCTTGTACAGTACTTGTAGATAAATAAGCCACTTGGCAGTTAGTTCTCATGCTGGGAATGAACTTGTTGTTACCTTGAATCGTGTGACAAATCCACAACAAACACATGGATTGGTGGTGTGGGCATTTATATGTATGTAGCGGGCACGGTGATTGGAGCGTGCGTCTGGGAACGAACGGCTTATGCAGTCAGTTCAGTTTGACTTTTACTTTTTCCAGTTACAATACGAGCACGGCGGTTGCGTTCATCACGTGGAGAACGCACCACCCTGCGAGTCCGGCGAACAGAGGAACGGCGAAGTTGTCGTCGACCCAACGGGAACCACTCAGAACCTCCGCGGCGGCACCGGCGAACGAGACGGCGGCGGAAAAGAGTCCCAGCGTGCTCAAAGACACCACGGACTTGTACAGAACCGTCGCAAAGAGAGAAATGACGACGAAACCGGCGACGAAGAACCCAACGCAACCTTCGAGCGTTTTGTTGTTCCTGCCCAAGCTTGTTGTGCCAAACCTTCGTCCCACGAAAGCGGCACTGGGGTCGCCGACAGCAAGTGCTAGCATGGACGCCGAGCATATCACACGAGGCGCAAACAGTGCGAGCACAGCCATTGCGAGTGCAAACCAGGCGAAAGACGTGATTTGCTTGGGCTTTTGCACCTCGTGCGCGTGATGCGCGCCGAACGTGAGCACGTCCCACCTGTCTCCGCCTAGACAGTCCACTCGCCGGAGTCCTTCCCAGAGCCATATAGCGGCGGATATGGGTGCAGCGATCATTACTCTTCTAGCGTGTGTTTGTGCAAACGCTTCGGTGATGAACACACAAACCAAGCCCATTGCGACGTGCACGAGGGAACGCCTCAGGTTCTCCGGTCGACGTACTGCGAGATTGTTCGCTTTGCCTCCTGGTGCACCGTTTCCTTCGCCGTTGTTCTCCGCGGCGCCAATTGCCACAGCTAAAACGCGTCGCTTGTTTGTGAAACCACGCCGATCCTCTCTAAATGTACCTCCACACACGCATGGATATCGTTCCACCCGCCTGTATCTGAAGAGCACTGAACTGACGGAACCCTCGAGTTTTCTTTTGAAAAAGACTCCAGATGAAGGAAGGACGTGAAGACCATGAAGATGACGACGAGGAACTCCTGTAACATGTGAAGAGCAAGACCCATTTAGAAGAGGGAGACATCGCGGAGAGGGACCGCCACTTATTCTTACCCGGACATGTGGCGGCATGACGTGTATGTACTTTTGGAGGGGGGATGGAAAAGTGCTCCGGAGGGGAGGGGGAGAAGAAGACGCTTTTGGGAACACCGGCAGGAGGGACCCCAAAATTCCCAAACCCCCAAAATTTCCAACACCCAGGTCCAACACCCCTCCAACACCCCCAAAATTACCAAACCCCCAAAATTCCCAAACCCCCAAAATTCCCAAACCCCGAATCAAACGACGAATTCCCAACACCCCGAATGAATCAAATGACGACGAATTCCTCCCTCCATTGGAGCATTTCCTCCTAGGTTCCGGGGATCCCCCATAGGACTCTGTTTGGTCCGAGGGTATCCCATTCGCGCCTGCTCTTTATTTTCCGGCCTGCTTTGTGATTGCGGGGTGACACGTCTTGAGATTGCACGTCCCGCAATCTCCCTTTCCCACCCTGGCGCATTCTGTGACTGCTCCTGTCGTGCTCGCTCGCAGCCACTTATGGCGACGATCGACAAGCTGCGCATCCAGGGGATACGCAGCTTTGCACCGTCGTGCGTCGATACCATTCAGTTCGACAAACCGCTCACGTTGATTGTCGGTCAAAATGGTGCGGGAAAAACAACCGTGATTGAGTGCCTCAAGGTGGCGACGTGTGGGGAAATGCCGCCCTTTTCAGACCTGGGGAAGAGCTTCGTTCACGACCCAAAAGTCGCGGGAACGACAGAAGTGAAGGCGCAGATCAGGCTCATGTTCCGCACGCCACCACGTGACGCGCAGTCACCCGGAATGAAGTACATGGTCACGCGGTCGTTCCAGCTCACGCAAACAGCCGCAGCGAAGAAGTCCTTCAAGACGCTCGACGGGCACGTGCGAGCGATGAACCCGGACGGAAGTGAGAAGGCGGCTGTCAACGAGCGGTGCAGCGAGATCAACAAGCTCGTGCCTCAGCTGATGGGATTCGACTCCAAGGCGATCTTGGACTCGGTCATATTTGTACACCAGGAGGCGTCCAACTGGCCACTCGCCGATGGCGCTACGCTCAAGAAGCACTTCGACGAGATCTTCGCGTCGTCCAAGTACACCAAGGCGCTTGAGGCAATCACGAAGCTTCGCAAGGAACTCCTCGCGACGGTAAAAGCTTCTAAGGCTGAGCACGAGCACTTGAAGAACTACCTTGAGACAGCCGAGAGGCTCGAGAAGGAGGTGAGAGATAGCAGGCGCGTACTGAACGACTACAACAACAAGCGCAGCCGTCTCGACACGAAGCGCGAGCTGAGACTGAAAGAGGCGAAAGCTTGTCAGTCGCACGTGCGCGCGCTTAGCACCATGCTCGACAAGGCTGAGACGCTGCGCACGAAGCTCAGTCACGCGGGAGAGCAGAAGGTACGTACGGTGGCGCGCATAAAAAACTTCATTCAGATTGACGACGAGACCGTCGAGCAGGCAACCGCTTCGGGCATCACGGCGGAGGCGTGCATGGTATCGCGCCTGAAGGAACAACAGGGTGTGCTCGCTCGCAGCGTTGCCGAGGCGGACGGAAAAATTGCAAACTGCGAGAGCAAGGCGAAGCGAATCAAAGACCAGATTGGTGCGCTGCGTGCTGAGTCGGAGAAATTGGTCAACAAACGTGCGCAGGCTGAAGCTGAGAAAAGGACACGCGTGGCCGAGAGGAAGCGGCTGTGCAATCTCGTGGCGGAGGTGTGCCGCCTATATCCTGGAAAGGTTGGCTGGGCAGAAAGCACGACCGAGGCGCAGTGCGCATCGCCGCCGTCCCACTTCGAGCTTCCAGAACTTGAGTGCTTCGAGCGCAAACTTGTGAGCTACGTGGAGGAGCTGCGCGCCGATGACGCCAAAAAGGAGGCGGACGAGTTGGCGGAAATGGAAAGGCTGCAGGAGCAGGTGGACGCCACGAGCGCCGAGCACAGCAGCCTACTTCGATCTCGCGAAGACCAGAGCAAGTCGCTCGTGGAGAAGAAAAAGAAATTAGATGCGCTGGCCATTCGGCTGTCGGATATGGAGCGTTTGTCGGGCGGCGCGCAGGCAAAGGCTCACATCGAAGACGGACGTCGTGCGGTGACGATGGCGGAGGAGGAGCTGAAAAAGACGTCCGCGGAAGTAGCAGGTCGTGACTTCGAGCACGAGATGTCCCAATTCAAGGCGCAGGCGGCGAAAGCCCAGGCAGAGATCGAAAGCCTTCGTTCGGAACGCGACAGCATTCGCAGCAGGGGTGAGGCTGGCGTGACGCTACGGCTGAAGCAGGAGGAACTAGGCAAGAAGCGAGCGGAGCTCGTGAGCTTGCTTTCGCCAGCTCTTGCTAGTTTCCGTCGCCTGGAGAGTGGTGGCGGCAACACGGCGGACGTCGTGCCAGCTACGCAGATGGAGGAAGCCGTGGTGCAGGAGACGCAACAGCAGGCTCTGCCTGGAGAAGCGGCTCGCACGACGAGGCTGCTCAAGTCGCTGAAGGCTGAGATAGACTCCGAGCTGAGTCGTGCAACATCGTCACACGATGCACAGACGTCGAAGCGTGCCACGGCGTTGGCGCAAGCGGCGCAGGCAAAAGCGGAAAACGCGTCTGCGATTTCGGATCTCGATGCATCGCGAGAGCTCCTTGAGAACAAGCTGCGCGATGTGCTGGGAAGTTCGGCAGCAGGCTCCGCCGGTAATCTGAATGCCAGTGTCGACGATATGCAGCGTGCGAAAGAGAAGGAACTCGAACAAAGTCGAAACAGTCTGGGCGTGATAAAGGCGTCGAGCAAATTATACGGGGTGTACATTAAGTCTGCGAATGAGAACAACCAGTGCCGTATTTGCGAGCGCGCATTCGGCGACGAGGCGAGCAGGCGCGACTTTGTGGAGAAATACGAGAATCAGAAGAACGCCTTGCCACAAGCACTGAAGGATGCTGAGGCGAAGGTGCAAGAGCTGGAGCTTGTTGTACAGGGCATTCGATCTCTCGGTCCACTGCAAGCTCGAGTCGAGGAGCAGAAGACTCGCGTGGCTGAAGTCCAGAAGAAAGCGGAAAGTGCAGATGCCGAGTCTATGAAAGCTGATGATGCCGCGGCACAGAGCGAGCGAACGCTTCGTGCGATCACAGAAAGACACGCGGCAGCAGCATCACTTGAGCCACAGCTAGCGCGTTGCCTCAGCCTCGAGGAGGAGGTGGCGGATCTCGTCGACTATGTGGAACGTCTTGGTGGTGCACGTGCAGGTGTCGATGGCGCGGACACAGGCACTCGCACGGTTCGAATGATTGACGAAAAGATCGAAGGTCTAGAGGATGACAAATTTCAGGCGGAGCACAAGCGTGAGACGGCGTTCAAGCAGATGACGAGATTGCGCGATGACGAGGCTAAGGCGCGCGATCGTGTGCACACGGCAAAGGAGGAGCTTGCGAAACGTGAGGCTGCGCAGGCTGATGGCAAGGCGCTTGCCGAGCAGAAAGGTGGACTCGAAAAGGAGTGCGAGGCAATCCGTGTGAATGTCGAGGATGTTTCGTCGCGGCTTGCCCCACTTGCAGGCCGTAAAACGGCTCTGATGTCTCGCCGAGACGCGCTGCGATCCGAGCACGGGCGAGCGCGCACGAAGCGGCAGGAAACTCTCGGCGAAGCGAGCGGAAAGCTGAACAGCGTTCGCGAGCGGCTTGCGACGGTGCAACGTGCCGAATCGAGCGTCGCGGAAAGTGGGGGCGTGCAGGAGATTGAGAAGCAGCTGAAGCACGTGGAGGGTGAGCAGACGACGGAGCAAACTCGCCTCGACGAGATGCAGGAAGAAATTCAGGAACTGCGCAACGAAGTTGCGACTTCCAACGACACGAAACGTGCAATTGACGATCACGTGGAGTACTACACGCTGCTCGAGGCGGAACGCAAACAGTCTGATGAGTTTGATGAGAGCGCTTCCACGATGAAGGCTGCCTACGATGGCGCTGTCACGGAGCTGAATAGTCTGAGGAGCGAGCGCTTGGCTAAGGAGTCGTCGCAGGATGGCGACGACACGGATGGCGGCGACGATGGCGACGGCGGCGCTGCTGACGTAGACATGGCGGTTGATCGCGGCGCGGGTACACACGTCGACGACCCTATTGAGTCGTGTCGCGCCATGCTGACTCGTCTTCGTCAGCGTGAGAGCAGCCTTCGCGAATCGGCGACAAACCTTGAAAACAAGATGCATCGCTTCCGGGGAACCATAGACGAGCGCAAGCAGGCTATGAAACAGTCCGAGAAAGAGCTCGAGAAGAAGCAGTACAAGGATATCGCAAAAAACGAGATGGCGAAGCGCGTCGAGATCAAGACGACGTCGCTGGCCGAGAAGGACTTGGACGCGTACGGAAAAGCTCTCGACCGCGCGCTGCAGGAGTTTCACGCGAGCCGGATGGAGGAGGTGAACGCCATCATCAAGGAGCTGTGGCAGACGACGTACCGCAACGGGGATATCGACTACATTGCCATCCGCAGTGATGTGGAGGAAACTGCCGCGGCGCAGGCGGCGGCAGCAGCAGCGGGCGCCGCGAAGGGTCGAGGTGGAAAGAAGAAGGCGGCGGAGGCGGCAGCGGCGGCGGCGGCGGCGAGCGTGGCTCCCACGCGCAGCAAGTCGTACAACTACCGCGTGGTGATGCGCCAGGGCGACACGGAGCTTGACATGCGTGGGCGATGCTCCGCGGGGCAGAAAGTGCTTGCGTGCCTGATCATTCGCCTCGCTCTTGCGGAGACGTTCAGTATCAACTGCGGCATCTTGGCGCTCGACGAGCCCACGACGAACTTGGATGCCGAGAATGCGGAGAGCCTCGCGAATGCGCTCAAGTCGATCATGGATGTGAGGAAGGAGAATGCAGGATTTCAGCTCATTGTGATCACGCACGACGAGCGCTTTGCCCGAACTCTCGGCGCTGGAACTGTGGATGGATACTGGCGCGTTTACAAGGACAGTGAACAGCACTCTCGCCTGAGCCGTGTCGCCTTTCACTTCGATGATTGATTCATCATCATTCTTAGATTGCTCATTCAGTAAAGTAATAGAGTTTTACTTCGTCCAACGGGTCGCCCATTCACACCATTCAGCCCATTCGCTATGCAGCCGATTCAGCGGCGCCATTCAGCGGCGCGTTTTTTTTACACTAACTACAGTACTCTTACCTACCACCAGGGTATCTAAAGGAGTCCAATTTGTGGGAAACGGAGCTGTCTTGGAGTTGAGGAACACGGATCACAACTCGTTACTGAACTTGTAGAGCATCCGATGCACGTACTTCTCACCTGGCTTCAAGATGGCGTTCGGAAAGCTGCTTTCGTTGACGGCATTTGGGAAGTTCTGCGTCTCAAGGCACAACCCACCGTGACGGGGATATTTCACACCTCTCTTGCCCATCGTGTGATTTGCGTCTAGGAAATTGCCCGTGTACAACTGAACGCCGGGCGCGGTCGTGAACAGGTCGATGCGCCGCTTGTTCGCCTTCACAGTTGCCGCGTGCGAGAGCTTACCCTGCCGGCTAGCTTCGACGTCTAGCACGAAGTTGTGATCGTAGCCGTCAATTGAATGAGGAATGCGTTCGGCAAGTTTCGTGAGGTGGCGTAAGTCGAAGGGCGTCGACGAGACGCTCGCCACCTCGCCTGTGGGAATGAGATGTTCGTCAACGGGCGTGTACGAGTCTGCTGACACGGAAACCGCGTGGTTGAGCACGGTTTCGAGCATCCCATTGCGCGCGTCGCCAGCGACGTGTGCGGCAGCCGCGAGCGTATGCCCGTTGAGGTTGAAGTACGAGTGCGAAGCGAGGTTGATGGGTGTTGGCTGCGACGCCTCGAACGCCTCGAATGTCACCGCGAGCTCACCTTCCGCGAGCGCGTACTCGACGGTGACTTCGACGTTTCCTGGATACCCCTCCTCGCCATCTTTCGAGGTGTGCCTGAGCTTGACTTTGTTCGACGTCGGCGTTCCGACGACGCTCCACACCTGCCTGTCGAATCCGCGCTTTCCTCCGTGCAGGTGGTTCCTCCCGTTGTCGTTCTTGACGAGTTTGTATTGCTTTCCGTCAAGCGTGAATTCTCCGTTCGCGATGCGGTTGGCGACCCGTCCGACGACGACTCCAAAGTACGGCGCATTGCACGCGTTGTCGAGGTACATGAGCGGGTTGTCGTGTCCGAGCACGACGTCCTCGACAACCCCGTCTGCGTCTCGCCAGAGCAGCTTCGTGACCGCCGCACCTGCGTTCGTGACGTGAACTTCGATTCCAACTCTCTTCTCATCAGCAAGCACGAACGTCTTGACAAGTTTGGACATTTCCAGACGCGTGTTTAGCGAGTTTTTTGTATGACGAGATACACTCCAAGGAGTATCATCCGTGGAGTCGGCATTTCCACCACTTTTGTGCTGAGATCGCCGACCTAAACGTCGCAGCTTACGTCCGATCCAAAAGGACGACCGAATAACCGAATACGCCAAGGCACAAGATGAAACTGTGACACCAAGAAGACCTATAGGAGACATGGAAGATGATGACGAGTGGTACGGCGCTGTATTGTAAAAAGGAGGCTGAGCACGCAGTAACACACGCTGTTGACGCCTTTGACGGGACGCTTCTGGGGAGGCAATGGCGTCGTCGTCCGGCATGCGAGTGAGTGGGTTTATTATTCGCCCGGGGGGGGAGAGGAGGCGGAAAACGAACCAACAAACAACAACCGCCATTTAGGTCGCAGGGGCGGAGAAACCCCAAGTGCATTTCGTGGGAAGCTAGGTCGAAGGGGCGGAGAAACCCCAAGTGCATTTGGTGGGAAGCTAGGTCGAAGGGGCGGAGAAACCCCAAGTGCGTTTCGTGGGAAGCTAGGTCGCAGGGGCGGAGAAACCCCAAGTGCATTTCGTGGGAAGCTAGGTCGAAGGGGCGGAGAAACCCCAAGTGCATTTCGTGGGAAGCTAGGTCGCAGGGGCGGAGAAACCCCAAGTGCATTTCGTGGGAAGCTAGGTCGCAGGGGCGGAGAAACCCCAAGTGCATTTCCTGGGAAGCTAGGTCGCAGGGGCGGAGAAACCCCAAGTGCATTTCGTGGGAAGCTAGGTCGCAGGGGCGGAGAAACCCCAAGTGCATTTCGTGGGAAGCTAGGTCGCAGGGGCGGAGAAACCCCAAGTGCGTTTCGTGGGAAGCTAGGTCGCAGGGGCGGAGAAACCCCAAGTGCATTTCGTGGGAAGCTAGGTCGAAGGGGCGGAGAAACCCCAAGTGCATTTCGTGGGAAGCTAGGTCGCAGGGGCGGAGAAACCCCAAGTGCATTTCGTGGGAAGCTAGGTCGCAGGGGCGGAGAAACCCCAAGTGCATTTCCTGGGAAGCTAGGTCGCAGGGGCGGAGAAACCCCAAGTGCATTTCGTGGGAAGCTAGGTCGCAGGGGCGGAGAAACCCCAAGTGCATTTCGTGGGAAGCTAGGTCGCAGGGGCGGAGAAACCCCATGTGCATTGCGTGGGAAGCTAGGTCGGGACCCGGTTCTAACCTTCTACCTTCTACGGTGGGTGTAATTCGGGGATCCCCCTGAGGTCGGGATGGCATAACAGGGGATCCCTTTCGGTCGTCCCCCCAACCCACACAAAGTCAGTCTCTCATGCCCTCCTCCATGTCGAGCCATGTCACTCCTGGTAGGTGTCCTCCTCGTCACTCGTCGTCGATGGGTGTTGTTAGGAGTAGGAGTACGACGCGTGCTGTGCGTGCTTTGCCTACTAATAATACCCTAGGAAGTAGTAGATGTTTTCTTGCCTTGAATAATAAAAGCAATTTCATTGGGGCTCATGTCATTCATGATAAGTTTCCACGCAGGGGATGGAGTGGTGCGTCATTTGTGTGCCGTTCTTCAGGCAAGGACTCGAACGACTCCAGGGATAAGGAGACGACCTCCGATTCCGACTTCGACTCTGATTCGAGTGGTGGTGATGGTGGTGAGGAGGAGGAGGAAAAGAATGATTCCAAAGTTTTCTCAGATTCTATGGATACTCCGACTCCCATGGACGACGGCTCGCTCGGCCTGCTCGCTTCTCTCGCCGCACGACGAAGGGATATGATGAGCAAACGTCGAGCGAGGTGGCTAGCGGGACGAATGGAACACTCCGTCGCACTCGCACCGGGAGACTGGATTCGACGCATTGACGTCGACGTCTCGGAAGGGGAGGCGTTCCTGTGCGCGGGAACCGCACATGGCGCGCTGCTCGTGACGAACTTTGAAACGGGACGCGTCGTCGGGTTCGCGCCGCCAGGCTCGCACGTGCGTGAGCAACGAACAGACACCATATGGCGCATCCTAGGAGAGCACGACCCGAGGGCAGCCGTAAGTGCTTTCCTCCTAAAACCCAAAGCCGAGTTTGCATTGTGTGCCTTACTGATGACTCACTTCACACACACCAAACACCAAAAAAATAAAATAAAATAAAATAGGTCACTGCCGTGGCCATCGCACCCGGTCGTGTCGCAAGTGGAGGACGCGAGGGAACCGCCAAACTGTGGCGAGTTGTTGCCACAGGCGACGCCGAGGCGACCGACGCGCCGCCACCTGTTTCTGGAATCGCTTTTGCGGACGAGGATGGAAACAGTGGACAGCCGCTTGCACCTCTCGTGCTGCTTGCCCAGGCAAGCCACCAGGACGTCGTGACCGGCGTCGTGCTGGACGACGCGTCAACGATGGTGACGTCGTGTCTTGACGGAGGAGTGCGCGCGTGGCGGTGTGACAACACGAAGAAGTCGGAGGAAGCGCCGCACGACCTTCATCTCGTCAGCACCGTGGATCTCGAGTCGCCCGTGACAAGTCTCGCGGCTGTGCCAGAGGAGGCGCGTGTTGGTCCACTCGAAAACGCCGCAGTCGTCGCGGGCACGTACAGTGGCTGGCTCTCAGCCATATCCGTGCAAGGTGAGGTTCTAAGCCGATGGCGTGCACACGTGGAGAACGAGGGAATCGCTCTCCCGCCAGCAGTTCGGTCTCTGCACATCTCCGCGCCAGGAGCGCTGGGAGAGAGTTCGTACCCCACGGTGTTTGCGGGAGATGGTACCGGTAACATCGTCGCGTGGTCCCGCCCGTCGAATCTCGACTACGAACGTGCTGTAGGCGACGATTCGTGGGCGCTGTGCAGGTACTTCAAGGGACACGTCGGCGCTGTCGTCGCGCTAACCCACGAGCGGGAATTGGACATGCTCGTTTCTGGCGCATGGGACGGTACCGTGCGCGTGTGGGATGTTATGGCGGGTGAGAGCCTGTATGCCATCGGCGGTCACACCGCGTACCTAGGGAGCGTCGGCTTGGTTGGAGATACCATCGTGAGCGATGGATGCAACGACGTCGTTGCTGCACATAAAATCAGCGAGTAGTAGACTACTGATAGTTTTTTTTTTCTTTTCTATTTACAACACTAGAAAAAACGAGATGCCTATGCACCTCCACCACCGTTGGCGCGAAGCTTTCCCGCATGCGACGCCTGTAGGGTGCGTTCCTCCTTCTGCAGGCGTAAGACATCCGCGCGGAGATCATCAATGCGCCTTGGTGCCGCGATGTTCACCTCGTTGTCGTGCAAAACAGACAGACTATCGTGCGACACCATCGCGTCGCCAGCTTCCACGAAGAGCTCTCGAATCGACTTGGTCAGCGACGCAGCACGCGTCTTGTATCCCCCGAGTAGAACGTCAAGCTTCTTCTCGAGTTTGGTGCAGCGCTTCGCGTCAGCCTCGACCCGTGATTTGACTTCTCGAAAGCTCGCCTGCACGTGCTTGAGACGCCAGGCATTCCTGGCATCCGCCTCGGCGGCAGAGGCACGCGATGACGGCGCGTCCGACGACGTGCCGCTCACGTCCGTCCACAGGGGTGCGTGCGCAGTTTTGGTCACAGATGGGTGCATCGCCACAATCGCATCGCGGTTCTCATCTAAAGCTTCCAATGCACGGCGTGCTTCTTCGTCGCTGGTATTGTCGCCGTTGGCATGGGCAACAAGCGACGCCTCTTTCGATATCAAGTGCCTTGCAGCCTCGACGTACGCCTCCGAATTCTCGCGTTCAAAACCGTCCAAAGGTCCGGCAAGCATCGCTGCATTCGTTGCACGGCGCGTCTCGAGCCAGTCCTGCGTTGATAAGGATGCCCCGGCACCCTTCGACTTTTTCCCGCCTCCGCTGCCAGCCGTCAGAGTCGACTGCGGCGCGGAGTACGCAGCGGCATCATGCTCGAGCACACGCGCAAGTTCCTCCGCAACCATCCGGCGCGCCGTGGTAACGTGTTCGCCGTCGTTGGCATTGGCATTGGAAAACAGTGCAGAGTGCGCGAGCGAGATGGGTGCGGATGAACACGTCGGCGGTGGACGAGGGAGCTGCTCGTCAGCACGATTTACCACGGCTGATCTTCGGAGTGATGCGCGTTTCGCCGTGGAGGCGCCAAGAGCAGCGGCACGGCGATCCGCTTCTGAAAGGTCGAGATGGCGATTATCGTAATCCTCGCCGTCGTCCATGGGAACGTTTGGAGCGAGAACTTGATACTCGTTCTGCGGCTGCGGCAAGCTCGCGAAGCCACTTCGCAGTGCTGCAGCGACAGCCTGCTGTGCCTTTTTCTGTGCACGAGGTGTTGTTGCATCAGGTGTCGCAAGCGGCGTTGCTGCTGCTGCTGCACCACCAGTCCACGAAATCGAAGGAGTTGGCAGATGGCCATGCTGAAATGTCGAAGCCGGCGTGAAGCCAAAGCCGCGGCCCGCCGACGCGGCATTGAGCGCCATGTCGTCACGCACAGCCACTCCACCCGGAGTCATCGGTACCGCTGACACCCCCGCCGCTGGTGTCACCATCATGGATGATGCCGGTCGCCGTGGCGTCGCACCCGTGAAGTCCATCTGTGATACCGCCATCGCACCAGGTCCTTCGCCACCGACGAGCGGCGTCGCCGCCTCTCGAAGGCGCGCAAGATTCGCAGCGTCGCGCGAGAGGGCATCCTCACTTCCGTCTTGGGCTTGCCGTGACTGAAGAGGCACGCGCGGTGGCGGAGGTGGCATGAGGCTGGAGGCGTTAGCATCGACAAATGGCGTGTCGAACCCCAGCCCGGATGGTGCGGCGTCGGCATCCTGCGCACGTACAATCTCTTTCAGGTCGCGATCCACGACGCCCGCCGTCGGCAGCACGAGCTTACCTCTTAATCTCGTGCCGTCCGGTGCGCTTGTCAATGCCGCCGCGCGTTCCGCCTGCGCACGAATCGCGGCGGGAAGGTCGTTATGTTCCTGTAGCGCCGCCTTCTTCTGCGCCTCCTTGCGTCGTTCCTCCTGCGTCATTTGCCTGCGAGCTGCCTCCATCGCAGATACTGTCGTGGGCTTGAAACCAACCCCGCGTGCCGCCTCTGCGGAGGCTACTATGGTCGCCGTGCGCTCCTCAGTCGTATCATACAAGCCAGCAGGTGCGACGTGCTCGAGCGCAATTTCGTTCAGGTGGTCGACATCCTCCGACGGAATGCCTCCGGCATTCCGTCGGCCCCGCTTACGCGACGTCGTCGTTTCGATACCCGCGGCGACGAGTTCGCGCTTCTTCTGCAGCGTCGCAAGCCTCCTCGCCTCCTCGAGCTGCCGTTCTCTCTGCTTGCGCTTCGCCTTTTTTCCCTTGGTGTTGGCGAGACGTGCGCGAGCCTCCGCGAGCATTTCGAGCTCGTCTTCCTCCATATCCACCGGGTCAGGCTTCGCCGGCTTCGTCTCCGGGTGCGGGTCGATCTCACCCGGTCGCAGTCGTCTCGGGTCGTCGGCATCTGGCGCCGCGTCCGCTGCCGCCCCACCTGACGCGGCGGTGACCGCCGCGTCGAGAAGCTTTTCGTACCGTTCCAAGCACTGCGTCGCCGTTCTGCCAACGAGCGGCGCGATGGTGCGCCACTGCGTGGGCATGAGCTTTGCGAGGTGTAGAAGTTTTTCATCCTCCGCGCGTGTCCACTCCGTCTTGACTATGGACGGGTCGAGCCACTCGAACCACCTCGCCTTGCACTGCTTGGCGCTCTTTCTTGCCAATAGCGATGCGACGCGTCCCCACTGGTTCATGCCGTACTTCATGACCGCCGCCTTGAGCGTTTCATCCTCGCTGTTCTTCCAGATGCCACCCTTCATCACGACGCGAACCATTTTGGTGACAGACTTCGACGAAAGACTGACTGACTGACTTGGAACAGGACTCGCTTGAAAGGAAGAATGCGGGTGATGGAAAAGGTGTGGAAAGGCGTGCTTTGCTGTGGCGTTGGCTGTGGCGTTGGATGTGCTGTGCTGTGCCGCCGCCGCCGCCACGGATGGGGAAGAACAACGGGGCAGGCCGCAGGGGGGAGAACGACGACCCCCCTTGGAACCCCGAACTCGAACCCCGAACTCGAACCCCTAACCCGAATTCCAAAGAATTCCAATTCCCACCCTCCAGTGGACCGATGTGCGTTCTTCTCTCCCTCTTCGTTTTCTCTCCTCAGCCTCTGCCATCAGGGGAGGTGGCCATGGCGCCTGAACCCGATTGTAAAGGTTTAGGCGCAGACCATCAGAAGGGGTACCCGGTAGGGTTCACGCTTCGGCTTCGATGGGGACTGACCGCGCCTTCCTTTCCTTGGCTCTTTGCTTCGTCACGCACCAAGTCTGTCGAGGCGATAGTGAAGAGGACGGAAAAGATCAACGAAAAGCTCTCCTGCCATATTGCATTCATTACCACGGAACTTTTTCGAGGCAAGCTGCGGTTTCTTCGCGAGTTCGCGTCGGCGTTCGCAAAGGAAAGGAAAGGAAAGGAAATGGAGACAGGAAGAGGGAGAGATGAGGTTCTCGAAGCATCCTGATGATGAAAGAAAGAAATTCGTGCAAAACTTCCTTCTCCTCCTCACGGACCTGAAGACGACGTGGACGGAGGGAAGGAGAGAGGGAGGGAAGGAGGGAGGTTAAAAGACGAAAGCTTGCCGCCATAACATCAAGTCATCATCAACAAGTGTGCCATAACAATAACAGAAGCCCATTTATAAATGCATTCCATGCCTGTGCGTCAGAACAAAGGAAGGGAAGGGAAGGGAAGGGGCCGATGAGAGGGTAGATTTGCGCGCGAGCCGAGCCAAGTGCCTGGGAGGTGGGTGGTAAACCTTTCCCGGGTCCCGGGGGAGGAAAGAACCCCGGAGCAGGTCCCACTGGAGGGGGTGTTTGGCGGCTCGGCAGCAGGGGGAGGGGGGAAGGGTTATGCTGCGGGGGAGGTGTCCCCCCTTGGAAGAACCAGCGTGCTTCCCTCCCCTCCGGAGCCTTCCCTCCCCTTCCCCCCACTTCCCAAGGCCTGCTTTCCCCCCCTCCCCTCCGGCCATCACAACAACTTCACAGCGCATTGCGATGGCGGCGTTGAGCAATACCAGTTTGCAGAAGCTTCTCTCCGGGTTGCCCGGCGATAAGGCGATATTACTAAAGAAAACCTGCGAGATTTTGTCGTACAACACACCTGCACAAACGGAACTCCTGTTAGCGACCCTGGAACGTGAAAACTGGAATGTCGATAAAACCGTCGATGAACTGCTTGAGAGTACGTCTTGATTTTGTGTTTTGTGAATTTTTTTGTTTTTGTGATTTTATTTTTTGTGTTTTTTATTTTTGGTTTTTGTGGTTTTTTTTTTGTTTTTGTGATTTCTTGTGCTGCTTCTTGGTGGTGGTGGTGGTGATGATGTTGGGTGGTGGTGTGCAGGGTGTGTGTTAGTTCGTTCGGAGCTTGATTTGGTGGTTTGGGGAGGGGGGGTTGGGTTTTGTCGCTTGATGTGATGTGTGTTGAGCAAGCAGTCTCTATAAGGTCTTGTTTACCATACATACAGTACTCAGATGAGGTCGTTCGCGTTCGTTTGGTTTCTTTGCACGTGAACGAACGAACGAACGAACGAACGAATTCACTGAGTGGGTGGGGTTCTACAAGATCATCATATATCACATACTCACAAGAATCGCCCTTTCCTACAATCACAAACAACAAATCAAAACAAAACAAAACAAAACAGACTCGTGGACTACAAAGGAAAGCAAATCAGCCGATGACTCACACACACGCCGAGGCGGCGGTGGTAATAACAACGACCGTCGAGGAGGTGACCGTGGTGACCGGCGCAACCAGCACAAGTCTGCGGACGGATCAGGGCCCAAGGTGGTAGAAGCTCGTAGGCCAGAACAAACGGGCGGTTCGGCACGAACACGCGGCGAACGCGGCGGACGCAACCGAGGCGGAAACAAGGATGGCGGGTCCGGAAAGGAGAACGCCGCGACGACCGCACACGCGAACGGAAACGCGCCAGCCGGCAAACCCTCTTCAGATAAGAAGTCTGCCGCCGCAGCCACCGCGCAAGCTGCCGCCGCTGCCGCAATGACACCCCCGACCGCAACGGCGACGACGACGACGACGGCACCCACGTACGCGAGCGCGTCCGGCGCTTGGGGTAACGGGGGACACGCCTCCGCGGCAGCCGCGGTGGCTTCAGCCCCTGCACCAATGTCGAGCAGTTCCTCAGCAGCGACTGCGGCTGCGGCTGCCGCCGTGGCGGCAGCAACCGCACCACCACCCGCCGCAGCGAGCTCCGCTGCAGGCGGCGCACCTGCGTGGGGCAAGGCAGCTGGTCGAACTGCGGCTGACATAGTGAAGGGAAATTTGACGCAGGCACCCTCAGCCGCTCCCACCACGGCTCAGCAGCAGCAGCAGAGGCGACAAGCCGGACAGCAGGCACAGCAAGCGCAGGGCCAGCAGAGGCAGCCAGCTGCCGAGGGTGGACGATCTCGTGGTGGACGAGGTGGACGAGGCCGAGGTGGCGGAGCGCAGCAGGCAGGAGCAGCCGCACAGCAGCAACCTCAGGCACAGCAGTCCGCCTCCGTAAGACAAGGACTCGGAGGTGGTGCGTGGGGCACGTCGTCGTTTGCATCGGCAGCCGCCGGCGGCGGCGCCGACAAGGGTGCGACTAGCGTGCAGGAGAGCGCGAAGCAAGGCGACGAGCTCGGCCTGAAGTTTGGAAGCCTCCCCTTCACAAATACAGGTACACTTGGGTTTGAGGGGACGTTCGGGAACTTCGGCTCAGCCGACTCGGCAGCGGAATCCGCATCTGGCGCATCAGCCGCCCCCACGAGTGACGCGTCAGGATCCGTACAGCCAGCCGCCCCAGCGCGCGCGGTGGAAGCGTTCCAATCCGCGGGCCAGGGTTACTATGGCGCAAGCACAACCGCCGAGACGGCGAACGCCACATCCACGACGACCAACTATCGCGCAGCCGCGGCGGGTGCCAGCAACGACGCAAGCAAAACAGCAGCTGCCGGAGGCTTTGGAGGGTCGTACTCGGGCGCATTTGCGCAGAGCACGTATGGCACGTACGGCGCGGCGGCAGCCGCAGATGCGTCTGCGGATACGTCCAAGCCCGCGACGTCGGCTGCCCAGGATCCTTCAGCGCTTGACTCGTATGCACGCTACGGGCAGCAGTACAGCGCCGCCGCTGCCGCGACTAGCGCCGCAGCACCACAGCAGCAGCAGACCCAGCAAGCGCAAGCGCAGGCGCAGGCACAGGCGCAGGCGCAGGCGCAGGCACAGGCACAACAGGCGCAGGCGCAGCGTCAAGCTCAGCAACAGCAAGCTCAGGTCCAGCAGCAGCAACAAGCTCAGGCTCAGCAGGTGCAAGCGCAGCAGCAGGCGCAGGCACAGCAGCAGGCACAGCAGCAGCAGTATGCAGCTCAGTATGCGCAGCAGCAGCAGCAGCAGCAGCAGCAGCAGTACGCAAAGTACGGGCAGCAGACATCAGCGTATATGCAGCATCAGCAAACTCAGCAGCAGGCTCAGCAGCAGGGTCAGACCACGGCAACTGCAACGCAGCAGCAGCAGCTTCCCCTACCGGCGTTTGCGGGCGCGCCGCCTACGATGCCGCATGCCATGGCCGCAACGCACTACGGACAGGCGATGTACACATACCCGTACATGGCATCGCCGTACGGCTACCAACCAGCTGCAATGTACCAGGCTGCGTATACGGCTGGAGCCTATGGAGCGGCTGCACCCGGCGTTGGCTCATTCGCGCAGGGAGCGTACGGAACGTCTCCTGCGGTGAATGCGAAGTACAATCAGAACGCCGCGGCATCGTACGGCGCGCAGAGCGGTGGCAAGAGTGCTGGCGGCTACGGTGCCGCAGGCACGGACGACGGCAAGGGCGGTGCCGACAACATGCTGCTCCTGCAGCAGCTGCAGCAGCAGGCGCAAGCGCAGCAGCAGGCGCAGCAGGCTGGATCGACTGCCAATGCCGCGAGCGCCGCGCAGTACCAGGCTCCTTACGCGATGGGCGGCCTTTATGGACAGGGCGGCAATTCAGCAGCCTCCGCACAGTACGCCGCGCAGGGCCAGACAGGCTACGCTCAGCAGTATGCGGCGGCGTACCAAGGCTGGGGTGCAGCTGGTGGCGACCGACGCGGCGGCGTTAATTGGGATGCCTCTGGCGCCCAGTAAGGACGACCGCGGTACTTCTGTGCGAGGCTGGATGTGAAGAGCGCCCTCTTCGTCAAGATAGTCAAAGAGGGCGACGCGGTTTTTGAACGGCATGCAAAAGCTCTCTAAGATTTGTGACGTGTAAAAGCTGTTTCGCGTACCACTCTTTATTCGTCTTCCTCCGATGTTGATGCGCGGTTTTGGTGGCGATGGCGACGACAACAACGACAAATAGCGCAAGCGGAACTCTCCACGACGCCAACGAAAAAGCGAAGCGCCGGAAATAAGGTGCTTCCCGCCATTGCATGTGAATGGTGTGAAGTAGACAGACGAAAAAGAAAATAGACCTCTTCAACCCCATTCCATTTATTTGGATGAGCTTATTTTGATGTAGTGAATCGCCAACAGGTTTTACACGTCACAAATCTTAGAGAGCTTTTGAATGCGGTTCAAAAGCGCGTCGCCCTCCTTGACCGTCTTGACGAAGAGGGCGCTCTTCACATCCGGCCTCGTGGTCTCGACAATACCACCAGCCTTGTCCATGCGCGCGTTCACGCGGTCCGCAGCAATCAGCGTGCACAACTCTTCGTCAAGAAAGGCGTCGCTGACTCCAAACTGCTCCGCCATGCGGCTCATTGTCACGCTCTTGTACGCCGTAAGGAACTGCGCGTACGCACGAACGCGAACCTCTCGAAAGACGTACTTTGCGTGAGGGCGCAGGTACACGTCCCTTCCCAGGCTGTCGGTTACCTCGCACAGCGCCGTCAGGAGCTCCTTGTACCGGCACTCGTAGAAGCTCGATAGAAGAGTCTGCAGCGACGGCTGCTCGCCGATTACGGTGCGTACTTCTGGGCTATCCATGACGCGAGTTTTGATCGTCGGTCGGTCGAGAGCGCAGACGCACGTCACCACCGTGTAGTACACAAGCGTGGGAAAGTCAAGCAGCTCGGTGCAAGTGAACGTGGCGATGGCGTCCAAAAAGAGCTGCGCGGCGTCGGAGAATTTCCGTACCGCCATCTTGTGCACCGCCTCGTACACCTTCAGGCGGTTCTTTCGTTCCCAGTCCCCTCCGCTGGCGAAGAGGGCGGTGTTGTCGTGCAGGAGTTTTCCCACCTGCGTGAGGTCGCCGTACCTGAGCGCAAGCTTAAGACGCGTGAAGACGAGGTCCATCTTCTGCCCTGTTGCGGACGTGAGAGCGTCCACCTCATCTAAAGCCTTGTCCGCCTCCTCGCGTGTCCCATGCTCGCACACGTAAAGAGCCTTGGCGAGAACCGCCGCACGCACGTCCGTGTCTCCCAGGTTCTCTCGCGCGTCGACGATCGCCGCATCGAGCTCTGTCATTTTCACCTCTTCTGCATCCTGCATATTCTTAAGGAGCTTAGCATCGAGAGGAGGCACAAGTTCCTTAAAAGCAGCGTTACTGCTCAATGACGCGTAAAGACGAGACAGTCCACGCTCCTTCGTTAGCGACAAAACTTCTAAAGATGCCGATTTCTTCTCCGAAAGATTACAGGACGGATTCGACATTTTGAAAATTAGATTAGCAAGTTGCACACCGACATCCTGAGGTTCCTCCGTCTGCGAGTTTGTTGTCGAGGACGAAGACTCCGGGTCAACATCCATCGTAGACATACTATACTATACTACTCGTGGAGAATGAAACTTACGCGCGCAGAGCAGAATGACGAGACAAATAGTTGCGCGCAGAGCCGGGGAGGAACGCGGGAAAAAACCTAAACACGCAAACCCCTAACCAGTTCCAGTTTGGAAATACCAACTCTTTAAAATTATTTTAAAACCCCTAACCAGTTCCCCTTTTTTCTTTCCTTTCCTCTTTCTCTTTCTGGGTTTTTTTCGTTCTGGTCTTGAGGAGATATTGAGATGGAGTGAGGAAGACTATAAAGCTTCTTCCTCTCATACTGTAGACGGGCTCACGTACTGTACCTGGCTCACGCCTCACGGGCTGCTGGTGAACAGATGAGTGGGGAACGTCTGAACGGTGAGAAAAGGGAGGAGAGCAGAGAGCAGAGAAGAGCAGAGGCCGAGAAGGCGAGAAAGAAAGGCGAGGAAAGACGCCAAAGAGAGGGAAGAACGACGAGGAAAAGAACGAGGAAAAGGGTACCCCGGTAAGTTAGACCAGCAACATGAGCAAGAGCAAGAGCACGAAGAACGAACCTCTCGCCTACGATACATAATAAACTCTCGAATAGAATTACCGTAGAATTCCAAAGGAAAGGACAAGCGGAGAACAAAAAAGACAAGTCCGGCGACAAAGTCCGGCAACAAAGGCGGCTTCCCTTAAAGGTACTTACAAGCGCTGCAAGTGCGCTGCACCAAACTGACCTGTGCTACGAGGTACATGGTCTGCCGATACTTACCGATTAGTGCCGAACGCTCGTTGGGTTGCTCGTTGGGTCCTCGCCAAGCTTGAACTCGCTCGCCCATCCTAGCTCGCTCGCTCATTCGCTCCACCCTCATCAGTCCCTCCTCTTCCCCCACATACTGACATAATAGGTGCCACATGATTGAGGGGGAGGTGCTACCTTATTCCCATTTCCCATTTCACAGGAACTGTTTGGTCGGGCGATTACGTCGGAGAAATCATTTCACAATTCACAGGAACTGCTTTGCTTTGCTTTGGTCGGGCGATTACAGTACGTCCGGTCGGAGAGGAGAACATCGTTAATAGTTTCCCACAATACTCCTCCTCCGGGAACTCCCCCGGGAACAGTTTGCAGGTGGGATCCCACTGGGAACTGCTGTTTCTTTCCTTTTCCTTTTTGGTCGGGCGATTACGTCGGGAGGAGAAATCATTTCCCACCTCCGGGGCCGAACGCTTTGCCCCCTCCCCCCCCATCACCTCCCCATCCCTTCCCCCTTGCCCCACTGGTGATGGGCCTCCGCCGTGGCGTTCCTCTCGAGCCGCGCCTGCCCAAGTCTGGACGGCAACTGCTCGCGGACCAGGCGGCCTTACTGGGAAAACCCGTCTCCGCTCCGCCGCTGTCGAACTTGCAGAAGAGGAGGAGAAAAAAAGCGGCGTCTTCTGCGGCGGCGGCGTCGGCGTCAGCGGCGCAGGCTCGTCTTGACGCGCAGAACAACCTGTCGAGCTTAAAGCAGCAGCAACAGCAACAGCAGCAGCATAACAACAACAACAACAACAAACTTGCAAAATTCAAAAAGAACCTTGCGCCACTTTCGGAAGTCTCCCCGGACGGAGGGGGAGATAACCCGCTGCAGTGGGCGGACCGTGCCGTCTCGTACGAACAGGCGCTCGAGCACCAGTGCGCGGTTCTCAAGGAACGACTTGACGCAGAAAGAAAGAAACTTGCCGTGCTCGAAGTGCGAAATCGAGAAGCAGAGGCGGATGTCGAAGCGAGCCGACGCTCTATGCCCGTCGTATCCGCAATACGGGAGAACGACAGGGCGGCGGACAGACACGTCACCAACCTCGAAAAACGCATCGAGCTCGCGTACGTCAGGTGGAGCAAGGCATCGTCACACAACAAAAAACTACGCGCAGCCATCAACGACCTTCGCGCACGACGCATCAAAACGCACGAGCAGAACGTTGCGCTAGAAAAGGACCTGTACAGCCAGAAGAGGCTTGTCGCGGAGATTTCAGGGCGGGCGCGACTAGCCTCCGAAGAGCGCTTCAACGCAGACTTGGCCATGCGAGAGCTCAGAGCGCAGGGCGAACGCGACCGTCTCGCGTTCGAGCGCGAGTGGCGCGACCTCGGAAAGCAAATCGAGGATGACCGCAGGAAGGCGGATGCCATCTCGCGTGAAACGCAGGCGCTCGAGCGCAAGGATAAGGAAAAGAAGGTTGTCGTGGCACAGCCGAGGCGGAGGGGCGACAACTGGAAAACGGCAATGGACAAGGCGAACACGAGGGTAAGCAAGGAGCACATGCGCATCTACATGGAAGCTTTCGCCGAGCTCAGGGCGACCGCAGGCGTCGAGTCCACGTCGGAACTTGTCGACGCGTTTATTGAGACGGAGAGCGAGACGATGCGCCTGATGCAGCACTCCACCGAGCTGTTCCGCGACGCGAACCGGATTGACAAGTCCATCGACGCGCTCAAGCAGAAGATGGCCAAGTACGAGAACGATGCCAGCGACGCCGAGTCCACGCGGCAGCGCGCTTTGTACGAATTTGAGGACCGCCGCGCAAAGGCGGAAACTACCGTCGCCGCGCAGAAAACGAAGATGGCAGGCGTGGACGCGACGCTGAGCACGCTTCTGAATACCGTGCGCCCTCTGTCCGACAAGCTTAACTGCGCGGAGATCGTTGGCACGGATGAGGTGAAGGAGGACAGGATCCTTGCATTTTTAGGCGCAATCGAGCAGCGCACGTTTGAGATGCTGCAAGACGTGATGATGGACGAGAAGCTGCAGGTGGAGAGCACGAGCAAGACTGTGCAAGACGCCAAGTGGAGAAAAATCAAGCATGGGCGCAAACTCGGCATCGTTCCTCCGTCAACGAATGCGCGCACAGGAAACGTGGACATGGAGATCGAGGCGAACATTGACGGCGGCGGGGTATTGAAAACGGCGGACCTGCGCCACATCGCCAGGACGGAGTCCATGCGCCGAGATCATAACGCGCACGAAGAGGAACAATAACGCAATAACCCTAATCATAGAGATGGATGAGCGCACAAAAAGGAAAGATAAGCTGCACATCATATCACACAACTTGTACCAAGTAGTTTCACTCACATGAAGAGAAGATGGAACAAAAAAAAAACCGTTCTAACCCCTACTTCGACGATGACGATGCTGACGACGACGACGACGACGACGACGACGATGCCGACGACGACGACGACGCTGACGACGACGTGCAAGCCAACAAAAACCACTTAGGGGTTGGTTTGTTTTTTTGTCTCCGAGAATTTCGTTACAGTTCGTTCTTTCTTCCCTAAAATGTGTCGACCCTAAAGAACTCGTTGAATTCTTTCCCTTCGCTCTTTCTTCCCACCCTATTATGTATGGCGTGCCAGGTACTACAACAGTGATAGTCGTCCGGGCTACAACAGCCAGCCAGCACATCCACATCCCCTCACTTGATGCCAACGCACGTGACATGCATGATGCCGGGAGAGCACAACAAAGGCTCAGTGCCGCCCGTGCCTTTATGAGGCGGATGCTTGGCTCGCTGATGCCATCTGCTCCACTCGCCGCCAGTTGTCCTCTCGCTGCCGCTTCACGGAGACGCTCTGCGCCTCCTCCTCCTCGAGAAGTCGAAGGCACTCGTCATGCAACGTGGCATCCATCTCAACGAACATCTTCTTCACGTTGCACGTCAGGCCGTGCACCGCGGCATTCCAGTGCGAGCGCACATTCCGCTCGAGTGCGCCAAATACGATTGGTAGCACCACCTTTCGGTTCTGCGCGACGAGGCTGACGATGTAGTCGTTGTTCCACAGGAAGAGCGCCCTTTCCGCCACCTGGAAGTGGTTCGACTCGATGCACCGTCCAATGCGGTAGAACAGCGGCGCGATCGCCTTGTTGAACTCCGCAGCCTGCGTCAAGTCTAGCACCTCCTCGAGCTCGTTCAGAAACAGAACCTCCTTGGACGAATTTGTCACGGGCCAGAATTTGAGCAGCATACGCAACACCGGGTCCGCGAGCTTAGGATCCTTCTCTACAAACTGCGTGATGCAGTACGCGAGCTGCTGGTGGTACATCGCCAAGCCCCTTGGCTTGTGCAGCGGCATGAGAGCACGCATGAGGAACGTCTTGTGCTCGTCCTTGAGAGGTAGCGCGAAGCCGTTGATGATGCTGCCAAGGATCTCGAGCAGCTCGGCGATTCCGTTGTGCCGCTCCGTCTCGTAGATGAACGAGTAGAAGATGTTGTTGATAGCTTTTCGGATGAACGGCCGGTGTGCCATGAACTTTCCGTATATTCGGTGCAGAATGGTCTTGAGGTAGTCTCGCTCGCGCGGGTCCTCGCTGTCGAAGAGGTCGAGCAGCTTGAGCACGAAAGCCTGGTCTATGTGTTTTTTGAGCACCTTGGCGTCCGTGTCGTTCGAGACGACGAAGCGCAGCAGGAACTCGTACACGATCTGCAGGTGAGGCCAACTCGGCTCGAGCGTGGGTTCCTCCTCGTCGCCTCCTCCTCCCGCGTTTGGGTCGTTTGAGTTTTCCGGGCTGCTTGGGCTTGGCGGCAGGCTTCGGAATAGGTTGCACGCCACCATGCGCGTCACCTCCGCGAACGTCGCGTCGCTGTTTCCAAACTTGTTCGGTCCTGTGTTTACGTAGTCGACGAGTTCAAGCAGCGTTTGCCTTTTGAGTTCTTTTTCTCGCACGTTAACCGTTGCGTCGGAGAAGTCGAACGTGACGCAGCACAGAGCGAGTTTTTTCAGAAAGAGGTGTTGTTTTTCCCCCAGAGGCACTTCCCTGAACGTGGGTAAGACAGGGAGTACCAAGGGACTAGAAGAATCTCGCTCTGAGCCTGATGCGGCAGAGTCACCCATGGACGCTGCTTCTGCCGCCGCTGCTGCTGCTGCTGCTGCTGCTCCGGAAGAAGCGTCCGGCATGACCAAAGCTGTTCCAGGGACCCAGGGACAAGTTCCCGACGACGACGAAGTATGGCGTTGCCGGGCACCGGGCCCGGGCGCGTTCGAGGGCGGTTTTTCCGCCTCATTTCCAAGAAGGCCCCAGGCAGGCCAGGCTCAGGAGGGTAAAATTTCTCCCCCTCGGAGCCCCTACCACCTGCCCCTACCGAAAGCACATCTCTCGTATGATTGGTCGATAAATGTGGTCGAGAGAAAAACCCTCATGGGAAGGGCCCCAACGTTAGCATGGGATCCCATCCCTCCCTCTGACACCTCCCTCTGACGGCTGACGCCATCCCGTGCCCATGCGCGGGGAGTAGAGTGGTCGAAACCCTACGCTCGTCGCTCGGGATTCCCGTTTGGTGATTTCATTTCGGGGTTAATAGGGTTTCCAGGAAATCATACGGGTCCCTTCTGAAAACGAAATCCCCGTTCTCTGGGTTTTCTCTCTCCCACACTCCCTTAGACTATTCTTACCTCTGCGATGTCCCCCCCTTCCGCGCTCCCAAGGGCGTTGGCGGCGGCGGCTTCCATGGCTTTGAAGCCTCGTTTTTCCCATGCTTTGTCATCTGCACCGTCTTGGCTCTTCATGACTAGAAATTATTATTCTCCATATACATCATCCATGTTGACTCAGTCCTGGTCTTCTTCCTCTGGCTCTTTGGCTCTTAACCAGCAGCAGCAGCTTTTGGGAAGTCGTCGTGGGGGTGGTGCCTTCTTTTCCAATAACGCAAACAAAATAACAACAACAACAACAACAACAACAGGCTTTCAAGAGAGAGCTTGGGGGGGAGACACTTCCATATCCATGATCAGCGTGCGCTCGCTCTTCACGTCCGCACCACCCTCTGAGGCAACGGAGGAAGAACCTCTGCCGGAAGTCGCGCGTTCCACCAAAGCCGCGCGAAACCCAAAGCCGCGCAACCTCTTCGAAGACAAGAAGAAACGCGAGTTCGACGACACGACGTGGGCCGTGCGAACGACGTTCGACTGGATCTGGGCAAGGCTAGACGCGCGCGTCCTACCGCCGCGTCGTGCTCTCGTCGTGCTCTTCGACCGGTGCGACGGCGTCGGAACAGTCTCAGCGTCGGGATCCGCAGCCTCACAGCCAACCGTCATTGGAGACCTAGACACGGATAACGCCGCCGCGAACAGCGAGAACAACGCAGCACCCTCGTTCCTTCCGTTCGAAGACGAGCTGTACCGCGACGACAACTTCAACATCGACGAGGCGGACGGGGATGGAGACGCGAAGTTCATGCACGTGCCGACCGACGCACCTGACGCGACGCTCGCGCGTCTCGCCCTGTCGCGGTATCGGCGCCACATGTGTGCGCGCGTGGAAATCGGGCACTTGCCCTACCAGACGGCGGTGGCAGAGTCGTACCTTCGAGCTCTGCTGAGGTGCGGCGCGGTGATGTCTGCGATGGAGTCCATCACGGTACACCACTTCGAGTACGGGCTCGAGCGAACGCCCCGCGACCTGTACGTGGAAATTCTTGGACAGGTTGCGGCGCTCGGCCCCGACGCGTCGCTTGAAGGGACGACGATCGGCGACGCGAAAGAACGCGTGCAGAAGAGCGTCGAGCAAGAAGGCGGCGCGAGCGTCGTGCTCGCTCTTCGATGGTGGCACACGTTCGTGATGCACCGCGGATTTATTCCCGACAGCGAGGCTGTTGAGCACCTGTCTACGATTTTCCGCGCGGGTAACCGCGACGACCTCGTGTCGATGCTGGAGGCGGAGGTGGCGAACAACAGCGACGGGCGCGCTGGCGCTGACATGTTTGACTTGTAGAGACAACCTTCGTGTCTGATTTTCGGGTTTGGGAAAAGTACCCTTAGGGAGTTAGGGGTTACAGAGAAGGGCGAACTGGGGACCTGGTCAGGGGGGTCGACCGGCCGGCCTTGCACATTCCCCTGCGCCGCCGCGGCCATGGCAGCGCACTGCTCTGGCAGCTGCACTGGACGCTTGCTGCGGCCGACGACGCCGACGCTGCTGCTGCTGCTGCTGGCCCTAGTCCTCAGCCTTTTGGTAACTTATGCCGTTGCCCAACGCAGAGTGCCGACGGTCGGCGACGTCGACGACATCGAGGACGACGAGGAGGATGAGACGTTCCGCTCTTGGGGTGTGCACTCCGCCAACACGCCCGACCGGTCCGCGCGGCTGACGGAGAGCAAGCGTGGTCGCACGCACACGTTGCGTGAAGATCCTAACGGTAACGTGAACATGGCGGATCAGGCCTTTGCGCTCTTCCGTCAACTCGAGTACGCGAAGACAAAGGATATGGATCCCGAGTCGGAGGAGTTCCAGAAAGATACGCTCGGTGACGGCTCTGGCGGTAGTGCCTCACAGATCTGTGCTGTTAAGCTCAAGGATGACCCGAAGCGCACGACGAGGGAGGCGGGTTCCATCGCAGGTGTGCTCAAGACGCTGCTTGTCACGGCCGGCGCGGCGAAAGACTCGGTGATCGCGCAGGACAAAGACACCATACTGATCAACACGGTACATTCGCGGCTACGTGAAATTCGCAAGGTGGCGCTTACATACCCTGGTGTGAAGGAGTTTGAGCACATGGGAAAGGTGTGGGTGATTGATGGCGAAGACGACGACGGCGAGCCGGCATACAGGCGCTTGCCTCTCGAGCATCAGCCTGACATTCCACACGGCGGAGACATCTACAATGATTTGGTGAAGGATCACGAGCGGGATAAGAAGCGGAGGAAGCGCGAGGCGAAGGCGGAGGCGAAGAGGCGGAGGAAGGAGGAGAAGAAGAGAAAGAGGATGGCGAAGAGTATCGAAGACGGCACGTTCCGCATGGACGACTACGAGTTCCCATCCATGGACATGGAGCAGATGATTGGAACGGAACAAGGTGGGTTTCTTGAGGACGCAATGAGCAAGAAGTTAAAGAACCAGCGCGACGAACTGTAACAACACACACACCTTTTACACACACACTGGGCACACACCCCCATGATGACGCCATGAATTCGGGTTAGGGCATTCGGACATTAGGGTTAGGGTTAGGGTTAGGGTTAGAGCATTAGGGTTCGGGTCCGCCTTGTTGTTGACTTCCTCATTTTATTTTTCATCTTTTTTTCAAGGCCTCTTCATCCATGGAGCCGCCTTCGTTGCGTTCGTCGCACACGGACACGGCGTCGCAACTCTCTGTCTCACGCGTTACCACGGACGCGCACGGCAATGAAGTTCCCGCGGTGCACGGCGCGTTCCAGGCGGCGTTCCTGGCGCGCAAGAACAAGCTCGCCGAAGGGCGGCGCGAAAAGCACGACGCAGAGCAGCGCAAGGAACTTGCGGAACACGAATTCAAGGTGGCGAGGCTGCGCGAGGAGGAGGAACGGCGCCTGGAGCTCGAGAGGGCGAAAGACGAAATGAAGAGCGCGAAGGACAGCCTTAACCTCAGGCAGGCGGACTTCCTCGTCGCGCACCCGTCCGAGCTCGCGAGGAAGGAGCACGTGCGCAAGATGAAGGGCGAGAACGACGTCGCGCCCAACCCGTACGATACAAGCCTCTACGGCACGGTGCAGAACTGCGTCTTCCAGACAAGACGAAACGTCAAGGCGCTGCGACAGATGCTCGACCTCGTGTTTGGCTTCAGCAGCGAAATCGACCCGGCGGATCTCGAGTCGGCGGAGGTTGACCTTATGGACCCGGAGGGAAAAGTGCACGTCATCAACCCGGAGAGGAGCACGCGCCGCATTCTGCTCAAGTACGCGCAGCTGCTCGACACGACGATGCCTGCGACGCAGAAGGAGGTGCTGCGGCAGAGCCTCAAGACGGTCGCGAACGAGTACGTGCAGGCGTTCAAGGATGCCAAGGTGGATGCGTACAACGCGTCGGATCCCGTCAGGCCGCACCACGTCGCGCACAGAAATCGCGACAAGTTTCTGCACGAGCTCTTCCCCGGCGCAAGCTGGAACTTGCAAGGCCCTGCCGCGGACTTCACGCATATGAACCAGCAGGATGCGGCGGCCGCGGCGTTGGCGGCGAGCCGCAACCAGACGTTCCACCGTGGCTCGAACCAGGGCATCATCGAGGGCCAGTACGCGCACGAGGAGGCGTTCGGCTCGCAGGAGGAGCTTGGCGTGAGCACGTGGACGCTCGAGCAGGGCCAGGTGCCGGAGGTGCGCGACGGCGAGCCACGCGCGGCCCAGCTCGGCGGCGGCGGCGGCGGCAATGCACGCTCTGCCGCAGCGCTTCGCGGCGTCGTTCGCTTCGTTTCGCGCCGGACGAACGACCCGGAGGCTGCTGTGAAGCATGGCTACGGACGCGTGGCTGGTGAACAGGCGACAGACCATGCCGGCAACGAAACTACGACAACCGCCAACGAGGTTGGTGCCGCATTTCGCCGCGTTCCACGAGCGTGGAAGCCAGGCGCTGCGAGGTCGAGCGCGTCTGGCAGCTTGGCCGCCGCCGTCGCCGCGCTCAAGGGAGGAGCAGGCTCGTAGAGGCTATTTTGGTGCTTCCCGTGTATGTTGTAAGTGTATATACTGTATGCGTTTGTTCTTGACGCGTCTTGTTTTTGGTAACGCGCATACGGCACACCCGCCATGCAAGTGAGGTGTTCAAAGGTGCGCGACGGCGCTGGACGTCGGCGCGCCCGAAGCTAGCCTTTTACGAACGACCATAGCGGGAAAGGTTGTTCGGCGTAATCCTCCGAAGAAACGTCTCCAGCGGGGGTGAGAGGAGTGAAGGAAAGATGGCCGCACCGCGCACGAGCGCGCGGCCGTGGCCGTGGGCGTGGGGTACTAGTAGAGTAGTAAGGTTAGGAAAGAGATGTAAAGATTATCAAGGTTCACAGCGACGGTTCACCACGTCACGTCACGTCACGTCACCGGCTCACTCGTAGTACAGGCCGTAGACGGTCGCGACGCAGTAGATGTCCTCGGACTCGAACGTCTCCGCGACCATGTTGTCGACGGCGGTGTCCCAGAGGCACCGCGAGACGATTCGCTGGCACTGTCCTCGTTTCTGTCCGAGCGTGACGAGCACGACGAATTTGTACCTGTTAAATCCCAGTCCCTTGACCTGCTCCTTGATACCGTCGCTGAGCTCCTTTGCGACTTGTGCGGTTTTGATGGGGTCGTACGCGTATCCCGTGAGTCGTTCCTTGAGCGCGTTGGTGACGATGTCTCGCACGGGCGCGCACCTGAACTTCTGCCCTGCGCCGTATCCCTCGGGACCTGTAATATAGGTATTTTCGTATATGATTTCCTTCGGCGGGCCGTCTTCCGCCATGGCTGGAAACTACACTGAAAAGAAACACGAAAAGGCCGGCCTCTCAGAGACGAAGAGAGAGAGCAGGACGGCGACTCCCAGAACCTCCCCCCAGGAGAGGAGAGGACTAAAAGGGTTGCAAGAACGTGGCAACGGAACAACTGGGACCCGTGTTTTGGCGTGAGCCGTGAGGTTGGTTGGTTGGACAACGAACTCTGGTTGGAACTCGACCAACGAGAACAGGCCGACGAGAAGAGGAGCGCCTAGTCTATTATCATCCGACGAGTCCCTAGTTCTTAGTCTAGTCTAGACTCGCATCGTTCGACTAGACGAACTTCCCTCGCTAGTCTATTGACTGGACTCAGTGGACTGGCGTGAACCTTGTGGCTTGTGCAAGGAACCAACGTCAAACGTGGGAAAGAAACTGAATGGTACTGAAGTCTGAAGGAGGCCTCTGAAACTGAAGTTAACGAGTTGCTGAGACTTGAGAGATTACCTGAGGCACACACACAGAGTCTGGACCGCGTAAGGTTATGAGAGGTGCCAGGCCGCGTAACCTTATTCGGATGCCCTCACCTTATTGGCCTACATATTCTATTGTGGTTACGATAGGACTCGCGTGAAGGCAGTATGTACTACCTTTAGGCTTTAGCAAGGTCGGAGAGCGAGTCCTTCCTTCCTAATAAAGAACGAAAGAAGGCCCTCGCGAGTCGCGAGAAGCTCTGCTCGAGGGCCTCTTGAAAGTTGAAGGCGAGGACGGCCGAGGCTCCTCGAGCGCGAGAACCAGGGAGGAGACTCGCGCTGGTTCTTGGTTCTTGGGAGAGGAGAGGGGAGAACAAGCAGAGACAGGAAGGACACTGCAACCCACGTTGTACATAATAGTCTTAGAACTACCACCGTGGCATCAGGAAATTTAGCAGTGCACGCTGGTCTCGCTCTCGCCTCTCGCCTCTCGGACCGTTCAGCTCCCTCACCGTTCATTCAAGCGCGTATCCCCATCACAAAGTGAGACTGTCCCATTAGCCATTAGGACCTCTCCCAAGTCAGCATAGCGTGAGGGCTTCCCTCTTATTACACCGGGAACGAGTTTAGAATAATGGACGCCGCGCTCGACTTCGTCGACGACGACGACGACGACGACAACGACTCCGGAGCCTACGACTTCGACGAGGCGGTCGCGCAGGCGCAGCACACGCACGTCACGGTCAAGCAGGCAAAGGCGCAGGCAAAGGCGCAGGCGCGCAAGCGCATACTCTCGACGCAGGCGCCCACCGCCGTGCACACGCCCGTGAAGAATGCAGCCACCGCGGAAAGTGACGGCGCGCACACGCCAGCGGCGCACGCGGCGCGCAGGGCTGCCAGGTATGCAGAAAAGGTCGCCGCGGAGATGAACGAGGTCAAGGCGTCGGGACAACCGCCAGGTGCGAGGAGGCCGCGAACTGCGCCAACGGCGAGGCCACGAAGCGGGCGCACGACGACAGCGGCGGACGCGACCGTGCCTCGTAGTAACGGCGGGCTGACGAACGACGCCTCGGACTTGCCAGAACTTGACGCGCTTGACGTCGTCATTCCACGCAGAGATGACCACGACTACGACGTGCCGCTCGAGAGGTGCCGCAGGCGAAGCGCAAGGAACCTTGTTCGGGAGGTGATCTACCACCTATCGCACGCGGGCATTCTCGCGACGATAAGTCAAGCGGCGCCTTTCCTGTACGGAAAACGAGGGTTCGTGCAGCTCGTGAGACATGCAGCTGACCACGTCAACGAAACGGAAGGGGCTGTGGCTGACGCCGTCACGCGCTCCGAGCTTTGCCTGATATGCGTGGACCGACGTAGCGGCGTGCAAGACGCCATGTACGCCGCCCAGCGCCTGCTTGCCACCGCGGCGATCGCGCTCGTCGACGACGACGTAGTTGCAAAACCTTTGGATGACGAGGGAAGCCTCGCTTGGATTCCGTCGCCCGAGGAGGCGAAGGCGCTCATCAAGGACCTCAGATTCCGCGCCGTACATGCAGCCACAAACCGGGCAGATGCCGACTCCGCACAGCTTGCGTCCGCACTTCTTGCTTACCTGGGCCTCTGCTGGCTGGCGCTGTGCACGTGGCCAGACGCGTGCAAGGCAACAGCCGACGCGTTCCTGCGAAATCAGTTCGGAGTTGAGCTGCTCGACGTTTGTCGGGCCGGGTCGAATGCGCCGCGTCCCGTTCGGATCGCAGGCGCACGCGCGCTCGCCTTGATGGGAACGCCCGCAGGTCAAGGCGAGCGCGCTCGAGAAATGAGATCGGAAATCTGTGAGGCTGGGGCTGCTCGTATTATCGCGCATGCCGCTCGTTGCGTCAACGGAGATTTGGGCTTGGCGGAGAAAGTGCTGGATGCGGCGGGGTCGCTGTGTGCATCCTCCGCGCGCTTTCAGCGTGCGTTTGCACACCCTCAGTTTGCAGATGGCGCCACCGTTGCCTCGCGCATCGCTGCGACTTGCATGCGTGCGCACGCCCTAGCGCAGCACTCTCGCGCATGTGCCTCGAGCGCGATCATGTGTGTGACGTGTGCCATGGAGCCGCCGGCAGCCACTCGCTTGGCACTCAAGTCGCAACACGTCGGTGGCGAGTTCACCGGCACTGCTCGTGGGCGCAAGCTGGATACTGCAAGTATGGTGGCTATTTCGATGGAAGCACTTGATGCATGTGCATCAGCAGCCGTGGCTGTTTGCGACGCGAACATCCACCAGACGATTCGGTCAATCTTGCGCCCGCTGGAGGAATCACCAGGCATCGTTCCAAACGACTTTGAAGCGTTTAAATTGCTTGCCCTGCAGGAGGCGAGGGAAAAGTTTAATAATGCGAATACTGAGGAGGCGTTAACATTGACTTCTTCAGCCGCCGATACGGCTGTGCACAAGGAGAATACCCCGCGAGTTGCCACCGTGTACTACATCGTCCAAGCGCAACGCAATTCGGTGATGGCGATGCACGCTTTATGTGCCACGCCTCGTGGGAGAGCTGCATTGGTATACACGGCAGGCAACAGTATGTTGAACGAATGCCTAGCCCGCATCATCCCGTCCCCCTTTGGTGGAACTCTGAGCGGGGATATTCGATTGATTGCCTACGATGCGTGCGCAAAGATGGTGGACGCGTCGAATGGCATGCCAGTGCGCGAACTGCCGCCGCATCACGTGCTCGACAGACTGCACGAGCAAAGAGAGCCGAATCCTTTGCCTGCAAAACCCACGAAGGATATCAGAGGTAATATGCCGCCTTCCACCGACAACGAGACGATGACGGACACGATGGATACGATGTGCGAAAATCTCTTTCGGCGGGTGGCGGTTTATGCCTTGCTTCTCCTTCCGCGCCATAGCACTGTTTCCACCCCGCGCCCGACCTCGGCACTGGACTCAAGTGCGATGGATCGGCAAACGGCAATTGCGATATGCGCTCGTGGATCGGATGGTGGTGCAGCAGGCGTGCGCGACTCGCAGAGCAAGCTTTCAACAATGCTTAGGAAGCGTGAAGTGTCAGGTTGGTCTGCCCAAGAAGCTGAGGAGGAGATTGAAGGACTTCACAGTCTTCGCGCTGTGCACATGGCGCTGCGCAACAGCCTTGAGGCGCGGTCTGGTGCAACGACCTGGTACGGCAAAGGGTCGCTGATGCGCATGCTTGCGACTGTTTTCCTTCACTTCAGCGAGGGAGTGGCTACCGAGCCGCTGCATGGATTCCGGCTCGAAGTGTGCCGTCAAGCAGCTATGTGCATGGAGTTGATGATGCGTGTGGCACAAAATGAGCACTGGATATATGCCATGATTCAGTTGTCAAAATCGGCGGAGGATGCAGAGTTAGCCCTGGCGAGCGCTAGTACCGGCGCCTCGCTGCCAACGGCTGAGGCGAGAAAGGATGCCACGCTTGCGCATCACCTGCTTCAGCGTGTGATCTCCGTCTCCTCATGCGACGATGTTTTGCTGCGACATTTTTGCACGCTGATGATAGGCACTTGGATGGGCCGCTGCTCAAATGCGTGCCACGCCGCATCGAATGTAGGATTGCTAAAGGCGATGTGTCAGGCGATATGTTCAGAAGCGGAGACTCGCGTGGTTCACCTGACACAGCTGCGTGTCGCCGCCGGCGCGGCGTTGGCAGAGAAACGCTACTGGCGCTGGCGAGGGGCAATATTAGCGGCATTGGCGCGATGCGCGGCGCACTTTTACCTTGGTCAAAAGGTTGATCGCGCCGCAACTGAGGCATTTGTTGAGGGCGATGGCGCCTTGGCGGTGGCAGCTCTACTTGCAAGTGGAGCAAGCCACCTCGCGAGCACGAGCGCTGTGCAAAGCGCCTCGCCATTCGAGGACGACGTTCTTGGCGGGACTGGCGGGCTGAGCAGTGACGAACGCGAGACGCCCGAAGCACTCGCCGTGGTGGAATTGTGCCGTGTTGCCGTGCAGCTGAGCGAGGCATCGGAAAGCGCCGCGCTCGACTTCAGAAATGCGAGTAAAGGCGCTGCGGTAGCGGCGCTGCTCAAGCTCTGCTGTGTGGCGAGTACGCTGCCTGACGCGCAGGATGGTGCGGCTGCCGCCCTTCGCGCAATTCGTGCCGCATACGAAGCACATTCCAAGGAGGGGGCGTGATAGTGTTTCCATAGTGATTTTCTTTGTAACATGTTGTGATTAGATTACGAATGCGTCTCGTGTGCAACCATCATTCGTTGTCCCATCACCTCGCGCCATGCTGCAAATTTGCGCACGTAGAAATGTTCCGAGTCCGCGGCGCGGCCCGTGCGTATGCTTTCGGCGACGCTGCGCCCCTCCTCGGTCGACGTGTCCATCAGACCGAAGAGCTCAACGCGCGTGCGCACCGGTCCAACGAGCGCGGCAGCTAAGACAAATGTTGACCATCCCGGGCACGCGGCGAGGATCACGCGGCATCGTGACAATTCAAAGAACTCGTCTACGGATCGAGCACCGTCCTCGAGAGAGCGTTCTCGCTGCTCACGCCTCTGCTCGCCGGTGCTTGCCACCACGCCAACACCTCGAGACGTCAGCGCATCGTGCGTGACGTCTAGCCATCTGACGTCCTCCGTGAAGATTCGCACGGGCCTTTCGGCTGAGGTGATATTTCTACGGTCGCGTATTTGAGCCGCTCGGTCCGCCGCGGCGAGCACCGCCGCGCGCAGCTTATCCTGTGCATCCTGTGAGAGAGCCTTGTCGGAAGCACGCACATGGACACAGATTCCGCGTGGGAGGTACCGCGCGCTGCTTGCCGACTTGGTTGAGCGCGCAAGCTGCTTGTAATTCTTCTCCGTCATCGTCGTAAGGTAAGCGGCCCGCGCCTTCTCGGTCGCAGCGTTTACGTCTCGAAATTGATTTAAATTTGGGGCATGCTTCGCCGCGGCGTTCGCGACGGCATCGACAAAGCTTGCTTCGCGGAGGCGTGCGGGAGTGACCGTGGCGAACCGCGTAAAGAGCATGCCGTTGGTACCCCAGAACTCTGTTTGCGGTATATCTCTGGAAGGAACGAACTCGCACAGATGTGTTGATGGTGCCGGTCTTTTTTCTTTTCCCTGGAGTGACAAGTGCACACCGGTGCCGAGGTGCAGAAGGTTTGGGTCATAGCAGAACGCGAGTCCTTGGTTATCCCAGTCCGTGCCACACGGCCACGTGGTGTGAAACGCCGGCGAAGCTCGCGAAGGCGTTTCTCTCGCGGCGTCGAACGCGCTTTGTCGTGCTTTTGTCATGAGCTGGAAAGCCCACAGGTCCATGAGTCTGTCACCGAGTCCGCAACCTTTCATTTCGTCCCACGCGGGATCAAAGACGGCTAGTAAAGACGAGCCGTCGTCGGAGGAGCACGGCCACGTGTCGGCCACGGAGGATGCGGCGCACTCGGCAACACAGGCGGCCAAGACGACGACGACGAGCACTGCCAGTAAGTGGTAAGTCGCCATCGCTGTCAACTTGACAAGTATGTACACAAGTGTGACTGGACTAACCTTAAGCGGTTTGGGTTGCGCAAACCAACCCCTAAACCAAACTCTCTCCCTCCGAGCCATTCTGAGCCAACAAACCCCCAATTCACGCTCTCAGAGAGTCGTTCTCGGCCACACACTTGTCTTGTAAACTTCCCTCGCGTCGCATCGCGTCGCATCGCATCGCGTCGCGTCACGTGCCATGCCCGTCGTCGCAGCTCGCTTAAAGGGGGTTAGGGGCACTCGCACGCCTGCTTCTCGGCATAAACGCAAGGCTAGTAGCACCGTTAGCAGGACCGTGCGCACTTCCGCCGTCCTGGACGCGTACGGAAACGAGTTTGTGCCTCAGGCTGTCGACGCGTCAGTCGTGCAAAGCCAACTCGCCGTTATCGGGGCGTCTGTCGGACTTGCGGCGTACTGGTGGTACGTCTTAGTGCCGAGCGAGCGAGGGGCACTGTCGCGCGAAAAGCGAAAGGGGGAACTGCGCGCATACCTGGAGGATCTCGATCGAGAGGCGGCAGCTGCGGGAACTACGCTGAAAGGATCAAAGCGATTGGAGAGATGGTTTTACGAAGACTGGCTGCGACGAATGCCGGGAGGAGAGTACAAGAAAGTGCGCGCTGCGAAAGAGGAGGAAGCGGCAGCGGCAGCGGCAGCCTTTGTTGCTTCTGCTTCTGCTGAGGAAGGCGTTGAGGCGACACCGAAGCAAGAGGAACTTGAGGTTGGTACACTGTGGAGCACCGCCCCTGGCGAGGGTGGAGTGACGCCAAATTTCTGGTCGTTCGACAACCCCATTGTTGCAGCGTTCACCGCGGTCGTGGCGGCCGGTATGTTTTCGCAGCTTGCAAGCTTGTGAATTTTCTATTTGTTTTTAATGTGATGATTTGTTGATATAACAGAGAAGGAAACGTGTACGTGTCGCGGTCACCCAACCCATTTCACTTTGCTTTTTCCGCCTTTTGCGCCTCCTCGAGCCTGTGCAACTTCGTACACAACGCAGCGACACGTGCGAGCAGGTACCACATGACGAGTGCGAACAGGCTAATCCACCAGTTTCTATCCGCGCGCCACCTCCTCGCGAGCACTTGCATTCTCTGTGCAGGACTCATGAGCGACTCGTCTGCGATATCCTTTTCGTTCAGTAGGCGTAGGCACGTTGCCGTGCACGACAGGAAGACGACGCTCACTACGAAAACGAACGCGTAGACGAGTCGAAACGACGACGACCCTAAAGAGACACGCGTGCTCATTATGCTCGCCGTCGATCGCAAGACGGTGCGTCTGACCCACTGGGCACCTGGGAACGTCAGTAAGAATAACAATGTAAGAGGTAAAGGGAGCATCGTGTACAGGAACCACTGCCAAGCAGCGCCCATGCTGAAAGTTCCTAAAGGTTAACGAAAACGTTTGCCACAAGACAAGCTGGTTCAAACACTGTGTTGCGCAACGGGCTTTCGAAAGAAACCCAAAAGAATTCGGAGAACAAAAACGAGCAGCTTCCTCTAACCCTAACGTAACCCTAACGTAACCCTAAAGGCTAACATCCGAACCCGTATGTAACCCTAGCCCATAACCCTAACTCATAACCCTAACCCTATCTCATAACCCTAACCCGTAACCCTAACCCAAGTTTGAAATCTTGATGGTGAAAAACCTTTCTTCTCTTTTTTACTCAAGTGTTCGCCTGCTTTGAATCCGCCGTTTCAAGAGCCTGACTGAAGGAACATGTCGAGCTGTTTGGTGGCGCCGAGAATGAACCCCGTGAACAGAGGACTCGGTCGGCCAGGACGGCTCTTGTATTCCGGGTGGAACTGAGCAGCGATGAAGTACGGGTGGTTGTCCAACTCCATGATCTCCATACGACGTCCCGTCTCGTCCTTGCCCACGAAGCGGCAACCAGCCTTCTCAAGGCGATCCACGTACTCCGGGTTCACCTCATATCGATGCCTGTGTCGCTCGTCGATGAAGCCCGAAGCGCTCTGGTACAACTTGGCTGCTGTGCTATCCATAGTCTGTAGGATAGTGCGCCGGGAGCCGAGGCGCATCGTGCCGCCCATGTGCGTGGTCGACCCCTCAGGCATGAACACAATACACGGATTTGGCGTAGCCTGGTGCATCTCGGTGGAGTGTGCCTCAGGCATGCCAATCACGTTGCGACAGAACTCAATCACCGCCGTTTGCATACCCAGGCAGATTCCAAGGTACGGGACGCCCGACGTGCGCGCGTAATTCGCCGCAAGAATTTTGCCCTCAACACCTCTCTCGCCAAAACCGCCAGGCACTAGAACGCCGTCTGCACTTCGGATCGTTTCCCAGGCTTTTGTGTGCCTCGCCTCCAGTGTCTCAATCGACTCGCCGTCCGCACCATCGCTGTCAGGTGGAGGGGCGTCCGGTCCGCAATTTGCGACGGCGGTTGACTTGGAGTCCACTGGCTCGAGGTCCGCCGCCTCAAGCCACACGAGGTCAAGCTTGACACTGCATGCGATGCATGCGTGCTGCAGTGCCTTGATGACGCTCAGGTACGCATCGGACAGACCCGTGTACTTGCCCACCATCACAATCGTAACCTTCTTTGTCATCTGGTCCCACTTCTCCGCACGTAGCCTCCACTGCGTGAGCTCACGAGTGACCGTAGCCTCTGACATGTTCAGCTTTAGCACGGTGTTCAGTGAGCCGATCGTTCCCTGCCTCAGAAGCAACAGCGGCACGTGCCAGATGTTGCTGACGTCGTGCACGTTGATGATGTGGCTTGTGGGCACGTGGCAGAACAGCGCGAGCTTCTCCGACGTGGACTTCTCCAGTTCTCCGGTAGATCGGACCGCAAGCATGTGAGGCATGAGTCCAAGGCTGCGCAGCGTCTGCACGCTGTGCTGCGTGGGCTTCGTCTTCTGCTCGCCCACAACACCGAGGACGGGCACAAGGGACACGTGCACGAGGCAGAAGTTTTCCGCGCCGACTCGAAACTGGAACTGCCGCAGCGCCTCAACGAACGGGGCGGACTCAATGTCGCCGACGGTTCCTCCGAGCTCGATGA
This sequence comes from Pycnococcus provasolii, assembly GCA_938743325.2. Taxonomy (NCBI): domain Eukaryota; kingdom Viridiplantae; phylum Chlorophyta; class Pseudoscourfieldiophyceae; order Pseudoscourfieldiales; family Pycnococcaceae; genus Pycnococcus; species Pycnococcus provasolii. The sequence goes on from OW568886.1 coordinate 109,465, forward strand.
TGCACACGTCCGGCTTGCCGTCCGGGTTGCCGTCTACGGGTACGTGCGCTACACGCTCGATCCAGTCTTGGATGGCGTCAGTGATGTGAGGTACCACCTGCACGGTCTTGCCAAGGTAGTCGCCTCGTCGTTCCTTTTCGACGACAGCTTGGTAGATCTTACCGGTGGTGATGTTGTTATCGCGTCGAAGCGTAACGTCCATAAACCTCTCGTAGTTGCCAAGGTCGAGGTCGCTCTCTCCGCCGTCGTCTAGCACGAACACCTCGCCGTGCTCGAACGGCGACATGGTTCCCGCATCGATGTTCAGGTATGGATCGATCTTGATGGCGGTGACACGCAGTCCAGCCGCTTTCAGCAGGACACCTAAGCTTGATGCTGTGACACCTTTCCCAAGTCCAGAGACGACACCTCCGCTGACGAGCACGTACTTCATGGAAGCGCGTACTTCAGCGTCGAGTGGTGATGGCGGGAAGGGGAACGACGATGACGAGGTAACCGGAGTAACCAACGAGGAGTATCCACGACGTCGACGAGAATGAGGAGATCGTAACCAGCGAGAGTGAGAGCGAGAGTGAGAGTGAGAGTGAGAGCGGAGTACCCCCCACCGCTGGCTTGTAGAAGCTAAAGCGAACGTGATTGCGCCCTGAGAGAGAGGGGGGGAAATGGCGCCGCCACACGCGGAAAAACGGGCCCGGTAAGGATTTGAATTTCTCGGGGGGGCAGAACTGGGGGGCAGTTTTGGGGAGGTGTTTAGGGGTTCGCAATCATGGTGTGTTCTTCATTTGTGGAACCCCGAATGGAATTCGGCCTCTCCTTCCCCTTCTTCTTCGCCGTCCGGGTCCCTCCCTCCTCTTATTTTTACCAGACGGGTCTTCAACGTCCCTCTTCGAAGCCACGAGTGCGATGGCGTTCTCGTCGTTACCACCACATGTGCGCATCACGCCGTGGAAAACATGGCACGAATGGGCACACGTGTACGCCCTACTGTACGCACAAACATCACGAGAAAGAAACGAAGGCGCAGCTGTCGTCGCAATGTGGAGAGCAAGAGGACGCCTGCCCGTCGCGGCCGATGGAACCGCGTGGCTCGTCGAGGCACTTGCCGCAGGAGAGGCGGCGCCACCCCAAGCAGCGGCGCACCATAGGGTAGTGCGCAGCGCAATTGCGCTTTCCATCGCGAGGCTCGTCTCCGCCGTGGCTGACGCGAGGCAAACGCGAAGATTCGCAAGCTCCGTGAGAGAACTCGTCACAGGAGACGCACAGGGCGCCATGCCACCGCTGCTTGTGGACATCAGACACGCCGTGCACCACGACGTGCTTCCTTCGCTCGACCTTCTGCGCACAGCAGCCAGTGTGGCTCTGCAGTGGTGTGACGAACGATACTGGGCGCCGCAGCTTGCACGCGTTCGGCGGGCTCAAGAAACCGTGGAGAAAAGTGTTGCCGAGTTGCTGAGCACCTCAGAAAGAAAGTTGGCAAATGCGCCTGCCGGGCGTGCGGCTAGGGCGGCTCTTGACCTTGGAGTTAATCGCTATGACGCGCCACCACCTTCTATCGTGCAGGCGCTCAAGCTCAAGGCTGATATCGCGGCTGGCGAAGCACAATTTGCGGCTGAATGCCTTTCTGCGGCGCTTGCTCGTGCGGGCTGCAACGGATGCACTGCGGAGGCGATCCTCCGTGCAGCTAGCGGGAACAACGGCACACCTCCACCTCCGGTGTCGACAGGTAACGTCGCTGCGTGGACGCGCGTCGACGAATGGGTGCCAAGGCCGCTTGGCCTATGATGCATGTAATTTTCGCTGTGTACTAAAGTTAAACCCCTTTTTTCCAATCCCCGGAACCCAAACCGGCCAAGGAGGATCCCGGTCGATCGGGACGTGATGTCGAGACTATCGTAGTAGTTAAAGAAAATCCCATACGACGGCGTGCACTATACTTGGCCCGGACCAACAATGCCAAAGAAACCCAACGTGGTTTCGCGTATGCGCCACTCACGTACGAAGAGATGCGGAGGACTATCGGCGAGGCGCACCACCCGAATAACGGAATAAGCTTGCAAAACAGAAAATAAAACCGAAAACATTTCCAATATATTTGTATCTACTATCTACGTGTGAGGCGCTATGATATAGGAAGTGGTATATGTTCAAGAATCAAGAGCGGATAATTGTAACAGCGCGTAATGCCGTAATCATATTAATAGCAACCGAAATAAACTTTCACACCTCAAGTAGCAACTCAAACGCCTTCATAGCCGCGAGGATCGCCGTCGCGCCGGCGGCGCCGCGTAGGCTCGGGTCGACAATGTGTTGCACACGTTTGGCAAACCGGAGAAGTATATCAACGGCTACCAAGGTCCGCCCGTGCGATGACGGCGCCGCCTCTCAGGGCCTTTGGCACGAACGAACGCAACGACACGCCTCCAGCCTCCTTGAAACGATCAGCCTCCCTACTGTGGACTTCTTTACGGCATGCGCGTCGCTCTTCTGCGCTCATGACCCGCACGGCTCCGCCGCACTCCTCGTTGGTTCCGACGACGTAAATTTCCTCTGTCCGCGTTCCGCCGTGTTCCACTAGCCGATCTTCTCGACAGCGTCGTTATGTTCTACTTACGTAACCCTAACGGTCTGCACGCTCGCACCAAGTCTTCCGCGCGCACATTGGTCCTAACTACAACTCTGCTAGATAGTAGGCTACGCATGCGCACAACGGGAGGGCGCTCGCCGCAGGCGATCCATGGGTTCTTCCAATCCCCGAGTATCCACGAACTATTTTTTTTATCCCCCCCCAATGATGTAGAACGATGAGTGTGAAATCGGACCACATCATCGTGTCGCTGTCGAGTCAACATCCGCGTCTTCGAGACTAGCGCATTTTTCACGCGTGAAAGCGCCATTTTTGCAAACAACGTCGGCGGTGGTTACTAAATAATTTTTACATACCTAAAATGTCGTTGGAGGGTTTCAAGGAGTACGTCGAGATTGCACGCAGGGAGATTTCTCAAACGAAGGGGCCCCGTTTAGTGATTCTGGAGACGTATCTGGAGAAGGCGAAGGAGATGCTCAATGTCAGCAAGCGAAAGCTGAAGGATTTTGCAAAGGAGTGCGGGCTATGCCTCGCCAACTTCACGCTCTACGGGAAAGGTTTACGTCATTTCCTGAAGAAGCACCGCTCGCAGACAATAAGTCGCAACAAAGCGAAACAATTCGAGTTTGTCAAATTCTTTCTCATCAAGCTCTACTAGGCTAAGGTCGCTCATCACCAGCCACTACTACCAGCCTCGCGTAGAGGCCCGGCTCGCATGAAGAAGAAGCCACGGAAGAAGCCAACATCATAACAAAACATCATCACCAAAGATTACCAAGCCGTTTCTAGCCCGTTTTGTAATTCGTGTTGCTGCAAAGATAAATCCTTGTGCTTACTACTACCACATCCAATAGTAAATACTACCACTCACTACGTAAGAAATGCACATCATTTACTGTAGAAAATTCATTCAGCGCGGGGTGGTGCCCTTCGATCGAGCTACACCAGCCTTCCTCTCACCGCTTGAGCCTGGTCTTGCTGCGCCGTCACCGGAAGTTGCGGCACTCACCATTCTGCGCAGCGTGCCCGCATGTTTCGCTTTCATTGCGCGCAGCTGTGTCGACGATTGCTCTTGATCTGAGACAAGCTTTCTATTTTCCTCCTTGGCAGCCTTGCACTTCTCTAACAGCTGACGATTAATGTCCGTAAGCGCTGCCACTTGCTCCTTGAGCTTATCAACCTCCTTGTTATCCGCGCCGCCTGCACCTTTCGATGGTGCCGCTGTGCTACTGGTAGCCGCAGCACGCTGCTGCCGCAACTCAAGCTCCAGTTGCTGCACTCGTTCGTTTGCCTGCGCAAGCTTTTCAGCAACCGCGTTTTGCGTTGCGCTTGACTGAGGTGGCGGCGGCGGTGCAGCCGCAGCCTTAGACGGCTGCGCCTTTAGCTGCTGCAGCTCGCGCTGCAGCTCGGCTGTACGCCCAGTCGCATCTGCGAGTCTCTTTTCTGCCTCGTCTTTGGTCACGCGAAGGCGATCCAACTCGCCTTGCAATTTTGTCACCTCCGCACCATTGATGTTTGTGTTCTTTTCGGATAGAGTTTTTGAGTCTTCCATTCTAGTCTCAAGGTTTTTAATATCCTTTTCGGCCGAATCCTTCGCATGTCGCAGGAGTATTACCTCATCTTCCAGCGCACGCATCTGATCGTCATTGCGACGTTGCAGCTGCTGAGCCTCCATCGCCGCCTCTCTCCATTTCTTGACCATCTGGGCACCGCCCACGCCACCTGACAGGTCTACATTTCGGGCACGTGTAGCAAAGTCCAACGAACACGAGCTTTCTTGCGCGTTGTAAAGGACGGGAGATGCGTTGACAAAGAGCAACGTCTTGCTGTCGTTCCCGAGCGAATCAGAGAGCATGTGCGTCAGCTTGCTGTTCCTGAACGGAACGTGTCCTTTTTTCGAGGTGAGCGCAGAGATGACGTCGCCAAGGGCACTCAGGCTCTTGTTGATGTGCAAACTTTCCTTCAGCCTTTCGCCCTCCGCCTCGGTCTTGGAGAGCCGCTCCGATCCTGCCAGGTCAACAAGACTCAGTTTTGAGACCTTCTTCGTATTCTTTGCCGTATTCGTCTGCTCGATGATGATGGCCATGACAAGGTGCGATCGCGAACTTCTGTCATTCATTTTCGTAGCCCCAACTGATCGATTCTTTGAGCCGATCGACATCACCTCAACGAACTCCTTAGGGCCGCCCACCGTCTGGTAAGTCAAGTCCGTCACGTAGGTAAAGCCGTCCTCATCCTGCTTGATCTCATGCTTGGAATTATCCGTTCCCTTCTTCACAAGTAGGTCGCGCACCGTCTCGTTGTAGATTTCAGTCATGCAAACCTTGAACTCGTACTTGTACACGCCCCACGACTCAGAGGCGACCTTGAACAGCTCCTCAAATGAACGATACGTCACGCCGCGATTGTCGGGCTCTCCCTCCATTGTGTAAGTCTTTCCGCTACCCGTCTGGCCGTACGCAAATATGCAAACATTGTATCCATCCATGACGGACTGAACAAGTGGCTGCACGTCCGCGAACACCTCCTCCTGATCTGCGGCGGGTCGGAACACACGGTCATACTCATAAAGCTTCTTACCTCCATCCTGTTTACGCAATGTGCAGAGCCTGTGATTGTTGTTGTCTTCGGGAAACGTGAAGGCGTCGCCGCCAATCTGCGCAAGCTCTCTCTCCGAAGGCGGACGTACACGGCAGAATACGCGGATGTTGCCTTTGGCCATCATGAGAGCATTGAAGAGCTTTCGCTTCTCAGCGACAAGTGGGCCCATGCGTGCGTCGCACTCTTGCACCGCCAAGCGATAACGCTCCACCTCATTCTCCTTCTCCTTTACCGCGTTCGCCATCTGTGCCGCTACCCGAGAAGCCTGCTCCAGTTTCATGCGCACAAAGGAATTGAGCGCGTACATTTGGTCAGCCGCATCTCGTTGACTTTCTCGCAAGTTGCGCACGCGCATTTGCGTGCGCGCCATCTCCCGCGCGAAGCCGGCTGGGACTTTGCCGCTGCCGCTCGCACTAACCGCGGCCGCCGCAGCAGCAGCCTCTTGTTTTGCAAGCTGGGCGGCTTCCGCGACCGCCTTCTCCTTCTCCACAATCAGGTTTGTCACCCGATTTTCCAGCTCGGCCGCCCTTCGCTTCTCGGCATCGAGCGCGCCCCTCAGCTCCATTTCCTGCCGAAGTTGCTGCTCGCGAAGTTCCCGTACCGACTCCTGAGCCTTCACGCGCTCAACCTCAGCTGCTTTGCGCTCCTCTTCTTTTGAATTGACCATGCTCTGGAAGCTCGCAATGCGGCTGTCTAGGTCGGTCGTTCCAGCTCGCATCTGCGTCAGCATCTGCTCGATGCGATCGTTCGTCTGTTCGTGGTACTTCATTTTCTCACGCTCAGCATCCAGCGCTGCCTTTGACTGCGCAGCTTCACGCTCCTTCTCAGCAACCCTCTCTTGCATCAGCAGGAGATCGCGGTTGAATGCCGCCGCCGCCTGCTCAACCGCCGCTGCCGCTGCGGTGTCGCTGCCAGACGTCTGTCGCTGGCTGGCTGCAGCCGCCTCCACAGCCTGCTGCATCACGCGTTCGGCTTTACGTCGCTCTTCGAGCGCGAGGTCAGCCGCCATCTTCGCAGACTCTTCGGCGCGCGCGAGGCGATCCGCCATGGACTGCAGCGCGGCATTGGATCGCTCAGCCGCCGCCGCTTCCTGCGCCGCGTTCGCTGCAGCCTCAGCCTTCTCGAGGCGGTCCTTTAGCACAGTGACTGCAGCCTCGTTTGCGCTATCCTTTGCGGCGACATCGCCGACCATGGTGCTGGACGTGTAGTTCACGCTGTTCAGTTGTGCGATGAGGTTCGTGAGGTCGTTGGTCGCAGCCGAGGCAGACGAGTCGCCTCTGGCAACCGAGTTGAGAAGTTTCTCTATGTCGGCTGGGTTCAACGCCGGTGGAGCATTCGGCAAGCCAGTCCCAGCCGCCGCCGCCGTTGCCGCGGCCACAAAGGCTAACGGGTTTCTGCTGCTCTCGGCCATGGCCTTCGCATTCTCTGCCATGGATTTTGAGTTTTCCGCCATTGTTCGCATCAGCTCCTTCATCTCGTCGTTGCTCGCAGGTGCCGGCGTGCTTTCCGCCGCAGGAGCGGCGGCCGCCTTCGTGTTCGCCGTGGCAGCTGCGTTTGCTGCCGCCGCAGCGGCGGCGACGGCACGCATCTGCGCGTCTCCCAGCTTACTTGCAGCTACCGCGCCGTGGTTTTTGTACGCCTTGTACAGCTCTCGATAGAAGTCGTCGAGAGGGTGGTCACGCGTGACGGCGTCTGTGTTTGCGTTGTAGAAGTAGACGCGTCCTTCCCAGTCGAAGTGCTCCGTCCACGGATCAGGCAGCGGCGCGTCGTACGCCTCCGCAGCAATCCACAGGAGCGCCTCGTCGTTGGCCGGATCCATGCCAAGGTGCAGGGCCATCTTGAGAATTTCCTCCGCAGACGCAGGTTCGTCCTCCATCTCCCCTTCTAAGGCATTGTCCGGGGCCGAAGCGGCCTGAGACACGACTGACTGATGTGCCGCACCACCCGAAGATGCTTGCACGCCTTGCACTCCTTGGCCTTGTGCAAGCCTAATACGAGTCGCAGAGGCGGGACGGCTAAGTGTCGCCATGCTTGCTGAGTGCGAGAAATGCCGCGGCGGGATGGGCCCCCGGGGGCGGGGAGGATTCGCGTGGATTCAAACCCCTCGGGACCCCTCTTCTCCGAACACTTGGCAACACCTAACTAAAGCAGCGCATATGTAGCATAGGTGCATCTTAAAGGTACATCTAAGGCTTAGCATCCCGAGCTCTCCCTGGCTGCCTGGCGAACACATACACATGTGTGTAAGTGTGTTGTGAACGTTTGCACCAGTGTTGTGTTAACCCCTAACTCCAATAATCTTTGACATGGTGGATGGTTCTCCTCCTAACCCCGAATTGAATCAGCAATCCCCTCGGGCCCCTCTGTTGGGCCCCTCCTTTGTTTTTTTCCTCGCATTCTTTTATCCCCTAAAAAGTTTTACTGCCCTCCTCCCCATTCTCGTCCCAATAATGGCGCGCCCTATGGCGTCTGAGAAGACCAAAATGAAAATATTAGTCAAGCTACCGGCAAATAGTAGTGATAAGCACGATGCCGGTGGTGGTGGTGGTGGAACCAAACACCTGCGCGCATTGGGTCCGCCCCTTGTGCCATTCGCGTACAACTGTGCCGCTCGCGTCGCCGCTACAGTACTCGCCGAACCAGCAGGGCCCGGGGGGGGCGGTGGTGCTTCGACATACGTGCTCGTCGTCGTCGGCGACTCTCTGCTCGTTCTAAGGGCACCCTCAGACTCGGAGCTTTCTGGTGGCGCTGAACCTCAAGCGCTTGAGCAGGTTAAGCTAGTGCGATTCGCAAAGGCCAGGCCAACCGCCGTGGCTGTCGAGCCGGTTGGCGCGGACGGGACGGATGACGCCGACGTACTCGTTGGCCTCTCTACTGGTGCCGTCATGCTCCTGGGACTGCGCACACAACTTCAGCACTGCGACGACGACGCGGCGCACGCTGCCAAGCCATTTTTCGCCGCGGCGCTCTCGAGCTTTGCCGCGCGCTCAGCCGTCACGAGTGTCGCGTGGTGCCCGCGAGGGAAGCCTGCTCTTGTGTCGGCCGCCTCCACAGCCGCCTCTGGAACTGCCTCCGACGGATCGTCTTCGCCTGAGGCGACCGCGCGCCTTTTCGTGAGTGCTCATGCCGACGGTTCGCTACACGTCGTCGATGCAATACGTGACGGCGCGAACACAGACCCGCTATACGACCCGCTTACAGACGGGGAACGCGTCGTGTCGCGCACCGCCCGCCCGCCTCCCTCAAGCGCGAATGGACCGAGCTTGTTCACAATGCGCGTTGTGCAGGGCCGCGGCGGAGTCGCGTGCGCATACCGCTACCGATGGCGCGTGTGCGATGTCGCCGTTCGCCACGTATGCCTGTCGCCGGACGGATCGCGCCTCGCCGCGGCGTGCGACGACGGTGTTCTGCGAATCTTCGATTTCACGGATGCACGATACATTGGCGGATGTCGGGGTTACCACGGCGCCGTGCTGTGCTGTTCGTTTGACAGATCTGGCGAGCTCGTTGCATTAGGTTGTGAAGATGACGGCGTGTACCTGTATTCGATCGCCGCACGCGCCGTGGTTGCCGCCGCCACGGGGGTGCATCGAGCGTGGGTTAGTTCCGTTGCGTTCGAGGATTGTCTGGATGAAGACGACGGCAACGACGCGATTCGCTTCGCGTCGGTGGCACAGGACGGAAGTCTGGCAGTATGGGAGCACATGCCTACTGCATCGAGTCCGCCGCTCGACAACGTGTCGAGCGACCGTGGCGCCCGTGCACCCTTTCACCCGTATCCATCGTACGGCTCGCTCAGCGCATCGTACGCTGAAGAGACGCTCGTTTGTCGCACATCCAGCCTTCTCGACGCACCACCTCTGCGTCTGATTTCTGGAATCACGACGCCGGGTACGTGTGCGACTGGTCCGAAGCGCGTCGGCCTTCGCGTTCACAGCGAGCCATTATCGGATGTCGCATTTTATGGTGGCGCGATGGTGACGGCGGACGTGACGGGTTGCGTCAAGCTGTGGCGTTAAGCTAAGCGTGTAACAAAGAGTTTTTTTTCTTAAACGAAGAATTCTGATGAACAAAAATCTGAACAGCATCAGATTTGCTGTGTTACACGGCGATTAGTCCTGTCATGCATCTGCCACCTTGACCACCACCTTGCCTCGCTGTCTTCGGCTGTGCATCTGTGCGAAGGCGTGCTGCACTCCTTCTGAAGTGAAAGGCACCACCTCCGCGACGTGAGGCCTTACGCTCTTCGTGTCCACCAAACGTGCAGCCTCCTTCAGATCACTTGCACACCCAGGGAAACGAATCCAGTGGTGATCATGTGCTGAACTGAAAAGATTCACGCCCAGAAAACGTTTCGTGATACTACGCACCCAGTAGCTCGTCGGACCGCCGATTGTCACGTATGCGTGCTTCGCACTCTCACGTAGCACAGATGGTTTTTCCGTCAGGCGCTGCATGTACAAGCGGTCGTTATCGCGTCCCTCGTGACTCGACACCGTGTCGAACACCATGTCAAAACGCCCAGCCTCGTTGCTCGCGCCATCGCGAAGCACTTTAACGGCATCTTCCTGCGGATCGTCGTAGCGGATGACGTGGTCAGCCCCAAGGGACGTGACAAAGTAAGCATTGCGCGCACTGCAGACGGCGGTAACTTCACAGCCATATGCCTTGGCAACTTGCGTTGCAATGGTGCCCACTCCGCCGCTCGCACCTAGAATCAAAATGCGCTTCCCAGCCTCCGTGCAGCCGTGCGCTCGATACGCCTGAATCGTAGTGACTATTGGTATCGGAAGTGCGGCAGCCTCCTCGTGCGAGATCGAACTTGGTTTGTTCGAGACCTGCGAGACGGGCGCGCGAACATATTCACAGTACGTCCCCTTGAACGGCGGCATACATCCATACACCTCGTCGCCCACCTTGTAAGTTGACGTACCTGCCGCCTCGACAACGATGCCGGAGAAGTCGAAGCCCACGACGCAACCCTCGACGCCTCGACGAGCGAGCGAAACGCACCTCGCAGGCAATTTGTCGGCAATGACGCACTTGGCGTCCACTGGGTTGACCCCCGCCGCCACGACGCGGCAGAGTAGGTGTCCTTCCGAGCGCCTAGATACGGCGGGATACAATACGCGGGTAGACTCGACGACCGTGACGTTCTGCGGCGCGGCTATGCTGTAAACGGCGGCCCGCATAAACGGCGTGCGAGGCAACGCGGACATGATTGGCACTGTTTGCTGACGTGACGTGGCGTGACCAAACCTACGGGGCCAAGTAGGGGTTAAGAAGAGGAAACCTCTGGAATGTGATTCGGGGTTTGTGAATTGTGAATTCCTTATTCCTGCCCTCCCTTCCCCCCAACGTGTTTTTTTTCCCTTGTCGCTTGTCCTGTGCCCCCAACCCAAACAACTGGTTGCCGCCCTCCCTCCCTCTTAAGATACATGGCGTACATGCTCCCGCTGCACCACTCGCCTCGCGTGCGCGCTGAGACGGAAGTGCGAACCGTCTACAACTCCAACTCGCAACTCAGAGCAACGTCCATATCTGACACGACACAAAGACTGCTCGTCGACAACCTTAAGGTGGGGGCTAACACAACGCGACGCTCGGCTCTGAGCTCGTCGCTGAAGCTTGTGCACGCGGCCGAGCCACCGCCGCCGCTCCCGGACGCGCCACTGGGGCTCGTAAGCCGACTTCACACGAGGGTGGATGTTGCAGCAGCAGAGAGGGACGCGGCGGAGGCCTCAGACAGACGGATGGCTGAGAGGTTGAAGACGCCGAGATTTGCCAGGCCTCGGAAGGCTGGTGACGTCAAGAACACGGCCAGGCCAACGACCGGACTGGTCTTTCCACGTGGTGGTGTGCCAATAGGATGTGTCATCGCTCAGCCAGCTCCGTTAACGCCGCGACCGACCTCCGAACACACGCCACGACGCGGCGCGTCCGACTAAGGATGGCCAAGCCTAGCGCCGCAAGCACATACGACGCCGTTGAAACATTTAAATAAAACAATATCTTATATTTACAATACCCACTCACCACTACGCAACTCCAGTTCTTTCCGACGAGACGTACGTGATCGTTGATCTGCAGTGCTCGGGTATGACTTCGTGAGGTGCAAGGTTCTCCAGTTGTCTGAGGCAGTCGCCGACTTCCACTGCGTCGTCGCGTGCACCCGTAAGCTGCCTTCCTGCACGGCTATCTGACAAGGCGTCGTCGTCCTCCGCCGCACCCCCCTCTGCCGGAGCATCACCTCCTGTTGACTGCAACGGTGCCCTGTACCCAGGAACTGTCCACAGCACGTGCAACAAGAAGCTAAGCAGCGCAACGAGTGCGGCAAAGCCAAAGGCACGTGTGCACGCCTGCAACCGCCGCTGTCGGCGGTGGAACTTACCGCCGTGCAGGTATTCGGCGAGAGCGTTGCGTGTGGTAAATAGCAGCAAGTCTCCCTCGAACGCGACGCGTGACTTACGCTCGCGTCTTGAAAAGGAGTCGCCGGCTAGCGATACTCTAGGTGCTACCGTCGTGAACAGCTCGCCGACGCGCGTGAGAACGTCCTTCGGCCTCCACACGCGTGACGAGCGCCGACGCCTTGACGTGCTCTCACAGCCGAGTAGGATGCCCGCTTCCCGAAGCGTATCCCTGTCTCGAAGTCTCAAGTCAATCGCGCTGATTGTGAGCGTGATGTGCGACAGTGGTATGCCCAGAATTTCAGCGATGAGTCTTCTGACTTCCTTGACTTTCGTGTCGTACGTGACCCTGAGTCGAATGAGGCCGTAGTCGTCATTGATGTCCTCCGCGTACGCCTTAACTGACAGAATCAGCTCAGAGACAGGCAGCTCCCAAGACGCAACATCAGCCCAGGCACCTTTGGAGTCGTCCGCCATAGGCTGATAGGGGAACGAACGAACGATTGGGCCACCAGGCGAGAACACGGAGCCTGCGAAAATCCAACCCCTAATCCTACTAAACAAAACTGAAGTAAATGATTAGGGGTTTCCCAGAAGGACGACTTGAAGCAGTGCCGTTATTCTAGTGTCGGGAACGCGAAGTCGCGAAATTCCCAAAGTTGCATTTTGGTATGGCCGAATAGATACACTCGTTGACGCACCACAGCGCAGCACAGCCTTACAGCCTAGCCTTCTAGACGAAACATGGGTGCGGGTCCTTCGTCGGCATCCGCGCCTGGATCCGCGCAAACGCCGTCACAAACCTCGCTCGCCACCGGACGACTCTTCAGCGGTGTCGACGGCGCTGAGCTCATGTCCACGCAACTCCTGCGCGACATGGCACTCGCGGAAGTGCTCGGTGACGGCAGATTTCTTAAGTCGCACCTTTACCTCAGCGACGAGTACGGACGTGTCGTTGTGCGCACGTTCCGGCGTGTGACTACGTCCGACGCCCCCACCAACAATGTGGCGTCACCAAGCGCAGACGTGGGTGTCGACTCGGACAGCCAAGGTGACAGCAGCTGTGAGGGTACGCCAAGTACAGTGGAGGAGGCGATGGAACGAATGGTCAAACTGCACGCGCGGTGTCGCACGTGTCGCCACGTGCTTGCGCCTCTGCTTTACCAGATTTCTCCAGGAAGCGCGCGATACGTTCGACCTTACGTGCACCGCGACGTGAGGTCGAGATGTACGACGCGACCTTTCCTCACCTCACTTGAGCGTCGCTGGGTCGCCTATCAGCTCCTGAATACGCTCGCGCAGCTCGCTCGCCTTGGTGTCGTGCACGGTGATGTGACCAGCGACAACGTTCTACTCACGAGTGACCTCTGGCTGTACATCGCGGACTTCAGCACTCCGTACAAGCCATCCGCATTGCCGGCAGACCACCCCGCGCTCTTCGCGTACTACTTTGACTCTGGCGGCACAAGACGATGTGCAGTGGCTCCGGAGCGCTTTGTCGAGGCACCTTCGCCCTCGACGAACGGAAGCACGACCGTTACGCACAAGTGCGACGCCTTCTCAGCGGGCTGCGTGATCGCAGAGCTTCTCATCGATGGAAAACCTCTGTTCGAGTACCACGAGCTGCTTGCGTACCGTAGGGGAACCTTCGATCCAATGGAGAAGCTCGACCGGCAGCTTGGACCAAACGCGGAGGGCGGAGAAGCGTCGAGGTCCACCATGGCGGCTGAATTATCCGCATGGAGACGGATCATAGCTCTCCTTCTCACACGCGATCCAGAGTCACGCGGCAGCACGGCAGATGCCCTCGCCATGGGACTATCTCTCGGCCTCTTTCCCGTCGCGTTCGAAGCGGTGCATGACACCTTCGAAACCATGTCCACATCGCGTGATCCAGGTGAACGTCTCGGCATTCTGAATAGCCAGGTGGGTGGAATCATTTCGCAGGGTCTCGCAACGCCGGCTGTTTCCCGGACGAAGAAGGATGTCCATAAAGCACACGATGCCGTGGAAGGTCAACCTGAGCAGAGCACGCGGGATCGACGCTTCTCACGAGATACTCTCGTGTCTATTGGCGCGAGTGTTGACAGCGAAGTGGACGTGGCGCGTGGAATTTCTGTAGATGGAGAAAATACGCCCAATGCCACGGCTGATGCGTCGTCTGCTGAAGGGACGGAGAATGACGGTGGTGCTGGTAGCATGGATCTCCAAAATGCAATCGATCTCCAGCATGCTCTCGCTTCCTTGTCAGTTCGGCGAGGTACGGTTTCTGAGATGGAAAAGGATGGCGCCCAACTTGCAGAGCACTATGAGATTTTGATCAACCATACGAGTGTGACGAGTGGTGATAAAACAGCCGAAAAAGTTGCATGGGTGCCCGCTGCTGCGTACGGAAAGGGGAGCGAGATGAAATCGTGTCGAGGACCTGAATGGGTCCAAGGCGCCCCCGCTCCATCGTCGGATACCATGCCGGCGATGCCTGTACCCAACGATACTCTACCGAAACGATCGACCTGGGAATGGGCAGGAGATTGGCGCGTTGACAACACGCCCTTCGTAGACGCGGAATGCCCTCACGTAGAATGGGTATACCGCGAGTCGGGTGGATGGGCTACCGAGTGGAGTGAGCATTCACTTTGGAAACAACGGCGCTGGGTGCGTCCGTGGCGTTTCATCAGCGAAGACGGTCCATCGCCTCGACAGTTCGCAAATTTGTGCCATCAGGCATCGACACGCACGCAGCCATCGCCTGCCGCACACTCGCTATATGCAGTTGCGACATGCTCAGCACTCATGGGAGCGATTGCGACCAGGGACAAAATGTGCGCGCTCGAGCTTCTCGCGCACTTTGGCGAGCGCTGCGAATCCGAGGAGCTTGTTGTTCGACGCTGTGTCCCCTACGCGGTGGCATATCTTAGCGATAGCAGTGCAAGTGTTCGCGCACTTGCGATGGGAACTCTTATGCGACTCCTCTCATCGATAAACTTTGATCCATCTCGTCTCTCCGAACGCCGTCTCTTCATTGACTACCTCTTCCCGGCGTTGGCTACGCTTTCGTCTGACGCATCGGATCTCGTGCGCGTAGAGCAAGCAAAGCGACTTGGGGAACTTGCGGCATCATTCACCTCTGGTGATCGGCAGCGTGCATCATCGCATACCTCAGAAGACAGCGGAGATGTGCCGAATGGAGGTGCGTCGCAAGATCTACGGGTGGCTTTTGTTAACCTGCTCGTTGAACTTTATACGGGATGTGGGTCCGTACACGATGCTTCGGTGCGCCGAATGGCTCTGCCAAACGTGCTATCGCTCTGTGCGTCTCTTGGTGCGAACGAGGTGTCGAGTGCACTACTTCCGCTCTTCATCACAACACTGAACGATCGCCCCTGGGAGTCTCGCCGTGCCTTCTTCGAGCATGCAGCGCACCTTGCAGCACCCCTTGGCATCGCGAGCGTCTCATCATTTCTTCTACCATGCATTGAGCAAGCCTTGAACCACGAACCCGTGCACGAGGTTGTCACTGCAACTTGGCAGTGTATGTCGCATCTCGTCACGAAGAATCTTTTGCGAACGAAAGTGAGCATGCACTACGCTGCCAAAGCGATCAGTCTTGCTTTTGGCCCGAAGCATGCTGTACACCACGCGTGCCTTGGCTTTCTAGCAACCCTGTGCAGACATCTGGGAACTGCTGGCACCTTTGCATTCATAGCCCCCATGCTTCCTGATCTCTGTGACTTCGGACAGCGTCATCCAAAACGAGGAGCAGGGGATCTTGATGCAATATCTGATCTGCAAACGCAGGAGGGGTGGGAAAGGCTTGTCGTCTCGCACATGCCTCGTGCGGAAAGACCCATCGACGATGCGGCAGCGAATGCAATGCAAAGCGACGATACAGACGAACGCCTTGAGATAACCGGCGTTCCAATCTACAGCCTTCCTTCACAGCTTGACGATTCGTCAACGCCTTTGCCGCAGAGTGCGCACAAGCGCTCCGCGTCCGACGACGTGGTTGGTGTCACGGGTCTCATAGATAAGCATGAGATAGATCACGCTCCTTCAGTGAAAGACTTTACGGAATGGCGTGCACTTGTAGAGTCGCGTGCGACGCACACCGCAACGCGCGCCTCTGCTACAGGCACGCCTCAGCAGACCCCGCACGGCGCCTTTGGTGCGTCGACCTCACGTTTAGGTGGATTGACAGGGCCAGTGCGTGCCGCGGCGATGGGCATTGCAGGAGGTGCGGGCATCACCTCACCTGGCGTGTCGCGCAATTCGACACTGTTTCGCCCGCGTGGGACGCTTGTCGCGAACCTCTGCGAGCATCGTCGCCGCATCAACGCGATTGCATCTGCAACACCAGGACGTCCATCCAATGGTGTGGGGGTTGCCGCTGCATCTTTCTTCCTTTCGGCGTCCGACGACGGCACCGTTAAGGTTTGGGATGGCCGCAGGCTTGAGAAAGATCTTGCATTTGCTTCAAGGGCAACATTTGACCACGCAAGCTCGCACGAAGCGTCAGGATCCACCGCCCTACTCGCGCGTGTTCTCTGCTGCACTGTGATGGACGCGGCACGTGGCATTTGTGCAAGCGGCACAGCTGGCGGAGAATTGCGAATTTGGCACGTAGATGCAACCAACGGCCCAGCTTGGGCTTCTCGAGCATTGACGCAATTCGAGCCTGGATTTTCCTCAGCGTATACTGGACTCTATGCACCTGAACCAAAGCAACAAAATCGGTCATTGAATGGCGGCATACGGGCTCTTTTTCCCATGTCCCAAGATGTCCTGGCTTACACAACTGCACGGCACGGACTTGCTCTTCATGATGTACGCGCGCCATCGAACTCGCCTGCCATGGCATTGCCATTTGATCCAAGCGGCGGTGCGATTGAGCACATCGCGGGATTGCCCTACACGTCGGTGCCGCTCACGGCGTCATCAGATGCACTACTGCATGCGTCGAATTCGACGCCTTTCCTCGTCACCGGCTCGTCTCGCGGTATGGTTGAGGTTTGGGACGTGCGATACGGCTTGTCAGTATACCGCATGCAGCATCCGAAAGGTGCCCGAGTTGACGCGCTTGCGCTGTGCTCTGGAGCTCATGCAGAGCGTGCTGGTCTTCTGTCATCTGACGCGGAGGCGCCAGTCGCCGACAACGTCGTCAATGGCTTGAGCATTTACGTGTCACATGGGGGAAGCAATCAGGTTCTGCTTTACGATCTGGTGGGTGCAGGGGGCGTGCCACGCCTGCTTCGCGTATTTCGCTCGCTTGCTGTGGGCGAGCCTCACGGTGCAGAGGAGGAGGCACCGCAAGCTCTCTCGTCATCTCCGGTCGTCTGGCACACCGACGGAGAGTCGTCCTCGGGTATCTTCACGCCGTCGAGCGAGGCGTCACGCACGGTGGTTGGTGCGCTGTTGCCTTCGCCCGATGGATCGTTGCTCACGGGTGGATCGGATTGCTCTCTACGGCTCTGGGACGGCCGCCGGCCAATGCGCAGCTACATGGTTGCGGCACCACGCGTGCCGTCGTTCGCGCCGGGCACAAATGGCGATAGCGCGGCCGTACTTGTTGGCGACCCTGCAGTGCGCTACGAGGGCAGGATGTTCAGCGCCGCAGGCGGTTCCGCGTCGGTTGTCACCGAGGTGCCAAACACGAGCGTCTCGCTGGCAGGAGGACGCTCTGGCGGACGTGGTGGTGGCGCCGCTCCCACAACGGGCCACGCCGATGCCGTTACCAGCCTCGCTTGGATTGAGGGTGGTGGAGACACCATGCTTGCATCTGGCGACCGCGAAGGCTTGGTGAAGGTCTGGCGATAGAAATTCTGTGCTGTAAAAAAGACATATACTGTAGTTACTTCGAAGGTCGTCTTCTCGACTTGTTGTTCGTCTTTTTCTTTTTGGTTTGAGGGCCTTGCCTTCGACGATTCTTCGGCTTTGCGTTCGTGCCTCTCGCGCCACCGTCGTCGTCTGCTTTAGATGTGTCAGCGGCGAGGTCTGCACCACGCAAGGACCCTCTCAAATTCCCGAGCGTCGACTGCCAACCTCCCACCTCAGCTCCGTCCGACGCATTCTCTGCGAGAACGCGAGGAGGCGCAGTAGGCTGTTTGGAACGACGGTCTAGTGTTTTCACCTCAGCATCCACTTTCACCCGCCTGCGTATGGGAGAACGTATTGGCGTTGGGTTATTTCCCAGGCTCTGTCGAAACTCCGATCTCCGTCTCTCCATCTCCTGTATGACATCCTCGTCGGTGGCATCCTCCGCGAGCCCGAGTCTCTCAGCGCTTTGCCTTCTCATTTCTTCTCTTCCGACGCCGCCTTTACCTCCCCCGTACAGATGCGCGTTTCTATCTTTTTTGGGTGCCGGTCCTCGTTTGGACGTGTTGGAGCCGTTCTTCTTGGTTGACCCCTGTGGCTCGAAGAACCAGTCAACGGTGACCCCCTGAACTTCATCGTCGTCGTCAGGAACCGACGACGTAGGAGGTTTTGAAGTGATCATCATCGTCTCAGTCTCACGCGACGGAGGGTTGCATGAGACGTGCACAAAAGGGCGCCGACTTCTCCATAGAGGTAGTCCTCTAACCCACCCCATAAGATGGGTAGGAGCAGGAGCAGGTCCACCACCACCACCACCACCACCACCACGAACACACACGCACCGTGGTTGAAAGCGGGCGGACATTTCAACCGGGAAAGATATTCGGGACTTTCTCGGCCACACAGATTGAGCGACAGATATTCAGATATTCAGATTTCGGGAATTCGGGGGAAGTTTAGGGGTTTCGCCATCCCCTACCTTTAATTAAAAACCTTTACCCTAGCTAGAACCCCTAAACTTGATTCTGCTGATCTGATGGGGGTGGGAACGAACGAACGGACCCACGTCATGTGCATGTGTGCTGTGCAAGGTATAATACGTACGGTACGGTACGTTCAAGAACATGTAACTTATGTATATATATAGACTATACGGTATGATGAAGTAGATCAGAAGGATCATGATCATCGGTGCCCAGGTGCCTCCTTTGGGCAACCTTGTGAATGAATGTCCACGGGTCCCGAATGTGTCGACATAAATGTCACCTGGGACCACAGGCCACAGGCATGGTTCCCGTCGGCTCGACGACGCGCACGCCGGCACGTTCGAACGACTCGAGCATGCGAATGTTAATCCGGTGCTGCATCTGCTTGAACTCAACCAAAGTCAGACCCAAGCCGAAGTAGATGATCTCGCAAGCGATACCAGACGCCGCGCTGAATCCATCCCCCAGTATGGTACAACACTGGAACTCGCCCGCAGACTCCTTCGCCACCGCCTTCGCCACGACGTCGGGCAGCTCTTTCAGAAAAGACACCGGCGTGTCCTTGCTGAAGTGCACGGTGAACTTCGTGCGCCGACGAGACATGTCCTTGTAATTGGAGAGGCGGCTCTTCGCGACGTCCGAGTTGGTGAACACCATAGTCTCGCCGTCAAGCGCGCGAACGCGCGTTGTCTTCCAGCCTATGCTAATCACCTTGCCCATCTTCGCGCCGGCTACCTTAACGAAGTCGCCCACCTCAAACGGCTTATCTAAACTCACGGCTAGGTACGAGATGGCGTCAGTGAGCACCGCCTGGCTGCTGAGCGTTCCTGAAATGCTGAGCACGCCGAAGGTGGTGAGCAGGCTGTGAACGCTCACGCCAAGGTTGTCGCACACGAAGAGCGCGGCTGTGCAGAGAAGGCCGAGCTGCGTTGCTTTCAAGACCACTTCCACCGCCCTTCTATTTTCTCCCTTGCCGCCATCGGAGTCGCTGCTTAAGGTGGCGGCGATGATGCCGTACACGACCGCCGAAGCTCTCCAGCTTGCGAGTAGCAGCACGAGGCCGCGCACCGCCGGCTCAACGTTTGCGACAGGCGAGTCTGCAAGGTCCAGTCCAGCTGCGTGAGCTGCAAGCCAAGCCGATATGATGCCGTACGAGAATACGAGCGTGCTTTCTTTTCCCTCGCGCTCCAGCACCGCGACGATGCGGTCGTCGAGGTCCGTCGAGGTTTTGCGCGCCCAGGAACGCAGCTGGTGGCTTACGAGCGTTCGCAACATTCTGAGTGCGAACACCAGCATGGTGAAGTAGAGCACTGCGGATAGCACAGGCCGCTCCTTCAGAGCACCCATAACATCGCGAATCTGCGGCTCGAATCCCATGTCGAGCATGCGATCCGCCTCGTCGAGCACGACGAATGAGACGCGCCACAGGTTAGTGTCGGGCACTCAGGTCGTGCTTCCAAGAAATACTCTCCTGATATAACGGGCGATTTAGTCTGCACCAGTAAATGCACC
This sequence comes from Pycnococcus provasolii, assembly GCA_938743325.2. NCBI lineage: Eukaryota > Viridiplantae > Chlorophyta > Pseudoscourfieldiophyceae > Pseudoscourfieldiales > Pycnococcaceae > Pycnococcus > Pycnococcus provasolii. Next base: position 129,366 of record OW568886.1, read on the forward strand.
AGTAAATTTTCGGTAGTAATTTTCCCGTTATTCTGGGGACCCGGTGTTGGTCTTGCACCACTACCACTGTGATCATCTCGCCATTATCCCCCTCAGAAATCCCCCTCTCGTTCTAGGTTGTCAGATTCGGGATTCGGGATAACTATTCGGGATCTGCTCGGGAGACTTAGGAGGGCACACGCGGAACTCAGCAAAGCGGCGAACGCCTTATTTTCACCACAACCACCCACTTTTACGTGCACCGCCTCCACGTTCGTCTTGCCCTTCCTCTTCCTCGTCATCTTCCTCTTCCTCGTCTTCTTCATCAACGTGCTCATTCATTGTCAACTTCCTCCTCCTGCTGCCCATCCTCCTCCTCGCCGTCCTGGTCACCGTCCTCTTCCTCATCCTCTTTCTCGTTCTCCGTGCGCCTTGCGCCCGCGCACGACTTCGGCCAACTCCTCGGCACGATTGCTCTGCACAGTCTCCGAGTGCGTGTTGAGCAAGTCGATGATCGCTTCGAGCTTCTCGGTGGACAAGAGCTTATACTTCTCCCACCGCTGGGACATCGGCGGTGCCGGCTCCGTGGTCACGAACGGCGCGTCGAGCGACTCCACCACCTTCGTGGCCTTCTCGACATCACCTTCGCGCAGAACCCAAATCGATAAGGTGGCATATGTCACCTCGCCTGGCAGCGCGGGGCTTCCCCCATACGTGCTTTTTCTGTCGTGGGCACGCTCATCCCACATGAGCGTGGTCGTCGAGGAGGCGAGCGGCTTCAGCACATCCTGTACCGCCCATTCGACGTCCGCGCTGTTCTGCGAGAGCGTCGTGTCGTACATGTTCCAGCATTTCAGCAAGTAGATCTCGCTCGGCATTCCGTCGCGCCACGACACGCCCTGTCGCTTCTTGAGCGTCTTCGCCTCGTACCAGGGCCCTCCGCCCCACGACCGTGACTGCTGCACTCCGATTCCAATGCCCGTGCCCTCGAGGCGTCCGACCGCTCCGACGAGCAACCGGACGAAGTTCTCGGCGGCCTTCGCAATCGTCTCCACCTGCTCCTGCAGAATCGGCACATCGACTTGCAAGTCACCAGCCACAATTCGCTGAATCTCCCGCGAAAGAATTCCACTCCGCTCCTTGCTTGCGAGCCTGTGGCGCTCCTTGAGCTTCGCCACGTGCTCCGCTTTTTCTCCGCCCGCCGCGATGACGGCTGCTGCGCCAGCCCCTACGGTGTTGTAATCGTTCCTGTTTTTTTTCGCGACAGTTTCTGGGCAAGCGTTCGTCCACCGTATATGTGCTTGTTTATCCTTGGAGCTCGCTCCCGCCCCGTGCGCGCACCGTATCGAGCAATAGACGTGCGCGCGGGCGTCGTCGGCGAACCTTGGCTTTTTCAAGCAACCAGCTCCGTCGCACGTCGCGCTGCGATTCGGCACGTCGCGAATTGCAGGAAACTTCGGCTTGTCGCCTTCCCGAAGCGCCGATCGTTTCTCTGCGGCGAGCCTCTTGTTCAGCTTTGTGGGCGCCATCAAGAACAATCTGATGAAACAACAAACAACAACAATCTGATGAAACAACAACAATCTCGACCCTCGGCGGGAAATTTGAAAGATCCGGAGACGCAAGGGGAAATCCGGGGAAAAAAGGAAAAAGGAGGGCCATACACAGGAATCGGATCCTGTATGGTAGGGGTCATGGTAGTGTAAGGTGTCTGCTCCGTGCGCGCGGCCTAAGGCTCCATACCGGGGCGCGCAAGGCGCGCGCCCCGGTGTTCCCGCCTTGTGCCGTGCTCCTCCGCAGACACCTTACACTACCATGACCCAAAACGGAGCCATAAACCGGAGAACAGCCACTCCTAGAACTTCCTCCCTTCCTCTCTCCTTCCTTCCTTCCTTCCTTCCTTCCTTCCTTCCTTCCTTCCTTCCTTCCTCCCCTCTTCCGGCGGCCAAAGTTTCTAACAATTTCTAACCCTGACAAAAAAACTACAAAGGCATGGACACCGTGAACAAGATTCGCCTGGATCGCTTTCAAGCGAAACTAAGGGAAGGCCACGCCAACGTCACCAACGTCGAATCAGTGTCGAAGATTTACATGAGTATGCACGGAATCGGCAACGAGTCGAACGAGATGCAGGATGCCGCGGATATGAATATCCTGGCGGAGGCGTACTGGAAAGTTGCGAGCAAGCGCTACATCGACAATGTTAGCATGGTGATGATGAACGACATCCTCGGGCAACTGCCGAATCGTATCGAGTCTCGCTTGATGGAGGTTGTTGTTGGCGGCGAAATCATGACGTTCTTTGCTCAGTCTGCGGCCGATGTCTCTCGTCGCAAGCGACTGGAGGAGAAGATTGTGCGTTTGAAGAAGGCGAGCCAAACGCTGCGCTCGTGCCTGCTCGGCGAAGGAGGCGTTTAAGCCAGCTCCGCCGTCTCTCCCTCCATGGTTTGTTGATGAATATGGAATAGACGAAGGACTTGTTGCTTGAGGAGGTTGGACAAAAAAAACAAAGGGGAATCAACAAAGGGGGAACGGGAAAGTGGAAAGTAAATGAACCCGGTAATAAAGTTAACACCTAAGTTGAACCTCAGCTTCACGGCGAGCGTCGCGTTCCCTTAACAACGACAGCTCCAACTCCTTAATCTTCTCAGCAGCCGCTGTCGATCCAGACTCCAGCGCGGCCAATCGTCCGGCGAGAACCTCCACAGAGACAGGAGAAGGCAAGGGAGTAGGAATCTTCTCTTCTTCCTTTTCTTCTCCTTCAGCCTGCGCAGCAGCGTCCTTAAATTCTTCTTCGCCTCCTTGCGAGGCGGTTGCGTCGTCCTCTGACGACATAAGTTAATCTCTTATCTTCTTAATCACTGATTAAGGGTCAATTGTCACTCAGGTAAAGTGTGCGTCCACCCGTACTACTAGTAGTCGGAGGCTTCGTGAGTGTGCTCACGAAAGCCGGAAGCCGGCTTCATAAATAAGACGTTCCTTAGAGGCTTAGACTAGGGTGGTACTTACCAGCAAGAATACAATACGAATAGTTGAAAATAGGGACCCGAACGCCAATTCACCTGGAAAGCTCACCTTGATGAAAGCCCTTTCCCAGAACTTTCCCAGAACTTTGCAAGCTCTTGCAAGGAGCTTGGCAACCACACCTTGAGGAGGGTTTGGCTTGTACATAGTCAACGGCACGCCTTTGAGAACTCACCTTGTAGTCAACACCAGGTTTCTTGTTGTCACTCAGAGCACGTCACAATCAGTCATGCACACGCACGGTGTCAACCAGCACACAACCTTGTCTTGCACACGGAGCGTGGGAAGACAAGTTGCTGGGGAGAGATGCAAGTACTGTGGTGCCTGCGTGAGTACCTCGGCGGCACCTCCGTGGCTCCAAACAAGGATACAAACATCACGCACAACAAACAAATGGAGAGCACCGCGAGCGGCCAAGTCAACGCGGTGCCAATCCAACCTCGCGCGCACGCTCGCCAACGCGGCGGCAGCAGCCGCAGCCGCCGCGGCCGCAGTTATGGTGACACCTGAGGTTGCGGGCATGTGCAAGCGCAACCTCCCGCGCCTCTACAACCGCGTGATACCCGCCGCGTGGTCCGATGCCGCGTTCGACAAGTTCTTAAGGTCTGTGGTCGTTCCCGCCGCGCAGTCGGAGGGCATACCGCAGAGAACGTTGCGCTCAACCATGCTTCGTGTCGAGCGTCAGCAACGAGACGAGGACGCCACGGCTCGCGCGGCAGCGCCCCCTGAGCGCGCACAGGGGCCAAACTCCGCCGCTGCCTACGTGAGTGCTTTGGCGTGCGACAAGCGCACGTCGAGCGGCGTGAAGCGCCTGGCGGAGTTGGCAGCGCCGCTCGAGGATATAGAGGCGCGCACTGGCGTTCCACGAGAAGTTCTGGTCGCTATCTGGGGCGTGGAAAGCGCATACGGAGGCTTCACAGGGCAGCATTACACTTGTCGGGCGCTTGCAACACTGGCCTACGAAGCAGAGCGGGAGGAAGATCATGTGCGTGCACACTTCTTTACCACCGAGCTGGTGGCGGCAATGCGACTTGAGGTGCAGGGCATTGTGCGCAATGCCGCAGAGGACCTCATGGGAAGTTACTCGGGCGCGATTGGCCAGCCGCAGTTCATGCCGAGCAACTACTTCCGTTTCGCGCAGCGCTACAAAGACGTCGAGCCAAACGGCAACGAGATGGGCAGCGTCGAGGGTATCGGCGCGCCTGTCGTCGTCGACGATGTGCAGAGAAATGGCCCTCTGCTGGAATCAGCGCGCTACCAAGGATGGCCTGATATCTGGGGCAACGAGGAGGACACGCTGATGTCTATTGCAAACTTTCTCGTTGAACATGGGTGGCCGACGCACAGCTCGTCCTGGCGCGCATCTGCCGCCGTCCTTGGCGACGCCGCGGCGAGGCAGTGCGAGCCTCCTTGGGAAGCGGTGCGATCATCCGCGGCATTCAAAAGCGTGCGGCGGTACAATCCGAGCGACCGCTATGCCGCCGCCGTGCTCACGCTCGCGCACAGAATCTCCGTTGGCAGTGAAAGGTGACAACGTGCGTCGACTCTCTCTTGTTTGTGAACGTGTATTTACACAAGATTAATGTGGCCCTCGAGCGCGAGAATGCGCAGGAAGAGGTATGTAAGTTTGTCCGGCGTCACGTCATCCTCCATGGCGGCAAAGTTCCCAGACGACCGCTCGTAGTACAGCTGCGCCGGCGCCCCAACACCCTTCACGTCGCCTGATGTGGTGGTGGACTCGGCGCCGCTCGGCTCAAATCCGTACACAACCACCTTGTTGCACACCTGCATGAGAAAGAGGATACACTCCACGCCTGGTGGCATCGTGGACGCCGGCAATTCTGCTGCACCCTCGCCGTCGGCACGAGCTCCTCGCGCGACGCCGGTTCCTCGCGGCCCACCTCGCACGCCGCGCGGGGGAAAGGGGCCCTCGCCGAGGCTCTCGAGTCGCTCCGCCACGCGACGGTACATGGAGGCCGCCGTATGTGTCACCTCTGGGGCCACGTAGTATATGATGTTTGCCGGGTACTTTTGCCGCATCTCGTTGTACATGTTCAGTGGCGTGGTTCCGAACATGAGCAGCGTCTTCGCGCCAGGCTTGTACATCTTCTCGCGGCCGCTCTGTTTCTGCTGCACGCTGCCGTCCATGGGCGCTCCACGGTGAAGGAGCAGCTGCGTCCACCGCAGGTTGTTTGCGCGGAACGTGCACCTCCGGCCGACGTACGTCTCAAATCCCTTTGTGGGAGCGTCGTTGAAGCGCAGCACGGCATCGTGCGAGTCGATCTGCGCGCCGTACTGCGACGTGAGCAGCTTCGGCGAGTTCCCGACGACAGCGCACGTGCTGTACTTTCGCGTGAAGTCCTCCTCGGGCAGCACCTCGTTGAGTCGTATGAGCGTCGAGTCGTCGATGCCGAGCCACTGGTCCATCGAGGATGCCTCTTCTTGCGTGAGAACCCCGTTCAGCACAAGCCTGGACGTGTTAATGTGCGGCAGCGGCACGCCTCGCAGGAGGTATCGCGTGAGCAGAGGCTTCGGTCCGTCCACGACCATGTCGTGCGTGAGTCTTCCGTTGTGCATGGCGCTCATGAGTTTGTGCATGACGGAGGTTCGTCCTACCGAGTTTGAACCCGAACCCGGTGCCCCCTTAACGCCATCCTGTAAGGCTGCGGCCGATGATTGGTCTTGCAGCCATCCGGAGTTTACGGCAGGTACACCTGGTATGGTGTACCGAGCCACGAGTGAATTTTGTATCATGAGTTCAAGACCAAATACACTTAATAAAACAACTAACAGCAGTTTCTCCGACGAACGCGATGGCAACAGAGGCAACATCATCGAAGGCATGATGAACGGCATGATGCAGCGAGATGAGCGAGGGATGAATGAAGGGCAATGAGGAGGAGGGAGAGGAGAGGGGAAGCCATTTCCAGCAATAAAAACCTGGGGGTGAGTGGCAAGGACGGATCCCCAACTAAATATTAGCCTAGCCCTCCCTTCCCCGAGGGATTAGTTTTCTCTTTTATCTGGGGTTTTGGGGTTTTGGATTAGGGTTTGGGTTTGGGGTTTTGGATTAGGGTTTGGGTTTCTTGGGACCCGCCGCCTCTCCCCAAGTTCCCTCATCAGGACTATGTCGTCGTCCAAGCGCTCGGACACCTCAGGCTTGTCGTTGAAGTCGTTCGAGGCGGCCACCTTACCCCAGGCTGAAGCGAAGTTCGCGAACGATACCGTCGGACTCGTACCACACGCAGCATTCGTGAACTCTCGTGCGAAAGCTGTAGAACATACAGCAAAACTACAACAGCAGGAAAAACAGCAAAAAAAAGAATCATTAGACCGGCAGCGCATCAACGAAAAGAGACGCAGAGAAGCTCTACTCAAAAAGAGACAAGCAAAGCTCACATTCGGATCCGACGACGAAGAGGATGACGACGACGACGACGACGACACAACAAGAGCTGCACCGCCGCCGGCGGAGAAGCGCCAGAGACTTGGATTTTGCCCTGGCGTGGAGACGAGCTTTTTGCCGGACCGTGATCGTGAGGCAGACGAGGCGGCTCTGCGTGAACAGCTAAAACAAGAGTACGCCCTTGAGACGGCGCGCGTCAAGGCAGAGCCTCTCGACATAACGTACAGCTACTGGGACGGCTCGGGTCACCGTCGGCGTGTTTCCGTTACCAAAGGCTCAACAGTTGGGGAGTTCCTCGCGGCGTGCCAAGCTCAGCTCAAGGGCGACTTTCGTGCCGTGCGCTCAGCACGCGTGGAAAATCTCATGTACGTCAAGGAGGACCTCATTTTGCCTCACCACGTTACCTTCTTTGACTTGATTTCCAACAAGGCGAGAGGAAAGAGTGGTCCGCTCTTTCACTTCGACGTGCACGACGACATCCGGTTGCTGAACGACGCAACTCGTGAGAAGGAGGAAAGTCACGCTGGAAAAGTTTGTGATCGCTCGTGGTACGAACAAAACAAGCACATATTCCCCGCGTCGCGGTGGGAGACGTTCGACGAGCGAACGGGATACAGCGCGCCGTACAGCATTCACGGCCATGTCGTTCGCTGATTCATTTCCGCGATTCACGTGTAATAAATAACTACGAGTAGAATCTAAAACACTTTGAAAAGAGAGAGAGAGAGAGAGAGAGAGAGAGAGAGAGAGAGAGAGAGAGAGAGAGAGAGAGAGAGAGAGAGAGAGAGAGAACCTTCCCCCACAGCCCTCTCGTCTGCCACGTGCCGGACTTGACCATCGTTCGCGCGTATGCGAGCGTATGGGGGCATGCCAGTTGTGGATCCACGGCACCTCTCCATTTCTCTGTGATGACAATACAATAGTACTACGATACGGTATGACCACCTCTCACCAAGGCCGGTGTAAGACAAATGCGTCAACAAGACGAGATGGACCCATACATTGTGTACATACATGCCAATAATCTATGCCAATATGTAAAGTTATTGGACCCGTGTGTAAGGCCGTGTGTAAGGCTTAAAGGCTCGAACTCCTCCTCCTCCTCCTCGTAAAAACTAAAAAGAGTGGTAACATAGTGGTAAAGTGGAAAAACGAATATTGGCGGCGGCTACCATTGAGTAGTGAGTGTTGTGGATTGACCACCAGTTGTGTATTCAGCGAATCATGTTGAGGTTGTCCATGTAAAGTTACACCAAAGCTCCAAAGCTCCATACAAGCAGGTTCGTCCAGTCGTCGAAGTTGAGTCAAGTTGGTCAAAGGATTAATATTCGGTGCAAGTGTCAACCGTGCCCCTCTCCTTGAGTCATTTCTCATTTCTCATTTCTCATTTCCAACTCCAACTCCAACTTCTTGGCGTAACCGTAGTTCAGTAGTTGTTAGTTATGCCGCGCGTCAAAGTAGGTGGCGCGCTGTCGAAGAGGAAGTCGCAGTCCTCGCGCCGCGCAATCGCCAGGCAGCACCTCGCCGCGGAAGGCGTGGCGTCGAAACGCGCCTTGGCTCGCAAGGACATCACAGACGGGCTCAACGCGGAGGTACTTGAAAATTGTACCATGGAGGACGTGCACGAGTCGATGCGCTTGGAGTCCATAACGCTCGTCAGAAGATATCGGGAAGGGCTGAAAGCTGTTTTGTGGGCCGTCATATTGATCGCGTACGTCGGCTTTCTGTTCGTGCAGCAAAGGCCTGACGTGCAATACGAGCACACGAAGGGAGCCTCGAAGTTCATGCTAGAGAGCTTGCCAAAGTACACAGGGGAGCTCACGGACGTGACTTCGTGGCTGAAGTACGCTATCATCAACAAGTGGAAAGACCCGGTGTGCGGTGACGGAGTGTGCGAGGCGCCATACGAGTTTCCGGCGTATGCGGGGTTCGGGTGCAAACCGGACTGCGGAGTCGAAAAGAACACAGTCAACGCTTTCGTACATATGGCGGCCAACTTTGTGCACCCTCGTATAGCAACGCACAAACTCCTTCCCATCTCGTCCTGGAACGTGTGCAAACGCGACGACTTCAGGCAGTCGATTGGCTTGGATGACGTATGTTACTACGAAAACGACCAGCTCTTCGAAACGACGCAGAGCAGAACGTCACTCAAGGCGATTTTTAAGCCTGGCGAGTATTACCTTCGCGTTCACGGCGACGTGACCGGGCGAACAACCGCTTACATGGTGGACGGTGACGTGGTTGCGGAGAACGGGACGAGAAAGGCGTACGACGCCGCTCACTTAAATGGCAGTGACATGGGCGCCGTTCACCTCGCATCTTCGAATTCGCCGCACTCCGTGTGTGATACGCCCCCCAAAGCTGCTTGGATCTACGAAGCGCGCACGCCAGTGCAGCAGCTCTACGCGATCACCGTGGCTCGCCGTAGCGCTCAGCCTGGTGCACCTGGAGCCAAGCGCCGGAAGCTGACACAATGTCCGTTCTCTTGCCCGAATGCTGCTCTCGCTACGGTCCAGTGCCCATGTGATGCGTGTGTGCAGGATGATTCCTCTGCGTTATGCGCGATGGTAGCACAGGCATATTGTGCTGCGCCAGACGGCATGGGCATCGTACGCAGCCCTCCACCGCCATTTCCTGATTCACCGCCACCGCCATTTCCTGATTCACCACCACCGCCGTTTCCTGATTCACCGCCACCGCCATTTCCTAATTCAACGTCAGCGCTGTTCCCTGATTCACCACCACCGCCATTTCCTAATTCAACGTCAGCGCTGTTCCCTGATTCACCACCACCGCCGTTTCCTAATTCAACGTCAGCGCTGTTCCCTGATTCACCACCACCGCCGTTTCCTGATTCAACGTCAGCGCTGTTCCCTGATTCACCACCACCGCCGTTTCCTGATTCACCGCCACCGCCATTTCCTGATTCAACGTCAGCGCTGTTCCCTGATTCACCGCCACCGCCATTTCCTGATTCACCACCACCGCCGTTCCCTGATTCACCGCCACCGCCGTTTCCTGATTCAACGTCAGCGCTGTTCCCTGATTCACCACCACCGCCATTTCCTGATTCACCACCACCGCCGTTTCCTGATTCACCACCACCGCCGTTGCCGGGTGCTCCCTCCCCGACGACGACGACGATACCGGCGCCGCCACCTTCGCCACCACCAGGAACGACGCTACTTTATGTTCGCCGGCTCATGACTTGGAAGGATGCAAAAGATCACTGCGAGTTGCTGGGCGGAATATTGGCTCCAATCCAGAACGAATGGAATTGGACAAATCTGAAAGCCTTTCAGAATTTCCCAACGAGCGACCCAGATTTTGTTCATGCGGTGTGGGTGCACGCATCAAATACAGCTTCTCCAAGCAATTGGATGTCAATCTCGGGGGCAGTTCACAGCAGCGCTTGGAAGGCTGGCGAGCCATCGCTAACATATGGCTGTGGAGCTTTCATACACTCAAATGATAGGGAACACCTATCTTCGTTTGAATGCCAGTACAAGTTTGCATCGCTGTGTGACCTCGGCTCCGCCGCTCAAGTGCAAAATACGATGTCGCCGCCGCCACCACCACCGCCACAAGAAGATGTTACATCTAGCAATCTGCAGATCATAGCAGCCGACAACAGTGACTTGACGTACGACGTAATCAATGGCAGAAAAGATTTCTTTTCGCACAAGGCAAGATGCGCAGATTCAGGTGGCGTGGCATATGCGGGAAATGATACAAATGTTTCGAAAGAATGGATGGATGACCTGGCGAGCGAGTCGAGTCAGGTTCCACTTTGTTCGGCAGGCGTCTTCGCAGCATGGATCGGGTGGAATGATATATTACGAGAGGGCGTATATCAGAACGACGACTTTTTCACCACAATGTCAGTGCCCGGAGCAGCACGCAGGGATCATGATGACTCAACTCCGCCTACTATAGTACCAATGGTGGACTTGTTATACAACGTGTTGAGGTATTCGTCTGCCATAGAGAGAGCCGACAATGACTGCTTTGTCTACGTCGCATGCTATTATGACGGGCCCGCGATTTCGCCACCACCGCCTGGATTGTGGCCACCGCCACCGCCACCCGGAGGTTCCCGCAGGGGCCATCCTGAGTATCCTATGTACTCGAAAATCGAAAATTATAACTGCAGTGCTACCAGTTACGTGGAACCAGCAAGAACCTATAGCTGGTTGTGTCCGGATGAAGGAGCTTCGCGCAGGGGTCATGAGGATGATAATAACCCGTACAATTACCCTTCGAGAAGGATGCTCCTTGCTCATGACGATGATGCCCCACTGCCACCGCCACCGCCAGATCCGGTGAACTGCACATGCGACGGTGATGGAGCTGATTCAAACAGCACGAGCGCTACCACTATGCCTGGAGCTACTACGATGCCTCCTAACAATTCTACCTGCAACTGCAGTGCTATCTCGCCGCCGCCGCCGCCGCCGGTGGCAGCACTACAGCCCACGCCGCCGCCATGGGTACCGCCACCACCGCCACCGCCACCGCCACCGCCAGATTGCATTGATCCATTTCGTCCGGGGACAATGTCTTCTGATATTGCCAGCTTTTGCCTGGGTGGCGCTTTTGCACCTTCTACTCCACCTGCAAGGAAGAAGCGAAGGAGCCTACTCAACCACGTGCCACGTGCTTCCATTTATGAGCCTGACCCTCACTGCTCGACTGTCAGCTACACCAACACCGTGCTTTCTACAATACTGCCAGGTGAGGCTGCGACCATCGGCGGGGGCCCCGGTTCGCCCGGAATCGGGTCACTATATGCCGCCATTTCTTTGCCCCCAGCAGCCACAGAGTTCTTTGGCGCAGGTGGAGTGTCCATTGGAATGGCATCTCTTTCACCATCGAACATCAGCACCACCGCGGCCGCGGCGGTGCAGGATAATCTCGCCAGTCCGTTAGTTTCTCTACTGCCCCGAGATTTAACCCTTGGCGCCAACTTCGCGGTGCAAGTTCCCTTCAGTCCCACGATAAGTGGGGCTCGGCGACGTAGCACGTCTGCACTTGTGCCTCAGATGAGTTTCATGGCCGATGAAGGATCAAACATGTGGAGCACGCTGCCGTCGTTAGGCGACGCGCAATGCACATCGGACGGGTGCCTCCTTACCGCCTTGGCTAACACCTTCGGTATATACGCTGTGGTGTACGGCGAACCGCCGTCTCCGCCTCCTCCTCCTGTCGGAAGACCACCACCGCCACCAGAATTGCCGCCGCCGCCTTATCCACCGCCTCAACCTCCGTCACCGCCGCCATTTCCTCCTCCACCTCATCCGCAGCCACCGCCTCATCCGCAGCCACCGCCTCATCCGCAACCTCCTCCTACGCCACCACCTCCAGCGCCGCCCGGTCCGCCACCACGCCCAATTGGAGCACCAGATCTTCCACCCTCGCCACCGCCGCCCTCGCCACCACCGAATGCCCCTTCATCGCCACCATCCCATCCTCCTCCACCATCCCATCCTCCTCCACATCCCGATGTTCCGGTGCCGCTGTCTCCACCCCCTCCGCCGCAGCCATTGAGTCCCATACCACCGCCTCCACCAATCCCAAACTACCCGACTTACGAACCGATCGTCGAAACGGCATCGTTGCCTCCACCGCCGCCAACGCTGGTGCCCGAGCCTTCCACACCACCTCCGCCCATTCCCGGACTTGCCGTCGAAGTCTCTGAGGAAGTGCTTCGAACTACTACGGATGCCCCAGAAGAAATTCCAATCTTTGCTGATTTTGTCGAGGGTGTGTCGCCACCGCCACCGCCACCGCCACCTGACACGGAGCCTCCAGTAATAACCCTTGTGGGCAGTCCGGATGTGGAAGTGATGCAGCTCGGACGCTACAAAGACGAAGGGGCGACGTGCGTTGATAATCGCGATGGCCTGATCGTAGTAGAGAATACTGCAGGTTTGGAAGGCATAGATACCACACAACCAACCTTGATCGGAATTCCTATCGTGCTCACTTATAATTGCACAGATTCCGCTGGCAACAGTGGTCGTGCCGAGCGGAGGATTCACGTTCTGGACGCTTGCGTCGATGCTTCACGTGCAACCGGTCAGAAGGAAATACTTTGCCTGGATTTTGATCCTCCTTCATGCAGTTCGTATGGCATTTGCCTCTTGGATACGCCGGATGTGGTTGAGGACGTCAATGACGAGGAAGTTGGCAAACAAATCAGCGCATTTGTGCCTGTGGTTGATAACAATGCGCCGGTGATTAAGCTTGTTCAGTATGATCCTAGCAGCGTGCTCGCGCGCACAGAAGATGGCTCTCTTGCGCTGCGCGAGACAATCATGCAAGGTGACACTTACGAAGAGCCTGGCTACGTTGCAATCGACGATGTGGATGGAGACATTTCTTCGCATGTGAGCGTCTACGGTGGAGGCTTAGTTGACGCAAGGCAACCTACGGAAGAAGGCTCATACATAATCATCCAGTACAGTGTGCAAGATAGTGCTGGAAATCGAGCTGACCCAATTCAACGATGGATTTCGGTGAAGGCAAAATGCGATGTTGACGAAGAATTGTGCCCAAGCGGGGTGTGCGCTCCACTTGGCTTTTGTGCAGCTGGGCAGGATGACGTTTCTCTTGAGAGCGTTGTCAATGCGGCTGCTGGCGACGATGCAGGTATCACGACAACGATAACACCGACGAATCCTGATCCTGTGATGATGTTGCGAGGACCTGCACAAGTCGAAGTGTCGATTAAGAATGGCTATCGTCGGTGTCCGGCGAACGTCGAGCTCGATGCAATTTGCGATCGTGGCGTGAACGCAAATGATGAAATGGACGGAGATCTCTCCTTTGCTGTTGAGGCGTGTGGAGCAAATTTTGACAGCATGGGTCTCGAAGGATGTGGATTGGATCAGGTTGGCAAACACATTGTACATTTTACGGTGATGAACAGCAGAGGAAGAGTTGCAGAAGCTTTTCGCACAGTCATTTTGATTCCACAGTGCCCCCCTGGAGAGTCGCTGTGCCCTGATGGTGTGCAGTGTACGCCAAACTGTCAGCTTCTTGAGGAAATTGAAGAGGTTGCGGAAGTCGCTCCTGTCTTCACAGCCCCAAAACTCACACTTCGAGGACCCAAATCAGTCACTATCAAGCGTTTTAAGCCCTACGATGCGTGCGCTCCTGGAGTCACATCAACTCCCGACTCTCCATGCGAACTTGGCGCGAAAGCTGTTGACAGCGAGGGTGTTGACTTGGAGGACTCGCTGCTCTCATGCCCGCCAGATGATTGCTTGGACACCGGCTGCCCTGGCCATGCATTCAAATCCAAAGGTTTATCTGGGTGCCTCAACACAAGTACCACGGTTGGTACAGTATTCATTATTCCGTTCACAGCATTCGATACTCGCGGTGTATATGCCTCAGATTCACGCGTTGTTACCATCGCAGAACCTTGCGCCGAAGGGCAGCACTGGTGCCCTGCTGATGATCCCAGTGGTGCGTGCGAGACAGTTCCGTGTGATACACTAGCTGAACTCTCACAAGTCGCGGATGTGGTCACGGATGTTGATTTGGTTGGTCCCCGAATCGATTTGCGCGCTCCGCCGACCTTCGAGATGCCCTTCGTTTTCGTCTTTGGGAGCATACCCGTGAACGACTCGCCATTTGCCGCCGGGCCCTTGGAGCCTTGTTCTGGTTTTCTCTCCAATGAGCGCTTTCCCTATTGCATTGCCAAGGCAACGGATGCCGTGGACGGTGATGTATCACGGTCAATATTGGTGACCAGTGACTCAGCTGGCTGCACGCCTAAAGCTCTCAGGGAAGGATCGTGCGTTCCTGGTACCCACAATTTCGAGTTGTCAGCATTAGATGACGATGGCAACGTTGGGAAATTCAATCGCCTCATTTCTATCAAGATTGTTGAAGGTCGTGAAGATCGCTTCGTGCTGTTTCAAACCATGCATGCGGAAGTACCTGGCACTGAGCAGTGCCGCCGTGTAGTGGATCCTCTTGAGCCTGAAAGCGGTGATGTTCGTGAAAGTGTGGCTGGTTCGTTGGGTGTTGGCACTACACGTGGCCACGTTCGCGTAAAAAGTTGCATTCCGTCTGTGAACGATGGCAAGGACGTTTTACGCATCGTGGTATCTGTGGTGGTTGAGCGCGACTCAGTCGTCACTGGTGGAACGCGACATCTCCTGCAGGGAGGGGCGTCTTTGGTAGCGCTGAAGAAGGGAAAAGAAGGGCCCTCGGCAACCGGTCCAGAGGCTGACGCGGTTCGTCTTCGAGGGCTTATTACGTCTGCAAATGATCTTGTTGATCGGCTGACCACACCTGAATATGACGTCAAAGCATCCGCTCAAGCAGCGACGGACATTGAAGCCCAGGCTGCAAGTTCAAGCGAACTGGCCAATCACATTACAAATGTCACCGGTAATGTGCGCTCGGGATTGGATGCAGCGGATAAATCCGCTGAGATGTTGCGTGAGCTCACAGAGCTCCTTGTCCGCGAAGAGAATGCCGCGCGTGAGGCACAGATGGAACCCCAAAGTGTTCTCACTCTGCAGGAGCGGGCAGACCGCCTAGAGGCTTCTCTGCGTACCTTCATCGAATCGGCGAATTTCATAACTTACGGTGAAGGCTCACGACGGGATCGCAAGATATGCGATCGAGGTGTCGACGGCTCACGGATGACGTACTATAATCTGAAAGCACTGATGTCACAGTCTGAGGGAGACCGCAACGACAGCGATGATGACGATGTGCAGGTACAAAAGGAAGATGGCGCGTCAGATCCTTCGCGCCGATCTTTTCAGCCAGGCCGCAAGCTTCTTCGAGTTGCTGCAAAAGGCAAGAAGGCAGCCGTTGAACAGATAAAAAGTGACGGAGTTACCAGCCTGCCAGATAGCATTTGGGCAGGATATAATGCGCTTTCTTCACAATTAGCGGACATTGAGGCGCAACTAGATTCAGATTCTAAGAATGTCCTGTACGATGGGTACACGCGTGCAAGATACATAGGTGCGACAGATAAACTTCGTATCATCGGTGGCATTCACATCTCACAGCGACGCCATGAGATTCCCAACGGCTGTCCGCGCGAAAAGCGAGGGACTCGATTTAATCATCTTGTGCGCAGTGAATTCTGCGGAAACAAGAGCGCAGGAATCGGATACGGTCGAGAACCATTCGTATCTAAGCTAGAAGTCCCGCCGATTGTCCTATCCGCGCTTGAGGGATTAGTCCCTCCGCAAGCCGACGCCACCAATGTCGGTTTGTACCAACCAGCTTTGGGTGCTTTCGTCGATGCATTCTATCGTGAAACAGAGCTTGCGCCCGATAATACATCATATGCATTCTACCGAAGCGACTACGAGCCGTCTCAATGGCAGCAATGGCAGAAGCAGACGAGTCATCAAGATGCCTCTTTCGATGTGTACCTTTCCACGACGCTAATGCGAAATCGTGCTGATCTGCTAATGTGGTACCTTCTCTTAGCTCGATATGTTGATCCCTACACAAGGGATGTCACGATTCGCATACCCATGCATAGCACGAACGACAACATGCTTGTCGATGTGAAGATTACTTTCAAGTATCTTAAATCTGGCAAATTTGTCACTTCGTCCGTCGTGAGGAGGATCAACATTAATTACTGGTTTGACGGGCAACTCAAGAATCTGCTGATGTTCCTGGGCGAGATGATGGTGGCGATCGTCGCAACAAAGCTAGCGTACGATCTTGGACGCTCCACGATACGCGAGTTACATGAAGCCGCCAACGCCCTCGAGAGGCAGGCGAGAATGCGCGTGCATGTCAATCTTCGTCTGATTCACATCACAGACCAGTACTGGGACGCCGTTATCCAGCTTTTCAATGCGTTCGTGCCAATGCTTCTGGTCCTTGCCATGGCCCTTCGGTGCTTCGTCATGTTTACTCATTTGCGCAAATTCCAATACGCGAATCATTACAAGTGGTATGACGGAGAAGGTTCTTCTCAGATGCGTATTCTATTACCGAAACGCGACGCGCCTCTTGAAAGTCCGCCTGAAGGTTATCCTCGTGGCTCTTTTCGCCACACGCTTGCGCCGGATCCGTCAGAGAAAGATGCAAACCTTAAGATGATCGATGATATCGACACGATAGGCAGGTATGCCGACTTTGGCACATTCATGGCGGTGCCTGTGTTTGTGTTCGCATTGATACTGCTAATGAACAGCCTTGGTCGAATGCCAGGGTTTATGCCGTTCATCGGCTCGATTTCGCGCGGGGCTCCGGCGTTGATAGCGCTGGCCATCGTTTTCGCCATTTGTCTTTTGGTGTGCGCCGCCGGCATGCATTTCACGCTCGGCACAGATATTGAAGTTCATTCTAGATATCTTTCGTCGTTTGATGGCCTTGCTGCTTTCATCTTCGGTGATCCTGAGGCGATGTTGTACGCCACTCTAACAAGGAAAGAGGATGGACATTTGCCAATGGTGATCGAGAACGTGACGATTTTTGTGTACATCATCATCTTTTCCATACTGACGGTATTCATTTTGTTCCAGTTTGTTTTGGCAATTATCACCGATTCCTTTGGGGCGGAAAGATTGAATCGCGAAAGACGCGTGAATTTCCTTGCAAGCAACGAGACGAAGCAGGATGTTATCGCGAAGTCGACTCTCGAAGACATGACTCTTCCCCGTCACCTTCACGCATTGCTTTACGCTATGGGTCTGAATCGTCTTTCTGCCTATGTGATTCAGCCAAAGGCAAAGAAGCGGACTGCTCGACCAGTTAAAAGAAGATATTCGGCAGAGGAGGTGTTTGGTCCAGATTCCTCGTATATCAAGAAGCAAGGCGGTGGTATGAAGTCATTCTCTGCAGCAGCGCACACGCTTATAGACGCCATGAGATTTGCTCGCAAGCTAGAAGGATTACTAGCCGGAGAGGATCTGGAGCAAAAGAGCATTGCGCAACTCCATTCGAATATTCTATTTTCTGAGAAGAATTCTGAGAATGCTAACGAGCCATCGACTGATAAAGTGCCTGACTCGACTGAAAGTGACGATCTCTTTTCTGAGAAGAATTCTGAGAAGGATAACGAGCCATCGACTGATAAAATGACTGACTCGACTGAAAGTGTCGTCGTCGATACTCACGTGATTTCTGTGAAGGTGGATGATGATCGTGATGATGATCATGATCGTGATCGTGATGTTCCAATTATCATGGATGTGTTGACCAAATCGGACATTGGCGCCACGCCTCAAAATAAAGTCGATGATTCAGAGGAGACAATGCAAGATGCGAAGGAGACAATGCAAGATGCAAAGAAGACGACGCAGAACCTCGCGACCACGACAGGGCATTCCGTTAACGAAAAGCGGAGAAGTCGACGTATGAGGAGGTTGACGTTAGGATCTTCGTTTGCAGAGATGCCTTTCTGGCGCTATATGAATATAAATGAGGTGAACCGCTACGAAGTGAGCATTCCAAACTTGCCTGCACTTGGCAATGTCGGTGTTCGTTTAATGGGCAAGATCCTCGAAAAGGTGCACGAGACATCAGCTGTTATCGAGCATAACGAGCACGCTGTTGCATGGGCCACTCACAAGTCCGAAACGGCCGGCTTTATTCGGCAATTGATCTCATCGTGGAACAAAATGGCTACCAAAACGTTGGGTGGCGGCAGCTTGGGCACAGTAGAGCAGCTTCTGTTTCTATTTGCTTTGCAGAACGATCGCTTCGATCTTCGCAGGTACCACACCCTTAAGCATGCCCATCTGCAGCAAATTGTGGAACGCACATTCGTGCTTTTAGCAGACCGTGTTGTCCACGATCTTGGTGGAAATCCTGGCTCAGAATTAGAAGGCGATAATGTAAGTAGAGTTGTGAAGGCGTGTCTCATCCGTGCGCGCGACAATACGAGAGGCATCACGTTGTCGACGCGCATGATGATGGAGCATGGCGCAATTTTGAAGACTGCCGTGAAAAGCAGAAAGGCATTCCGTCTACTTGAAGCAAAGCGTGGTGCACGACTGAAGCCGCTGCGCCGTGCGAATTCCATGGAGATGACACTTTTAGATATATGGCGCGACTTGAAAAAAGTTTTTTGTGGAGTGGAAAGAATTGAGTACCATGAACGCCAAGTGATGGCGGAAAAGACGTACCACATGTGGGCGGAAGACGAGGAGGCTGATTACGACGATGTGATTATATCGTCGCGCATTGCAAGATCTCGTGGTGTAGCATTGCATAATAAATAGTAATTAATTGTAATCACGATCGTTAAACAGATTATACATTCCATTACCTGCTTGAAACAGCAACAAACAAACAAACAAACAAACAAACAAACAAACAAACAATTATTACACAACTTTTTATTAACGAACTTGGATAATACCCGAGTTGACGAGCTTCTGTATCTTCGCAGCCACGCCAGGGTCCTGCATATGTGTCTGTGCAGCCTTGGGATCCTCCTGCTGCATATCATCAAGAACCTGCCGCATTTCCGGGTCACTCAGAATGTTCTGCACCTCAGGTTTTGCCATCGCACGCTCCTGCATCGAGCAGATCTCCTCCTCGCTCATCTCGCCGCGGTTCGCCTTGTTGATGTGCTCGACGCAACGACGAACTCCATCCTTGCACTCTTCGTTCGACACGTCGATATCAAGCCCATTTTGGTACGATGCGAGCGCGTCGTCGTAGTCCTTCAGAAAGAACTCGGCGGCAGCCTTACGCGAGTATCCCTTGACGAAGTCAGGCGCAATCTCGATGCACAGGTCTGCATCCTTCAGCGCCTCGTTGAGCGAGAACATCTTCGTGTAGCACGCCGCGCGATTGCTGTAGATGAGGTGGCGACCTTCGCCGTCTGGCCCGAGACGCTTGAGAGCCTCGGTGTAGTGCTCCACGGCGGCGGGGTAGTCGGCACCCTTGAAGCACTCATTTCCCTTCGCCTTCTCCTCCGCCGCCAGCTCCGGATTAATGTACGTCTTCTCCTCCGCAGGCACATGTACAGGCGGATTGTCGTGCGAGCTGGCGATTGTCGCCACTGGCGCAGTGTCAAGCACATCCTTCGCCTGTGGCGCCAGCGTCCACCGGCGATTCTCGCTTGGTGGTGCGCACCGCAGCATAAGCATCATTGCTCCTCTCAGGGAGACGTTTGCAGCGTCTGCCGGGTCTGGCATTCCTTCGCCCACTATCGCCATCTCCTCAACACCCCCGCATCCTCCGCGGCGCAGCCCACCGGCAAGAACGTTGAAGACGGCGCGTCGGGCGTGCTTCGATCCGCCGTCCGCGCCGCCGTCACGGAAAGAAGGCGCGCGGAAAGCGGCGCCGCCAGACGCCTGTGAGTCCGCCTGAAATGACGCGCTGCGGCTGAGCACCACCACGTCCCTCCAGCAGAGCACATCCTCCGCGCACTCGCCGTGCGCCGAAGAAGGCCAAGCCGTCAGCCTCACCTCCAGGTCCCTCGTACCGCGCCTCTTAAAGTACGCGTGCCTTGCACTTCGCAGCGTGAAGCTCGCGTCGCCAGGCAGCGTGTCAACGTACTCGTTGCCCTCCCCGGGGAAGTCGAGGCACTGCCCGTCTACCGCGCCTTTCCTCACAACCAGGTGAAACTGCTTCCGCTCCTCGTACGACTGGCCCGTCGAGTCCACCTGCTGCCTGTTTTTCTCCACCGTGATGGTAACGCCGTCGTGCATCTCCTCGAGGGACAGCTGCACCTCCGCGGTGATGGTTGGAGGCTTTACAGTCTTCTGCTTCGCGCGGCGAAGGCGCGACATCTCACCCGCCCCGCGCGACATGAGCCGCTGCTCTTCCGCGCTGAGAACTGGCCGACTTCCAGGTCCGTGCGTCTCGATGTGGTCGCGCGTTTTGTCGTAGAGCGCGCGCATAGCATCGTCGACGAGTACGTCGTGCGCGACTTGCAGCTTCTGGAACTGCTCGCGCATGAAGGTGCGCTGCTCGTCGCTCGCGTTCGGAGGCGCCTTGTCTGGGTGGTATGCGAGCGCGTGCTTTCGGAACGCGCGGCGAATTTCCTCGGTGCTGCACGCACGATCAAGCTGCAGGAGCTTGTAGTAGTCGACGTCGGGGTCGAAGCGGTCGACGATGCGCCTCGCTTCGCCGCTCGCCTCGAGCTCCGCCTTGGCAGCCTCCGCGTCCTTCTTGCGCTGCTCCGGCGTTCTGTAGTTGCTCCCCTCTCTCTTCCTCCGTTCCGCCTCCCTCTCATCTTCCTTCGCCTTCGCCTTGGCCGCCTCTCGTGCCGCCTCCTCCATGAACCTGCGAAAGGCGTCCGGGTCGATGACGCGCGCGACGTGGTTTCCGCCGCTGCGCGCATGCCTGCGCCTGTTGATTTCCTCGTTGCGTTCCGCGACTGACAAGTTGTCGTCCAGTAGAGTGAGGGACATGGTATGGTAGACTACTGTGATGACTGATGAATGGTAACGGCGGGGCGTAGAATGCATGCATTGTAACGGACAACGCAATAAAAAAAGAAAAGGCAAGTCTGGGTTTGTTTTTTTTTGGGGGGGGGGGGGGGTTGCGGGACCGGGAATTTATTAGGGCCTACTTAGTGTAGAAGGAGCCCTCGGGATTCACGTCTTCGGTCCTCGCCTCCCTCCGAGTCATTGATGAGTCTCGCGTACGATGCCCTGCGTGTCTTCGTCAACTGGCAGCGTGAACGTAGATTACACAAGGTGCGGGAGCGGAAACAAGCCGCGCGAAAAGCAACTGGACTGCTCGCAGCTGCAGGTGGCGGCTATTTTGACGTAGGAGGTACCTCGTCAGCGATACGAGTCGACGGCAGTATCGCGTGCTGGGGCCACAACGATCGCGGCCAGGCGCCTCGTGCTGGCGGCGTTCCGGGCAACTTCGTCGCAATCGCTGCGGGTGCGCACCACTCTTTGGCGCTACGAGTCGACGGCAGCATCGCGTGCTGGGGAGACAACAATCGCGGCCAGGCGCCTCGTGCTGGCGTTCCGGGCAACTTCGTCGCAATCGCTGCGGGTGCTGCGCACTCTTTGGCGCTACGAGTCGACGGCAGTATCGCGTGTTGGGGAGACAACGATCGCGGCGAAGCCCCTCCCGACGGCATTCCGGGCAACTTCGTCGCAACCGCGGCGGGTGCTGCGCACTCTTTGGCGCTACGAGTCGACGGCAGTATCGCGTGCTGGGGCCGCAACGATCTCGGCCAGGCACCTCCCGACGGCGTTCCAGGCAACTTCGTCGCAATCGCCGCGAGTGACATCCACTCTTTGGCGCTACGAGTCGACGGCAGTGTCGCGTGCTGGGGATATAACGAGAACGGCCAAGCACCTCCCGACGGCGTTACGGGCGACTTCGTCGCAATCGCTGCCGGTATTTGGCACTCCTTAGCGCTACGAGTCGACGGCAGTGTCGCGTGCTGGGGAGACAACAGGTTTGGCCGGGCACCTCCCGCTGGCGTTCCGGGCAACTTCGTCGCAATCGCGGCGGGTGCTGCGCACTCTTTGGCGCTAGGAGCCGACGGCAGTATCGCGTGTTGGGGAGACAACGATCGCGGCCAGGCCCCTCCCGACGGCGTCTCTGGTCCATTCAGGGTTACGCACGCGAATTTGTAAAACGGATTTTTGTTGACTCAACACCTCTTAGGCATGGAGAGTATGTAGTCTAAGGAATATGTGACCTTTGCGGTAGGGAAGGAGTGAGTCTACGTTGATAGATTCTGATGCGCGTTGCGCGTTGCTCGACGTTGCTGCGCGTAGGCAACGTCTGTGAGAACATTATTAGTGAGTGGCCTACTACACTGTCTTCGTCCCAGCCACCTCCCACATAAGCATACTGCCCAACGATCTGTACGGGCGCCAGTGTTCAGTCGCCTCTACCAACAACTTCTGACTGCGAGTGTCCACAGCCTTGTCCTTGACGGGAACGCCGTACAGCTTCGCTATCCCACGAGCGACGACGAGGTCGCCGACGGGAAGCACGTCCGCGTGGCCTAGCGTGAACATCAAAAACATGTGCACAGTCCACGGACCTATCCCACGGATCTTCACGAGCTTTTCGAACGCTTCGTCGGCACCCATCGCACGCAGCGACGCGTCGTCGAGGTGGCTGGCGCCGCCACTCGGCACGAATTCCTCCGCGAGCGCACCGATGTATTCCAACTTGCGCTGCGACAAGCCAGCGGCACGCAGCTCGGCTTCCCTTGTCGAGCACGCAGTCTTCACGTGCGTCGGCGTGACACTGTTGTGACCACCAAGCGTCGCGACGACGCGTGTGTGAATGGTATTCGCCGCTGCGCCTGCCAACTGCTGGTAGACGACGGACCTAACGAGCGCACGGAAGCACCTATGTTCGCCGTCGTCAGCATTGGTGCCGTCTGCGTCGATTTGCTTCCCGTTGGTGCCAGCTTCTGTTTTCCCCCACCGCACGAGCAAGCGATGTGGCACACCGCACTTCTTGACAACTTCTCGCATTTTGGGGCACACCTCGCTGAGCTTCGCGATTCCCTTTCTGACAAACTCTTCGCAGTCGAGCGTCTCCTGCGAGGTTGATGGCTTACTCGTATGCAGAGCGCGTGACGGAGGCGCGTCACCTGCACCCCCCAGCGCGCGTTCTGTCTGCGTAGTCGTCTCGGTTCGCGCACACAACCGAGTTCGTTTTGCGGGTCGCGTGGGCGTGTTTTCGAGCACTTGAGAACTCGCGGACTTGACAGCGCGCTTGACGGGCGTTGCGAGCGCCTTCATCATCGCTTAAGTGAGTGCGAGTTGTGACACCGGGAGGACGGGAAGGGAACAAGGCGAGAAGACAGGAAGAGGAAAAGGACGTGAGTTTGATTAGGGGTTCGATTTAGTTTAGATCTTGATTAGGGGTTCGCCGCTCCTGGTGCATGCCTGACGTCACTCACTCGTCGCGTGTTTGTTTCCCCCCCCCCCATCCTCTCCATCATCCGTTCCCCTCTCGTGTGGATCCAGACGCCATTGGTGTGTCGCCTCCTCAGCCACTCAGCATTTCTCCCTCACAATCACAAACCACCCTCAAGCCTACGCCGTTGACGGCTCCGGCTCCGGCGACGGCGAAGAAGGCGTCGCAAGACCTCGCGACCACAACACCTCCAGTGAGTGAGCCTGCAGTCACTCTGGAAGAGAAGCCGTCCGTCTGCCTCACGCAAGTGCTCGAACTCATCAACTGCGTCACGTCGCCGAAGTACGACGAACCAGCCTGCGTCAACAAACTGAGGGCGCTGCGCGAGTGCGCGCTGAAACACGGAATCAAGCAATTCTCCACGCAGAAAAACAAAAGTCAGCAAACGTAGACAGACATGTCGTGGATCTACGAGTCAAGCCCGCTGTGGAGGAGACTCGTTCACACGACGCGCGAGTCAGCCGTTAATATGGCGGCGTTCGTGGTCATCACAGGCGTTGGATCCGCATATCTCGGACAGTTCGTGATGAATCTGACGAACCCTCATGGAGCAGAGTCGCCACACCTGCGCGCTATGCTCGACAACGCGCCGCTCGACCAGCAGGTTGCTGTGCGCGTGAAGCGGGAGCGCCTTCAGGTGCTCCTCGACGACGCGCGTAGAGCAACCGAGGAGAAGGACAACTCGTCACTCACCACTCGGTGGCGAGCTGCACTGCTTGGGCGAGAGCACGGAACGGCTGGGCCTGGGACGACACTAGGCAAGACGGCGATCGATAAGTGAGACTTTTGATGTAACTGAAGAAATTCGCTGAATTGAACTATATTTTATCTTTACCACGACGCACCCTAGTAGTACCCGCCAGCTGCAGGGCTCACCGTGGGTGTTGGCTCCGCCGTGTTGTAGTAGCCGGCATAAGCCGGGTTGGCGTATGAGTATTCGTCGATACCGCCTTGTACGCTCACGGTTGGTGCCGGAACGGCGGGAGGCGGCGCGTTCGCGTAAGCAGTTTCGCGAAGCCGTTCGAGCCCCGATCGACGAGGCGGCGCGGCACCGTTCGTATAGCCGTCGTACCCACCATCGTACACGACTCCGTTTCCATAACCGTCGTCGTATCCCTGCCCTTCGTATCCGTACGGGTCCTCCTGAACTGGAGGCGCGGCCATCGGGAGAGATCGAGGCGGAGGTGGCGGTGGCGGAAGCCGTTCGAGCCCCGATCGACGAGGCGGCGCGGCACCGTTCGTATAGCCGTCGTACCCACCATCGTACACGACTCCGTTTCCATAACCGTCGTCGTATCCCTGCCCTTCGTATCCATACGGGTCCTCCTGAACTGGAGGCGCGGCCATTGGGAGAGATCGAGGCGGAGGTGGCGGTGGCGGGCGTCCGCCAAATGCCGTGCTAAGCCTTCGGCCGAAATCCCGAAACAGCGTGTTTTGCTTCGCCTGGCCGCGCGGGTTGCTCGCCTCGTCAAGCTTGACGAGAAGGCTCGGTAGGAGAGCACAGAGCGCACCAAAGCCAATCCCAAGAACAACACAAATGACGAACCATCCGCTCGCGCTCATGCCAGCGATGTCGTCGTCGTCCGGCGGCTGTGTGCTGGTCGTCGTCATCGCACCCTTCATACCAAAGCCGCCATCCTCGACCGCCCATCCGCTGCCGCCGATCGCACCATTCGCGAGGCTGATGTCGAGATTGCTCTTGATCCTGTCCTTCTTTCCCTGCGAGATGGAGTCCAGGCGAGTGCGCGGGTTGTTCCTGTCGTAAGGCAGGATGTGCACCTCAACCTTCGGGCGATTGCCGTCCACGACGGACACCACGTCCACCTCCTGCGGCACGAGGCCGAGCGCGCTGGCAAACTCCAGACCAACCTGCTTCGCGCTGCGACTCACACCGCTGTTGCGCTTCTTCAGATAAAGCTTCGCGACGAGCGGCTCCACGCAGCAGCATTCAAAATTTGGCGGTGGCGGCGGGCTCGGCGGGGTGGGGGGTAGTGGTGGACTCGGCGGCGGTGGCGGCGGCGGGCTTGGTGGTCGCGGCGGTGGACTCGTCGGCGCATTCGGTGGAGACGGCGGCCCGCAAGCTGAAGCTTCGCAGATGAAGTCCTTTTGATTGAAGCAAGTGCCTGTTCGATCTGGGAAACACTCACCCAACGGCCACCTATTCGCGGGCGGAAGGTTGGGCAGTGGTGGTGGCGGCATTGGCGGCGACGGCGGAGGTGGTGGAACCGGTGGTGGAGAAGGTGACGGGCAGATTATGCACACTTTTGTTTCCGTGTTGTAGCACTTTGCCACCTCGTTTGTCAGGCATCTCAGCGCATCCGTAGGTGGCGGTGGTGACGGAGGTGGTGGCGGCGGTGGAGACGGGTCGTCCGGATAGCAGGCAGCCACGCCATTTCTCACGTCCCACACAGGTCTGTTCGGTGGGCACTGCAGAGGCGGCGGCGGAATTGGCCTCGGCGGAGGGTTCGGCGGCGGACTCGGCGGGAGCAGCGGAACTGGCGGAGGTGCGAGAGGTCCCACGTACGGGCAGTACACCTCCGCCGATTCGCAGGGCGCGCATGCGAGGCATATGGTTCCTCCGGTTAGTTCGCTCGAGTACCCCCGCGGGCAAAAGCCAGAGTTTGGCGGCGGAGGGCTCGGCGGAGACGGTGGATGTGGCGGAGGTGACTGCTGCGCCGTCACCGCGCACATCCCCGCCCACGCTACAGCAGCACATAGCATCCCCGCTAAAACCTGCTGAGAAGACGTGCGCTTCCCTTGCCGAACAAAGTGTTTGTTGTACCTCCTTAAGGGTCGACAGAGGACCCTTAAGGCCTCTGACGCCATGTTCGCGACGTGTGTGCGTGTGCGTGCGAGCAGTGCAAGTTGGCCAGGCGCGGTGGAGTCGGCCCCTGAGGCGTTGTTGGGTTGGCGTTGGCGTTGACGTTGACGTGCTGGACGTCGTCGAGCCTGTGCTGTGCTGTCGTCTTATTAGGACGTCGGGCGGTCACGGTCGGGGAGGTCGGTCGGGGTTGCCAATCCATTTTTCATTGCATTGCATTGCGGTGCCCGGTGCATTGCGGTCCCACTTCCCACGTCCCACGTCCCACTTCCCACGTGCAAGTTGACCCATAAAGCAGTCTGGCAGAGTGGCAGGGAGTGTTACGGTCGGTCGGTCCAGACGGTCGGTTGAGTCATGGGTCGCCGCATTGCAATTTGCATTCGCATTGGCATTGGCATTCGCATGGCACATGGCTGGATGGAAAAGAAAAGGAAACGCGAGGTGGAAACGCGGGTCCCGACAGCCCGGCCGATTTCATGAGTTAACCGACAACAAGAAGTCGCTTCGCCTCTCAGGCATCTGCGCCAGTGTGGTGTTACTCGGTGTTACTACCAGTACCAGGCTTGCCACGGGGGCGTACTGTACAGTACTAACCTTATGTACTCCTTACCACCCCCTCCCCCAGGGACACACAACCAGACTATTCAAATCTCGTCAGCGTTACAAACACGTGTCGTGTGATCATCCATGTAACACCATCCTCCCAGATAGCTCCCCCAGTGCTGCCTACTGCCCTATAAGGTTAGCAAAGCAACACAAGCTCACTTAGTCTATCCACCTCTCCTCCAACGCAACAAATGCAGCGAAGAAACACGTACCACCGGTGGGGAACGTTCTTCGTTGGCGCTCACAGCTTCGCCCGTCCCGCGGTTCAAAAGGAAATAGCCTTCGCCTTAGCGATGATGGAGTTGAACACGGGGCTCGGGTTCATCGCCAAAGATGCCTTGG
The DNA here is from genome assembly GCA_938743325.2 of Pycnococcus provasolii. Classification (NCBI taxonomy): domain Eukaryota; kingdom Viridiplantae; phylum Chlorophyta; class Pseudoscourfieldiophyceae; order Pseudoscourfieldiales; family Pycnococcaceae; genus Pycnococcus; species Pycnococcus provasolii. The sequence continues at coordinate 156,413 of OW568886.1, forward strand.
ACGGGTCGGGGTAGTAGTACCCGCCAACGTCCTGTTTCGTACCCTGGCACTTGATAAACTCCTGCGTAATCGTACGCTCGTTGGACTCGAGCTCGTCCGCGATAGGAGCGAAAGCCTTCGCAACACTCTCGTCAGTCTTCTGGTCCGCGAGAGCGCGCGCCCAGTAGCGAGCGAGCCAGTAGTGCGTGCCACGGTTGTCGATCTGGTTCACCTTGCGGCTCGGCGACTTGTTGTCGAGCAGAACCTGCTGCGTCGCAATGTCGAGCGCGTCGCCAAGGAGCTTGGCGCGCAAGTCGCCTGTCTTCTCATTGATGAAGCCGAGCGCCGAGCCGAGCGCGAGGTACTCGCCCAGGCTGTCCCAGCGCAGGTGGCCTTCCTTCTCGAACTGCTGCACGTGCTTCGGTGCGGATCCTCCCGCACCTGTCTCGAACAGGCCGCCGCCATTCATCAGCGGCACGATCGAAAGCATCTTCGCGGACGTTCCCACCTCGATGATGGGGAAGAGGTCCGTGAGGTAGTCACGCAGCACGTTGCCCGTGGCGCTGATGATGTCGCGACCAGACTTGATCGCCTTGCACGACTCTATCGTCGCCTCGGCGGGCGGGAGGATGCGTGCCGACGCGGTGCCGCTCGCCTTGATGGCGGGTGCCACGCTCTTGATGAGCTCGGCATCGTGCGCACGCTCGGAGTTGAGCCAGAAGATGATGTCATTTCCGCTCAGCTTGCTGCGGCGCAGCGCTAGCTGGATCCAGTCGGCGATCGCGTCCGCGCGCACGATGGACATGCGGAAGATGTCGCCGTTCTCCACACTCTGCTCCATCAGTGTCGCGCCCGTGTCGGCGTCCACCACCTTGATGAAGCCCGTTCCCTGGCTCACCTCGTACGTCTTGTCGTGCGAGCCGTACTCCTCAGCTTTCTTCGCCATGAGGCCGACGTTGTTGACCGATCCCATCGTCACCGGGTCGAACGCGCCATTCTTGATGCAGAACTTGATCGTCTCGTCGTACACGGCGGCGTAGCTCGAGTCGGGGATCGTGCACTTGCAGTCGAGCATGCCTCCGTCCCTCGCGTACATCTTGCCTCCCGCGCGGATCATCGCCGGCACGGACGCGTCGATGATGACGTCGCTCGGCACGTGCAGGTTGGTGACGCCGTTGTCGCTGTCCACGTAGGCGATGTGAGGGCATCCATCCATCTTCCTGATCGCAGCAGCCACGGTCGCAGCTCGCTTCTTGTGCTCAGCAGGCGCGGCGTCGAGTCCGCTGAGAATTCCAGCCACGCCGTTGTTCGGGCTCAGGCCGAGCGTCTTCTCGATGAAGTCGCCGTGGGCATTCCAAACAGCCTTGTGGAACGAGCGCACGGCATGCCCGAAGATGATGGGATCGCTCACCTTCATCATCGTCGCCTTCATGTGCAGCGAGAAGAGGAAGTTGTCACCCATCGCCTTGGCGTCAGCCACCTGCGCGTCGAGGAAGGCGGTGAGAGCCTTCTTGGACATGCGCGAGCAGTCGGCGATGTCGCCGGCGTCGAGCTGAATACCCTTGTCCTTGAGGATGGTCACCTCGCCCGTCGACGTGTTGTGGTGCTCGATGCGAGCGTTCGTCTTCTTCGAGGCTGTTATGCTCTTCTCGGAGTGGTGGAAGTCTCCGTCGGACATGGTCGCGACGTGCGTCTTGCTGTCTTTGGACCACGCACCCATGGAGTGCGGGTGCGCGCGCGCGTACTCCTTGACAGCCTTCGGCGCACGTCGGTCGCTGTTTCCCTCGCGCAGCACGGGGTTGACCGCCGATCCCTTCGCCCTGTCGTACTTAGCCTTGATGGCCTCCTCCTCGGGCGTCTTGGGTGCCTCGGGGTAGTCGGGGATGGTGAACCCAGCAGCCTGCAGCTCCTTGACCGCCGCCTTGATCTGTGGCACGGATGCGGAGATGTTCGGCGTCTTGATGATGACGGTATCCGGCTTGGTGGCAAGCGTGCCGAGCTCGGTGAGTGCGTCGTGCACCTTCTTGTCGCCCGACTGCGTGTCCGCAAACTGGCACGCAAGACGCGCGGCGAGCGAGATGTCGCGCGTGTCCACCTCGATGCCGACGGGAGCGGAGAACGCCTCGACGATAGGCAGGAGCGCGTACGTCGCGAGCATGGGCGCTTCGTCGCAGAGCGTGTAAATGATTTTCGGCTTTTTTGACATGTTAGCGAAACGACGAACGATCAGGCCAAGAGCTGCGGAAGCGCTGATAGCCGCGCCTGCGGCGAGTGCGGTGCGTGCGTTTGAGGACGGAATCTTGCCTGACAGTGAGAAGCCTAAGCGAGGAAGGATCGAATTACTCACGAGAGCAGGAGCAGTGAGTACAACAACGACAAATGCGGAGTCAGGGACACACACTACGATAGTGAGTGTGCACAGACAGACAGGGGCGAGAGTGTTGTTGTTTCTGTTGAGGAGGGGGGGGGGGGGTGCGTGTTGGGGAGGCGTGGAGCAGGCTTTCGCCTGGGACAGTTCCTGGGCGGCTGCTTGAGAGTGCTTGAGAAGTCTGACTGGGAAAGGGAAGGGGCACCCATTGGGAATCACGTCCAGACGTGCATTCCAGGCGTTTGCGTCGATGATCCCCGATAAGAACAGGGGGCCGTCTGCGCTTTTTTGCTTTTGCAGGTTTAGAAATGCCACGATGGCAGGCGACGAACTCGACCAGACCGGCGACCAAACTCCCCTCGACTCTGCCGAGATCTTTTTTCTCGCTCCTTCCCTTAGTCAGTGTTTACATCCAACGGGGGATCCCCATCTTACTAGTGTTTTTATCCCAGTGGGCTTTTTCAATGGGGACAGCAACTCTGTTTTGGAGTTTTCGGGGTTTCACCCGGACCACACAACTCGTCCCTCCATTCGGCAGGATTGTTTTCCTGAAAAGAGACGCACCACCATACCATCATCACATGATGGCTGCCCAAGTCCGCTGCGCCATACGCTGCAGGTCAATCAACTGCCTTAGCACAAACGCGCGCAGAAGGATCCTGACGTCTGCGGCGGCGTCAACGACCATGGCGGCGCCTCCTTCCTTGGCGGGGTTTGTCGACACGCACACGCACCTGGACCTCATCATGAAGCGCATGAAAGGATTCGCCGGCGAATCGCCGGCGACGACGGACGCCAACGCGTGGTACACAGCCTTCAAGTCTGCACTGCCGAAAGAACAGATGTTCGAAAAGGCAATCACGGTCGGATGCTCGGTGGACACATTCGACGCCGTCGAGAACTTCATACAAAACCAGGACGACGTATACGGCGCGTTTGGCATACACCCACTCAACGCTGCAGACTGGTCGGACGAAACCGAGGCGCGAATCAAAAGCATCTTCGAGCGCAATCCTGCCAAGGCGGTGGCGTGGGGGGAGTGCGGGTTGGACTATCACTACTGCGACGAGCCTGAGGAAAAAAGCAAACAGCGCGACGTGTTCGTGCGTCAGCTTGACATCGCCGCGGAACTTGGCCTGCCTCTCGTCGTGCACACGCGCGAGGCGGAGGAAGATACGCTCGCGCTTATGAGTGAGCACTTGCCACGTGACCAGAGAATTCACGTGCACTGCTTCACGAGCAGTGTCTCGATGGCGAAATCGCTGCTGGACCTCTTCCCCACGAATCTGTGCATTGGCTTCACGGGTGTCATCACGTTCAAAAACGCTTCGGAAGTCCGCGACGTGGTTGCCGAGGTGCCCCTTGATAGGATTCTGCTCGAGACAGACGGGCCGTACATGGCACCCACGCCATTCCGTGGCAAGGTGGCACATCCTGGACACGTGTACTACGTCGCACAAAAGGTGAGCGAGGTGAAAGGTGCACCACTGGAGGAGGTGCTGGCTACGTGTCGCGCCAACACAACGCGTGTTTATGGCATCTAATGTATAGCCAGCGGCCTTCTCTCATCGATTCTTCCTCTTCTTCTTCTTTTAAATATATGTAAAACAAATTATGTTGTCTTACTTTTGCGTGGCTGCTGCCGCAACCGCAATCGCATCGACGAGACGGCCGTGCCAGCTTTGGCTGCTTCCCGCGCAGATGCCACCACCTAGATCCTCTGGAAGAAACCTGCCTTCGTTCACTCGAAGCTTTCGTCCCTTCGCATCACTCACAACACCCCCAGCTTCCTCAACCACGCATATGCCCGCAACGTGGTCCCAGATTTTCTCGCGGTACTTCGACGGCGGGAATCTCATGTAGATGTCCGCAATCCCTCCCATCGCCAGCAAGCCGTACTTGCACTGCGAGTCGACGCGAAGCGGCGGTGGAGCAGACTTTCCGTCGAAGATTGTGCTTGCGACGACGCCGGAGAAGCTGTGGTCGCTGTGACGAGCGTCGTAGCTCTCCATGAATGCGGGCGGCGCGTCCTCCTCCGACTGGCGTGCTTTTGCGCCGATGGCGACGAAAGGCGCACTTCCGTCGAGAGGGCCGACGTACGTTCCCTTTCCCTTCGCGGCAAAGAACACGGAACCTGCGACGCCCTGTTCCGATCGCGCCTCCGCGGCAAGCACGCTGTCGAGTCCTCCCTGTCCGTCTGACAGGCGCATGACGTCGCCACCTCGGAATGGCAGGTTGGGACAACCAAGAACGCCGAGGAGGACGTCGCCCGTTTTTGCGTCCACGTATCCCAGGCAAACGGCGTACTGCCTTCTGCCCACGAATCCTCTCGTTCCGTCGATGGGGTCAAGGACCCAGAAGTTTCCTCCTTGGTCGCCACCCTCGTACAGCCCAACGTCGATGGCGTCGCAAACTTGCGCGTTCGTAAGTTCACCGTCGTCCATGGCAGTTCGCACGAGGTTGGCAACCGCCTCTGTCAACCTTCCTCCATCCCTGAGTTCGTTCGCGTCCTCCTCGGCGACCAGCCGGACATTTTCGGAGCCGCCTTTGCTATTCTGCATGAGTGTCAACGCGATGACAGCCTGCGCGGCGTAGTCTGCAATCGTGACAGGGCTGTCATCTTGCTTGGCCTTCGTGTCCTCTTCCGCGAGTCCTCTCTGCACGCCGTGGCACATGTCCGACGCGCGCTTGACGGCATCAATAGCCGTTCTGTACAGGCTCCTGTTCTCTTCGTCTGCGTCGTCTGCGCACGTCACGTCCAGGAGCGCGGCGACGTGTTCGTTCATGGATTGCACCTTCGCGGCCATGGATCGCGCGCGTGGTAAGCTGCGACCTGCTCGTATTCTCCCTTGCCGCCGTTGCTGCACGGGAGACCTAACCCTGCTGCAAGTTTTGTTGCGTTCTTGAGAGTTTCTTGAGAGTTGAGTGCACTGCGCCATGAAAGCCGGTTGGGCGACCTTCAAGGAGCGCGTGATCTGTCACAAACATCCGTTGCGATCCCGAGGGGTCCTCTCAACCCCGAAGAAAAAGAAACACAAAAGAAGAGAAGGGGAGGAGAGCGGGAGGGAGGGGAAGGGAACCCTACTCGGTGCAAGGAGGGATCCCCACCCCTGGGGATATAGGCTCCCTATTTGTGGCCCAGGGCTGTTCTCCGGGTCCCCCTGGAGGTTTCCCCTTCCCCTTCCCCTTCCCCTTCCGCCACCTTATCCTCCCCTCCCCCAGGTCCCAGGGATTGATTTAGCAACCTTTATTTGCTCCCGGAACCATGGCGATGGCGATGAGGATGGCGGTCAGGAACACCTCCGTGAAGCGCGCAGCACCCCCCGCAGCAGCGGCATCCCGCACAGTGCGCTACCACCCGCGCAGTGTAAGGAACACCCGCGTCGTCACGATGGCCGCGGCATCGTCCTCCTTCTGCGCGGGGGATGTCGCACGCACGATGATGGTACGGGAACGGTTATGTTAGTTTCGTCTGCGCGGACTTACGTATGGACGGATGGGATGGGTCGAAGGTTTCTCTTCAAGCTCTGCTTTGTTCCATGACGTGAAATCCCGTACTCCTTCAACGAACGTACTGTATCAACACAAATCTCACAAAACAACAACATCTCACACACAACACAGGCGACCGGTGTCACAGCACCTAAGGCTCCGAAGGCGGCGTCGCGCGCCGTCGTGACGGAGTGCAAGTACAAAATGAAAACCAAGCGAGCGGCAGCAAAGCGTTTCCGCGTGACGTCGAACGGTAAGGTGGTGATGCGCAAGCCGTTCAAGGGACACTTGCTCGGACACAAGAGCTCGAACCGCAAGCGCCGCCTTTCGAGGTTTGAGACTGCGAAGAGGTGCGACCGTAACCTGCTCCGGAAAATGTTGCCGTACGATGGCGTGAAGTGCCTGAACAAGTAAGTAATTCGTTTGTGATTGAACGACGATACGTAAACTGTATGGCTGCTGAACGATGGCACAAGGTTGAATAATCGTGTAGCCAAAAAGTGACCTTACCAAACAAACCCTTTCTTGGGGTGTCCACAGACACAACAGCTACGTTATTTTGTTGAAAGTACTTTTTCTTTGTGACAAAGGAGAGAAGTAGTTACCATATGCTTACGCAACGAGCTCGACGGCACCGCCAACCTCCTTGATCTTCTTCTCTGCCAACTTCGAGACGTACTTCGCCTTCACGAGCAGCGGCTGCTCTGGCAGCTGTCCCTTGCCAAGCACCTTGAAGTATCCGTGCTTAGTGACGTCGATCACCACAGCCTGACCACTCGCCTTTGCAGATGTACGCGCATCCTCGCCGACGAGCGTCCACAGCTTGTCGGTATTGATGACTGGGCAGTGGAACAAGTTCTTCAGCTTGTGGAAGTAGCGCATACCCACCTTACCGAAGTAACCAGGGTGAAACTTATCGAACAGGATACGGTGGTGGTGCTGACCACCGGCGTTACCGCGTCCGCCAGGGTGCTTCCTGTGCTTACCGATACGTCCGTGTCCGTGCGAGACGTTTCCGCGCGCCTTGCGTGTCTTCTTAAACCTCGCCGTCATTTTGAAGTACTGTGAATATCGTTTTGGGTTGTAGGGTTCGTGCGTTAGTTTCGATCTTGGCAGGATTCGACAAACACCCCCCGCGACACGACAAACTCGCCGCCAGTTTCACTCCTAAGAACCAAAACAAAGCGCATCCATCATCTCACTCGCTTCCTCCCGCCCCTCTCACTAACCCGCCGCCGACAAGCGCCAAACGAAGTCTGCTCATCGAGCGAGTGCACAGACGCGTTCTGTCGCACAAAGACGCCACGAACGCAGTGTGTATTGTGGCGCTCCGTTCCCCTCCCTCACCCGTCCCACGCGCAGTAGACCCGCCACGAGACGTGCACTTACCTCAGGTACGAATGGGCGTGGAGATGCCCCCGGGAGGCGACGACGAACGCCGCCGGGGTCGCGAAGGGGATACCCCTTCGGATTCACGGGGATTCTACCTTTAGTGTTTCGGGGTTCCTTTTTTTGTGTGTGGTGTGTTTGGGGGTTCCAAAAAAAAATTTCCAAGAGGTGTCATTCTGTGTTGGGGTTGACGTTGAGGGTCAACCCCCTACGATAGAACCCTTCGTCAGATGTCCGAGTCCTGGAATGCGCGGAATCAATCTCCTCTGGACTCTGGGGAAGGAGATTGATTGATGGCTAGGATAGGAGGCCACCTCGCAGCATCAGTGGACAGAGAGAAAAAGCGGGACTATGAGGTACATACTGGAGGAGCCGAGGAGGGAGGCTCCAGACAGGCTGCTCCCGCCTAATTCACGGCGCCTTTCCCCTTTCCCTTTCCCCTTCCCATTCCCATCCTGGTCAGACGACTGTCAGAGTGCAGAGTGCAGTCCAGGTGTTCCGTCAAAGCTACCCCGAAACGGTACTTACAGTCATTTGTTCTCAGTTGGCCAGACTTTGGACTTTTTGGGAACTCAAATCGTCGAACTTTTGGCCGAATTTTTGGTCGGTGGGCTCGAACTCGATTAGAACTATTGGCAAACTTTTCGAGAACAAAAGGTTGTTGAATAGGAGATTTTGGTCGCAAAAATGCGGCATTGAGGGCCTCGACCAAATCTGCCGACCAAAAAAGTTCGACGATTTGCAAAAGTTATTTTAATGAAGAGCCTCAAAAGTCAGGCCAACTGAGAACAAATGACTGTACCTACGCGAAAGTACAGTAACCGCAGGAGAGGAGACGGGCTTGGTAAGGGTAACCTGGTAAGGTCAGGGTATCGCCGCTCGTCCCGCCCCCCTTCCTCCTCGCTCAAGTGTGGTGACACGCTTGTGTCCTGACTGGGTACATACTGCAAGTCGCAGGATAGGTAGCGTTTAGACGCGCGAATAGACGGTACCTGTAGTGGGCAAGTGGCTCCCCTCCCGCTTGGGCTTGGTGGGCTTGATGTCATTCATTCCGTGGAGTCGTTCGTAGTATCGTGCAAGGAAACTTGTGTCGATCGACACTATTTTGGGGTTGCCAGTTGGTTCGCCTCGGCGGCGAGACGACGCACGGTTGGTACCGTTACTGCTGGTCGCGGCGGGCGGTCCGACGGTCGAGGGACGACTGACTTGCAATGGGTCAGCGATGGTCAAGGACAGCAGTTCACGAGAAAACGCACGCGGAAGAAGCCAGAAACGCATCCACGACAACAAACACCGCGGAACGAGCGATAGCCATCTGGATCTTGTGGCAGAGAGCGAGGAGGTTGAAAAAACTGAAGAAACGAAAAGAAAGTGCACGCGGAAAGACGACACGACAGGGACTGATTGCAGGAGGATACGCACACTCGCTTGCGCTGAGGAGAGACGGAAGCATACACTCCTGGGGCAGAAACAACTTCGAACAAGCGCCACCCGAAGGCTTTGCTGGCAACTTCGTAAGCCTCGCCGCCAGAGTCGACTTCTCAATCGCTCTGCGAAGCGATGGCACGGTCGCTTGCTGGGGCCGAAACAACGACGGCCAAGCACCGCCAGGCGGCGTGCGTGGCGCGTTCGTCGCCATCGACGCCGGTTTCCAACACTCGCTCGCACTAACGCGCGAAGGCAAGGTCGTGTGCTGGGGTAATAACGTGTACGGGCAAGCGCCACGCGGCGGCGTGCAAGGTGACTTCGTCAGTATTGCCGGTGGAGGAAACCACTCGCTCGCTCTTGGAAGGGACGGCAGCGTCACCTGCTGGGGTGCAAACGACTTTGGGCAGGCGCCTTCGGAGGGTGTGCGAGGAGATTTCGTCGCAATCGCTGGTGGATACTGGCACTCGCTTGCGCTGCGTCGTGATGGACGCGTCGTGTGCTGGGGCAGGAACACACACGGTCAGGCGCCCCCGGAAGGTTTTCCTGACGACGACTTCGTGGCCATCGCAACGGGAGCTGAGCACTCGCTTGCGCTTCGGCGCACTGGCAGCATAAAGTTTTGGGGGAGAAACGACGAAGGCCAGGCACCTCGCCATGACGTTGGCACCCACAAGTTCGTTGCGATTGCCGGCGGACGCGCGCACTCGTTGGCGCTGGTGAGCCAAGACGGGCACACGGCGGTCGCGTGCTGGGGCTCCAACTGGTTCGGCGAGGCGCCACGCGAACACGTCAAAGGCACGTTCGAAGTACCGACCTTGACCCGGACAGACGGGGAGAACTTGTAAGTTAAGATACTGTTAAGTTAAAGGTTTAGTGGTATGTTGGGAATGATTAGGGTTTAAGGGCGACCAACTAGGGTTACCAGACCAGTCTTCTTCCTGACCTTGCGCTCGTGTCATGCCCGCACGCACGCATGAGGCACTCGTACCCTTACCTGTGTCACACCCGCTTGACTTCATTATGCGCTGTGCTTTATTCGACAGCGCTTTTATGCTCGAGTCACGCGTCTTCATTGGCGTTAACACCTGAGAAGAAGTCACCTTGCCCGTTTCCTTTCAGCCTCGTCTCGCGCAAGTGGAGCTACGTCCCTCGCGGCGCATTCCAAGGCAGTTCGTGGAACAACTACCACGGGTGCCTCTACACGTTCACGCAAATCGGTGACGACAATGTGCTCAACCTCGAAAACACCAAGGGATGCCTCGACGATACGTTCGTACGCGCAAGAGCCACGTGGCACAAGAACAACAACTCTATAGACATCACGTTCGAAATCGACAAGGGAACGTACACCACCACCACCGCGACGTTCGCGGCCGACTGCTCGCTCCTCGACACGGCAGATGGTGGAATGTACGTCGGCGGACACGACGGCGGGAGAGACCACCCCATGGACTTCGCACCACACGAGTGGCTCGAGGCTGCAACCGCGTGGGTCGTTCGAGCAGCCACCGTCACGCCTCAGCAAACAAAAGGACTGCCGCGACACATAACACCGGGCATTCCCGTCGCACCGGGAGCTCCGCCGGCATACCAGGCGATATACATGCGTGATGGATACTACGGAATCAAGCACGCGTTCGACCTCGTGAATGCCAGCATGCGACAAGACTGGCTCGCGTCGTTCGAATACCTTCTTGAGCGCCCGCGTGCCGACGGCGTGCTGCCAGTGTCTTGTCATCCCGACGATAGCGCGAGAGGGCCGTACTGCGAGTACGGCGCCGCCTTGATGTGCAACGACACCGTCGGACATCCTGGTTGGAGCACGTGTCGCACGCTTGATAGCGGGCCGTTCGCGGCACTGCTCGCTGCTCACGTCTACGACAACTTCTTCGCATCGAACGAGCAGGCTGTCGCGTGGTACGAAAAGTGGTCGTTTACGCTGATTGAGGGCCTCATGCAGACGACACGCAACCCCGATGGCTGTGGGCTGGTGTGGTCGAACACTACGCAGCCGAACGTGGGATACGGGTTCCAAGACACGGTGCGCAAGAGCGGCGACGTGCTGTACTCGTCAATATTGTTTTGGCAAGCCTGCGCGGAACTGTCGCGAATCGCCGAATCTTCCGGTGACGTGAAGACGTCGACGTGGTTGTGTGGGCTTGCCGAGGGCATGCGCGAGGCTGCATCCGCACGCCTTTGGGACAGCTCGGTGGGCGCCTTCCGCGCATCGACGAAAGTTGAATCTGATCATGTCGACGTGTGGGGCAACGCGCTTGCAGCACACTTGCACTTCGCGACAGAGGAGCAGGAGACGTCTATCTTTGCACTCTTCCAACGAAGGGAGCGAGACATCTTCTACGAAGGTCAGGTGCGCGAGATTTTGTTCCCTGAGCAGTGGTCAGAAGCATGGCCAGATTGGAGTGTGCGGAGCTATCAGAATGGTGGATATTGGGCGACACCTCATCACCACGTGCTTCCCTTCCTCGCTCGACATGATCGCGCGATGGCGTGCCGCCTCCTAAACGCGACGATTTCTTCCTTTCGCGGACATGGCATATGGGAGTGGGTCGGTCCGTTCTGGCCATCGGTTGCGCACGGCGCACCTGGATACGTGGCGAGCGCCGCGAACACGCGCGCAGCCAGCAGGGAGCTCGCGTGCATGACCTTGTAAATAGATTTTGTCTCCGAATCTCCAACCTTCCAAGTTCCAACACACCTCCCCGTGGTGAGTAACTGAGTAACGTGCGTCTGGAAAAATCAGGCGAGGCCTTGAACGAGGCCTCATCACCGAGGCGAGGGGTGAGAGTCCTCGCGTGGTTTTCGAGCTCTATGTGACCTTTACAATAGCAAAGTACAAGTGTGCAGTGTGCAGTGTGCCAGCCCTAATACCAAGGCGTATCCCCAGAAGAGGCCACCCCTAGGCTTCCCCCCCGGGTAAACCCGGACCCCGTTGGCCCCAGAGTTGCCCCACCTTTCAAAGGAACAAATCCTCTCCTCTACGCGCCTCTTCTTCCGCGTCTCTTCTCTCTCCCCCCGGGTGCCGGGCCCGGTGTCGTCCGTCCACTCCATTTCCGATCATAGGCGATCTCAGCGTCATGGCCCGCCGTCACGCGCACGGAAGTAATGGCAGTGGCTCTGGATCGGAAGAGGGAGGAGGAGCGGTTAGTCCCCGTCTCTCCCGCTCCTACTCCTCGTACGAAGACCTGAAAAATATCAGGTCATCGGTCTCCTTGTATCTTGCCTCTAATAGGCTCTATAAGCGTATCTTTTTGGTCATCTTTGGATTATTCGCGTCATTGTTTCTCTTGGTGTTCTTGGAGGGAATCGCGCGGGTCATAACAGGTGTGCCGTCGCAGGCGATCCCACAACCTGCGCTTGGGCCTAACTGGGTGGAAAATAGGAAAAGGGCAAGTAACGCGGTCACGCCGCGGGCACCGCCAGTCAAGCCGACGACGCTGCCTAACACCAAAAACACCAAAAAGAGAAGTTCCACGACAAACGGACCAGGAGCAAACGGAAACGAAAACGAACCGACACACAGAATACTCATCGTCACGGGAGCGTACAACCACATCGTCGACGGAGTCGCGCTCACGCTCAACCGACTCACGGACTACCTGCTCAGAAAAGGACACGACGCGCTCATCATCGCACCTACCACAGCCGTGCCCGCACTCAGGCACGTCGGGAACCTACTGCCCGTGCCATCCATCGCCGCGCCGTTTCGATCGGACTACCGCATGAGCCTCGGGCTAACAACCGCGGTGGCCAAAGTCGTGTCGGACTTCGACCCCACCATCGTACACATCGCAACGCCTGACATTCTCGGATTCCAGGCGCAGAGCTGGGCAATCGAGCGCGACCTACCTGTCGTGTGCTCATACCACACGAGGTTTAACACGTACCTCAAGTACTACAACCTCGCGATGATGGAAGGACTTCTGTGGTCCATCTTTGGCAGCTTCTATTCCAAGTGCAGGCACATCTACGTACCCAGCTACACTGTGCGCGACGAGCTGTCCGAGCACATTGCAAACATGCGCCCAGATGCGCTCAAGTTCTGGCTCAGAGGCGTGGACAGCCAGCTGTTCCATCCCATGCGACGAAGCCGAGAGTGGCGCCGTGCGATGCTCGGTATCTCGCACGTTCCCGATTTGGAGACGAACACGCAGGCGGCGGCGGCGGAGGAGGACGCTGAAGCGGAGGCCGATGGAGAGGTCGAGGAGGCGGCAGCCGCGGCGGAGGCGGAGGCGGCGGCGGCGGCGGCGGCGGCGGCCACCGGCGGCGAGTCGGCGAGTCGGCGACTCGCAGATTCTGGTGAGATACGCAGGAGACAACGACGACGACGACAGCTGCTGGGAAAACCTGAGAAGAAGAAAAAGACCGAGGCTGCACACACCGAAGATGCGGAAGACTTTTTGGATCAAGATGACTACACGTCGCGTGCCATGGAGAAAGGCGTTGACGAGATAGCGTCGATGACCGCGAGCCTTGGTGAGCTGCCGTTGTCATCGTCATCTCTGTCTTCGTCTGCGAATGGTCTGACGTCCAACGGCGAATCTAACAGTGGCGGTGTCGGCGGAACGCCGTCGTTCTACTACTCGTCGTCCAACGCGTGGTCCAATGCATTGCACTCCTTCTTCGGTGGCGGAGGTAGCACTGCTGGATCATCGGATGCGGCAGGGTCATTATCGTCGACGGCTGCGGGATCCGATGACGGCAACGGTGCCGATGATGCAGATGGCAATGAGATTGCAGCTCCGCCCGTCAGCGCGCATCCCATGCCTCCGCCGTTCGCTTCTCAGGGATCGTTCCTTCTCGCGTCAGCCTCCTCGTCGTCCACAGGAGACGACGAAACAAGCGACACCGCGGCTGAGGTGAGCATTAACGCCGCCCCCGCCGGCGTATTCATTCCGTCGCATCACCATGCCGCGCAGACGAGCGCATTCATGGCAGCCTCGATGAAACGCCGCAAGATCAAGCCGGGTTCTGTGCCGATCGTGCTTCTTGTGTCGCGAATCGTGTGGGAGAAAGCTCTCGACGTCTTCGTCGACGTCGTTACCGAACTCGAGCGACGGGGCGTAAATCATGCGAGTGCTGTGGTAGGCGATGGGCCAGCTCTCGACCAGATGCGTCGTCTCCTGCCCAACACGCAGTTTCTCGGACGTCTGCGCGGAACGCGCCTTGCCATGGCATATGCAAGTGCGGACCTCCTGCTGTTCCCGAGCCGCTCAGAAACGTTTGGCACGGTGATCCTCGAGGCGTTGGCAAGCGGAATCCCCGTGGTTGCAGCCGAAGGTGCCAGCTCGATGATTATTCGCAATGGCACCGACGGCTACGTGCTGCCTCCGGACGACAGGAGCAGCTTCGTGCATCACACGGAAATGTTGCTTCGAAACCACGACAAACGAAGATTTCTCGGAAAGCAAGGACGCGCGCGTGCTTCGAGCGAATTCCAGTGGGACAGCGTGCTAGAGACGCTCATGGGTCATTACAAAGAACTCGCAGACGAGGTGGACAGCCACCATTCAGGTGTTGGTGCTAACGTGAAGCGCGCTTTGCGAAGCATCTTGCGATTGTAAGTATTATTAGATTAGTACATTTTTCTTACTATTTCGTTTATCCTTAAGCGACGTGGCGTTCACCGGTGCGCGTGCTTCGTCCAATCAGCCCTAATCCTTATTGAAGTCCCAGGGTTGGGGTTAGGGTTACTCGTTTTTGCCCATACAATCTACGGCTTTGTCCGCTCACCTCATTTCTGAAAAATCTTACCCCATGTCCTTGGCGTCAGCTGGCGGTGGCGCTCGTGGTGGCGCTCCTCGTGGTGCACCTCGTGGTGGTGCACCTCGTGGTGGTGCTCCTCGTGGTGGTGCTCCTCGTGGTGCGCCTTGTGGTGGTGCTCTTGGTGGCGCTCGCCGTAGCTCGCTCCATGTTCGTCCTCATCGGTGCAGTTCCTCGTCGCAGCCGGCGGCGTCGTCGCAGCCGCCGCCCCCCCTGTCAACGGAACCTACGCCGATGGCTGCGCGTGTGCTCGACGGCGTGATTGGAGCAACGTCGACGCCGGTGGGAATGTATGTGGAGCCGGGTGATCGCCCGTCGTTCGTGTACCGCCTGCACCCGATCACCAAGCAGGTGTGGGCACTCGCGCTCGTGCTGGTTCCAGCATTCTTCCCACAGCACGGTAGCCTGGGAGAGCCGTGGGGCGTGCTGCCTTTCCCGCGCATCATTGCCATGGGGTCTGTGCTGCTTGCCACTGCCGTGAGCCTGCCACCGCGCTTGTACGTCCCACAACTTCGACGACTGCTGCTGTTGAGCATGCTTGCTTTCTTCGCAGTCGCATTTGTCTCCGACGCCGTGAGCCCGAACGTGTACGTGCCGTTTGCGCCGCCGGACGGCGTGCCACTTGCAAGCCTTGGCGCATCGCCCTCGACAATTGCAAGTCCAGACGGCGACAACGCGCCCTTCTGCTACGTCATGTTGGAGGCGGGGATCGTCAAGGTGACGCGCAAGAGCCTGAAACTTGCCATATCAGCGGCGTCCATCGCGCTTACCGTTCTGCTCGCGTCGAATCTTTGCCTCACGACAACAACGCCAGAGGCGTCAGCATCGGCGCTGCGAGGCGTGCTCGCGCCGGTGCGAAGAATTTTACCGTGGCGTCCGGCACGCCAATTCGTGGACGATGTGTGCCTCGGCCTGCTCCTTGCGCTGCGCTTCATCGCGCTCGTCTTTGAGGAGGCGAACGCGCTCGCGCTTGGTCTTGCAACGAAGGACGTGCCTTGGAGGTCGCTTGGTCCCATGCGTGCTATCGGTGTTGGCGCGGGTGTGCTCGGCAAGCTCGTGCGCAATCTTCTCGGCCACGCCGAGAAGATTGCCGTGGCAATGCATGACCGCGGCTTCCGTGGCGCGTCGACGTTCCACGCGTACACGCCTGGCGGTGCGAAGGACTTGCGCTGGGGTGTAGGTGACGCCGTGGCGCTCGCCGTGCTTGCGGGGGCGGTGTATTTAGCCACGTATGCGCGTTCTCACGCGTTGGTGTAGATGTAGAGTTTGTTACATGTATATGTTTTTTTGTCTTGTGAAAGGCTGTGAAGTCATTCATTCCTCCGTTTCAGGTAAACCTGACGCCGCAAACCCCTGCGCTTGCATTCTTTCGTATTGTCTTTGTGCTTTTGCGTACTTGGTGTATTTTTTCTCTGGGTTTTTGGGCATTTTGAATGACGGTCTTTGAGGCGGCATGGGGAGTACCCCCGCTCGTCCGAGTAGGTATGCGACTCTGTCAGACGGCTGTGCGCCAACCGAGAGCCAGTACTTGATTCGTTCGATGTTGAGCGTGAGGTGTTTGTTGTTATCGATCTGCGGTATGGGGTCGAACGTGCCAACGATTTCGAGGTGTTTGCCGTCGCGCGGTGATTCCGAGTTGGCGACGTATATGCGGTAGAACGGCAGGTTGCGTCGTCCGAAGCGCGCGAGGCGTATGCGCAGGAGACGCGCGCCGAAGTGAGAGTTGCCACCCATATACCTGAGCGACCTGAGCTAGAACAGCAGACCGGTGGCACTTGACACGAAGCGTGTGGTAGGGTATGGCGGCCACCACACAGAAGAGAGAGAAGAGGGGCAGGGACAGGGAGGGAGGACAGCCGACAGCACCCGAAGCCCGAAACCGAAACCCTAACCCGAACCCGAGCACTAACCCTAGCCCAGCCCCAAACCCTAACATCTGCCTCTCCCCTCTGGAAGGTTGAGGGGGAGCCTTCCCGTGTTGCCGTCTTACTTTTCTTTCGTTGCAACGGGCGTGGCGGCGGCGGCGGCGGCGGCCTTGCACTTCCCTTCCCTTAACTTCTTCAGACAACTCCTGCAGGCTCCTCGAAAGATATGACCTCCTCCTCCTCTGACCAGGCTGTGTTCGCCATAAGGTCGTGTGTCGACATTATCGCACACGCACGAAACATCAAAGCACGAGCTGCTGATGCTGATGCTGATGGGGATGTTCATGGGAATGATGATAGTAGGGAAGCCTCGAAAGAACTCTCACCAGCATCCGCCAGTGTGGTGCGTGACTCATGTTCAGCACTCTGTGACGACTTAGCGCGACTAGGTGTGCTCTGCTCGTCCACGTCAAGAAGCAGCAACCCTGACAGCGAAGTGCTCGCGTCGATGTTCGCACAAATCGAAGCCGCGTTCGTCAACACGGTCGCCTTGCTCGCACAGAACATGCCAGGCGCGTCCGAAGCACGCCTGAAAGCAGTCAGCAAACTCGTCAGCGCCGCGGCGGGACCCGTCGAGGACGCGCTCAAGGCGGCGGAGAGCGGGGAAAGTGACCTCGTCAAAAAGGTCGCAGTGGCACGCGACCGCGTCGCGGCACTCGGTAAGGAGGTCCCGCACGACGACAAGGCGGCGGTAGGACGCGCGCTGGCGGCTGTGCTGAAGGAAGTCGCGGATGCAGGGCGCGAGGTGAAGGAAATGGCTCAGCAGGAACCAGCAGACGCCACAGTCGACGACGGTGCTCTCGACGACGAAGACGGCGTGTTCGACGACGCGCTCGACGAGGAGGGGGTCGCGCTCGCACGCGAGGCGAGCGCCGCACTCGGAGCGAGCTTCGCGTGCCTCAAGGCGGCATACAAGGCGGTTCTCAAGTCGACGACCGACAACGTCACCGGCAGCCGCGTGACGACACTCGACGCGTGCCTGTCGCGCGCAGAGGAGGTTCGATTGGCGTGCGAGGATGCCGTGTTCGCGCTCTGCCCACCCGCCGACCGCGATGAGCTGGACGACGCGCTGCATCGCTGCCGCACGTCTGCGGCGGCGAGCGCGGCGGCGGGCGCGGACGTCTGCGACGACGTCGAGGTGAGCGGCGCCGCGCGAGACGCCGCCAACGCACTTTCACTGTAACGTAACTCAATTTTCTACCAAAATAGTCCGACGGCGGATTCCTATAACCCTAACCCTAACCCTTCCCCCTTCCATTCCTCTTATTCTTTTTGTGACACAGTCGTGCCCCCATTTTTTTCTATTGCTGCGCGCAATGGCGTCTCTGCCCGCGCCCGCGGCGGACCACCAACCAGGGGCCCCTCCTCGCCAACGAGGCCGCTCGTCGAAGGAAGACCCGCACTTCGTCGAGCGCTTCTTTGCGTCGTCGCGTCTGCACTTCATTGGGTCGTGGCGACGGAGATACGCCACACTTCTAGCAGCCCTGCCACCGCCACCTCCTCTGCCGGCACCCTTTCCATGCACGTGCTCGACGTCAACTGTGTGCGTCGGGCACCGCATCATTTTACTCGTGGACATGGACGCGTTCTTCGCCGCTGTGGCAGTGCGCGAAAATCCAAGATTAAAGGGCAAGCCGGTCGCGGTGTGCTGGGGAGGAGGAAACAGCGCCGAGGTGAGTAGCTGTACGTACGAAGCACGAGCGTTGGGCGTGAAGAAGGGAATGTGGCTGCAGCAGGCACGACGCCTCTGCCCTTCCCTCGTGCTCGCGCCGTACAATTTTGACGCGTACCACGCTGCGGGCGAGTCGCTGCTCCGCGCCCTACGCAACATCTCTCCGCACACAGACGCCGTCAGTTGCGATGAGATGTTCGTCGACGTCACGCACGTCATCAGCGGAAACGGCGACGTGGACGCCGCTAGTGAGGCACTTGCGATACGCGTGCGCAGCGCGGTGGCAGAGGCAACAGGTGGCTTGCCGTGCTCGGTTGGCGTGGGTCCCAATCGCATGCTTGCGAAACTTGCAGCCACGCGAGCTAAGCCACCCGCGAGCGGAGTGCACGTCATCACCGCGAATGGCGCGATCGATGCCCTGGGCGATGGCGTTTCCGCACGAGATTTGCCAGGAGTTGGTCGTTCTACTGCAGAAGCGTTGCTGAAGCACTTCAACGCCACGACGGTGGTTGACCTACGCGCGATATCCGAAGCGAGGCTAGCTGCTCGATTTGGACCGAAGATTGCAAAGTCACTTTACTTGGCAAGTCGCGGGTGCGATCCACGTGCTGGCGCTGCAATCTCGGCGGGCGGCGGCGGCGGAGAAGGTTCCAATGCAGAGGCAGCTTTGGGCAAAAGTGTTGGTGCGCAGGTGTCGTGGGGTGTCCGAATGGATACGGTCGATCAGGTGCACGACTTTATTGACAAGCTCGCAGCGGAGGCTGCAGGACGGCTTGTTCTGTACGGCGATGCCGCTGGTCCGAATGAGGCGCCTCCTGTACTTCATCGACGTGAAGCTCGAACTGTCAGTCTACGTGTTTGGAGGGCTGTGAAAGGTGCCTCTGAAAGCATGCGGAAAGGCATGCTTGGTCATGGAGTATGCGATATTATCCAGAGAAGCGTGACTACGACGACTGCGCTGAGATCTTCCATGGCGATTGCAGAACACGTGAGACGTCTGTGGACGGCTCTACGCATACCCCCCGAGGAGGTCAGAGGACTTGGAGTGCACTTGTCACGCCTGGAGTCGTCGTCGTCGTCGTCGTCATGGAACTTCGACGACGCTGCCACGGCGACAGCCGCGAAAAGTATAAAGCAGTTCTTCGCTGGAACTACTTCTGCTGAGGATGCGACGTTCGTGGGAGACCCGGAGGCGGCTGCGGCAGCTTGGAATGCCATAGATTCGGGCGATGTGCTTTGCAACGCGTCTGTTGTATTTTTCACCAGATGATGTAAAACGAAAGATTGTTTTGACGGAGAAAAATGTCACAAAAAACATCTTTTCCAAACCCCCAAAAAAACTTTTTCTTTTTTCCTTCGGATGTTTTTGGGATGCAGGTCCCCCCCTTCTACCGTAGTTTAGGGACGCTGTTTAGACCCCAAAAAGCGGTTTAGGGACGCGTTTTTTCGTCCCTAAACTGTTTAGGGACGTTTTCTCGGAATAGCGGGGGAGGAGGTCGGCGCCTCTTGATTGGGGGTTAGGCGAGGTCGGCGCCCCCCTGCCCCCCCCCCCCCCCGTCCCCGTCGCCCGCCAGGCGCGCATCACGCCGTGCAAGCGGTCGTTCCATATTTCGGAGCGCATCGGCAAGCTGCCTCGAAATATCCGCGCGGCACGATAGCGCCGCGCCAATCAGCAAGTGCTCTTGATGCTTGAGAACGGCGCGCCAGTGCTCGTCGACGCTTAGCGTTGTCAGCGTGCTCACGCTGATCTGCCCGCACGCCTCCGTCCACGACCGGCCTCCCTGCTGAGCAGGCTTGTGCGTCACCTGCGCGAGCCGAATGAGGCTGTGTACAAACGAGTGAGCGGCGTGCCGTCTTGCAAGCTCTGCTTGCACCAGCGCACTTGGACGCAGGTTGGATGGCAGGTTCAGAAGGCGGCACAGTATGTACGTCGCGGCATGTGTCACCTCCATTTCCTGCATGCTCGCAACCTGCGCAGAGGAGGCGGACATGTACTGCACGCCACTCCCGCACGCGAGCGAGTCAGCGAGCGCAGCGACGAGCGAAATGACGCGCGTGCCCGGAGGAGCTTGAGCTTGGAGCTGCTGGCTGGAGCCGCCTTCGCCGGCGAACGATACCATAAAGTCCAAGCCGACTTGCGTTGCCGCTAAGCCGGCAAGCGCCGCGATGGCGGACACCTGGACGAGCCCGAGTCGTCGCTGGCGCACGAGTCCGCAGATGCCGTTCAGCAGCGCGCGTCCCTCGACGCAAAGCCGCGGCTTGCCCTTGTCGTCCACGTTCGCGTGGTGAAACCCTCTCCACGCACCGTGCAGGCTGTTCCCCGCAATCGCGCTTGAGCCGCGCAGAACGACGTCGAGGGACGCCTCCCCAGCTTCGAGAATCGCGGGTGGAATGGCAGTCGTATCGCCGTCTCGTCTCGGCTGGTCCGCGAACGTCGCGAGCGCGAGCATGCACTCCGCCAGCGCCGCCACCGCCGCCTGACTGCGTGCAATGCAGAAGCAGTTCGTGGAGCTCGCGCTGGCGGCGTTGCGCAGCACTGTCACTGCGGCGGCCACCGTCTGGTGCGCGTGCTCGTGCTCCGACTCCTCTTCGAACAGCTCCGGCTCGAGGTCCCACCACCAGACGAGGCGTATTTTATCATTTCAGGGCACTGCGAGATATTGAAAGACTATAATATTGAGTATCACACGGGCATGAAGACGGCGCTCCTGTTCCCACGGGCGAAGGCCATCCTTTGGAAGAGGAACTCACGCTCGTCGTCACGCGCGCCAAGCCGAAGAAGTTCTACGACTGTAAAAGTGTAAGATAAATTCTTGATTACTAAAATGTTTACTTCGTGAACCTCCCATGACTGTCCCTTTTTTGTTTGCACGGTCGCCCCTGACGACGTGGTTCTCGTGTCACACGTGGTGGTGAAATTTGGGCTGGTTCCCAACCCGTGTTCTTCGCGGTGAAGTTCGCCCCGTATCCGAGGCACAGGAACTGGTCAGGTTGGAGGTCCTTCATCTGCTCCAGGTACGCTCCACGGTTCGACGCCTTAAGCTTGCAGTTCCTTCCGGCTCCCGTACCCCAGGCCGCGAGCTGGGGTCCACACCTCTCTGGGAGTAGTATCGTATCTTCTGCCAGGCGCACGACGTCTCCCTTGTTCACGAGGTGGTCCAAGGTCTCCTCTTCCGACCTGCTCACCCTGCCTCGCCACTCCATGAGCCTGCGAAACTTCTTCGGCGTGTAGAGCGTCTCCTTCTTCACCACTGCTTTCAGCACATCCTTACCTATGTACTTCAAGCCGAGTCCAGGCACCCCTGGCTGCTTGGCTGTGACAAACCTCACACCACCAGGCAGGTTCACAAAACGCGGCGAACGCCTTAGCTTCTTCTCCATGGCAATGTTGTCCACCGTGAATCTATTCCGTCCCCTTCTTGGATAGGTGTCTTTTTACCCCAAAAAAGACACCTAACCCTAACCCTAACCCCAAACCGCACCAACACCGGATCCCTGACACCTCCTTGCACCTTGCGATGGCCGACCGGCCAGGCCGCGCACCTAATACTTTCGGCCATGGCCTTGCCACGCAGGCCGCGCACCTAACTAATACTTTCGGCCATGCCCTTGCCATGGCCTTGCATAAGAGGTGATGCCGTCACCGTCACCGGCTAGTACGAGTACACCAAAGTGTAACAAGGTGTCATGTGTGTGTTTTGTTTGTAATATCAATGTGTTCAAGTAACAAAAAAAAAAACTCTTCTCACCCCTCGAAGGCATGATGTAGAACAGCTAACGCGACGTCCGCATTTGTCTCGACCAAGAACTCCAACTCCCTGCACATGTGTTCTATTTCCCAGTCGTCGTCAGAAAGAGGCACATTAACAAAAAAGTGGGCATCACTTTTATAATAGTGCGGCAACACTCCGCCTTTATTTATTAAAAACGCGACAACTTCTGCTTGGTTGTAGTAGTAGCTGTTGGGTTCGAGCGCGCGCAGCAGTGGCTGATAGCCGTCCTCCCACTCGTTCACGTCGCCACCTTTTTCGACGAGGCAAACGAGGTCGTGCAGGTCACAGTACTTGGCCGCTTCATTCATCGTGGCCACCTCCACAACCCGGACGGAACAATGTACCCCGGGAAGGCGGGAACAGTGTACTGTGAATCTATATTCCGTCCCCTGCTCGAGGATGAACGACCATGACCCGCTTTGACCGGCCCCGTGGTCGTGCATTCAAGGAGCAATCCAAAGTTTGTTGTTTCTCTCGAGAGCACTTACTACGGGGGGGGAGGTGTCTTTTTAAGCTTAAAAAGACACCTAGCCCTAACCCCCGGCACCCCGGTTGATGCCACCTCCTTGCTCCTTGACCCGCTTTGACCGGCCCCGTGGTCGTGCATTCAAGGAGCAATCCAAAGTTTGTTGTTTCTCTCGAGAGCACTTACTACGGGGGGGGAGGTGTCTTTTTAAGCTTAAAAAGACACCTAGCCCTAACCCCCGGCACCCCGGTTGATGCCACCTCCTTGCTCCTTGACCCGCTTTGACCGGCCCCGTGGTCGTGCATTCAAGGAGCAATCCAAAGTTTGTTGTTTCTCTCGAGAGCACTTACTACGGGGGGGGAGGTGTCTTTTTAAGCTTAAAAAGACACCTAGCCCTAACCCCCGGCACCCCGGTTGATGCCACCTCCTTGCTCCTTGACCCGCTTTGACCGGCCCCGTGGTCGTGCATTCAAGGAGCAATCCAAAGTTTGTTGTTTCTCTCGAGAGCACTTACTACGGGTGAGCTTTTCCTCCTTGCTCCTCCTCCCGTCTGCCCGTTGTTACCCCGTTGTTAACGGATAATTACCCCGTTTACGCCTGTTTACGCCTTTCCCGCCTCCCCCCCCCCAGGGGTCGCGTTGTACCAAGGGAACTAAAACATAGTTTGACACATGGGTGTTTAACTCCCCTTGCCTATAGCCACCATGCCGCGATGCCAATCGCGGACGACGCACGCAGCGAGCTGCGCCGCCGGCAATGCCAGTCAACTGCCGACACCGTGCTCGTGTTGCCACGCCGCCGGCAATGCCAGTCAACCGCCGACGATGCACGCACCGTCCTCCACCGCCGGCAATGTGGGCCAACCGCCGACGGCAAAGAGGGCGCGTAAGCTGAAGTTGTGCCCTTCGTGCCGAACCATGGCAAGTAGCAACCGCCAGTTGACTTGCTCCAATTGCAGCAAAGGTTTTGACGAAGAACGCCGTGCTCTTGAAACGTACACGTCAGTTCCCGCAAGAGCTCCTGTAGGGAGCTCGCGTGGAGGTGCGTTTTCGCGGCGCGGGAACGCACCTGCGGCAAATCTCTCGGGCGTTGCACAAGAGCATGCGGGATATGACGACGACGACGACGCGCATGGTTTTGTGCCACCAGCAAGCCCTGGAATCGATGCATACGGTGGAGTAGCAGAAACGGGTGCTACGTACTCGCAGAACGTGACGTACAAAGGTCTCTCCGCGAGACACCTTGCGAGCAACGCAACGCGCACTGCGTTCATATACGCGGTCCCTGAACTTGGAGGAGAAACAGAACGCGGTTGTCACGAACACGTGCTCCTCATAAAGCTTCCTGGTGGTGACGTGCACCTCGCGTGTACATGCACAGGTCACGAAGAGGTTGTGTGTGGTGTCTATTGGGGTGACGTGGACAAGTTCAACGAAGTTGAAGTTCGTGACTCATGCGCCAAGTGCAAGCACACTGAGGTCGTGATGAATGCCGCCTTCAAACACGACGACTCTGTCTGCTCTTATCAACACGGAAAGCTCGACTTGAGCGCGTCGAACTGGCAAGGGGAGGACGACGTGACGTTGCCAGTGCAAGTGGGCCGAACGGACGACGTATGGCTCATTCACCAACCTGAGTCGAACGTTCACGTGCCTGCGAGTCTTTCGGTGGCGAAGTCATCTGACGGCCACGTGTGGCCGCGGGCTTGCGTCACATCCGGGTCAGTACCAAACCGATCCAGGGAAGACGAGGTATGGATTTGCTGCTCGTGCAGCACGAAGTACAAGTGCAGCCACGTTGCACTAGCCGCGAATGCGGTTGACGACGTCTTCGCATGCATTGACGAGAGCACCATGCTTGAAGATAACTTCGCTTCATGCTTTTTGTTTTCTGACGTATGCACCAAGGAAACGCTGGACACGTTACCTGCTTCGACGAGTGACGTGTGCAGCGTTTCCCCTGGAGTCTCGAGACAAGATGTTCCAACATCGTATTTGTGGCCGCATTCTCTTGCTCGAAGCGAGAACCTGATACGTGGAGGTGGCATCATACATCCGTGCTCTTCATGCGCAGCCATTGGCCAAAAGTGCGCGCACCTTACGGACGCGAAGCCTGAGGACGCCCCTTCGTGCTGCAATGGATGGAAATTGAGAATCGCCGAAAGCGACGCAGTGCTCCTGCACGAAACCTGCGTGGCGTCCGTTGTTGTTCATGAATGGGCGTGCGAGTGCGGCAAGCACGTTGTGCCGTTCGACGGGAAATCCAGCGGTATCTTCAATTGGTCAAACAAAACGTTGGCGACACATGAATTGTGCCTTGATTTCTACAACCAGTTCGTTCTGGACGGACGAACCTTCACATCGCATTGGAGGTCACAAAACAGGAAGATGGAGCGCGCAGGATTCCAAGGATTTGTGGGAAGGCGTGTCTACAACCCCGAATCGGTATTTTTTGACCTTTTTAACCCCGAATTCAAGAATAACGTTTTTCACGAATTGTTTCTTCGTACGCGTGTACTACGTTTGCTTAAGGACGTCTTCGACCTTGCATACGTGAAAACTCGCCCCGTAAGTGCCGTACGAATAACGTGTCATCTCCATGTTTTCGTGTAGTAATTACACGAAATGAAGAATCGGTCAGTGACGAACGGCGACAACAAGCGCTGGCACTTGGAGCCTGCTGGTGGGTGCACGGCGACTGCGAAAAGTACACTGAACATGTTCATGAAAAGCCTGCCGGTCACGCACGGCATCGCCACGCCGAGTGTGAAGCAGCCTACTTGGCTGCACAGTGAGAAAGGATGCCTTGCGGGGCCAGGGCACTTCGACTACTCCAAGGACAACAGGAACGCCGGCAAGTACGGCATGGTTGCGGCGCTGTCACCACAGGGCGCAACCTTCGAGTACAAGAAGGATAGGAACGCGGAAGTATGGGAGCGGGTGGAGCTGAAGAAGGGCGATTCACCGCTGGCGTCAGAGACGGACGTGACTGCGAGCTCACCCGAGGTGGTCAAACACACCCACGACGACACCTCACCAACTACTGCTAGAACCGCCAGCATTACCGACGACAACATCTCCCAACGCGACGGACCCGGCGACAACCACTACTACATTGCAGGCGCTGCCACTTCCCCCACCGCCCCCACCACCACAAACTTCAGCTGACGACGATACGTTCGAGGTCACGGATGTCCTGTGTTGGAGATGGGTGCGTGGCCGCAAGGCCTATCTGGTGCAATGGATTGGCAGCGCGCCGGACAGTTGGCACTTCGGCGAGGACTTAGCGGCGCTCGGCGACAGGCTCAGCGAGGTGCCAGAACTCGACGAAGCCATCTGCGACGTCTGCGCTTCACTCGACGCACGACACCCGCAATTCGGCGCAATGCTACTCTGCTCCACAGACGGCTGCGGAGGCGCGCGGCATGTGAAGTGCGACAATCGCACTCGAGTACCCAGCGGCACCTGGTGGTGCATCCAGTGCCGCGAGTAACGCACGGTGGATCCGGTTCCAACTGTTTCGTGGGATCCGGTTCCCCGCCAGACCAGGTTCTGACACCCACGGCGGATCCGGATCCGCAACCCCCCACTCTTCTCTCGTCTCGGCCGCTGGGCGCCCGCCTGCCTGCCCCTCCGCACTCTCTCCCTCGCGCGTTGCCTGCCCCGGCGGGCGCCCCGAAAGGAGGTGGTAAAGAAAGGCGATGGTGAAGACCGTTCCCGTGAATACGGGCTGACGCCCGCATACCACCTCCTTTCGGGGGGCGTTGCTGCCCTGAGAAAGGCCCACATTTCCAGTGTTCACACGGAAATTTGGGGTTTTCTACAGGGGGCACGCCGAGAAGGGAGGTTCCCTTCACGCCCCATGGAAAGGCCGCCCGGGGGGCGGCCTTTCCCTTGCTCCTCCTCCTTCCCGCCCGACCCGTCCGAACCTCCATCACTCTTGAGAAGAGAACGGACGGGCGACTGACGGGGATAGGCGTAGGAGACCGGGAAGGGTCGCCGAAAAATTTTTTTTTTCGGTGAAGACCGTTCCCGTGAATACGGGCTGACGCCCGCATACCACCTCCTTTCGGGGGGCGTTGCTGCCCTGAGAAAAAAATTAGCAACTCTTGTAAGCACATCCACAACTCCAGGATTCGCAGATACATATTCGTTAATACTCTTCCCGTTCCGAGCAAGTTCTTGCAGTAAGGCAAGTTCTTCGCTATTAAGTTCAGGCGCCAGTGAATCACGAAACACACCTATGCGGTTAGAAATCTTTCGCTTCCGCGACCACGCACCGCTGCTCGTGTGCGAAACGCGGGGGCCTTCAGGAGACAGTTGAAGTACTAAACCTTTACGGTCGTCTACAGGTACTGAAGAAGTTTGGGCAAGGGCGCGTAGTCGCGCCAAGTCACCTCTTGAGCACATGATGGAGTCAGTCTTATACCTCAAGCGATACTGTCAGACTGTGGTAGTCTAATATGGCGGGCGACGGGGACGGGGGGGGGGGGGGGCAGGGGGGCGCCGACCTCGCCTAACCCCCAATCAAGAGGCGCCGACCTCCTCCCCCGCTATTCCGAGAAAACGTCCCTAAACAGTTTAGGGACGAAAAAACGCGTCCCTAAACCGCTTTTTGGGGTCTAAACAGCGTCCCTAAACTACGGTAGAAGGGGGGGACCTGCATCGTTTTTGGGCCTGATTCCATTCCCCTGTCTTTGTCCCTTCCCCCTCTGGTGTTTTCCCGCCATGCCCTTGGGTGCGGTGGTTCCGTGCGCGCTCACGCCCCTGGAGACGTCGTCAGCCACGCAGCCGTGCAGCTCCCTGCAAGTTCACAACTCGCAAGGGTACCAAGGACGCGCGTACCTCGACGTCCGGTTCCGTCGACCCGCGCGAGCACGCTTCCTCGCGCTACGCAACCGCTACGCGCATTCCATCACAATCAAAGCGCGCATCGCGTCCGCGACAGATGAGGCGCACGCAAACATACAGGAAACCACCAGCATGCCATGGAATCTCGTTTCACCGAGCCTGCAGCTGATGGCGAACGCACACGCCGAAGATGACGCGCAGAGGTTTCACGTCATCGACCTCGCGGAGGTTGCTATCAACGGATACGACAAGGAGGACATCAGGAGACGTGGGATGTGTTTCTTTGCGCTAAGAATATATGTTGAGCAGCCTAGTCCGAGGTGGAGGCACGTTCCGCCACGCGTGGAGGCGGTGACGTGCTACGCGGGGAACGGTGCAAGTCGCGAGGACGTTGCGGAGCACCACAAGCTCATGGCTGTTGGGTTCAAGGATCCCTTAGCAAGCTCGACGCCAACAGCTTCTGAGTCGTCGGCAGCTCCATCGTCGACGAGCGCACTCACCGACGCTTTCGTCGCTGCGGGGCGTGCGCTCGCTCTGTAAAGCAGGAAGAGAAGGGGGAAAACCACACTCTTTTATTTTATTTTTATGTATATTGTAATCACCGTAAGTAACTACAACATGTGCAAACCAATCTCCCTCGTCAAGAGCGCTTCATAACAAGCTGCTGCGCGTCTACTTCACCAGCAGGCCAGTCATCGTGAGCGGGTCCGGGAAGTAGCGGTTGACCTCGATGATGCTGTTTTGTGTTGGTTTGTGTAGGGGTATTTTGTGCGTTGTTAGATACCGTTGTGTTTTAGGTCCCAGTGCGAATATCGAGGGAAATCTGAAACGAAAGACGTACAGTCCGCTCATGAAGATGAGGAAGGCAAACGTGACGACCGGCGCGGTGGACAGGTACGTCGTGAAGGACACCATGCCTGGGGGCGGGGCTTTTTTCGCCGCCATCATAACGACAGACGAACGACGCGCGGACACCACGACAGACGACGCCGGGGACGCCGGGGAAGAGGCCGAGCGAGCAGGCGCACGCATATTCGCCCGCACCTTCACGGAGCGAGAGCGAACCGCACCACAAGCCTTGACAGGTCGCGTGAGTGCTTTGAGTCCGAGAGCGAGCGCCATGATCGTTGTATTTGGGTATGAAGAGAAGCGAGGAGTTGGAGGGCGGAGCGCTGCGGGGGAAGGGGAAGGGTTCGCAAAAAGAGATAAGATGAAAGATTGCAACGATGGATTTCTCGAACTGGGGGGGCAGGGGAACAGACCCGTACACGGGGGAAAAGGCCGGGGGCAGGCCGGGGGAGGATACCGGTTCCTGTTCGGGGTTTGGTTGGGGTTTGGGGGTTTTACTGGTTTTCGGGTTTCGCAGTCAGGTCTCGCAGTCCGTCTCTCGTTCGGGGTCGGGATCCACACGTTTGCGCAAACACACAACCACTGTCACGTGTGTTTGCGCAAGCCCAGCCCTAGGGAGCCGGTAGCCCGAGCACCCTCCTCCCCTCCTCCCCTCCCCGGGCCCACTTGCACCGCCTTGCCTAAGGTTACGGTAGCACGCCTGAAAACGGCACGCCGACGACGCCTCACACTTCACTCTTCCCGGGAGAGTGCTCGTCATGGCGGCGGTGTTATTATCATCTCGCAATACGAATATGCCGCTCTCTGCCACCTTAACAACAACACTGGTACTGCTTGTATTAATCTTGAGCCTATTCATAAACTTGCAAGGTGTGTCTGCTGACAACGTGCGCAGCGGTTGTCTCGCGGACTGCGCGGACGTTGGCAGCTACGGAAGGCAGTACAAAAATCCAACACTTCTCACGAACCTGTGTGCGGGACAGAAAGTTTTCGCAGGAACCATCCTATTAAAGGGTGCCGTAGCCTCCGGAGACACGAAAATGCGCATGTTAATGAAGGATGTCAAAACCGATATGTGGGGCATCGTTGGCTACAGCGACAACTTTGGAACGGAGGAGTTCGGGTACTCGTACGGAAGTCTCATGGAGTGGAACGTCGCGCCGACAGACGAGGCGAAGCAGTGCAAGGGAGAAGTTAAGGTGGAAATGTACTGCGCAGATAAACAAACGTGCTCGATGAAGGGTATTTTCGAAGTCATCACGCCGCTTCGAGGTAAAGGAGACGCTTCAAAAGGACTCTTCCTGTGGGACGACGCGATCGTTGATCGGCACTCGCCCGTTGGCCACCTCGTCGCGCTCGACGTCGACCATGTCTCAAACGAAGTACTCAGGATGGGGCGTCCAGAGCGCTCGCTCGACGTCGCTGACCTGCGAAGTATTGACAAATCTCCGCGCCCCTTCGTCGTCATACCTCCCATGCGCGCGTCGTCAGAATTCGCGGCGCAGCTCGGCGAATCCGGCTTCGATTCTCTGCGCACCTACGTGAAAAATGGCGGCCGCGTCATTCTCCTCGCCGATAACGGTATGAGGTACGTTGACGTTGCCAACGCCATTCTCGGCACGAACATGAAGCCGCGCGATAAGTCCACATTCCGCGGCGAGAATGGACGCGAACCTGAAATCAGGGGTGACGGCGAATACCGGCGTCTTGAAATGAAAAAACAACCGCAGGCTGACGGCTCGAAGGCGAGCCTGCTTGACGCTAACGGAGCGTGGGCCGACGCGCCGAAGGTTGCGTCGTTTGCTGACCATATGAAATTTGTCGACGTGTATTCTCTCCAGGACGGCATGCACTGCGTGTACGCATTCTACCACGGGTGCGCCGTCGTCTCCGCCGGTTACGGCAAGGGCAGCGTCACGATCCTGGGTATGATATGGCTTACCACGAAGGATGGCGACCAAAGCTACGTCACTCGCCTCGAGTGGCCAACCATTATGAAGCACGCGATGCAGTGGACACCATCGAGATCCGTGAACACAGATGTGGTCACCAAGCCGTCGCCGCCGCCGCCACCTGCTCTGCCACCTTCTCCTGGCAATCCCTGCAAGGCAACTGAGAAAATTGCCGACTTTGTTTTCGTTGTTGGAAACAACTTCAAGGCTCCAAAGGATGCGATCCGCAAGGTGCGCGCGGCTCTGCCAGCTCTCGCTGACAAATTGACCGCCGACGGCATTTCCGCGCGGTTTGCTCTCGTCACGTACGCTTGGTTGATGTACGACGAACCCATGATTGAGCTCGACTACACGGATCCAGGCGATAACGCCCTCGGGGCGAGCTATCTGGTCCAGGCGATGGAGAATCTGATGATGCTTGGATCTGGCGTAAGCCCTTCTCTGGATGCCACCAAGGCCGCGGTGTCCATGCGACAGACAGTGAACTTTGCCGGCCAAAGCCGCGGCATATCTCCATTTCGATTGGGCGCACGTCCCATCGTTGTTCTCATCGCTTCAGAGGCATCATCGACCGCTGGGGCAAAGAGTGGTCAGGCGCCACCAGAACCTGATCAGTTTACAGATAAGTGGATCAAGGAGGTGAGATCCGCGGCTGGTTCGCTGAAGGTTGCCGGTGCCATGTTGACTGTGCTATTCGACCCTTCAAAGGGAAGCTCCAAGCTACAGTTTGGAGATCCCTCCGCTCGAGGAGATGTGGCTGACTGGCCTTACGATCGTGAGAAGCGAGCGCAGACGCTTGCAAAGCTCAAACAGACGTATCCCAATTCACTCGAGGCTACTTTCCTTGAGAGGGGACTACCTGTGCGCACGTACGACGTGAACAAGTTCACCTTTGCCGATGCCTTAAGCATGCTCACAAGCTTGGCGAATGATCACCGCTTCTTTTCCAAATTGGAATGTAGGTTGGAGCCGCTGACGGCGGGGAGGAGGATACTGCTAAATACAACAATCGATGATGAAGAAGAAGAAGATACGACAACAACAGCAACACCAACAACAACAACTACTACTACTAAGACGAGCGAGGGCGGAGGCCTCCTTAACGGAACAGGGTTAGGTGACTTGTTTAACACCCTTCCGTTCTTCCAGCAGTTCTTTTCGGGATTGCTTGACGACATAGATGTGGCGGTAACAGCTGGTTTCGAGGATATTGCCGTGAGCGACGAGAACGCCGATGCCGATGTGATGGCACAGCGTCGATACATCAAATTCAACGACAGCCTTTATGTCGACTACTTCAACAACGAGGGGTGCAAAGAGAATCAAGACGACGCGATGAAAAATGCGACGAGCGGCACGGAGAAGAAGGTTGTGCTAGATGATGGAGGGTGCAAGTCTGAGTATGACGTTTGGAGTGCATCCAACGTTGGCATGATGTTCGCCATATCTCTGCTGACGACGCTGTTCACAAGCGTTTCGTTGGGTCTTATACTGACGTACTTTGCCAGCATGACGAAGAAGAGTGAGCCATCATACATAGGGTCAGAAGGAGCAGTGGAGAAGAAGAGCACTGCCCATAGACCTGAGACGTCAGAGACGGTTCACGTGCGCCTGAGCGGCGAAGGCGAGCCTCCCGTCATGGGTGTGACAACAGGACCTAAATAAAGTAGTACAGTACAGATGGAAAAGAGAATAAAGTGATCCTCGGTTGTTTACTTCAAACTTAACTTACTTTCGAAATATTATTTATTACATAATAATTACAGTATGTCACACACCAAATTTGTATCACTTACGTTTACAGGCGCCGACGCAGCAACAACCGCAGGATAGAATCGTCAAATAGTGCGCTCAGACGTCGTAGGCCTTTCATATGCGCAAGCCGCTCGCGAATCGACGCGCGCATGTTCTTCACACGCGATTTGATCTCGAAAACGCGCTGGCGAGCAGCCTCAACCTTAACACGCACCGCCGCCTTGTGCTCTTCCGAAGCAATGCGATTGCTGTCACTCCGGGCACTTTCTATTCAGGAGAGAAAGCTGGACTGAAGTTTTTCAAGTTAGGGCTAGAGGGTTAGGGTTAGGGTTAGCCTTCCTGCCATTTTTTCTTTTCTTTTCTTCGGCCTGCTTCTGCATCATTTCCATCTTTGGGGGCTTCATGCTCGTGGTGGCGGTTTCGCAACACCTCTGACGCAACAAAACTGGTCACGTTCGACTCAGCTGCTGCTCGATGTCCGCCTCTTCGTCGCCGTCGTCGTCGTCGTCACTGGGAGAAGGTACGGTGGTGGTTTGCTTAAGCTCCGTCAACACCTCCCCGTTGCTCCTTAGCAATTTCCAAAACACTTTGGCGGCACTCTCACCTTTGCGCTCGCTCACTCTAAGGGCGCCGCTAGGAAACCTCGCGACATCCGCCTCTTTGGATATGCAAATTGTCCTCTCCTCAGATGAACGCATCTTGAAACTCAAACGACACGCGGCGTCAGCTGTCGCGTGGTTTCGCATGCCAGCTGTACTCGTGATTTTAGTCTCGTGCAAGGACATTGACACGTACCGCAAACTCAACCTACGCGCAGCCATCAGACAAGCCATCGACGGGTTCTTTGGACAGCAGCCACAGCAGCAATTACAACAACAGCAAGTTCAGGCTGACAATAACAACGACTCCGCCGCCGCCGCCGCCACCACCACCACCACCTCGTCACCCGATTCACCGTCTTCAACCAGCACCATGTCGCCGTCGCCGTCTCCCGACGACACCGGGGTGCCGTCACCAAAAGGACCACTGGGAAGCACGCCACCTGTGGCAAACGAGTGGATCATCGCCCTTGACGCAGGTGTGGGAACGGGTGCTGCCAAGGTGTGGGCACGCGTCAGAGAAGATTTTGGACCCGTCACGGAACTCTCACAAAGTGCAAGGCTGAAGCAAACGGTGTCGTTCGGAACGCAGCCGCGAGCTGTCGCGGGACGCGAACGACTCTGTCTGCTCGCACCGGGAACCACGGCAGATAGCCAGGCGGCGAGCGTCGTGCCACTGCTTCGCGCATGCATGGACCGAAGCTTGGCTGCGAGGTGGACCGCGTACGATGACGAACTTAGAAGGCTCGAGCTCGGACGTGGTGTGGGCGGAGGAAGCTGGAGCTTTGGTGCGTTCTACCTCGTCAAGGAGAGCCTCGCGCTGGCTCTCGCTTCCGCAGGGCTCTTCGACGATGCTCTGCGACAGTATCGTGAGCTGGAAGTGTGCCTTCAGGCTTCGCTCGTCGACCCGGCGTCGGCGTCCGCCGAACACACAGCCAACGACGTGCATCATCACCAAACTGCCTCATCGTCGTCGGTAAAGAACACACTAAGACGTCTCAAGTCAACGCGACCGGGAACCACAAGAACATTCGGCGAACGCTTCGGCGACGTTTCGTCTTCACCCAATATTCTGCGAAGATCCATCAGCAGCCCTCAACCGCGACACAACAACATCAATGCGACTCAAGATAGCACTCGAGATCCCACCTCGCCGAGGTGGTCTTCCCCACCGCCGCTACCACGCACGCCATCGCTCGTGAACACGGCGGAGCTGCTGTCAGCAGCCAAGCGAGCACCTCCGATTCGATGTGTGAATGGGGCAGATGAGACGACGTGGCGCATGCGCAAGCGCATTCAAGCTGGATGGCAGGACATACCCGCCTTGGAATTAACACAGTACCTCTTCGATCGTCAAGGGCGTCTCGTGCGTGCGATGGGACAATCTGACGCCGAGCATCTTATGCGTGGTATGGCGCTCGTGCGCGAGGGATTTGACGAACTCGTGGAGGATGCGCAGGCACATTGCACAACCTCGTCGGCTGCAGATGCACTCGTTCGTCGCATTCGCGCCGAAGCTTGGGCAGCAGCCGCCGCGCTCGCGATCGATGCATGGTCAGAAAATGGAGACAGGTCGGGTTCTGTACATCGCGCGGAGCTTCTGAGCTTCGCCGCGTCGAGGCTGACTTGCCTCGGCGCAATGTCTGGGCTTGCTTATGTGAGGGACAGTAATGGCACCGTGTCGTCGCAGCAGAAACATCAGCAACAGCCGCTGCAGGAGGAGATACTGGTGGCAGGATTAAGCGGAATCGCACAAGCCAATGGCGACAGCGCGGGCGCTATAGACGAAATCCGTTCAGATGATGATAAAAAGAACCATTCGGCGTGCACCGAAGCTCCTTCTTCATCTGCAGAGGGTGCAACGAATGGAGAAGCCAATGGAGAAATGTGCAACAAGTGCAACGACGACGAGGACCCATTCTCGTTCGAAGAGCAGCTACTTCGCATGGAGAAGGAGTCCGCCGCCGAAAGCTTCATGCAGCGAGCAGCCGAGGCAGAGGCAGCGATGGTGAGCCGAGCGAGCTCACTCGAAAGCCCACTGCGAGGTGTTCCGTCGACTGATAGTACCGTACACGGCAGTGACGATGTAGCGCCAGCACCAACCACCGCTCAGCAGCACGATGCCGTGCTTGAGCTTTTGCGAGTCGCGGGATTTGCCAAAGACATTGCGTCGTACCTGAAAATAGCGTTTTCCTCTGCGCAAATGGCGGAACTACCGCCTCTAGCAGCTGCACTGTTGCCGTCCGCGCCACTGCTTCCATTTTCGGCGGATAGCCTTCACAAAGATCGGATGGATGCCTCCACCTCACTTTGCCACAACATCATCGCAATGCACCTGCTCGCATCTGCACGATTGTTGGCAAGCGACACGCCTGCCGTTCGTAAGGCGATGTCGTGCCAGGCACGCGCGGCGATGCTTGCTAGTTCGCTAGCGGCCTCGATGCGGTCGGAGAGTTGCGGAAATGATGGAGAGGCACCCTTTCTCGCCGCGGTGGAGCAGCTGTGGAATGCACAGGTTGTGCATCTCGAGCATGCCAGTGGCACCCTCATACTACTCGCAGAGGAGGCACTCCCCATGCTCGTGGTGACGCGAATCGCTCTTGGACGCGGTGCGCAGGCGGTGCGCGATGCAGCAAGGCTCACGTGCGAACTTGCCAAACCATCTTTCGGCGAAGACAGCAGCATGGGTGCACCACTGATCGCACCCGCTCTTGCATGGATGACATCTTGGGGGGTGAACGACGCTCCCGCGCCGTGCATACCCATCTGTTCGCCCGTGGGTGGTCCGATCTCGACATTTACGTCGCTCCCTCGCCACGTTCAGCGTGTTGTGGGTGGCGCGCTCCTACTTGCCGCACTCAGTGGTAATACCGAAGTGATCACCGCGCACCTACCGCTAAAGGCTACCATGCTTTCCTTTCAGCCGCGTGGCGCAGAAAATGCCGGGGACGAGAATACCGCCAGGGGTGGTGCAACTGCGGAGTTAAATGCGGAGCCAAGCTCGCGCGCGAGCGTGCGTGTGCTCTTTCGCTCCGAGCTTGCGATTGATGTGGTGTTGCGTGATTTCCAGCTCGTAATGCGACGTGATGGCGACTCCGCAGAAGTGCGTCTCGCCAGCGCAAGTGCCGTGGACATGGTTACCCTACCCGCGTACGGCGACCTTGAGCTAACGCTTGCGGTCGTCCTGCCGATGCAGGCTGCGATGTACACGTACGCGGGAGTGGGTGTCTCCGTCGACAGTGTCGCAAGTCTGCAGCGCTGGCGAGCGAATGTCGCGCCAGCTTCGTCCGATCCATGCCCGACTTCATTGCCTATACTGCGCACTCTCGCACTTCCGCCGCTGCCCATGCGAAGTGCGGAAACGCTGCGATGGGCTACACCGTGGTGCGTATCAATCGCCGCGCGCCGTGTGTGGACTATACGCATTGTGTCGCCAAGCATCGGCGGTGACGATACGTTGTCTGCAGCGTCCCCAGATGCCAACGAGACGCTTGCTCATGATGGCGACATATCATTGTCGTGCTCTGAGATGCCTACAGATGGCACATCTGCTCCCATCTCAGAGATGACATCCACTTCGATGCCATCTCTGAGCATATCCCTGCAATCTACCAACTTGGCGCACGTGGTTGGGGTTGCAGGCATGCTCACGTACACCGTGCGACTGCACGACACCGCCAGCAGCGCACAGCGTCCCACCGCACTGCGCTTTCGCTTCGAATTTGATCGAAGCGCATGGATGCTCTCTGGTCTCGAAGCTGGCGAAAGGGCTTGGCCCGAATCCGAGGTGGAGGCACGCTTCGACGCCATGTGGCTTCCTCTGAACAAAGGTTCCGTGTGCGCGCCCACGCTCGTTGTGTGTGCCGCAGGAGAATCGGGGAGCAAGATTCGCAGTGCCGGTCAACGCGTCACGTGCACCGCATCGCCTGTACGTGCATTTTTGTAAAAAAATAGTCAAGTTGAAAGTTACTGGTACTCCGAGTGGCCGCGCGAGTGTATCTCAGCCGCTGCTCGGTGACGACGCATCCTCGGGCTTCCACCCGCGCGAGCGCGCCTGCGAGTTCAAACGCTGCCAGTTGCGGTAGTTCTGGGCCGCACGACGCGCCTTCTCCGCCTCGCGCTCCTTCTGCTTCTCCTCGCTGTCGTGCGTGTGACCGCGGCATCGGCGGGGCTGGTATTTGATCTCGCCCTTGCACTGTAACGCACGCTCACGCATCGATTGGCTCATCGCCTCGCGTCTTCTCTGGCGTGCAGCTGCGCCGCCGCTGCCGCCACCGGATGTCTTAGATGCCGATGGAATTGGCCTCGGGGCAGCACGAGCTGTCGCCTTTTGTGCCCTTGCACCATTCGTCGGCGAAAGTTCGCTTCCGTAGTACTTCCACCAGCCTGATCGTCTCGCCGCAGCTGCGCCTGCGCCGAGCGATAGAAGCAAGAGCACTACGAATGCGAAGATTAAGACTGGCACGTTTTTCTGCTCCGTCAGCTCCTCGCGCGCCTCGTCCGCCTTCGACTCGTCGTCTGCGCGGTCGGCACGCTCCCACTGCTTGAATACGACGGGCAGAAGCATAGCGCTCGCCAGGATGATCACGAGCAGGAGCACGAGCACGAGCATGCTCATCGTGAGCCGCTTATCCATCTTCGCCACCGCCGTGTTGACGTCATCGTATGTGGGCAGATTTGACACGACGTCGTCCACAGTCGTGTTGAGTCCGTGTGTCATGACTTCGTTGAGATTTGTCGCCATGACGTCCACCACCTCGTCGAACTTGTGCAGGTAAGTGTCTACGAAACTCTCGTCGCTGTGCTCTTCATTCTCGTCGCCACCCCTCGCCTCTTGCATTTGCGCCGCCTCCTGCTCCTGCAACTGCGCCGCCTCCTGCTCCTGCAGCTGCGCCTCTCTTATTCGTCTCTCCTCCTCGTACTTTCGATCCTCCTCCTCGCGCCGCTTTTTATCGACGTAGTTGTGGTCCCACTCCACCATACCGCCTGACAAGTCGACGTCCTGTTGTGTTTCATCCTCATGTACCGTTGCTCCTCCTCCAGGTCCTGTTGCAGCTGACGAGTGAATCAGGCTCTTCCACTCTTCGTCCGAGACTTCCTGCAAGGCTCTTGAAGCACCCTTCAAAGAAAGCACGCGGGCTTCGGAATACCAAGAGCAGCACAGAAGTGACAGAAATGACAATAAGAGTGAGGTTAAGGTGAATGTGCGTAAACGTCCCCGCCATCTTCGAGGAGGTACCGTCGCCATCGTGCGATCCAGATGTATAATATTTTCAGGGAGGGGGGAGGGCGGAGGCGCGGAGAGAGAGGCGAAAGAAAGGGGGAGAGAGAAGAGAGCGCGTGAGTGATGTGATGCAAGGGAGATGCGGCCGCGAACTGAACTCAACTTTCAGCTTAACCCGCAGGAGTCCGGGGGACCAGGGAGGACCACCAGGTCCTGGAGGGGAACCCAACAGCTGAACCCAACCCGAACCTCTCGCTAACCCTAGCTAGTTCGTGGAAACCCTAATCCAAACCCCCCCTTTACATAGGTCCTCTTCTCTCTCTCGCTCTTATCTTATTCCCCTCCCTTTTCCTCTACCCTTAGTCGCCCGTATCTTTTTGCTTGGTTCGAAAGTCCAAACACACGCTTAAGCACTTCGCACTGCTGGTTGTTGGTACCAGTTGGGATCTCGCGCCTCATAAAGGTAGACTGCACATCACAGGCCAGGATACATGGCCTCAGCATCAGGAGCTGCGGCATCAATGGCAGGGTCACGTCCGTGCTCTCACTCGCACAAAAATCTCCATGGCCGTCCCAGCAACCAGAGCGTGGTTGCAACAAACAGGAGGCAGACATTCTCAGCGTCTCTTCGGCACGCACTCTTCCGTAAGGCGATGCCTGACTTGTCGTCAGTCAGGTCATCGATGCCTGGTGTCGTCGTCGCGTCCGCCATCACGTCGGGCGTCCCCAGCGCTGCACAACCGGCGCCGTCACACGAAAAAGCGTCGTACCCAGACGTTCCCGGAGCGGAGGGATTCCCAGCGGGAGTCTATGTGCACCCGTCGTCAGCCGCGTGCGTGTCGCCGTCAGCCGTGCTGATGCCCGGCGTCTCCATTGGGCCGTTCTGCGTCGTGAGCGCAGAAGCCACGCTGCACGCTGACGTTGTGCTCGACGGACACAACGCGGTCATCGGAACGACGACCATAGGCGAGGGGACGAGGCTGCTGCACGGTGCGGTGGTCGGGGCGAGGGACGGAGGTGGGGGCACGACAGTCGTTGGCGCGCACAACACCATTGGACACCACGCGGCGGTGGGCGTCGTCTGCCAGGACCTGAAGTACGACCAAAGCACCACAGGAAGCCACCTCGTCGTCGGCGACTGCAACGACATACGGGAGGGTGCGAGCATACAGAGAAGTAGTCTGCCGGACACGACGACGCGCCTTGGGAATAGTAATCTCGTGATGAACCACGCTCACGTGGGTCACGACGTGACGGTGGGCGACGGGAATGTGCTCGCATCCGGCGTTCTACTCGCTGGCCACGTTCGCGTCGGAAGCCGCTGCGTGATTGGTGGCGGTGTTGCCATCGCGCAGCGTTGCGTCGTCGGCGACTACGCGTTCCTCGCCGGCGGATCCATGGTGGAGCGCGACGTGCCCCCTTGCGTCAAGGCGATGGGCGATCGCGCGGTGACGCGCGGAGTCAACGACATCCAGCTTATGCGGTGCGGCGTGAGCGACGACGAGCGCGCGGCGCTGCGCAAGGCTTACCGCGCTCTATGGTTTGCAGGTGGAGAAGGATCGCGCAATGCCGGCGAGACGGCGAGGCGCCTCGTATCTGAATCGAAGTTTGCAGAGGGCACGCTCGCCCGAAGCTTCCTCGAATTTGTCGCGGAGGCTGACAACATGGAGCTCGCCAAGGCAGTTCCTCGGGAGCGCGTTGGTGCGGTGTGCAGCGGCGACGTTCGCGCGAGGCGAAGCGGAGCTGCCGCATCGTAGCCGTTATTTATATAATATAGAAAAGGTAACAAAAAGCTTTTAATTTAACAAAAATAACCAAAAAAAATAAGCAACAAGAAGAAGTAGTAGTAGTAGTAGTACTTCCTTTTAGTGGTGCACTCGAAGGAGTGCAAAGACGAACGTCTTAAAGGCTTCGCAAAGCGAAGCTTTTTTCTCCAGTGAATGACTCTGCGCCGAAGATCGTCGTCAGCCGAGCGCGCTTGCATGCGCACAAGCTCAACAAGCTCAACACAAGCGTCAACGACCGCTCTTTGCTCCCGCTCTTGGGTCCTTATTTCGTCGTGCCTCCTGCCGAGCTCCTCCTGCAAGAGCATGATGTGCTGCTCAAAAGCGGCCATTCTAGAGTCCACCTCTTCGGCCATCAAGAAGCAGTCCCTTGCAAGCCGCAATGCTACGATCTCCTTGGTGAGCTCCGCACTCGCGTCGCTGGCGCCGCCGCCATTCGCCGTGACTTCGGGTGCGGACGCGGAGCGTCGTATGCACATCGTATTCGGATGTGCTGAGTGAAACAGGTGGGATGTGTGATGAGTGACACGCGCCAACGTGACCCCCCCTGCAGGCCAGCTTGCAAGCTCCCGCCTGGAGAGATCCGGCTGGCCGCCTTGGCCGGGTGCAAGAAACACTCTCTCTTGACCACCTCGGAACCTCTCACTTCACGGAGATCGCCGGTGTTGTTTTCGAGGATCAACGTGGTCAAGGGGATCCACCCTCACCCGAACCCGAACCCGAACCCGAACCCGAACCCGAACCCGAACCCGAACCGCCGATTAGTTCCCCTCCTGTCCTCCTGTTTTGGATGAGGTGAGGTACTTTGGGTAAAGGTGGCGTGGTCACGTGTTTCCAGAAACGGCTTGGCAACGCCCACGTCACTCCCCCCTCCCCCCTTCATTCCTCATCCTGGATGCTCGCGGCGTCTCGCGGTGTCTCGCTCTCGTCGGTGTCAGCAGGACGCCTTCCTCAACGTCGCCGGTTTATGGGCGCGCGCTCCTCCACGACAACTATGGCCTCGGGAGATATGTACTCGCAAACTGCCAACACTCTCGCAGGCGTGCCGTTCGACTTCTCATCCCTAAAGGGAAAAGTCGTGTGCGTGCTTAACGTCGCGTCGCGCTGAGGTGCGACACGCCGCTCGTACGAGGCATACGTTGCTATGTCCAACAAGTACGGTGCGGATAAGTTGGCCATTCTCGCGTTTCCCAGCGACGAGTTTGGCGGGCAGGAACTCAAGACTTGTGGTGAGATTGAAGCGTTCACCACCAAGGCGGGCGTCGACGCCGCGAAGGGCTTCCACATGATGGAGAAGGTTCAGGTGAACGGATCTTCCGCCTCCCCCGTGTGGCAGTACCTGAAGGGTTCGTGCGACAGCTGCGGTGCGGACGTGCGCTGGAACTTCGCGGCGCAGTTCGTTGTCGACCAGAACGGGAAAACCGTCAAGCGCGTCAGCGACGCTGGTGAGGCGGCGGACGTGGTTGCGAGTCTCATGTGAAACAGCAGCCCGAAAGCGCGTCTTTGAGGCGACACTGGCGCGAGAAGACTTTTATCTCCTATTATCTACGACGAAATGTGTGACGTGCGAATGCCAGCAAAACCTTTCTTTCCGTTTCTTTTTCTGTTTGAGATAAAGGAACGGGGTGGCATCATCGCGCCGATTATCATATTTGGGAAATGTGTTTCGTGAAAAGGAGTTGAAGAAGTATCTGACGAAGAAGTAAAACGAGCCGTTTTGTTCTTAGTTACCTGCAAAAGACGTCGAAATCGTATGGCAACCTCCATCCCCATCCGGGAACGCGAACCATGGAGGGTTAGGGTTAGGGTTAGGGTTAGGGTTAGGGTTAGGATTAGGTTTTCGTGCCTTGCCTTCGGGTTCGGGGCATCTGTTCGGGGCCTTTATTTTCTCCACCCACCCAGTCGTTTTGTCACTTTTGTGGATTGGGGAACACGCTTACAAGCACGGGATATTATTTTGGGACATTTTGCGCGTCGGATGGTTGGGGCAGTTGACGTCAGGTTTTCCCTCTCCCTTTTCTCGCTTCGACCCTTGTCAGCCCTTGTGAGCTGTTTGAACCTCTCCCATTCCCTTTACACCAAATCCTTTGCCGTCGCCTCTCTATCGTAGTAGGCGGTACCTTTACGGCTTTACTTTACGTTTTGCTCCGGACCCGCTTGGTGTGTCCTCCATTGCATTGCGGGAACGGGTGGAAAGTGTGGCGGCGGATTTGCTGTGAAAAAATCCAGCCCACCTTTCACAGGTCGAACAAAACAAACAGAAGGTTGCAGTCTTGGTCGAAGAAGTTTGCTCCGGGAAAACGAAAAAAGATTGATTTGCATTCGCTCCGGCTCCGCATCATCAATCAGCTGGCGGGCGGCGTATCGCAATAGCATTTCTTTGTCCAGTGTGTGTGCTGTGCCCATCGATCATCGCATTCGTGTTGTCGAATCCACGCGAAAGCGAAGGGGTGAGAAAAAGTAACTCTGACGGCGCTCGGGTGCTGGTGTGGGCTGCAACGCAAACAACAAACCCTCTCCTCTCACGAAACAACAACCTTCTCAAGAGTCTGGGACACTATTCGACCCTTCCGGTCCCTTCGCTCGTTCGTAGCTACAGAGATCCCGGGATACGATACGATAAACTTTACGAAAAAGGTTACGAGAAAGAAAGCAGTACAGTACCTCATCAGTATCCACTTCATACATGATGATGACGACCATGACGGGGATGCTGAACAACAACACACAAAAGGTGTACAGGCACACAGCACCTTCCTCTCTCACGCTCAAACGACAACGCAGCAGACCAACAACCTCGCAGCAGCAGAAAACAACAATCACAGCTCACCGACAAACGCGACGACGACACAACCTCATCGCCATGGCAGGACCAATGGGCATGGGCACCAACTGGCCAGCACTCCCTATGTCCGCGTTACCACAGTGCAACCGCATGCAGTGCAGGCGCCGTCACAACAACAAGAGGAAGATCCAGACGGTGCGCGCTGCCACCAAAGATGCGCCAGAAGTGGCGGGAAGTGACGGCGGTGACAACGGCGAAGGAGGTGGCGGCGGTGACGGCGGCGAAGGCGGCGGCGGCGACGGAAACGACAACGGCGACGGAAACGAGAACAGCGGAGCGGGAGGTGCGGCAGCTGCGGCTGCCGCCGTCGCGTCCAAGTCGCCGGAATTTGAGACGTTCGCCTCGACGCTCTCACGCCACCCCCCAGACTTCATGAGAGACATGTTCCAGAAGCTCGTCAAGAGTGGAGCGCCGCCGGAGGTGTTCAACAACATGCGCACCGTGTTCAACACGGGTTTGTTCGGCGTCTTCCTGAGCATTCCAGGATTCCGCGAGCGCCTTCTGATCGACGCCGCGTTCCTCACCAAGGTGGCTGTGGAGTGCGGCATCGGCGTTGTCACCAAGCTGTCTGCGGAAAAGACGAAGCGAGGCGAGAGCTTCAGCCGCGAGACGGAGTACGTCGTCGCGAACGTGATCATGGCTGTGATTGCCGACTTCCTGCTCGTCTGGCTGCCCGCGCCGGCGTACTACGCCGACAAGCAGGGAGGCGCGTCGGCAATGGGCGACTTCGCGAAGAGCCGATTTGGCGCCTTCTGGAGCCGCGTGCCGAACAACGCGTTTGAAAAGGTGGTGAAGACCAAGGCGCAGGCAAGCGGAGGTGCGGTGATGCTGAGCACGCCTGAGATGGGAATTGCCATGCGCTCGTGCGCCGTTCTCAAGAATGGATCCAAGCTCTTCGCGGTGGGCTTCGCATCAAGCTGCATCGGTGTGACAATCACCAACTTCTTCGCGGAACGCAAGGCTGCTGCTGAAGCGGCGAAGAGGCTTCCTGAGAAGGGAAAGAAGGGGAAGAAGGCGCCCGAGAAGGAGGTTGTGAAGCAGGACCTTGGCAAGTCTGCGGTGCTTTATGGAATCTACATGGCAACCTCGTCGAACCTCCGGTACCAGTTCCTGGCTGGTGTCGTCGAACAGCGCTTGCTGAAGGCGATGTTCGCAACCAACCAAGGGTTGCAGAGCAGCATCTCAACAGTTCTGCGCATCGGCAACACCTTCTTAGGAAGTCTTCTTTGGGTTGACTTTGTGCGCATGACGGGATTGCAGCCAGCGAAACCCCAGGAGGAGATTGACGGCATCAAGCGTTGATGTTAATAGTGCCACTCTTTACCACAGCTACTATAGTAGGCACTTTGAAGTTTGTTGCAAGAAAAATGAGTAACACCCAAAAAAAGAAAAGTGATTACGATCGAAAAGTCTGCAGCACTCGTGTTTCCAAATGCGCCCGCTGTTGTGTTCTGGCATTTTCACATCATAGGCTTACCCCATAGACTGCCATACGTGAGTGCAGCAAAGATGCCGAAAAGAAGCGGTGTGATGAGACCAATTCCGAGGAGCACCGTCAGTGAGTTGATGGGCGATCCGACGTACTGGTCTCCACTCCACGCATCGCTTTGAAATTTGCTGGCATCTTGCGTCGCTTTTGCCTCCGCATCCAGCATCGCAGATCGCACCATCTGGAGACGTGCTCCCACCGTATCTTTCTTCCTCTCTTCCTCCTGGGTGGTTTGCTCCTTTATGAGCTGCTTGTACTTCGGGTTCACGCCGACGTCCTGTGGCGTTTTCACCTTAGGAATTCGGGGATTCAATCCTCCTTGGAGGTTGAATCTCTGGCTTCATCCCCGACACCGCTCGAACTCCGAAAGTTGTTCCCGCCTTCGGGCCGGCAGGGGTAACGCCTGACGTAGCCGGTCCCGCCCCACCGCCGTCCATCATTCTCGAAGAAAGAGGCCGGTGGAGCGCGACACGTCGTATCGTCCTCAACCAACCTAGTGATGACCACTTCGCACCCTCTTACACCGCGCGCGCAACGCGCTTTCGCGCGAACCGAAAAGGCGGTTGCTGCCGCTCGTGAAGACTTCGCGGCCGCCCAGAGCGCCCTGCAGAAAGCGTTGGCGCGCGGCGTCGATGTCGAAGCAACGCTGTCGCAAGCAACAGATGTGCTCTCGGATGTCCCGGGCACTCCGCTGCCCAAGACCCTCGGCCCGGAAGAGGCTGCGGTGGAAAGGGTCTACGACAGGCTCGGCGAACTGCTCGACACCTGCAAGGAGTATGATGCGA
The DNA here is from genome assembly GCA_938743325.2 of Pycnococcus provasolii. Taxonomy (NCBI): domain Eukaryota; kingdom Viridiplantae; phylum Chlorophyta; class Pseudoscourfieldiophyceae; order Pseudoscourfieldiales; family Pycnococcaceae; genus Pycnococcus; species Pycnococcus provasolii. The sequence goes on from OW568886.1 coordinate 200,818, forward strand.
TACACCACGAACTCGAAGTGGATACCTGTTTAGCCGACGCAGCAACCAACATTCAGGGCGACTTGCGCCGACTGCACGCGCAGTGGGAGCGGTGCGGGGATGCGCTCAAGTCGCTGGAAAGCTGCTTGCCGTCGCCACCACGAGGTACGCCCGTCGACACCGGGGCGAGCGCCGGGACGACGTTCCTGGTGCAGGGTGTGGAGGTGATGATGCCCGACTTCGCGTCGACGCCCATTTCTTGTCACCAGCAGCGCAATCGTAGCAGAACCAAATTGTCTTGTTCCCGCAATACGGAGCACTTCCGTGGTTACGTGGCGGAGACGGCGTCCGCATCCTCTTGTGCCCACGTCCGGGACGATGCCTCCATGCTTCTAGTCGAAGTACGGACTTGCGGATGCTTGCATATCACGGTCCAGGCGATGTGCCGGGCCACCGCAGTGGTCGCGCGAGCGCTCGGACTGCTGCTGATGGAAACCAACCCCGCGCTGGGGGAGGAGCTGTACGCCGCCGCATCCAGGCTCCGCGCCTACGCAGACGATCATTTGATTCATTTCTGGGCGTCGCTGCCGTTCTCGGCGACCACCTTGCACGTGCTCACCGTACTCATGGGCGTACTCTTCGGCGCTGACTTCGATCCCGCCAAAGACACGTTCGGGCGCATCATCACCGTCCTCGGTGCCGAGCTCAACATTCCGCTGCAGCGGCTTTGCATTTCACCCATGCGAGCTTTCCTCTACGCGCGGGTACTCGACAGGTTTCTGACACGACACCCGGCAGGCTCCGAGGTGCCCCGCGCGGTGTGGGACAGGCTCATCGGCAACGCATGAGGTGACGGTTGCAAGGCTGAAGATTAAGTGCGCGTTTCGAGTTAAGCACATGAAGGTGTGTTCATCAAGAATACGACGCGACACGCTGTCGACGCGGTTTCAAAACTTGTCCCGGAAGGTCTTACATATCGACAGTTAGACTGCGTCGGATGCTCTCCAGATCAAGGAGGGTACTGTACACGTGGGAAACAAAAGAAACCCGAGACACCGTGGCACCCCAAACTCCGTTCTCTTCAAGTTTGGAACTGAACTCCTGCTGGACACCCCATTCCCATCCCTATTGGCGTCCTTCATTCTTGACCAGTGCCTGTGGTGGTGTAACGCCTCTGGTGTGGAACGAGTTGCTCAACCTCGTCCTTCTTCTCCATCCATCCGTCTGGCTCGCACTTTCCACTTCAAGAAGGGTCCTTGGAGTTTGGACGACCACCCCACAGGTGTGGCAAAACGCGAAAAGAGCAAGCCGACAAATTCCAGCGCTCTCGCGGCAAACGTGTCCCTCATCCCACCGACATCGGATGAAATCGTTCGCTTGTCATCAGCTCCGCCACCACTCCTCCTTGTGGTTGATGCGCGCTTCTGTCGTTTCCTTGCGATCGCTACACCTTTCCTTGCGGTCGTCTCTATCAACAACTTCAACTCCCTCTTGTCTGCGTTCTGCTTCTTCTTCTCTGATCGCCCCTGGACCACGAACTCGCCTCTCCTCCGTCGTCATTGGAGATTCCAAGGCGCTCGGCTCCTCCGTTTCTTCACAAACTTCGTCGTTCCCATTCACAACAACAACAAACGTCATCCATTCATCAAACAAAATAAACGGCGGCATGGCGTCGTCAGCCACACCGCATACCGCAGCAGCAGCCGCGGCGGCGCACAACAAACACAACTCGACGTCGACGACGGCGCCAGACAACCACCAGCCTACCGTACACCGCGGACTTGTAGGCGTGTACGCGGACGAAAGTGCCATATGCACAGTCGGACTCAGCGGCATGGGACTCAACTACCGAGGGTACGCCATCGAGGAACTTGCGGAACACTGCGAATTCGAGGAGGTGGCGTACCTCCTGCTGTACGGACGTCTGCCAACGCGCAGGGAACGCGACGAATACGTCGCGCGACTCGCGCCCATGCGTGCACTGCCGCCAGCCTTGTGCACCATCCTCGAGCAACTGCCAGCCACCGCTCACCCCATGGACGTGCAGCGGACGGCGTGCTCCGCAATTGGAACCATGGAGACGGAGCCTGAGGACCCCAAGGCACGAACGCCCGAGGGTGGTGCGCGCGTCGCGGAAAGACTGATGAGCGTGCTCGGCAGCGCGGTGCTGTACTGGTACCACTTCAAGACGTCTGGAGTGCGCGCCGTGCCGTCCGTCGACCCCAACGAGACGATGGCCAGCGCCTTCGTTCGCATGCTCAAGGCACCCACGAACGGCGCGTCGTTCACGCCCGACCCGCTGCACGTCAGGACCGTGGACGCGAGCATGACGCTGTACGCCGAGCACGACCTCGCCGCGAGCACGTTCGCCGCGCGCGTCACCATCTCGTCGCTCAGCGATATGCACAGCGCCATCACCACCGCGATTGGAACGCTGCGAGGGCCCCTTCACGGCGGTGCCAACGAGGCTGTGATGCACATGCTCAAGCCGTATCGCTCACCAGATGCCGCGGAGTCGGCCATTCGCGAGATGCTCGCGAAGAAGCAGCTCGTCATGGGATTCGGACACCGCATCTACAAGGGTGGCGATCCGCGCAACAAGGTGTTCAAGGGAATCAGCCGCATGCTCAGCATGGAGCGCGAGGGCAGTGGAGGAGATCCCACGCTGTACGCCGTCAGCGAACGCGTGGAAAATCTCATGGAGACGGAGAAGAACATGTTCCCCAACGCAGACTTCTACGCCGCAAGTAGCTACTACCAGTGCGGCATTCCCATCGAACTGTTCACGCCAATTTTTGTCGTCGGCCGAACATCCGGATGGGCGGCTCACTGCCTTGAGCAGCGGTCGGCGAATCGCCTGATCCGTCCGTCGGCTGTGTACACCGGTCCCCCTCCGCGCACGTTCGTGCCAATCAACGAGCGCACGGAAGAGAACGCAAAGCTATGATCTTCTGAGGGAAGAAATTTCTTGAAGAGGAAATACGTGTGTGGGTATATGTGTGGTGGAAATATCTGTTTGATTTGCACGTCTTACTAGACTTACTTAGTAAAAAAAAACAATTTTTGTTTATAAATTGCAGCAAAAGTACACTTAAATTTAGACTACATTCCAATATACCCAAATATAGCACCCGCCGCCGCGCCCACTTGATTTGCGACACCAATAGAAGAGGCTGCGGACATACTCTTGGCATGATTCACCGACTCCCGTGATGAACCAACGAGGTGTCCCGGGCCAACTACACAAATTTGCGCTTGGTGACGTGTCGTCCGGGCTCCGCGTATCTTTTCCCCTCCTCAGGATTCCCCACCGATTTCCCCCCACAAAAAAAATAAACATTTCACAATCATGCCCGTCGTATCCGCTGTTTTTGCTCCTTGTTTCTCCGCCGCTTCGAAGACCATCTTAGCAGTTAACCTGGTGGGTTTCACAATCACAGCAGTAACGCAAACGCACAAAATCACTGATCTGTGTGGTGTGGGTGCATTCGCCGCTGGTGCACTCTCCTCGAGGCTGGCCTCCTCTGCTTCCGTCGGTGCACTTTCTTTGTCATCACCATCTACTTTAGCGACATCTCTCGTTGCAGTCTGGTCCGCACGTCTCTCCGGGTACCTCTTTCGACGTGTCTGCGTGGTTGGCGAAGATAAACGACTGCGGCAATTCTTTCCCGAAGATGAGAATGAGCCGATGTTTACCGGACCGTCCAAATTCCCAATCAACCTCGCGGGATTCTGGTCCATTCAAGCCACGTGGGCAGCTGTCGTCGGCGCGCCCGCCTATCTGCTCGCGGCTGTACCGTCTGCGGCGCTCACAATGCCAACCACGATTGCTTTCGGTATCGCCGCCGCGGGACTCGTACTGGAGACGGTTGCAGACTACCAAAAGTCGAAGTGGTATGCCCAAAAGAATCGAAAGGGGTACTGCGAAACGGGCGTGTGGAAGATGAGCCGACATCCCAACTACGTTGGCGAAGTCATGTTCTGGAGTGGTATGGCCGCCGCCGCCTTGTCGCCGCTCATGGCGGCGAATGCGCCTGCATGGTCACTCGGCATTTGCCTGGCGTCGCCCATGCTGACGTACACGCTCGTCCGACACGTCAGCGGCGTGCCGATGCTCGAGGACTCTCTCACGAAGAAGTTCAACGGAGATGCCGACTTCCAGCAGTACCTTCGCGACGTGCCCATCTTCTGGCCAACACCCGCAAGCATTCAGCGCGCGCTCGTGTAAAGACTACAGTTGTATGTTTCTTGTTTACTACGAAGTAAAAGAATTACGGAATATCCACGTCCACGTCTCCCGCGTATTGCAGCGCCGCGAATGCGCGCGACACGCGCCGCCGCCCAACCAAGGATGCATACGTGTAGGCCAGCGCGCCTCCGACAACGAAGCCAAGGAAGCCGCCGAGCACACCGGCGGAGGTGGGTGACATGGCTGATGATCGTGACGTCTGCGATGACGACATGATGGCAGTCCCACCGCCATCGAGGCATGCGAGCATGCCGTCCCAACGCGCGGCTTCGCGGCTTTGCAGACACGCGTACTGCGCCTTGCGATCCGTCGCCTTCGTCGTGCTCACTTCCGTCGTGATTCCAACGGCGACATCGCTGCCTTCTGCGCGCGCGCTCACCACAACGAAGCCACGGTTGAGCCCACTCGTCGAATCGAGCGTCGCCATAGCGTCGTACAGCTCCTCCACAGGCAGCCAGACTGGCGGATATTTGTACCGAGACACGTCCAACAAAAGCACGTGCTCGTCGCCGCTCTCTGCGTCTTTGTGGTACGCCGCGAGAGGCGACATGTGTCCACCACCGAATTCCTCAACGCCCTTCCTGTCAAAGTTCACCGCGACGAGCTCACCGGACGGCTGTGCACCGTACGCGCGCTCGAGCGCCGCGCGGAACTCGCCCACACCGCCACTACGTGCGTGATGTTTTTGCACGACGTCGGCATGGCACTTCAAATACTGGGACCACTCGTCCAGCGTGGCCCCATGGAGTGCGATGAACTGCGCATCAAGTTCGGCGCCGTTATGCGTTTTCACCGTCGCAACGCACGGAATGTCCTCGAGGATATTACGCTGCGTGTAGTAGCGGTACGGGCTGTACACGGGGTCCACAGGTACTGCGACAGCGCGTCCCTGAGAGGCCGCGTTCGCTGCCAGCGCGTTCAATATGGTTGCGGACGTTGCAACGGAGCAGAACGATTGCGTGACTTGCGTGTCGAAGTGATTCATCACGGTAGTTGTTGTCACAACCGATGACGAGATAAGGAGCGTGTGGCCGAGGGTGGAGTTTAAGGCGATACCCGACGAGGACGGCGAGAGCGGGAGAGAAGACACAGACACGCTGACGGAAGAGCAGAGAAACAGCAAAGGCAAAAACATCTGACAAGCACGCCTGGAACGGACGGACAACATGGCGAGCGCCATCACGAGTGAAATACTTCTCCGGGGGGGTGTTGTTGCCCGTGGCCAACCACTGTGGTCAGGTGGGGGGTTAGGGTTAGGGTTAGTTAAAGTGTAACCACAAACGCACAGCACGCACAGCACAGCACTCTCCTTGGACTTGTTTGTCTCTTGTCTGTCTCCTTCTTTCGATTTCGATTTCGATAACTCTGCTTTTATTTAGTACTACTGTTATGGTTACATTTGTGCGAACACGCAACGCACCACCTCTTGCGTCGGAGTGCCTCCTTCTCCTGTGTCTTCCTCCTGTGCGCTCGCGAGCCGTTTCAGCGCATCACGCACGCTATCGCGCGCAGTCGCATCGACGAGCAAAGATGCGGCGCTCTCCGCCACCTCTTCAGGAGACACGCGACCGACGAGCTCGGGAACGGGAGGGGTCACACCCGCGGCGTCCGCCCACATGTTTGGCCAGGCGAGATGGCCCGACTGGCTGAGAAGTGCAAGGTTCACGCGACGCGCAACTGCGGCACCCACGCCAAGCGGAAGCTGCATGAGCAAGCCGAGCAAGCCGCCAGCCGCACCGCGAAAATCCTCGATGGCGTGCGATGGAAGGCACACCACCATCGGCACGCCGAGCGCGCCGAGCTCCGCGGTATTCGTCCCGACCGTCGTGAGAGCAAGATCCATGCTCGCGTACAGCTCGAACGGAGGCACGCCACCACTGTCGCTCGACGGCGCCCAAAGCTCGACGACGAGCTCGCCGTCGCGGTGATCTGCGACAACGTGACCCACGTGCTCGTACGAACCGCATCGCTCGCGAACGTCGTCCGAGTCTGCTTCAAACATCTCGACGCGCGCGCGGCCAATCAGCCACCCGAATCGCTTCGCGAGATCGTCTGTCGTATCGTCGAGGCACGCCTGCAGATCATCGGCGGTGGTGGTTGGTGCAAGCGGCAGCACGAATCGTGGCGGCGTGACACCGTCCGTCGACATCTGCGACATTAGGCTTGCGGCTGAGCTGAGAAAGAATGGCGCTCCTATTCGCAGCTTCGCGCGCTTCGAACCAGGAAGCACGCCAACGATGGTTTCGGATGGGGAAGATCGTTTCGTCGACTGCGCGGCGGTGCTCTCGCGCTTACGAGCGAGCGCAAGAAGCAGGTCTCCTGATACGTGGCACTTGTGCCTCCAACGAGCTGGCACGTGCGCCAGCTGGGCTCGCGAACGCAGCACGTATGCACTCGCTAGGTTAGGCCAAAGTACAGCACGTTCGGCGTACAGCACGCAGCGATACCTCAGTCTCCACGCGAGTAGGATGGCAAGCATTTGATCACCTCCGAGGAAGAGCACGACGCCGCGTTGTCGTAGTCGCCGTGCTCGAGCTGCGGGCACTTTCCGTCGCATCAGCCGTGCGACGACGTTCGCGGCGGCTTGTCGCACGACGAAGAACGCGCGACCGAGCAGCAGCAGCCACAGGAATTGGCGCGGCGCTGCGACGCCGTCGATCGCCTTTTGTTTCCCAAGCGCGCTCACTTCCCTCCCGGATGCGTGCGGACAAGGCGCGAGCGCGGCAAAGACTCTGTTGGAGTGCGCGTGTTCGTCGGTGTCTGACGCGTCCTTGATGGCAGTCGCCGCGGCTTGCACCCAGCTGCACACCTCACCCGGCCCGTTCGTCATGATGACAACGTCACCTCGTCTGTGTGCTTTGGTATTTGCGTGCGCCGATGGCGGTCCTTCGTCTAGAGCAAGTGAGGATGAGCCGGCAGGGAACATGATCGCATTCAGAGGATTTGACGAATCAGACAATCCTCGTGACGAACAACGTGCACGCAACACTGCACTGTGTTTTAGTGTGCGTAAAACAAAGGCTGGGCGTATAGCACGGCACCTTCTTAGAACCGAACGCGTATTAACCAGGGCGGGCGTGAAGTGAAAGTGACCCGAACCCGACTGGCGCGTCGCCATAAGAATCCTCCCTCCCAGTTGTCGCTGTTAAAGACGAGACCAACCCAACCCCTGGTCCCTCTCAGCCTCAGAATCAGATGTCCTCTGAGATGTGAGATGGTGTGATTATTCGGGGTTTAATAATTGAGAGGGGATTCGGACCTTCACCACCACCCCCGGGGGCGGAAACAAGTAGTGGGTTCTTCTTCCCGGTAATAAGACGGGTTAGAACCGTTTCTGCGATCGATTTATGTCGATGGCGGGCGATCACTGAACCATCAAGAGGCATGTTCACGCCATTCCGTGCGCGTTTGTGTGCTTATTCCCTCCTCGTTTTACTACTTGTCTTGTGTGGGGGTGCATCTTCTGCTTCGTCGTCCTCGTCATCGTTTGGGGAGCAGTGCACTGCACCTCCTGGTAGTAGTAGTCCCTCGTCGTTATCGGCGGCGGCGTTATCGGCTGACACGCTTGCTCTATGGGGAAACGAATATTTCAAACGGGGGGAATATGCAAAAGCACTCCCGTGCTACCGCAAAGCTTTACTGAAAAATCCAAACCACGAAGCCGCAGCGGCCAACGTGGGACTCGTCGCCGCGGCTAGAGGTGACGGAGACAGCGCAATACAAGCGTGCGAGCCAATCGTAAAGCGGGGGTCACAATATGCACCCGCACACTACTGCCTCGGCCTCGGGTGGCTGACGGAGCAGAAGCCGGTGCAAGCTGTCGTGCACCTCCAAAAAGCGAGAGCGCTTGACGCGAACTTGAACTTGATGGGTGCGCTCGCAGAGGCGGGGAGACAGGCCTCCGCCTTCGCTCTCGACGCCGGCGACGCCGCCGCCGCGGAGCAGTACGCCGCCGCGGCTCTCGACGAGGGCGCGCCTCCCAACGACGACGCGACGAGAAAACGATGGATGGGAGACACGTTGAAGTTTCGAGCTCACGCGTTAAGGCGGTTGGGCAGGCACACGGAGGCGGCAGACGTCTTCAAGGATGCGGCAGCTGCACAGCCACGCGACGTCGAGGCGCTCGCGAATGAAGGACTCGCGAGACTGCACCTTGGCGAGACGGACCGCGCGGTAAGCCGGCTCAAGAAAAGCCTTAAGCTGCGGCCAACCTTTCACAACGCGCGCTGCGCTCTGGCGCGGGCTTACCATCACGGGCGTAAGGAGCCGATGCAAGCTGTTGGCGAATTTCGTCGCGTGCTGCGCAGCGACGCGAATCACACCGACGCCTTTGTCGGGCTGCTAGCCGCGGCAGCGGAGGCTTGCGACTGGAGCACGCGAGAGCTCGACGAACGCCGTGCCATTCGTTGGCTGCACGAAACCTTGGAATCGTCGTCGGCATCGTCGCGTGTTCCAATCACTCCCTTCGATGCGCTCGTCACCACGCCCGCGCCGCCACACATGCATCGCGCGCTCGCAATGCGATACGCGCGCGCCGCTGCGGAGGAGGCGCGTGCGCTGAACGAAAAGGCCGCCACCGGAGGTCAGCGTCGCCGCCTTTCTCGCGGCTCGCCGCTTCGCGTCGCCTACATCACAAGCGACCTCGGCTCGCATCCCGTGGGCCGACTCGTGGCTGGCCTCTTTGCAAGGCACAGCGCGCTCGTGGTTCCCACCATCTTCAGCCTGCGCGCCGCGGACGGTTCACGGTGGCATGCCGAGGCTGTGGCGGGAGTACAGTTGGCGAGGGGTCGCGTGGTTGAGCTTGACAAGGCGGACCATGCTGCGGTGATAAAGTCGATTCTAGAGTTCAAGCCGCACGTGCTCGTCGACCTGATGGGATTCACAGCCGCGTCGAATGCGCTGACGCGCGAGATGGTGGCGGCAAGCCGGCTAGCACCCGTCGGCATTGGCGCGGTTGGATACCCGGGCACGCTCGGTGACGAGCGGAACATGCCGTACGCGCTGCTTGACGCGCGCGTCGCGCCGCCGTCGCTCGTGCATCGTGGATTCGCGGAACGTGCAATCTATCTGCCTCACACGTATCAGGTGAATTCTCACCTCGTCAGCCCCGCACCGCCGTTGGCGAGTCCGGCGACGCGCTCGAGCGAAGGTTTGCCCGAGGACGCGTTTGTGTTTGCTCACTTCAACACGCTGCGCAAGCTGTCGCCCGAGTCGTTCGACCTGTGGGCGGCGATCCTTGCGCGCGTTCCGAACAGCGTACTTTGGCTGCTACGCATGCCCGCCGCCGCGGAAGCGCAGCTGCGCATGGAGGCGACAAGCCGTGGACTTGCACCGGGCAGGGTCGTGTTTGGCGCATTTCGCTCGGGCGACGCGCACGTCGCTCGCTGCGAGCTTGCCGACCTGTTCTTGGACAACACGCGCTACGGCGCGCACACGACGGCGACCGACGCGCTTTGGTCTGGCGTTCCTGTGCTCACGCTGCGTGAGGAGCAGATGCCAAGTCGTGTTGCGGGCAGCCTTATTGAAGCTCTCTGTGAAGACGATGATGTGGAGCCTTGCGACTTGGCAAAAGCACTCATTGCAACGAGTGTACGCGAGTTTGAGGATATGGCTGTGATGTTAGCGACTGGTTAATGTGGTTGTGTTGTATAAAATGTGTAACGTAAGTGTTTATAACACGTTAATTTTAATTATAATAACGTTAATTATAATAATTATAACACGTCATATTACATATAATTACGTGTTACACATAGCAGGCGGATGCGGGACTCAGGCATCGAAAGCGAGGCGGAGACGGACGTATTCCACGCGCGTGTCATCCATGCTTGGGGTGAAGACGCTGACGAGGAAATTGCAGTCTCAACTCCAAGACAGCCCTCTTTCCCACAAATTGGACTCCTCTAGATACTACTCTAGCGGCAGGTAGAGTAGTAAGTGTGACCCTTGAGTCATCGTGTTGATGCACGGTTTGTGGCGATGGCAACGACATCAACGAAAACAAGTCGCAACCGGAGCCCTCACTACGCCAACGAAAGCGCCCTGATAGGGTGATTTAACCTTCGAAATCACCTGCGCCATGAACAAAAACGCGCAGTGAATGGCACCGGTGAATGGGATTGAACGGTGAAAGTGAATGGTGTGAATGGACAACCGCTGGACAGAGTAAAGCACACTTCATTACTGAATGAGGGATCTCAGGTTCGGCGCGCATTTGAGGCTGCTGCCGCCGCCTCACGCTCGACGGTGCTCAAATAGACGGTCCATCCGAGCGCGACGACGTTCACGAACAAAATGCGCACGTCGGAGGGTAGACTGTAGTTGACTGCATTTGCTGGGACCCACACTCTCCAGTTGTTGATGAGCGTCGGCGTGATTCCCCAGGCATTCTCACGCACGCGTGCGTAAGCGCCGTCGACGCCCTCTCCTGATAGCAGGGACATGCCTCCGAAGAAAATGGGCAGAAAGACGAACGGCGTGAACACGACTTGGTCGACGATCACCTTCGGCACGACGTTGTCGTCGAAGGTTGCGTCGAGCATGTCGTAGAATGCGCTGAAGAGCGGCGCGTGCACGGTTGCACCGAAGACGAAGTACCTGGCAACGCGCACGTAGTCGATTTTTTCCGGCGTGGTTTTCGCGGAGTTTGCGACAGTCTGTGCTAACACGTCTGAGATGGCGAAGAGTATGGACGACGTTGCCATTTTTGTCTGCAGCGGGTTAGCTGTTATGGATGCGCGGTACGCGTCCAGCGGCGTGAGATGTGACGAAGCTGCCACGACGACCCCTGCGTCTGCCGCCACCGCCTCCGATATTGTCGAAACTGTTGTTGCGTCATCTGGCACGACGTCTATGGATAAGGTGGCCGAAGCGACGTCCCACAGACTGTGACCTCCTCCTCCCGAGATGAGTCCCAAAGGAAGGTGGTCTTTGATGGCGTGCATGATGCCAGATGCAGATGAGAGAGCGAGATTCCCCAAAGCTAAAGGCCACCCCTCCATGGAAGCCAAGGAAAGCGGAAGTGGAACGGCTCCTGCAACACCACACTTACAACGCCATGAATGTCGTGAGCTCCGATATCTCCGAAAACGATGATGAACCTGATGATGTGAGTGCCTTACAACACGGCCATCATGAGAGAGAGAAGCACGCGCACAGTGCGAAGTGTGAGATCTCACCACACGCACACGCGCACGCATCACCGCGGCAGGTGCCATACTTCTCCTAAAGGTAGAAGAAAACGAAGAATGAAGAATGAGAAACGAAGAATGAAGAATGAAACGTGTCCGACGTGGAGTCCGGAGGCGACTTAGGTAGGCGACTTCCTTCGCTCTCCAACCCCTAATCAAACAAACCCTTCAAATCGGCGATCCAAATTCAATCTCTCAGCGTTCCAATACCTGGTTCAATTTCTCCGTTTTTTCCCAAACCAAATTCCACTTTTAGAAGCCGACTTTTATTAGAAGTGGGTTTCGCGACCACTCACTCCAGTAGAAAATAGTGGGCCCCAGGATTCGCCCCCTGGGGTCTAACCCCCCAGTGCACTCCCAGCCGCTACCACTATAACCCCCAACTCCCGGGTACCATGATGGATCCCCAACTACAAGGGAGGATACGACGAACGGACCAGAGGCAGATAGATCCCGGTGATTTGTGATTTTTGTCTCCCGTCTCCACCACACAAATAAACTAGTTTTGATTGGATCCGCATCCGCATCCGCCATGGCGCCTTGCTCCCGTCCGTCGTCGTCATCCGTACTCCAAGGGAGAAGGTGTCGTACTCCCTCGCATACGTCACGGATACACACACGTCCTTCTCGCTCCTCGTTCTTTCGTGCTTCCTCGTCTTCGTTTCAGGCCTCTACTCGTAATGAAACCGCCTCAGGAGACACGCCTCCTGACTTACCTGTAAAGCAAGGTGCATCGAGGTTCTGGATACCCATACCAGCTTTTCTATGCCTGCTCTTCCAACCAGGAACGTCGAGAAGAACGACGCGTACTGAGCTTGTCAAGGGACAAATATGGGGTTTCGACCAACTGCAGGGTGTGCTGAACGTGCTCGTGAACGTGCGCATGACCGTCGTGCGCATGAAAAACGGTAACCTGCTCGTATACAGCCCGATCGCGCCCACGGAAGAGTGCCTGCAGCTCGTGAGGGAGCTCGGGGGAGAGGTGGAGTACATCATCCTACCCACCACAGCACTCGAGCACAAAATCTACTTCGGGCCATTTGCACGCAAATTTCCCAAAGCCAAGGCATACGCCGCGCCTGGCCAGTGGAGCTTCCCCGTGCCCTTGCCACTCAGCTTCCTCGGACTCGGGTTCAGGCGACTCGACGGAACGCTCACCGACGAAGCGAGCGACTTCCCCTTTGCAGACGAGTTTGACCTCGCGCTGCTCGAGGCGCCACTCGGCATTGGGCCGTACGTCGAGTGCGCGTTCTACCACAAGAGAAGTCGCACGATGCTCCTGGTCGACGCCGCAGTCTGCGTGCCAAACTCACCGCCCACCGTCGCACGAAGCCCGGAGAACGACAGAACGCTGCTCATACGCGCGAGGCAAGACGTGAACGACGGTGCATCTTACCTAGGCGGAATTGTGGACGACTACGACCGAGCGGTGGACCAGGTGCCTCGCACGGATCAGAAGCGGCAGGAAGGGTGGTGGAAGACGGCACTGTTCGCGCTCTTCTTCCAGCCAAGTGATCTCGACTTTGACTTTGTCAAGGCGTTCGTGAACCAGAGCGCGGACTCCGGCTTCGTCTGGCGGGATAGCTACAAGTCGACGTTCCAGAATCTCAGCGAGAAGGTCATCGTCGCGCCGATCCTGCAGGCGCTCGTCTTCAACAAGCGACCAACCACCGTCGCCAACTGGGTGAAGAAGGTGTCAAGCTGGGGATTTGACAAGTTCATTCCTTGCCACTTTGACGCACCTGTCAAGGCGACGGGGCGTGACATCCGTCTCGCCTTTGCTAGCTTCCTCGACGAAGACCTTGCAGACCTTGGCAGCCCTCAACTGTCGAGTGCGCTTGACAACGTCGTGCCGACACGCGCGCTGCGCTCATCGTACAATAAGGATGACATGAAGATCCTAAACACGCTCGACACCATCGTTGTGGCGAGTGGCGTCGTCAAGCTGGAGAAGAAGCAAACAACAAAAGGCGCCAACGTTTAAAAAAAAGCTGAGATCCCTCATTCAGTAATGGAACGCACTTTGCTTTAACCAACGGTCGTCCGTTCATACCATTCATAGTCACATTCAGCCCTTTCAGCGGTGCCATTCAGCAGCGCGTTTTTATACATGGCGCTGGCTTCGAATCTAACTTACTTTCAGGCCGCTTTTCGTATGCGTCCGGCGTGAGAGCTCCACTTGCGCTTGTTGTCGGTGTTGTCGTCGCCACTCAACGCGCTCGATGCAGCGGGGGAACGCAAGGAAGGACTCGCCAAGCTGCTCGAAGCAGAGACTTATGTGGGGGTGGCGCACCAAGCTCGAGGAGGGTGTTCGCTGCGGGAACGCCACAGGTACGCCAAGCAAGGGGAACCTCACAACAAGAAATGAACAATAAATCAGCGGTGTGTGTTGTTTACATTTATACCATAGCTCGCTCGGATCTAAGTGCATCAGATACGACAGGCGCCGTGCGATTGAGCAGAGAGAGCTCAGGTTTGCCCAAAGGGTCGTAGACCGTTTGGAAGCCTCGCAGAGTTTCACCCGCACCAATGCCAAGTGCAGCGTAGCTTCCCGCATCTCGGAGGGACTCCGCGAACCCCGTGCGCTCCGCCGCATCGCCTGAAGTCGCGTGTGTTGGGAAGTACGATTGAGGACCTCCTTCTGGGCCCACAGGGTTCGCCTCGCCATCGCCGTAGGCGGTTGCGTACGCGCGCACGCCGCGCGGGTCGAAGCGCCTGCCGTATCCCATCTCGGCCGACGGGTGTGGCACACCCTCTGCCATGCGCGTCGCAGTCGCCTCCTCCGGGATCGCGACGCCTAGCCGCAGCGGCGTTGTGCCGGGGAACGCGTCGGCACGCTGCCACATGCGCGACGGATCGTCGCGATACTTGGCAGCTTGTCGCTCGAGGCTGTGCACATTCACGCCAAGCCGCTCGCCGTACTCGCCGGGGCAAGGTGCAAATAGATTGCTCTCTGGCATGTGACCACCCGCTATGGGCAGCTGTGTCGGCACGAGTCCGCCGGGATGGCGGCGCGGCTCCATCGTGGGGCGATTGCCTGGTCTCATCGCCTCGTCGGCTATGCTCGTTGCGCCACCTGATCGCAGCTGCCGTTCTTGGTAATCTCCAGCCCCGGGCGCCTTCTGGCTCGAAATGTGCAATCCACCCGTGCTGAGGTGAAGTCCCGACTTCGACACGAGCTGATCCTGCACGATCAACGTCTCGTGCGGCGCGGGGCGTATGTGCAAGCTCGCCGCCGGAGCTTCGTTTGCAGCGCGGCCGGCGTTCGCCGTCTGCCAGTTGGCGACGCGATTTGCGTACTCCTTTGGCCCGTACAGCGTGCCAGGTCCGGGAACGCCGTTGAACTGGTACATCGTCGCCGCATCCCAGTTCACGCCCATCGCCTTCGTGCCCGTGAATGGTAAGCCGATGGTCCGTCCCACGTTCTCCGGCTCGGTGAGATTCGCGCTGAGACCATCGGCAGCTCGGCCAGCTGTCATCACAAGACTTCGCGGGTGCGTCTCTGCGAGCGCGCCGCGTGGCATGCTCGTTCCAGGTAGCGCGCCAAACGGCAGCTTCCCCGGCCGGTAGTGGTCCGGCCCAGGCGTTGCATTTTCCTCCGTGTTCAGCGTGAACCCGCTCACCTCCGCGCCTGACCTCGCGCCTGTCCACTCGCCTCCCGTGCTGACGTCCTTGATGGGACGGAACACCTTGACGCGAAGGTCGCGCGAGTTGATGGACCAGTGCGGGCTTTTCGTCAGGGTGCGCAATTTTGCCGTGTGCGCGCCGTGGTTTAGATTGTGCACGCCGGGCGCCGTCTCCGGGTGCAAGTACGCGGCACCCGACTCGCGTCCGCTCGAAAAGCACGGGTCGAGTCCGTGCCAACCAATTTTCGGTCGGCCCGCGAGTCCAGCTCGCTGGTGCACGAGACTTTCGGCGGGCGCCATGGTCAGCTTGTTGACACCGTCGGCGCCACCAAAGCTGTGGCTAGGCGCACGTACACTTGTGGCGTATCCCAAACTTGTCGCCGGATGGTCTGGAGCTCCACCGTGCAGGCCGAAGGTGGCTGCCTTCCACTCCGACTTTGGAATGCGGCGGTGGTTGTGCTCTGTGTGGCGAAATCCCGTCGTCGAGGGAGCAAGAGCTGCTGTGCTCTTGCTCCACCCAACGACGAAGCTTCTTCCGAAATCCGACGTCGGTGGCTTAAATCCTAGTCTCTGCACGAGTGGCGTGTGGTCGCTGTACACGGTCGCCTTGCGCCCCCATCCTGACTCGCACGCCTTGGCAATGGCGCGTGCAAACTCGTTCATGTCGAGCAGGTCGTCGGCGTTCTTCTTGCCGGCATATTCCACGAGCGCCTCTGCTAAGAGCGCTGCGTTGGGTTCCCAGAGTTGTCGCAAGTCTGGCTCACCCGCCGCGAGTGTCGCGATGTTTTCGACGAGCGCAAGTGCAGAGACCGCCGCAGGTGGCGTCGGCGGTACATGGTGTCGTGGTGTTGTGGTTGTGGAGGCTGCCTGCGACGCGTTGTCGGCCTGACTGCGAGGTGTTAACTTCTGATAAACTTCTTCCCTTACGCGGTGTTCTTCCAACAACTTCGCATATTCTGCTTTCTGCGCGGCGACGAACACCCCTTGAACGCTGACAAGGTTGCGTGGCGTGTCGAGCCAACCACGCAACGCTCGAAGTGCTTCGACGAGTCGGCTTTTCGGGATGTGTTTGGCGTCATTGTCTGAAAGAGCTGAAGCTGAAGTGCGCGCCGTATCTTCACGTTCACGCAGCGCAAGAGGAGCGACACCCGCCGCCACTGCCGCCATATTAGCCAACTATTCTATTAGGATACTTCAAGCGCGAGCACGCACGCACGCACGCACGCACGCACCACCTTAACAGGAAGGTTGAGTGTCTTCTTGAGGTGGCGCCGGCGCAGGTGGGAACCCGTCCGTCCGGTAGTAAAGGTTGGACCTGTTTGGCACGCGTTGTGAATTTAGTCGAAGAGTTAAGTCCAACTTTTTCTGTCTGTTTGGCGGAGGCCGAGTTTTCCGGGTCGCTCTACCTTTTTAAGAAGGGGTTGGCGCCGGCGCCGGTAATAAGGTTAGGGTAAGGTTAGGAGCGCCCATCACAGCGGTATGTAAGAACTACCTTCTCTGGCAACTCGATGGCCGGTCTGGTCCTTCAAGACGCTCGCAGCCTCGCATTTAAGCCGTTCGCCGTGAATACAGGAGTGAGCAAATGACGTCTGGTGGTTGGTAAGTTACGGACCGGTACAGCTTGGTAGTTCTGTTCTGTACACTGAGCAGTGAGTCTACATCTGTAGTGGCAGCCGCAGGTAGTATTCTCGTGTGTTTCTTTCTTCGCCCCGACAGCCCGAGGACGCAAACTCTGTGTTGAGCGACGACTGTTGAACGGGATGCCAACAGCCTCTTTGGGGAAAAATCATGAAGTGTTTTCTACGAGAAGAAATAGGGTACTTGATGGCGCAAGAAAAGGAGCCCTTTCCGAAAGACGAAAGTCTCGAGGTGGAAGACAGACAGGTGGGGGAGAGTGGGTTAGGGTTAGGGCTAGGGTTAGGGTTAGGGTTAGGGTTAAGGTTCGGGTTCGGGTTCGGGTTTCGGGTTTCGTGTTTCGGGTTCCCGTCTGCTCTCCCCCTTTCATTTTTTTCTGTTTTCCCCCTCCCCTCCTCCTTCTCAGGTCCCCGGACCCGGGTCCAGGTGGGTGCGAGCCTCCCCCATGATGGTGGCACACGATGGCATGCGTGTTTTGCTGCTTTCCGTTGAAGAAAGAAAGAAAGAAAGAAAGTGTATGTTTTGTTTTTTAAACATCGAAGAAGTGTCCACCAACCATCTCGAGCATGGCGTCCACCTCGTCGTCGTTCTCCAAACCCAAACTCTCAGGCGTGTCGTCCTCCTTGATGCGATTCCCATCAAACAGGAACTTGACGGAACGCTGCTCGACGCTCTTCTTGCTCGCGTATGCGGCGAATACCTTACCCATCTTCGTGCTCGGCTTCACCTTGAAGAACATCTCGCTGCCATCCTGAGCCTTCACCTTAATCTGTTGAACCGGTCGTCGTTGTTGGTATCGTCGTGGGTTTCGAAGTGTGCGGTCAAAGTCTCGTTAGTTTTTGCGTTTTCGAAAATAAAAGAGCGAATGTGCATCACACGCGATCGCCACACGCACTAAACAGCACCACCAAACCAGTACCACCCAACCATTACGAAAGATTGAAAAACCTGAAAGACCACCACCAAACGTACCTGCAGCTGTCCGTCGTTCGGTGCGTCCGCCATGGTGTGGGTAGCGACACCAAAAAGCTGGGAAAAAGTAAGAATATGTGAGAAATGGAGGGAAAACTACACCCTACACCGAGCAGGCGGAGCAGGCCAACCAAGGGCCAACCCGGAGAGGAGAGGAGAGTTAGGGTTTGGGTCAATCTCTCTCTGGTTAGGGTTTAAGGTTGTTGCACGTTTTTCCCCCGCCCGCTCCAGCCCCGCCCGGGAGAGTTGTGTTCCGATCGGCGCGCGATGGCGTCGAGGCGAAGATCGCGCTCGAGAAGATGTCTTGCACACACACCAGTGCGCGGCCGCCACCCACTTGCTGCAAGGCTCTATGGTTCGCTTGCTCTATGGTTCATGCTGGCACTCACATGTGGCATAATGAGAGTGGGTGCGCTCGTCAAGCTGCCGACGCTGCTCAGCAGTGGAAGCGGCGTGTCGAAGCCGGTGAAGCCCTCATCCGTACCCGGATGCGCGGGAGCGACGAGCGGCGATATCTCACTCGCGCAAATCTTAAGTGAGGTGATCCCGACGAGACATCGCGTGCTCAGCTGGGCGAACAACTCCGACTACCTCGCGGCGTGGACGTCGAACGTGACTTACGACGCGGGGACTGAGGGAGACGAGCAGGAACTTGCCACCGGACGACGGAAACGCCTGCCGTACGACTTTCGAAGCTGTGCCGTGGTTGGAAACGGTGGGATTATGCGCGCCAACGCGCTCGGCAAGGCGGTCGACGCACACACCGCCATCTGGAGGCTCAACCAGGCGCCCACGAAAGGGTACGAGAGGCTTGTGGGCAAGAAGACGCACTTCCGCGTTTTGAATAAGACTTGGCTTGCGAAATACGCGAATAGGATCAACAAGGACTGGCTTCCCTTTGAGCCCGAGCTTACGCTCGTCCCAAGCCGTGGCAATCCGGGAACTGCACGCGGTATGTTCAACATGTACGGCCCGACGGCAGGGCAGCCTCTTCGTCGCAACGTTCGCGTCGCGAACATGCACAGCGCAGTCAGCGCGGCGACGAGCAAAGTAATGCGAGAGTTTCGTAGGCAGGCGAGCTGCAGCCGCGCTCGCAAGACGTTCCACGGCGGCTCGACGCCGAGTGGGGGTATCATGACGGTGTTCATGGCGCTCGCGCTGTGCAAGCGCACGACGGTTTACGGATTCGGGAACGAGCCGGGCGGCAAGTACCAGTACTACCAATTCCTGAATACCGAACGGCCGGGTGGTGACGCCGTTCACTCGTTCGATGCGGAGAAAGCGCTTGTCATGCAGCTGGCGAAGGATGGGTACGTGGAGTTCTGCTCGGACATCAAGTACGGGCGTGGCGTGCACTGCGGCTGCCCCAAGGGCGATAGCTGCGGCGACTCCGCGGCGGCGAGCGTATCTCAGCCCAAGGTACTTTTACGCGAGGCATTGGCTCACGAGGCTAGCCAGCGTGCACGCTTGCGCGGCGTTTCACAGAAAGGACTTTATGCCATCAAAAAGCTTGGCGGATCGCGTGGGCGAAGCGCGGTGGAACAGCTGCACCATTCTGGGACGAACGGCTAAATGTCAAATCGGTCCAGTCGGACCTTGATGACAGTGTAAACTATCATACCTTTATATTCTTTTGAAAAGTGAATACGATTATTGTTGGACGAAAAGTAAAGTACATTCCATTACTAAAATGCAAAAGTAAAACAAACAAAATAAAAAAGTCATGGTTCTGGACTCATAGGAGGGGTCGAGCTGTACGTTTTAGCGGCACCATTTCCAAGCATCGGCTTTGGCTCGCTCGCCGCGCGCGCTGCACGATTTTCCGCCTGTGCCACCCACTGCTGCTTCTGGATATCGTCGCAGCTCGCCTTTCGCACCATAGGCTTACTTGCACCACTGGGAGGTGGCGCCGACGGCGCGCTCGTCGCCAGATTCGGGAAAAATGGGAATGATGCAGGTATGCCTGGTACACCCGCGAATGGAAAGGCAAGTCCAACGGGGTATACGGGTGGATGGGTCATGCCCACCGTTGGCGCTGTGTTGTTGTTGTTGCTGTTGTTGTTGTCGATGGCGGCAACAATGTCGTGGATGGTGGCTGTGCCTGTGGTGGTGGCGGTGCCAGCGTTGCTTGTGCTGCCATCAACGCCTGGAGGAGGCACAAGCATCCGCTTTCTTGGGACCCACTCGGGCGCCATGCTAGGTGCACCACCACCAGGCAGAGCCGCCATGACAACGTCGTTTGTCGGAACGAGCCGAGGAGAACTCATTGGCGGCGTCGACGGATCCCATTTAGGCGCACCATTTGTGACGTCAGGTGCAGTCGTCCCCGCCGCCGGTGTCGACGCCATGCCGCCCCACGTCACAGCGCTGTTGTTTGCTGCCGCCGCTGCGGCTGCAGCAGCTACAGCTGCTGAAAAGTCCTTCACAGCGGGCGTTTCCCCCTTTAGTTCGGCACTGCCCGTCGGATTTGGCGCCGATACCGCGGCAGTCGCCGCCATCACCATGGCAGCCGTCGCGTCGCGCATCGCCTCGACGCTGCTGGATGTCACTGCTGGCCTCTGCTGCTCGATGGCGGCAAATCGTGATCGCCGCTTCGACACGCCCTTGATGCGCAGAAAGTGTTTCTGCGCGTGGCTCGCCACCTGCGTGGGTGTTCGCGTCGGGACGAAGTACCTGCTCACTGCACGCCAGTTGCCCTTCCCGAGCTTGTCAAGTCCGTCGAGGAACTGCAGATGTTCGTGCTCCGTCCACGGCACACCCTTGTGTTTGGTGGCTGAGACATCCGCTCGATTGTGAGCAAGAGGTTCCACGGGTGCGCCCGCCCCATTCGTCATCAGAGCACCCATCGCAGCGCGTTGCGCCGCACCGGGCGAATGCTGAGATGCCTGGAATGCACCTGCGGACGTTCCATCGCCTCCAAGAAGGTTGTGAGCTACCGTCCCATCCGTTCGAATGCGCGGCGGGAGCACAAATCCTGGCGGCGTTGGCGTGATTACGTTCGCGTCCGTGCGCATGCGCGGTGGAATCCACGACGGCGCTAACGACGACGATGGGTCAGTGTTGTTGTTGCCATTAGCTGAAGCTGCTGTTGCTGCGGAAATGTTCTGATGCTGTATGAATGCGGACGACGACGAGACGCCTGGAGCTGAGCCCCCCGCCATGTATCCTGGCGGCGGTGCTGATGGCGGTCCTGGCATCGTCGCTCCCGCTGCTGTCGAGTTGTGAGTTGCATTTGCTGCCGTGATGCCAGTGCCAAACCCAGGTGGTGGTGGAGGTCGTGCGAGCACGGGCGGCGGCGGTGGCGGTGGTGGATGCTTGGGCTCCGGGTGCGGACTGTGGTGGTGCATCGATGACGCGGCGGTGACTGACATGGTCGGCGCTGTCGCTTTCGTCGCCATAGCCGCCGCGGCGATTGCTGCTGCCGTCGCGGTCAAAGGCGTGGGCGCCATTGAGAAGTCGTGCAGAAATGCGGAAGGTGCAAAGCGCGTCGAAACGGAAGACGCGTCGCGAAAACGCGGAGGAAGACACGCGAAAGAAACACGTGCCCGGGGTTGAGCGGTAAGGCTTTCTCGGTGCGAACACGTGCGAAAACTCCGATATCGAAGACGCGTCAGCAAATATTAACCAGTTGTTCCAAATTCCACCAAGGGAATCGATTCGACACCTCTGAGAGTCAGAATTAATCAGGTTCAAATGTCAAATGCAAGAAGGTTTATTCGTCCCGTTCTTTTCCTCTGCTCTGTGGTGCTTTTTTTTCTCTGTGCTGTGCAGTGCAGTGCAGTGCAAAAAAGAATTTAATTTTTTTTCGATTTGCTGCGCTGCGCTACGTGTGTTGCAATGGCTGCTGCTCCCAATGCGCAATGCTGCTTGCTTGCTGCCCTTTCCCTTTCTCGACTTGTCGTGAAGTGAAATGCTGCTCACAATGTTGAGTAATGCAAACGAGTGTCACAATGCTGTACAAGCAGGCTCGAGATGACGGTTTGATGCCAAGAGTGTTCGATGAAATGCGTCTTCTGTGCAGTTCCTTCAAGCTCAAGAGTGAATTCGGACCAAAACGTGTGCGGCCAGAAGCGAAACACGCACTCTCTTACGAGAGTATGCCCCAACGACCAAGAGAAATGAGAGTTAGCGCGAAAGAGTGCGCTGTGCAGATGTTACGACGAACGGTGACGGTCTGAGCTTACGAAACGAAGAGTGAAGAATGCGGCTTGCTTTTGGTACTGCAATGCGTTGGAATGATTGTGGTTCGAAGTCCACAAGTTAAGGCTTACCTCTCCGGAAGAAGACTCGCCCAAAAACGAAGAGACGGTGAAACTAAAAACTCGAAATGGAACAATGAAACCTTGCAAAATGCACACTGCACTGCGAGAGACACAACACGGTGGTTTCCTCTGGTTACCTTATAATGTAATGTGTATATGGCCACGTATCTCTATGCAATTCCGTGTTCTTCAGACTTCAGACTTCAGACTTCAGACTTCCGACGGGAAGAATTCAAAAGGGAAACGAACGAATGCAGCCCGCCCGCGGACGAGGCTGAAGATGAAGATGAAGTCGAAGATGTCGGCCAACAAGCTGTAAAGTTCGTTGGCTTCGAAGGACCCTCCCTCCTCGCCGAAGTTCTTCTTCTTTTTCCACCTAGGAGTGTGTTGCGAAAGACGCGGTATTCCTCTCCTTTTCCGAAAACCCCTCCACCTCAAAGGCCCATCGTGGAAGGCGTGGAGCCTCGAGGCATTTTTCACCGTAGGAATAATTAATTGGCGTGAAGTGAACGACCAAGAGCTTCCTTCCGGAACCACGTGCTCGCCCTCATGCTCACCCTCGTGCTCATGCTCACCCTCGTGCTCACTCTCATCGAACATTCTTCGCTCCAAAGGCCTTCCCTTCCCTTCCCGCGGGTCCCATTATTCCCATAGGGGCACATCAACTGACCTGTCATTCTATTTTCGCATTTTCTGTCCTCCGTCAGTTGGCAAGCGCGTCAACGTCATGCCAAAATGGAAGCGCGTCAGACGGAGGCTGCACTTTTTCTTTATCGCAAGGCGCATGCCAAATTCCATTTCTCGCCAAACAAAAAATTAGCGCGCGCACCTTTTTCGTTCCAAACACGAACCTCCCTCTGGAATTCATCGCGTAGGTTTGCACCCGTTTATTCTGTCCATGCGAAGGAATTTCCCACCCAAGACACGTAGAAAAGAGACGAAAACACGAACCTTTCTGCACTTCAACGGGACACATCAGGCCGACGCAAACCATCGAAAAAGAAAGGGAATTTCTCGAGGTTTGAGGGCCATCTCATGCAGCCTCTCTGCGAGCCATACAACGGGAATCTCCACGACGTCCATCTTGCCACGTGCACACGTCGGCCGCGGTCCGTAGAAGGTCCGATTTTGTCATTTTTTTCCAGTGCCAGAAATGTAGGGGGGGATACCGGTTTTTTCTCAACCATTCCAGCCTGGAAATGCTGGTGGAAATGTCCGTCGCCTTTCACCTTTTTTTTAACGAAAAAAACCCGCGTTAAGGTTGAAAATAAAAATCGTGATGTATGTATGTAAGACTTATTATTTACTGGTATGTAAGTTGTAATATTATTCTGACATATTACTTATTATTGTTCAAAGAAAGAATGAATGAACGAAAGAATGAAAGAATTGTTCAAGAACTCGCGCACATTTCCGATGTGCTTCGATTGATCTTACGCGAACCAAGCGATGCACATCGCCTGGAACAGCGGCATGGTGGCGAACATGATGGTTCCCGGGATCATCTCGCGCAAACAAGCGTGCTTGAGTCCCGCGTACAGACCCCACGCGCCTGAAGGGCCAGAGAAGACGCGACGGGCGGCATAGAGCATGTCACGCAAAGGTGTGAGGAAATCGTGCCACAGAGGAGCCGGCTTTTGGTCCGAGTGACCCTTCGTATCGAATTCGCTGTTTTGCTCACTCCCACCACTCCCACCGGTGTTGGCGCTGGTCATGACAATCGCCTTGATGACGTGGAGAGGGTTCGCCACGGTCACCGCGACGATGCCCGCCACGGCACCAAGCGTGCCGCTGACGGCTGCGCTGGCGAGAGGCGAAGCCACCGGGTCTGGCATGTAGGTGCCCATGTAAATTGTAAACGCGTGGTACGCCGCAAAGTGCGTGCCCGTCTGCACGATGTTCGAGCAGTTGACGATGAAGTGGCTCCACAGAGCGGTGAGGGTGGAGAACAGAGGTGCGACAGTCGCGCCGGTGAACACGCTCGCCATGAAGCGCGTCTTGCGCACCTCCAGAGGCGTGTTCAGTGCGATGGAACACGCGGCGGCCGCCACCGTGCGCACGATGAGCGGTAGGCCCGACGCCACTTTCTCCGACGCGGCGAAGTAGCCTGTGTTCGCCATGAGACCGCTCAGCATGCACCATGCCCACCCGCGAGGCGTCATTCCCCATAATCGAATGTTGGATGCGCGGCTCTTCGCGCCTCCTGCACGCACCTGCGCGGCGATCTGCCTGCACTCGAGCGGGTAGCTGAAGAAGGTGGCGAGTAAGCCGGACATGACGCCGCCGACGACGCGCGTGATTTTCGTGCCAGCCTCCTGTGCGACCGCGCCGTTGCCTTCTGCGGCGAGCGCGGGCGTGGCGTCGCCGCTCAGGAACCACATCGCGAGCGCGAACATTCCCGTTACCCACACGATGCGCGGCATCACGCTTCGCCTGACTTGTTCGGAGCGCGACGTATTTTTCATGGCGACGACGTTGTTAATGCTCACAGTTTCGCGTTCGACACCGACACCGGCACCGGCGTGTGTAGCTGTTATGTGCACCCCCTTCTCCGATACCGCCTCTTCGGGTTCGTTCGAAAACGAAGCAGAAGCGGGCGCGATGTTGTCCCGGCGGTAGTGCGCCCGTGCGCCCGGTAGAACGCCCCCCAGCCTATTTTGATTAGTATTGCAAGTCATCATAAAATCACCAAAGCCGCCTGTGGATCCCCTTTTTGAAACAGACATCAGTGACGACGACGCATGAATACCAACAGGAGAGAGAGGACGCCGACGACAAACCTTATTAGAGAAGGAGCGTGACGCCGATGATGAACCACCACAGGAAGCAGAAGCAGAAGCAGAGGATGAAGTTCTACCTTTCCCACTAACAAGAACAAGACGAGGGGAAGCCATGTGACACAAATGTATCACCAACTACCACCACACACACAGTCAGTGACGGCGATCACTACGGAGCAGGCGTATGTGTGCGTGATGCGACCGATGACAAGTCTCAAAAGCCGCGGGAAGGGAAGGGAGGGGAAGGGAGGGGGCCCGCGTGCGTTTTCTGCGGGCCCTTAAAAAAATACGTACAACGGTTGAAAAAAGCACCCAACCGGCCGGCGGAAAGATTGAAAAAAGCAGCGGGAGAAAGTTAGAAAGTTGGGGTTTCAAATATCTTTTTTTCATCCTAAGGTTAGTTGGGAATTGCCTGCAGGGGGTGAGCTCTCACTCGACGTTTGGCGACCAAACCACGTTGGCCTCCCTAAAACGTTTAGAAAAATATCATAATATCTCATTCTAGCGGTTAGGGTTTGGGTTAGGAAAACGGGTATTACCCCTTACTCGTCCTCTTGATTATTATCTGGCACACCTTTCTGAGTACGGTAGCGGTGGCTTGCCGGGTACTGTATGTACTGTAAACTTTAAACAACTCGGTATGTATCGATAGTCTAAGTACGTGCTTGCGTCAATCAAGGCAGGCTATCAAAACCGCGGGAACTTGAAGAGCTTCTTGTACTTACTCGTAGTATGATCAACTTACATATGTACTGTACATACAGCAGACTACTGTACCATAAATTACTTAGATAATAAAACACTACAGTATGTACAGTAAATAAATGTGTGTACAGTACAGTAAGTTAAGGTTAGGTTAAGGTTAGGTTAAGAAGTGTAACTAATGTGATGTAATAAAACAAGAAACTTCAACGTAGTAGTAGTCAATCCAATCAATCCAATCAATCCATGTTCAACGTCAACGTACGTCAATAGTATGTACGTCAATACTACGAATTCGTCGCCAGAAGGCCGCAGTACGCCTTCGCAAAGAGGCCAGCCTCCTCGCTGCGTCCGACGCTCATCGCAAAACGCACGCGCTCGCGCTCGCTTCCCAGAACGATCGTCAAGCCGCGCGGCGTAGTCGCCCAGCTCACGACGTCGCGGTACGGGAAACTCACAACCTCCTGCTTGCTCTGCGGATCCACGACGAAAAAGCCCCTCTCGTTCACAGCCAGCAGCGCGGGATTCGGAACGTCTGAGCTCATGTTCTCAGGACTCACCTGGTAGAACATCGAGCCGTACAGAGAGCAAGCGTTGCGAACGCCGCGAACGTAACGTGACATCGCCTCGTGCGCAGTCATGCTGCGGCACGCCGCGAGACTTCGTGTGACGTGCTCCTCCCACTCCAGCGGGGACATCACGTTCACGCACGTTCCAGGAACGTGAGAAATCGCGTCGTTCACCACGTAGCCGGGAGGGGGCGCTCTCGCGCCAAGCGTCGCGCGCGCGTGGAGGCCAGCTAGCACCACCGCACTCGAGTGGTCTGGCTTGAGGTGCGAGCAAACACCCTTAGCCGCCTGGTAGAAGCACAGCTCCGTCAGCACGGCGTCATCCTGCGACGCCGCCTCCTCCGAGCTCGACACGAACAGCACCTTGCAGAAGTGAAGCTGAAACACGAGAGATCCGCCGCACGCGGATGCCGACAGGCTCGCGTTGTTCCATCGTGAAAATGTCTGTGACAGCGACTCGCGCTCTTGGAGAACGCGCGGCTCAACCTCGTCGAACTGTCCAATGCCGCCCGAGCTCTCGCACGTTTCCACGAGAGCAAAGTGAGGAAGCAGCGCCTTCAGACCGAGCAGCTCGGCAATGGCACGCGCAACGTCAGTCGCGGTCGTCGCGTCGTCGATGCCCACGCGACGGTGCGAGCCGTCGGGAAGGTGCACCTTCGCCTCGCTCAGGCTGTAAGGCTGCGACATGCCCGCGGGAATGCTCGCTTCCAGCGCTCGCTCGAGCGCAAGCAGCCACGTGTCGCGCACCGAAGCGGACTCCGCGGCAAGGTCGACGATGCGACGTGGCGATGCGAGCGTGAACCGGCTCAACGTGCTCAGAGGCGCGGACTCAATCGCCACACGACCCCCGGAGAGCGGGTCCATCACACTATTGCTCGGCATAGGAATCACGTAGCTGACGTCGGGCACAGAAGCAACCATGCCCTTCAGAGGCAGCTCGCCCTTCAGCATCGCACAGTCCGCATCCTCGTAGTATCGAAGGCAGTGAGGGAAAAGCTGGAAGTATCGCACGCGCCAGACACCCTGCGACCGACCCTGCTTGCTTAACCAACCCTCGAGCAGTGGCGCGACGGCAGGTGCCGCACCGGGACGGCCGTCGGGAGACACGGGTGAGCCAAACGCGCCGGGCGTGCCAAGCGATGCCGGCGTTGGTGTAAAACCGCTCCCGCCGTACGGCATGGGAGATGGTGGCATCGCAGCCATAGGCGTATCGTACGTGCCCGAGATGAGGCCCGTACCTGGAGTTACGGGAGAAGGGGGTACAGCACCACCTCCCATCTTGCCCGGCGAAGGCAATGCATCCCAGTGACCTGGCATCGGCGCCGTAAGCGCCGCCTCACGCTCTGCGTCGATGCGACTTGCCCATGCCCACATCGACTCCTCCGATGCCGCGCCGAGAAGGACGGTGCGCGTGGTTGACGACCCAGCGTACCCGATCCGCAGCTCAAGTAGGTACGGGTAGCTGGCGTAGCACGCCGAACGCCCGCGTGCGGGCACGCCGGAGACGCTTGCCGTGCAGCTAGAAATGCGGTACTCGCCTCGAAGCTCGGCGTAACCCGCGTCGGCATAGCACGTCAGCCGTCCATGGCTGAGAACAAAGTACCGGCGGCGCCATCCGCTCACCATGTACGTCCTCTCGTTGCCCAGCGAGATGGCCATCGCTCGATCGCGGATAGCGCTTGCCGCGGCAGGACTGGCGGAGCCGATGCCGAGCGGCGCGCCGCCGGGGCAACCATCGGGGATTTTCGCCATCGCCAGCCACCCCTCGCGTGCAACGCCGGGACGCGCTGCGACCCGAGCGGCGCGCTCAATGTCCGTGCGCCAAGCGAAGGCATCGTCCTCGTGCGCAACGCCAATAAACTCCTCGCGTATTGCGGCGCCTTTGTCGGCACCAGGAGTGCCAGCCATGGCAGCCATGCCCTCAGGACCAAATTTCGTGAACATGCGAAGCACGCGCAGGGACATCGCGGGTACACCGTCACCGCCGGCAAGCTGCGGCGTCGTCGACGGAAAGTCCACCACTCCTCCTCCTCGCGCCGAAATGGGAGTCAGGATAGCGTGGCCGTCATCCTCATCGTACGCCAGAGTACGCACGTGCTCGAGTCCCAATCCAGGTCCTGGTGTTCCCGGCGGCAGGCCTGGGTCATCCACAATCACGCGCTCGCGACCAAGCGCCTCGCACGAGATGCCATTCAACGGCAATCGCGCCTGCTGCTCGTCTAGCCCGGAGCCGGCGAAAAAGTGCACGTCGCTAGACGTGAGTACCGTCCAAACGCGCTTCCAAGCACCCGTCTCAGTTCGCCTGTAAGCCCAGCCTTGGCGCAGGCATGCCCTGCCGTGAACGTCAGGAGCTCCCATCGCACGCAGTCTATCAGCAAGTGCCTGGTGCTCAGTGCTGAGCACCGTGTCTAGATCTCGGAACCAGCGCGCCGCTTCCGAGCGCGTGTCCGCGCTCATCACCAGTGTTTTGCCATCCTCCGTTAGCCCGATCCAGTTGTCGTGTTTAGCCGCCCCACCTGGTGGTAGGCTGCCCGGCATTCCATGGCCGCCGCGTGGCAGGGCAACCACAGGACTGCGGCGCACAGCACAGCTCGCAGTCAGCACCATCTCGCCACGCAGCGAAGTGCACGTTTCGTCCATATACCATGCAAGCCTGGTGTCGCGAAGGCTGAAAAATCGCCGCTTCCACCCGGCACGACCACCTCGCCCGCTCTGGCGCCATAGCCAGCCCATGCGCACCACCGCCGCGGCTGCGCCACATCCAGGCGCCAGCGCACGAGACCTTTCACCTTTGAGCGCAGTCATCCAATCGCCTCGATTTGCGTCAGTTGCAGCTGCAAGTCGGATCGTGCGCCCCGTCGAGCGAAGACTGAACACGTGCTGGTACGTCGGATCAGGACGCGTGCCACGCGTGTCTTCGACGACATCAACATTTCGCAGGCTCACCTCGCTGCGCATCTCGGAGCAATCGCCGCCGTTGAAAAACAGTAGGCGGCCAACCGTGAGCACGCAGTAGCGAAGCCGCCATGCGTCGGAAGATCCTCCAGGATTCACACCACCGCTCGCACCCTCCTTCAGCAGCCACCCAACCTTCAGCGGCTGGAGATGCTCGAGCGGTGGCGGTGCACGTGCGTCAGATAGGAACTCGCCAATCTGCACATCGAGCATATCCGCATCCACACGAGGCTGCGATTGCGTGGGCGTTGTTGCCGCTGCTTGACTTGCCGCCGCGTGGCCAGCGTCGATGTCCTTGCCAAGTTTGGAGTCCTTGCCGAAGATTTTCATGCAACGTTCGCGGATGTTTTCCTTGCCGTCGACAGGATTCATGCGATTCTTCTTGAGTTCCGTGTCAAATGCATCCCATCCCGTCGCGTCGGGCTCCAGCACACCACCCGCTGCTCGCTTTGACGCACGGTCGAGAAGCTGCCGAAGTCGCCTTACGAATCGGACGCAGTACATAGCCTCCTTCCAGCAAAGGCGTGCGAGGCGTGCGAGCGCCTTGGCGCGGTCTTTTTTGCGAGCTTTCACGAATCGGCGGCGATCCATCGCACCACGCGCTTTGTGCTGCATTAGGCGAATCGCCTTCGTAGCCTTCTTGAAAAACTGCCTGGCGTAATATCTTCGGAAATATTTCTGGATCACTATGGCGCACTTCGTCTTGATCTTCTCGAGCTCGAGCTCGAGCTCCTGCAGTCCACTACTCGTCTTAAAAAATATCTTCGTGTTTCCCGTGGTGTAGGTCGACGGGTCAATGTTGAATTTCGCTAGGATGCTCCGCGCCCCTTGCTTTCCTGGTGGAACGGACCGGTCCGACATGAGCACCTTGAAGCGCTGGCAGAAGTCCACGTAGTCCATACGGCCAGCATAGCCCGCCTTACGAATCTGGATGCTCTCGAGCACGCCGCTGTATCGCAGCTGCTCCATGACCATCGCACCCTTGAAAGAGCCGTCGGAAGAGCGGGACAACTTTTCTGCGTTGGGCTTTATCGTGCGCACGTAATGCGGCGTAGACGCGTTCAGCGTGCTCATGAGGCTTGTCAACTGCTCCTTGAACTGGTTCGCGACGAATGCACCGCTTTTACCCGCGGCGAGCATCTCCATGCGCTCTTGGAAGCTCACCGCGAACACCTCCTTGAGCAGAGACTCGTCCGTTGCTAAGATCACGCCGAGTAAATCGTTGCTGAGCGTGTCGCGGTTTTTATCGAGGAATTCGACACAGTCGTACTGCACCTCGCCTGCAAAGTGGTGCACGATGAACGCTCCCGGGTTCGTGCGAGCGATGAAAAAGTGAGGCCGTTTGTCTAGGGTGGTACGAAGCTTCTGCGCCAGGCTCATGTCCGTCCCCTGGCGTAGCCTGCTCTCCTCCTGCAGAAGCGCAACGATGCCTGGCGGCTTCGTGGTCTCGATGAGGTCCAAGCAAGCCTGGTTGTCCTTAAAGTCAACCCAGTCGATGCCAACTCCCTCTCGCTTGTACTCATCCTGCTCGAGCTTGAAGTAGTAGTTCACGAATTGCTGCTGCAGCTTCTCGTTGGTCCAGTTGATGCACAGTTGCTCGAAACCGTTCTTCTTGAAGCACTCGAATCCAAAGATGTCGAGCACGCCGATGCTCTTCTTGCACTTGCTCGACCCGTCGATGTTCTGGTTGATGCGTGTGACGAGCCAGTCGAACAGGCCGCTGTAGAGAGACTTGGCGAGCGCATCCGTGTTGTCTTTCGCCGCCTGCGCGGAGAGTGGGATGGTGTAGGCTGAGCTTGCTCGCCCTCCACCGGAACGTCCCGCCTGCATGGTACGCGATACCAGCGCGCCGCTCAGCCGGCCGGCGTCAACCGCCATTAGGCTGGCCACGTTCGAGAGAGTGTATTTGGAAGACGCGCTCACACTCGAGCCGTCGCCCTCGGCGTCGAACTTCACGTTGCTCAGGTGCAGGATGGCGGCTAGAAGGCGCATGCACCCCTTCTGGTCGTTCGGGCTGATTCCAAGCGTGGTCATCGCCGTGCGCATGATGCGGTACTCCTCCACGTCGTCCATGCCCGCCACCGTGAGGCATCCCGACTGCGACGTGTACGCAAACGCGCGCGCACCTCCGGCGGGCAGGAAGAGCTCCGCGCGCTCCTCGTCGGATGCGCCCTCGGAGAGCTGGTACAGCACGTGGTACGCCCTCTCGTCGTTCGCGGGCGCAACCACGCGCGACTTCTCGAGCAGGTACTTGATTACGGTGGCACCGACGATGGTACCACTGCTGTCGAACTGCACGTGGAAGTACTTTCCAAAGCGGCTGCTGTTGTCGTTTCTCACCGTCTTGGCGTTGCCGAACGCCTCCAGCACAGGATTTGCGTCTAGAATTCGCTGCTGCACGCCGCTGACGGCGCTGTTACGCCGTCCTCCCGGAGCGTTCTGCGTTCCACCTGCGGTCGCTCGCGTGGTGAGATACGCGAGCACGATTTTCGTCGCCTCCGTTTTGCCCGCGCCTGACTCTCCTGATATTAGCACGCTCTGTGGCACGCCGTCCGTCTCGAGGTTGACGTACGCCCGGTCAGCGACTGCGTACAGGTGCGGTCTCTTGAGCATGCCTGCTCTGTATCCTTGCCTGAGTTCGTGTGTGTATATGGGCAGCATGACAAACGGGTTGACGGAGATGAGGATGGGTCCGACGAATGTGTATATTTGGTCTCGAAAGTACCGGCTTGCGACGTTCTCCTGCAGCGCGCCTTCGTGAAGGACGTCGAGGTTGGTCATGTCCTCGATGCCTTCTGGTGCTGACACGGATGCGGCCAGGACGTGGTCGACATCGTACGGGACTGTTGTGTTGGCGGTTGACTGCGAGTTTGTGTTCCACGCCTGCGTCGTTGGTCTACACGAGGCTTTCGTCCCAACGACGATTTCGAGCACACCCGGTTCCCACGATCCTGACTTGTCAAGGAAGTATATGCGCGCTCCGACGGGTACGGTCGCCGGTTCCGAGAGATCTTTTTTAGAGTTCTTAAGGTTAGGCGGCATGTCTACAATTAAGATTCCAAAAAGACCTGCTGTACTTGCACGTTGAAAAGAATACAATGAGCGAAATCAAAAGTGTGTACAGTAAGCCAACAACAACAACACCAGCAGCTACTGTACGCCGAAAGTTGGGAGACACGCAAGCCGCTGTAATAATAAATATTAGACTCTGACTCGGACTCTGCTCTGGCTGTGTGCGAGATAGGGACTTGCGACAACTTGCTTTACATAAACGTCGTTCGCCGCTAAGATACTGTGCCAAATAGTTGGTACTTACCAGGTAGTTAACTGGTGCGCACGTTACATACACGGTTTTTACTTTTTTTACCATCACACAGACAACACAGACAACAACAGAGGCTCCCAGAGGCTGGCTGCAGCGTTCGTTCGTGCTTTGCGTTCGTGGAGCAGATCCATAATTGTCTTTTGTACTGGAGGAGAACGTTTGCACAACTTGACCAGGGGAGCAGCTCTTGAGCCGTCTTTGAGGAGTCTGTCGCTGCGCTGTGGAAAAGCGATCACGTATTCACGTCAAGTTTACCCTATGTTACAGAAGGTTTGTCGCGGGTGCACGACGAGCAGCAGCAGCACGACGTGACGCCGACGAGCAGCAGGCAGCAGCAGCACGACGACGAGATGAAGCACGTACATAAAATAAACTTTATGCACAGCTTTACGAAACCTTTACGAGACGCATATGTACATACATTCTTTTTATTTGACCACGTGAAGTATCGTAGTTTTATAACTACTTTTTACTGTACCGTATGCTGTATGCATGCTCGTCGTCGTCGTCGTCGTGCTGCTCGTCGTCGTGCTGCTCGTCACGACGTCGTGCCATGCGTGATTTGTTCTTCCACGTGCATCGTCTTTGCAATGTGGTCAAGTTACTCTCGTCTCGGCCAAGTACATACGACCATGGTGTTCCTGAAGACGAACTTGGGCTGTGCTGTGCTGTGCTGTGCTTTGTTGTGCTGTGTGCTCTCACCAAGGACGTGAAGTTAAAATCACCTGGTCAATATTATTGCCAAGTTGCCAACACGTGAGTGAGTGAGTGTGTGAGTGTGCGGTGTGTGTGCGGTGTGTGCGCGGTGTGCGTGTGTCCATCTTGATTCGTTTCAGGGGAACGAACGAACATCTTCATCTTCATTATCATTATCATTATCATTTTTCCGCACTTTGTCTGATATATATATATATATATATATATGGCGCGCTCGTTCTTTTACAGCGGTTCCGGCCGAATTCCGGAGAAAATGGGAAGCGTTTCCCTGACGAACTGCTACGACGTGCCGTACAGCGAAGCTGTCAAGCAACTCAACATCAAGGAAAGCAAGTGGACGAAGGAGTTTCTACACCAAGCCAGAGAAATACACGAGACGCGGGAAGCGGAGCAGAAGAAAAACAACTACGGACCCAGTGCAGCGTTGAGACAAAAACTCGAACAGTCGTCAAACGAACAACTCGGGGACGAACTCGCGCCGTGGGGGAAGAAACTCAAGTGCAGCGCAGTGAGCGGGAGCGAATGCCGCGAGTACAACAAGGCGGAAGCTGACCGACAGAGGAGCTTCTCAAGGCAAAAAATGGTCGAGGACTGCGACAGCGGAGAGACGCTCATCAAAGACTGCTTCGTGACGTCGAAGAACCGGCAAGTCACAGGAAAGATTGGAGCAAGCCGGACGGAGGCTTACATGCAGTACCTCGAGGATAAGCACAAGGAGTTCAGACGCGCCGGAAAGGCGAGCGACGCGCTGCCATCCACGTGAAAAAAACCACCGCGCGTCTTGACGGCAGTGCAGTAAGTGTAATCAGTGTGCGAGACTTAATTTTTTGACGAGAGAAAAAAAAGGCAAACTAAACCTTACATGAACTTACTTACGTCTACTGCCCTTCTTGCGCGCAGGGGTTGACGCAGACGTCTGCGAGTTGAAGTCGAGCGACGGAATCGACAGAGGCGCAGGA
Source organism: Pycnococcus provasolii (assembly GCA_938743325.2). Classification (NCBI taxonomy): domain Eukaryota; kingdom Viridiplantae; phylum Chlorophyta; class Pseudoscourfieldiophyceae; order Pseudoscourfieldiales; family Pycnococcaceae; genus Pycnococcus; species Pycnococcus provasolii. The sequence continues at coordinate 234,738 of OW568886.1, forward strand.
GCCGCGCCACCGAGCAACCCGGCCGACGCTGGCGCTGGCGCCGGCGCCGGCGTCGTGAAGAAATTGGGTTGAGTCGTCGCAGGCGCAAGACTGGGCGTCGCTGTCGATGGCGCTGGCACCGACACCGCGGGAGCCGCGGAGGTTGGCGTAGCATTTGCCACGGAAGCCGGCGCCGGCGCATATCCAGGCGTCGTCGCAGGCGGAACTGGCGGAGCTGCTGCCGCTCGTCGTGCAGCCTCCTCCGCAAGCTGCTCCGCGCGTTCCGTCGCTGCGTAGGCACTGGCGTGCGCTGCGTCCGAGGCACGCAGCGCGGACACGGCTCGCCGCGCACCCTCGACCGTCGCCGCGACGTGCACCAACATTTCGCTGCTCTGTCGCAACGCAGACGCAAAGCTTGGCACATCTTTCGATGCGGCGGTAGAGTTCGTGTTGCGGTTCGCCGCCGCCGCCGCCGCTCCCACCTCGCTTTCTACGCGCTCAAGCGCAAACGCGCACCGACTTGTAACGCCCTCCAGCCTCGCCACCTCCTCTACGAGCCAGTCGCCGGCGACTGCGCGCTCGCTGTACCCTTCTGGCGGCACGCCGCCCACGCCTCCGCCTGCCGCGGCGCTCGCCGCGGCGCGAATGCCGTCGCGACGCTGCTGCGCGCGCGTAAGCGTTCGCAGCACGGCATCCGTCGCACGCTGTGCCGCAATGACGGTCCCCGCGATGGTGGACGCGTCTCCTGCATCCGCCTCGAGCTGATGCCGCAGCGTCGCGAGCGCTGCGGTTGCGGATGCCGTGCTCGCCTCAGCTTGCTTCTGCCGCTCGGAGAGAGCTTCGTGTGTGAGTCGCTCAGACTTGTTCAGCACGCTCGACGAGTCTCGTACGTTCAGAACCTTCGACTCGAGCTGCAGCAGAGTCTGCTTCGATTCTTCGGACAGCTCGCCGAAGTGCGTTTGATACGTCGCCGGTCGATTGTCTCGCGTGGTAAGGTTGACACGCAGCGCTTGGCTAGGAGCCTGCTGTCCTGCTGGCGCTCCGAACAGCCCGCCGCCCGCAGCGGGCGCCGGCGCCCCGAATAGCCCGCCGCCGCCCACCGCTGGTGCAGCAGGCGCGCCGAATAGCCCGCCACCCGTGGCTGGCGTCGCGGCAGGCGCACCGAACATCCCACCACCCGTGGCTGGCGTCGTCGCCGGCGCACCGAACAGCCCACCACCCGTCGGCGGCGTCGTCGCCGGCGCACCGAAGAGCCCATTTCCCATCGCCCCTGGCATCGCAGGTGCAGGGTGCGCTCCACCAAAGAGATTCGCACCCGCAGGAGCACCAGACGCAGGAGGAGCACCAAACGGATTCAAAGCAGGAGCAGAAGTAGGAGGAGGAGCACCTCCAAACGGATTCAAAGCAGGAGCAGAAGTAGGAGGAGCACCAAACATGCCACCCGCAGGCGCAGGTTGTGTGTGTCCGCCGCCAAACAGCGCCATGAAAAAGCCGAGAGAGAAATCCGTGCTCCGAATCCGAAAAACCAGAAAAGAAGGGCGGGAGAAAACCCTAACCCTAACGTAACCCTAACCCTAACCAGTTACCCTAACCCCTAGGGTATTCGGTTTCGCGTTGTCCATTCTCTGTCAGCGGCGCATGCCAGCATGCCAGCGCCACGCCTCCACGGAGGAGAGTTGGCGTACGATGCGATGCGCCTAGGCTTCTTCCCCTGGCAGCGAGAACGACGCCTAGCAAAGGAGCGTGAGCGAGAGAACATCGCGCGACTCTCGTCGAGAGTGCTTGCCGCGGGTACTTTTCACTCGTTGGCTCTGCGACGTGAGGGCGGAATCGCGTGCTGGGGACGCAACGACGAAGACCAGGCGCCTCCCGATGGCATCGACGGCGACTTCGTCGCGGTCGCAGCGGGTGTCAAACACTCGCTAGCGTTGCGAGGCGACGGAAGGTTCGCGAGCTGGGGACGCAACAACCACGGCCAAGCGCCTCCCGACGGCGTCGACGGCGACTTCGTCGCGATCGCCGCGGGTGGCGAACACTCGTTGTCATTGCGAAGCAACGGCGGAATCGCGTGCTGGGGATACAACAACCACGGCCAGGCGCCTCCCGCCGGCGTCGATGGCGACTTCATCGCTATCGCCGCGGGGTACTTGCACTCGCTGGCTCTGCGACGCGACGGCGGCGTCACGTGCTGGGGATACAACGGCTCCGGCCAAGCACCTCCCGACGGCGCCGACGGCGACTTCGTCGCGATCGCCGCGGGTGACCTTCACTCGCTGGCTCTGCGACGCGACGGCGGCGTCACGTGCTGGGGATTCAATGCCTTCGGCCAGGCGCCCCCCGACGGGGTCGACGGCGACTTCGTCGCAATCGCCGGAGGTGGTAGGCACTCGCTGGCTCTGCGACGCGACGGCAGCGTCGCGTGCTTGGGCGACAACGAGCTCGACCAAGCACCTCCCGACGGCGTCGAGGGTGACTTCGTCGCAATCGCTGCAAGTGGAAATCACTCGCTCGCGCTACGACGCGACGGCGGCGTCACGTGCTGGGGACGCAACATGTACGGCCAGGCGCCTCCCAACGGCGTTGCTGGTCCATTCAAGACGCAAGAGTTGTAACTGACACGAGTAAGAACATACAAAACTTCAAAAAAAAAGGTTGATTTTTTAAATATTTTGTTTCAAGCAAGTTATTACACGTAGCAGCTTTCACAGCACAGCACAGCACAGCACGCACAGCAGCTCAGTCAAAACGTTTTAGTCGAGCAGGTCGAGTTCATTCAAAGCATCCTCGTCGTTCTCCTCCTCGGTGACGACATCAGGGGCGGGTGCGCGTCCGGGCTCCGGTGAAGTCTCCGTGTTATTCGTGTTCGTGTCGTCGTTTCGTGACGGCTCCCCTTGTTCTTTCAGCTTGCGCCTTGTCGACCTGCTCAGAGCAAGACGGTCCACCTCAAGCTCTAACGCCTTGACGTGCACCTCAAGCGCCGCCGCGTAGTCCGTGCGCGCGATGCGGCGCTCCTGACCAGCCTCGCTCGGGTCAGAGTCGTTGAGAAGAAGCTTGCGCAGGTGGGACAGCTCGTCTTGGTACTTCAGCTTCTGCGCCTCCGCACGCCGCAGCGCGCTGAGGCGCTTGCCGCTACTCCTGTTTGCCAGCTTGCCCGTCGCGATCAGGCTTTCCATGGCGTCGACGTTTCGCGCGGTCCGTCTGTACCCCGTCTCCGCCTCCACTTCGTCCTTCGCCGCGCCGCTGAGCGGCTTGGGACCCTTTCCAATCCACCGCCGCAGCGTCCCTTCGCCGTCGCAATGTGTGCAGTGCTTGTTTATTGTTCGCCCGTTGTATTCTTCCGCCACCTTGCCCACTCCTTGGCAGCACATGCACAGCTTGACGTCCCAGTTGCTGGTATTTCCCCTGGTGGCGCCAAAGTCCTCAGATATTTTCTTGGCGCTGTTCAAGGTGGCGTCAGCCGCCGCGAGCTCCCTTTCCATGCCTGCTCCGTCGAGTCCTGCTCCCGCGTCAAGCTGCGACGCGTACTTGGCGCGCATGCGTTCGTAGAGCGCGAGTGTGTCTGCGTCCATATCTCGCGCCCCTCCCGTGAATCCTCCCCCTTGCTGGCTCTGGAGGTGCGCCATCGCCGCGTCGAGCGACGCGTCACCAGTGCCACCACTGTCCATACTTGCAAAGGGGAACAAAGATATGTACAAGACAACAAATCGCCAAAGCCGCGGCCTGACCGATCACCGACGACGCCCGAGCCTTATATTAACCCTAGCTACGATAGAGGTGGAACGAAGTTACCCACCCGTCGACGCCTGACGAGACGGTCGACGCACGCCGGCCGGCTGTTGCCGACGACGACGAGGCACGCCTACCTTTAAAGGCCTCCACCTCCGGCTGTCCGGCACCGACTTCAGTGAGAGTGCACTGGCGGTGGACTTGCGGTGGACAGAACGAGTCAGAAAGCGGTTGAAACAAGGCGTGCAAGCAGGTGGTCAAAGACGCAAGCTCGCGGCCGGACCTAGATGCGCGTGCAAGCAGGCGGTCAAAGACGCAAGCTCGCGGCCGGACCTAGATGCGCGTGCAAGCAGGCGGTCAAAGACGCAAGCTCGCGGCCGGACCTAGATGCGCGTGCAAGCAGGCGGTCAAAGACGCAAGCTCGCGGCCGGACCTAGATGCGCGTGCGAGCAGGCATTCAAGACGCAAGCTCGCGGCCGGACCTAGATGGTCGTACAAGCAGGCGGTCAAAGACGCAAGCTCGCGGCCGGACCTAGATGCGCGTGCGAGCAGGTAAACAAAGACGCAAGCTCGCGGCCGGACCTAGATGCGCGTGCAAGCAGGTGGTCAAGTTTACTTCCGGCTCTGCTAATCTTCCTGGTAGGTGCAAACCTCAGCTTAACAGCGCCTGCGGTGCACGAACCGTAAAGGTAAAGGTACGGCACCCGAGACACAGCTGCTCAAGAGTCAAGAGGACGTTGTGTCTCAGCATAATTAAAGCATAGCCTCGTTGGCCAACACCACCGTCCAAAGTCCTTGCCAAGAAGACTTGTTGGCCAACTTCGAGCTCCGTATTCTCTCTTTAGTATGTACCTTTAGTTAGAGGCCAATCTTCATCATTCCGAAACTGAAACTTAAATTTATTTTTTTTCATACAACATTCATCTCGTCATTGCTCGGCCGCTTGACTTGGCGACTGACTTGGCGACTGACTTGGCGACTGACTTGGCCTTAAGCGCGTCACTAGTGACATAGTTGGTATATTCGATATTCTTTCGTTGGAAAAGAAAAGAAAAGAAGACGTCTTATTTAAGAAGCCTTAAGTCTCCGTATTCTCAAAGAAAGAAAGAAAGAAATATAATATTTTAATCTTCGGTTTGGGAATAATATCTATATCTATTTCTATTTCTATCAAGAAGAATATAAGCAGTACAAGGCATCTCGATCGGCACATCTTAATCATGTTGGGCAGAAGAAGAAGAAGAGCAGCAGCGAGTCTCGGAGGAGGAGGAGGAGGGGTTGTACTTGTCAGGGCAAGAACGTATGGGCGTACCTCGTGGGCGTACCTGCTGCTCGCGCTAATCATTGCGGCACTTGTCGTCGCCAGCGTCATACGCACCGCTGACGCTCAAGACGACAGTGACGATACCAACAACGCAACCGACGTGCCGCCACCCATGACGCCGCCAACGCCTCCCCCACCCACGCCGCCTGTGAAACCGACCTTTGGTATTTACCCCCAGGGCGGTACGACGTGCTTCAACTCGGAAGACAGTGGTGTAATCAACGCCTACAGAGTCTGCGACGTCAACCTGCGGCTGCGCTTTGGAACGCAGGAGGCGGAAGACTGCTGCTCTGCACTCGAGGCTGCGTTCGGGCACACCAACAGCGACGGTCCGGCACCACAACTTGAAAACTGCCTCTGCCGCGAAGACGCGTTTTCATACTACAACTCATGGTTTGATGCGCAGGACGTTGGCAAAGGTGCCGGGTACGACTTCCTGCACGAAATGCTTGGCGACTGCGCGGCTATCGTGGGTGTCAACAGGATGTTCAACGTCAGCTGGGTGACCCGTACACCCGTGGAGGAGAACGCCTGCCCTATGCCGCCGCCGCCGCCGCCGCCGCCGCCGTTCCCGCCGCCGCCCGATCCATGCCAATGCATGGATCTGCCCATAAAAGACGGGCTAGACGAGCAGCTGTTCGGCAGTGACTACGCATCGGAATGCCGTGCGTGGGACGCCGAAGACTGCGACCTCAAATGGTCGGATACGACATACGCTCCCAACGGAAGGCGAAATGGCGAGATGGGCGTCTGGTGCTGCCAATCATTCTGCAGAGTTCCGGCGGCGTGCTCAAACGCCGAGCGAGTTGATGTGCGGGTTTCAAAGACTTCCAACCGGACGTACCCGGTATACCTCGGAACGCGATTTTGCAACAATCCGCCCATAGACGAGATTGCGCAAACATGCAAGTACACGCCGAGCCCGCCGCCGCCACCACCAAGCCCGCCACCGAGCCCTCCACCGCTGCCACCAGTTAGGGCTGACCTCAACCTTGATGTGGTCGTCGAACTCTGCTGCACCAACCAAAAGGAGGCGCCGCGCGAGATGACGCTCTTTCTCGACCCGCTCAACTTGCCGCCACCACCTCCACCACCACCTCCACCGCCGCCGCCACCACCGCCACCGCCGCCGCCGCCACCATTCCCACCGCCCATGCCGCCCCCACCGCTCGTTAACGACACGACAAGCGAAAGTAGCAACGTGACGACGCCGCCGCCGACGACGACGGTGACGACGGTGACTCCCGATGGAGCTATTGAACCAACCGTGGAGGCACCGCCAGCACTGTCGTCACCATCTTCAGATGCGAATGGCACCGCCGCCCGGCGTGGCCATGAAGTGGGGACTGGCGTGACGGACGAGGAACGCAAGCAGCTTGCCTACAACACCACATTCACCTGGGAAGAGCTGACAACTCCGCATGGTTTCTCGTCGGCATGGATGAGGGCATGGGAGATGGTCGACCCAGGACCGCCGCCCGGAACCTACGTGAACAACTCCTTCATCTCATCGCTGCAGGAAGCCATTCTTGCATCACCGGGAGCTGTCACTGCGGAAATTGTGCCAAAGGAGGCTCCAGTTACGAAGCCGATTACAAATGCCACAGCCTGTGCGTCCGCAGAATTTCCCGTGAAAGCCGGTGAGCCATGCTTCAGCATTCAAATCGCGTACACGATCGCCGTTTCATTTAATGGAACGACGGCGGCGGCAGTTGAAGAACCAGAAGTGAAGGAGAGTGTGGCAACTTACTATCATGCCGAGGTGAGTATTCTGCTCAACGGCGTCCTCGTCGTTGACATGGTGCCACCTGAGCGTAAGCGTGCTTTATCCGAAGTGCTGGAGATTGCAGCAAAGGCGCCATTCGGATCTGCAAGAGTGGAGAACGTTGTGCTGCCGAGTCCGCCGCCACCGCCACCCAGCCCTCCACCTCTTCCGCCGCCAACGCCGCCAACGCCACCTAGTCCACCGCTCCCTGCAAGTTTCATTAGCAGGCGAAATGGTCTCGGCATGCGAAAACTGCTCGCTCATCACTTTGATACCGCCGAGGTTCAATTGCGTATTGAGGGAGGTTTTGGCGAGTTTGGGCGCATGAGGGCGGAAAGCTATGTCGCAGAGCTAACGCGGAATGAAACGGAGACTGATACTTTCATCTTCGACTGGCTCATACACCCAAAACGAAGGGCGATTGTTTTCCCCTACATTCGCAGCACATTTTTAACTCGGGCGTTGGTTCCTGCGCCACAAAAGCTCGCACCTTGGGACGCCAAGGACGCTTACAGAGACAACTTTGCCCGAGAATTGGCGGCGAACGGCACCGGCTACCTCGAGGAATTGAGCTCTCGCGTTGCCTCTGATTTGGTTCTTGATCTCTCGAATCTACAGGTTGCCTTTGATGGGTATCCCACCCCACCAAGCCCGCCACCAAGCCCGCCACCACCACCACCACCACCAAGCCCTCCGCCGCCGCCGCCGAGCCCTCCGCCAAATCCACCCGTGGATGTCCGCGAATTTGAAAAGGAGATGGCGTCATCCATTTTTGCGCCAGCCCTTTTGGCAATTTGGCTTTTCTTTGGCGTGTACTATATGCGAAAGGCGGTTGGCGCCTTTACAACTCGCGAGATGGATGAAATCGAGGCTGAGATCGAAGCTGAGATTATGGCTCAGGAGAATCCCCCTGAAATGGACAAATCAGACAATGGTGTGTTGCTGGATAGGGAGGGCGCTATTCCAAATTTCGATAACGATCGAGAGAGGACACCCACTCCTCTTCCCAGGATTGTCACGCCACCTCCAACAAAACCAGACCCATTAATTGACAATAAGACCGAGGAGGGTGAAGTTGAGAAGTCAGCGAAGGCAAACGGCGCGCCACTTTGGCACTTCAACCCGTCAGCTGCGGATGAACAGGCTCGATTTCCGAACCCATTCCACCTGTGGAAAGCCAAGAAGAATTTCTTGTCTTTGCTTGACAAGAAGAAAAGCGAGGATGAGGAAAAGAGGAAGGAGAAGTTAAGTGGAAAGTCGTTCATGCTTCGAAGGAGTCAACTCAGCTTCCGAATGAAAAGGGATGTAGAGGATAATAGCCCGGTGGACGCGGAGGCGCAGATCACTACGAAGAGAACCGGGAGTAGAAGCCAACTCACTGATGTCAGGGATATGGTGGTCGACCCATTACCTGACGATCCTCAGATGACGAAGCCTGAGCAGGCGCTTGCCAAGGCGCTCGCGATGAATGAGATTGCCACGATGGCTCCAGTCGCAGTGAATGACGCGGACGGGGGAGGACAGAACGAAACAATTCGATTCCCCGTCTTCGTGGCTTTCGAAACGTTCAAAGCCCGCATGAGCATGCTCATGATGACGTACGTATCTTTCAACATGTGGTCGTTCCTATTCGTTAAATCGATTCCATGGAACAAGAACGTGCCGATTCGTGTTTTCGAGCTGATTACTCTCGAGTTTACAGGCTCGTTTTACCTGAACTACTTTTACCTGCAGATCATCGTCTACGCCGCGCTATGGCTCTTCATGTTCCTGGACGAATACTTGATTCATTCCGATGATCAACTGATTCAGCTCTTCACCAACATGCTTAAATCGGCTGGAAATCTGCGGAAAATGCGAGCAATGCTTTTGAATTGGAAGATGTATGACGATTACGGCATGGCAATAATTTATCAGGTCTTCCTGGGATTACAAAAATTGCTACTCGAGGCACTCTTCGTGCCGTCAACGACGTGCATGCTGCGAATGATGGCTTGCTATTACGGCAACCCACGATCAGGCCTCAAGCCAAGGGTGAAAGCTTACACAGAGATGGAGTGCTGGGTATCACCACACTACATCTACGTTGCCGTTGCGGCAGCTCAAGTTTTGATGCTTTACATAACGCAAGTTCACACGCAGTGCTTGCGAAAGCCACTGCGTCCAACACTCGAAATTTACAATCCGATTTTCGAAACATTCTACAGCATGTGTCAAGTGCTCATGGGCGGTGTGGCGGTGCTTTGCGAAGACTTGTGGAATGGCCGTGTCGTAGCAATCACAGCCATCGTGCTGAACTTTTTTCTGCTGGGCATCAACATGAAACTTCAACCTGTGAAGGGGAATGGTGAGCACGTCAATAGCCTTCGCTCGGGTGTCTTTTTGGTGCAGCTTATGGGCGCGTTCGCCGCCTTCGCGCTAACCTACGCAGGACCCTCAGGCTTGACAAATCAAGTCCTTTCCTATGGCTACCTGCTCCTTGCCCCCGCAATCTTCATCGCGATGTACCGCGCCAACTTCGAGCTTTCGACCGAGGCTGATGACGTGGCAAGTCGCAAGGAGCCGATTTATGCCAGCTTGTCCAAGTTGGACGTGACAACCTTCGTGCGAAGAATGGAACAAGAGGCGCGCGTGCGCAAGGCACGCAGGGAGATGGATCGCGAGCGGAAATTGGGCTTGGATCCCGACTTTGGAAGAAATGTTGGAGTCTTCGAGAGATGGTTTGGCTTGCCGTGGAGCGAGTTTTTGCATAAGTTCACTAATGTTGAAATCCGCGACGAGTTTGTGGTTTTGCGAGCTTTGGCGACTCTTATGCGCGAGGATCCCGAGCTGCCTCAGCTGACTCGAGCAACGCGGATGGTGCTAAAACACTGCGTTAGGACTCCGAACTTTCTCTTCTACGCGAATCCGACCTTGGAGTCGATGTTCGGCGAGTGGGCGCCGAAGGAATACAAGCACAATAGAGTTTTCCGGAAGCTTTTTAAGCCGCTGACAGCACACGAGGCTGAGATTCTTGTTCCGTACCTCGTTCGCGCTGCGCGGGCTGAGAAACTAGAAACGATCGATCTGCAGGTGCCTATCCCGGTGAAGCAGCTGCTAAATAACGGTGAGACGCAGTTGCTCCGACACCTCGACTTGTCACCAATCCGCGACCTTGCGGGAGAGGGCGAGGCGATGTTGATTCGCGAGCTCCTTGCACCATGGCCACTGGCCTGCTATATTCAGAGAATTACCTGGAACGCGAGCATTGATCTGGAAGGGCTTCGCACGGGAAAGATCACCTCGCTGTGGCTACGAGGCATTGAGATTAAGCGCGATTCGCCCGAATCTGCGAGATCGCCGGCTCCTGAAACAGACAGCAGCAGCGAGGGAACCTACAGTGGAAGCGACGAAGAGGAAGAGGGCAGCAACGAAGAGGAAGAGGGCAGCAACGAAGAGAGTGCTTCGCCGGCAAAGGATAAATTGAACGAGTCGATGGCGTCGTTGGATTCGCAGCTCACGGGGTCGTCTGACTGGAACCTGTCAAGCGGGGCTCTCAAACTACCCTCGCTGAATCTGGAGCCCGAATACGAATCGGCAAAATCCGAGGACGTCATTCTTCTTTGCGAAATGATGCGTGGTGCAATGCCGGATGCGCCGGGTTGGTTGAGCCCAAGCGGTAAGCCGTACACGTGCAATCTTCGCGAGCTCGACTTGAGTGGTCACGAAATAGGCGCTGCGGGTGTGCGGGCTCTTTCCCAGATTCTTGGGGCTCTCGAGTGCCACCTTAGGACGCTGGATATCACGCCGAAGGCGAAGCCAGGGAAAACGGAAATATTTCTACCGTACAAGCATGCCCTCATCCTCGCTTACGGCATCCGTCGCAACAATGGCCACCTCAGATCGGTGACTGGCTTGAAGCCTGCCGGCGCGGTCGAGCTTTGGGCGCTGAATCTGCCACCCGTGAACAAAAGGGATGGGCTTGGGCGGAAGGAGCTTATCGTCGACATGGCATTTGGCGAGCTGAATACGGATGCGCTCCCACCCTCCTTCGGTGGCCTTGAGAAAGGTGCTCATCACGTTCCAGATCTTTCGCTGTACAGCCCTCACGGTGGCAATGTGCACTCGAGCAAGCTCGGGGGAGGCGATCCTGACGAGGATGCCATTGACGAAGACGAGGAGGACCCTTTCCTTGGACCAGACACCAAATCAACACTTGGCAAGATCACGGACAGTGCCATGGCAGTCATCTGCGCCCGACTGTTCTCGAGTCAGGTTAGCAAATTGGACTTGAGCGGGAACTCCATTACGGAGCAGGGCATGCATCATCTGAGCGTCGTTCTTGAGATTAATCTTCCGTCGCTGAGGAGCGTGAGCGTGGCTTACAACGAGGTTGGCGACCAGGCTTGTGCGAAGCTTGCCAACTCTCTCGTCCATAACTTCTACATCGAGGAGCTTGACTTTAGTGGATGCGGCGTGGGTTACGCGGGATCCACCTCGCTCGCTCGCGTACTTTATCTCACCACGGAGACGAAGATCTTCGACAAAGGCACGAAAAAGGGCTTCAGGAACTTGAATCTACGGGCGATGAAGAGCGCGAGAATGCGAAAGATGAACACTGGTTCCGACAAGCCACGCCTGAAGGTACTAAATCTCAGCGATAATCCGAAGATTGGCATGGCAGAGGCTCGCGTCGTGTGCCGCTCGTTGATTCCCAACAATATGTCCACCGGTGCCATGCCCGTGCTCGAGACTTTGGACTTGAGCAACTGTCCGTTGTATGCGAGTGGATGCGTGCACGTGGGAAACATGCTTGCTAATAATACAAATATACGCGTGGTGAAGCTGAATAGCGTGAACATGATGTTCGAGCTGAATCGCCAACTGTCGTCGGAGACACCGGATGGCACATTGGAAATTCCCACGATTCCCACCCTTGAGGGGATCTCTGCACTGTGTTTCGGGCTCACTCACAACCAAAGTTTGGTGGAGTTTGCGTTGGAGAGCAATGACCTTGTCAGCTCAAACTTTTACTCCTTGGCGAAGGCGATCGTCGACCACCCTCGCCTCGAGCACTTGAATGTGGGATCGAACAAGATTAGCATAAAGTTGGAAATACTGGAACCGATTTTGTCGCTAGTGAGGCAGAATCAGAGTCTGCAGAAGATTCACCTTCAAGGCAATCCCGTGAGGGTGGACGTGGTGTCGCAGTTTGACGAGGCTACGAAACTGAGACATGCTGTTGCTGATGACCCAGAGTCCGAGGCGCAAGGTCGCGTCTCGGCAGTCTCGGCGGTGGCTCGCGAATCCTATGTGAGTGTGGGTGATCCTCCCCTTCCGTTCGCGGATGGCCGAGGGATGGCCGACCAAGGCGGTGAGATTGTGCTCACGCTCCCCGCGCCGATTCCTGAGACGGAGTGAACATGATTGGAAGGAAAGGAGTGGAAAACGATCCTTTTGAAATGATTTCATTTATTGACATGTGTAGACTACTATAATACTACTACAGTACAAACTATCTATCATTGACATTTCCCTTACGTCATCAGGTCGCCCATTTTTAGGGTGTATTAACTCCTTAAGGCCAGTATGGCACGTTGAGGTGCAGGTGGAGGTGGAGGTGGCACAAATTCGATTGGAGTTAGGGCTAGGGCTAGGGTTAGGGTTAAGGGTCTTTGGTCGGGGAGCTGGATCTGGGTGATAGGTATTCCGACAATGGATAGACTAACGAGGGACTAGGAACCCAACGGCGGGTCGACTTATCTATTGTCGACCGACCCTTGTGCCTATTCTTTCCAGTTGTTGCCAGGTTGTGTGGTTGTGGATTACACGCGGAATTTCCAGCGAACGGATTTTAATATGCGCACCACGTTGTTTCTTATAAAAAAATAGACTAAGGTTATGCCCTCGCTCGGACAACACAACGCTCATACAACGCAACGCTCAGAAAAACAGCTCAGGAAACTTCAACTTTCGTGGAAAAAAAACAACAAAAAAAACGGGAGGCTAGGGTAGGCATTTTGCAAGCTCGGGAAGGACCATTCCAATTCCGCGAAATCCCGGAAGTTAAGTTCCGCTCCCTCCACTCTTCTGCGTCCCCCACAGACGTCCACAATCACATTTTTGGATTTCTGAAATTTTCTGAAAAGTTTTCTGACACGGAATTTCTGGGACGCTCCCTGGACCTTACAGCCTTACACACATATGTCCTTCTTGTTTGGGTTAGGCTGTATTTTATTTTATTTCCACTGGCCGACTACGGGTGAATTGTGAAATTGTTCCTCTCCGCTGGCCGCTGGCAACTGGTGAATTCCTGTTGTGAATTCTGTTGGTGAATTCCATTTCATCTCGGAGGAAGACATCTCTTCTCTTCACCCTTTAGGAAGGCGAAGGCCTCTTGAAGGCCTCTTGAAGGCGAAGCAGCGACATTGTATTTGTCTTCAGCAGCAGCAGCAGCAGCTGAGCAGCAGCTGAGCAGCACGGACATCACAGGCTCATACAAGCTTTTCAAAGAGCTCGTCTGTGTGTGTGTGTGTGCTGTGTGTGCGTGTGTGTGTGCGTGTGCGTGTGTGTGTGCTGTGTGTGTGTACTCCTCTTACCTTAAGGACCTTACCTTAAGTTTACCTTAGCTTGCTGGACATCAGTGTGGTGGTGGGTGTGGTGGCCGGCTGTGTCTCTGTGTCTCTGAGAGTGTGATTGTGATTCGCACTTCGCACTTGGCACTTGTCTGTTTCTTTCTTTCAAGAGACTTTGCTTTTTCAGAAGTTACTCTCAACTTCTCAAGTAAGGCCTGTAAGGTTTCGTACTCATACACTGACTGGAGAACCTCCTGGAGCACTCAATCGCTCAGTCAGTCTGCACTTCATTCAGCACTGAAATCAACCAGGTACCTGATCAGACGTAACTGGTACGGTAGGTGAGGTAAGTGAGGCTGGCCTTCCTTCTACCTGCGCAATCTCTGCTGCACCTGGTATTGACATACTTCTTATAGTTCACCGCCGACGCCGACGCAAAGCAGATTCTTTCATTCGCAAGTCGCAACAGCAAAGCAGGCCATTTCGCAAAGCAGGCCCGTGGGGTGAGATTCTCCCAAAAACAAAAAAAAAAGAACAACCGAACTGGCTGGCTGGCTCCTCGGAGCAGGTTTTTGTTTTTTTTTACACTACACGCTTACTGTAGATAAGGTAAACCCATTCCGAAGGTTATATATTTTTTTGGTTTGGCGGGTTTGCACATCACGATCATCATCATCGTCATCACTATCACATCACACCTTTTACATTTGATAACAGCACATCATCGTCACAATACACAGTTTTATCGTGTTCAGCATAGCATGGAGTTTCCACCCATGGGCGGCGGAGTTCCTCCCGTGGACTCAGCGAACGATATGACGATGGACGAACGAGCACCCACGCCCTTGCCTGGTGCCACGACAACAACAGCGAATCCGTTCTCTGACATGGCGACGACGACAAATCCTACACCAGCACATTTGGACTTGGACGCCGTGACAAATCCAGGCGCAAATCCATTCCAGGTACAGCAACCTGGAGTGATGACAAATCCAGAAGCATTCCCGGTGGACACGCCATCGCCGAGTTCGGGAGGTGCACACGCATTTCCCGTCGGATTGCGCGTGCTCGTCGTCGACGACGACCCGATCTGTCTGATGATTGTCGAGAAAATGCTAAGGAGGTGCGACTACCAAGTCACAACGTGCAAATCAGGCCAAACGGCGCTGGAAATGCTACGGGCGAACAAGGAAGATCCGCCATTCGACATCGTCCTAACCGACGTGAACATGCCTGGCATAGACGGCTTCCTTCTGCTGCAGCAAATTGGACTCGACCTCGACGTGCCCGTCATCATGATGAGCGGGAACGGGGATACGAACGTCGTCCTCAAGGGAATTACGCACGGCGCTGTTGACTACCTGCTGAAGCCCGTGCGCATGGAGGAGTGCTCAAATATCTGGCAGCACGTCGTACGGCGCAAGACGGATGTGCTGAGCAAGGCACTCTCAGGACCGCTGCCAGATGGTGGGCCGGCGGAGTACGCCGACGCGCTGGGTAAGCACCATCGCACGGGAGATGACGACAGCGTAGGTGATACGCTGGAGTCTGCAGGAAAGGATCGCTCGTCGAAGAAACCTCGTGTGGTGTGGAGCCAGGAGCTGCATCAGAAGTTCGTGAACGCGGTGAACGAACTAGGCATCGACAAGGCGGTGCCCAAGCGCATTCTCGACCTTATGGAGGTGCCAGGTCTGACAAGAGAGAACGTCGCAAGTCACCTGCAGAAATATCGTCTCTTCCTGAAGAGGCTTGCGAAGGAGGGCATGGTACCTTCCCCCTCAGCGTTCTTCGAGCAGACCATGGGTGGCCAGCAGCAGCCACATCCGCAGCAGATGGCGCCAATGGCGATGGCTGCACCGCAGGCGCCGATGGGCATGGCACCTCAGGCACCTGG
Organism: Pycnococcus provasolii; assembly: GCA_938743325.2. Lineage (NCBI taxonomy): Eukaryota > Viridiplantae > Chlorophyta > Pseudoscourfieldiophyceae > Pseudoscourfieldiales > Pycnococcaceae > Pycnococcus > Pycnococcus provasolii. The sequence goes on from OW568886.1 coordinate 249,980, forward strand.
GCAGCCATTTGGCGCGGCGCAGGGTTTTGGTGGCGTTCCCGTTCCCGCGGGAGCGGCTGGGATGCCGAACGGCGCACCAATGCCTTTCGTCGCTCCCGGGGCAACCGCACCTCCGCCGACGAGCGCGAATATGCAGGCGCCGGGCGTTTACGGAGGATATCCGCAGGGTTACATGGCTGGTGCGCCTTCGAATGCTCAGATGCAACCAGGCATGGCGCCGAAAGGTCACGGCGGTGTACCACCACATATGCAGCATATGATGCAGCAACAAACACATCAGCAGCAGCAGCAGCAGCAACAACAACAACAACAACACCATGTACTCTATGCTCAGGCTGGCCAGCAGCAAGCTAGGCAACAATCTGAGATGGTTATGAATGTAGGTATGGGCGGTACGACGATGGGAGACCATCAGACGCCGGCACCATCTACAAATCACGTTTTTCCAGAGGGGTCCACCGACGCAGCCTTTCTGGGTTTCTTGGAAGACATATAGTAAAACACGAAACTTTCGCTCATTCAAAATCATATGTATACATCATATTACAAATCCTATACACGAAAGTGGGTTACGGGTGACCCAGACTGCTGCACCTCGCTCGCCTTGGCGAATGCCGCCATGAGGCTGTTAGCGTCGAGGCTATCTTCCTCTGCGGTTACGTATGCACCAGTCTGCGCGCGCTCACTCAATTCATCTAGGCGACGAACGCGCATGGTGCACATCCCATCCGCGTGCAAAGTGATTTGTTGGTACGCGGGCAGCGCGCCTCGATCGCACGTGAACGCCTCTGCATCCTCGAGGTATTGGTGGCACGTTGACGGGCACGACCTCTGCGCGCACCACGCGGGTAGGCCGTCGTCTGTCCCGACACGCGTGTAGAGGCTATGCGTGTGTCCATGCAGCAGGATGTATCGTACACTGTGTGTTGCATTTTCCGGTGGCGGTGGCAGGCTGTTGAGAAATTCGTCTGCGTTTGCGAGGCACTGTTTGTTCCAGACGGATCGCTCGTTTCCAGGTGGTATGGGTGGATGGTGCATAACGACAAGAAATCTTCTTGAGGGATTTCGGGCGTGGGTATCTTCCGAGAGGACGGACCGCATCGCTTCGATGGCTTCGTGCGAGACAGCACCGTGGACGGCGTCGCCGTTGGCGTCGTGTTTTGCGGTGTCAATGATTAGAATGCGCCACGGTCCGTCACCATCATCATCACCGTCGCGTATGTTTTTATTTTTGTGAGGGTTCAGCAGACGAAACGACGCTTTCGGTGGAATCGTCCATTTGTGTGTATGTGCGACTTCTTGCAGAGACTCGTATGACACGACGTCGTGGTTCCCGGGCGTTATCACGACAACAGGATGATGCGGATTTTCCACCAAAGCTTGTTGTTCTTGTTGCGTTGAAAACGACTCCAGTTGCGATGCTTTGACTTTGATCAAAGAAGCAAGTAGTTCATACGAACTTGAAGAATCGTCGCCAGAGACATCGCCGGTGTGAATGAGGAAATCAAACGACGGCGAGGAATCGCCATCCAAGTGGGAATCACCCCCAAGTTCACTGCATGAGAGCCATAAAACTTCACGGAGTGATTCAAACGCACGAATGCCATGACGCGACACATACGAAGGATCTTGTAACAAATGTGTATCTGTGATCTGAACAAGACGAATAGCACTGCTGCTGGACGACGACATGGACGCCATTGACATACACCTGGTGGAATATTCATTCGGCGGAGGAAACCAACAATCTCCGCGGAGTCTGGAGGAGCTGGCACAACCCCTAATCGTAATCCGAATTCTCAGCCCTAATTCTCAACCCTAATCTGAAGGGGGTACTCATAGCAGTTCGGGGTTGGTTGGTTTCTGAAATGTTTCGGGGTTGGGTTCGACTTTCGGGGTTTGGGGAAAATGGGTCGTGTTGGGGGTTTAGGGGTTTAGGGGTTAGGGGTTTAGGAAAATGGGGGTTAGGGGTTTATTTAGGGGTTAGGGACTGGTTTAGGGGTTATACAGGGGTGCTTCACCACGACAAGTAGTACTATCGTAAGGTTATGGGAAGGATTTTCGCCCAAGACGCCCATGGTGTGTCCCTTGTGGCGAGTTCACTTGAGCAGGCGAAATCTAGAGAGCTCTGCACTTCTGCAGATGAAAGGCCGAAGAAAGAAAAGGAAAGGAAAGGAAAGAAAAGGAAAGGAAAGAAAAGAGCAGAAGAGAGCCGTTGAGTGGCACCTCGCACCTGAATGACAAGGCAAGCACGTGACCAGTGACAAAGAGACCTGTGTGGTACTTCCTAGTCTACCTTACGATAGTCCTACTGTAGTACTGTGGTGGTCACTGCCTCACTGGTCAGTACTTCAGGCTCAAGAAGGATACATACCTTCGACCTTCGCACAGGACTACTGTACAGGGTGGTGCTCATCATCAGGCATCAGCGTTCCATCGTTCCACAGCGACGCTCAACAAGGTCCTCAAGCAATCAGGTGACCAAAAAAACCAGCAAGAAAACAAGGGAGGCTCCAAGAAGGCTCTACCCTAAAGGTTCTTTACGAAGGGGAAGAATTGAACAAAGAGGCCGCGCAAACTCCACGGCAGTACGCCACCACCAACTGCTACCAACCGCCTCTAGAGGCAGTAGGCACTGAGCCTGAGCCTGAGCCTCAAGCAGGCAGGCAGCGCCCCAATAACCGCGGCGAGGGTCCGAAAGAAAAGCATCAGCTGGAGGTCAGCTCACGTTCACCTCGCAGCCAACAACTGAGGTGCGCCACCACCAACTCCACCACCAACTCCACCACCAACCGTGTTGTGTGCGTGTTCAAGAACCACTTCGAGCTGCTCGCCAGTGCCTTCAAGCTGCTCGAGCGGTGCTTGCCCGACCGTCTGGAGTCGCCGGCCGGTCGTCTTCGTCCTCGTGCTCACAAGGTTTAAGGTGCGAGTGAGTGTAAGGTAGCGGCGTCGAGTAGTACCGTACGGTACGCGGCTTCTTTCGGCGTCGTACGCGGCTGATAAGCCTGTTAACATAGCAGCGCAGCGCAGCGTGTGTGTGCGTGTGTGTGTGCGTGTGTGCGTGTGAGCGTTGGTGCGCGTTGGTGCCTCTTGAAGGTTCGCTGTTCGCGTATTATTCTAAGCAAAGAATACGCTCACGAGGCCGGATACGCGCAGCGTTTCGTTTCGTTTCCTCGGCGTTGTGTTGTGTTAAAACACAACTTCACAAGGTGAAGTGAAAGCACTCAGCCAAGAGAGTCAAGCCTATTGTTTTTATTTGTTTTGTTCAGTCATGACTGCACGAACGGAGGATGTCGAGGGCCAGCTCGCAGAACTTCAGCGCAAGTACCGCATCATGGAGGGGAACAGAAAGAGCTACAGCGAGGACTCGCAGAAGGTCATCATGCACCAGAGGCAGACGATCGAAAAGCTCAAGGAGGAGAACCAGAGGCTCACGGCGGAACTCGAACTCGAAACCAAGGCGACCAGCAAGCCGCCCACGCTCGCGTACCAGGAACGCCTGTCGAGAGCGCAGGACGCCGCGGACCAGTACACGCGAAAAATTGAACTGGAGAAGCGCAAGGTGGAGGAGCTGAGCCGAGCCATCGAGATGTGCGAGGCGAAGTTCCTGGAGATGAGAAAGATGATGGGAGGCTTGTACAGCGCCAAGGACAACAACATGCAGGTGGCCAAGCAGGTCAAAGTGCTCGAGAACCGGCTCGACAAGGCGCTCGTCAACTTCAACGAAGCTCTCGCAAACAACAAGAGGCTGCGAGACGAAATCGACAGCCTGCGCCGCGAGCGCGTCGTCTTCGACAACATCTACAAGAAGATGGAGCGCGAGCTCACGGAGAAGAAGAAGGAGATGGCGAACATCATCGAGGTTGCTAATATTGGCTTCGAGGCGCGTGACCAGGCGCAGAACGAGATTGCCGCGCTCAAGGCGCAGGCGGACAAGGAGCAGGCGGCGTTCGAGGGCGAGATGCGCGAGCTTGCCAAGCTGCTGGAAGCTGACCGCAAGGCGCAGGAGGAGAAGCGCAAGAAGCAGCACGCGTTTGGATCCATGTCCATGGAGGAGGAGGCGAAGTTGCGCAAAAAGGTGCTGCGAGGCGCGTGGTCGCTCGCCAAGGAGAAAGCAAACGCGCACGTCGCGCAGGAGGCGGTGACGTCGTACGAGGAGGCGTTCGAGAAGATCAAGCACTCGACCGGCATCTCCGACATCGACGAGCTCGTCACGTCGTTCATCGAGGCGGAGGATGCGAACTTCTCGCTCTTCAACTACGTGAACGAGCTCAACTCCGAGATCGAGCGCCTCGAGGAGCACAACGCGGAGCTCAACGACGAGGTGGCGAGGTTCATGGCGCAGGGATCGAGCGGCGACTCGCAGCGCAAGGTGATCATTGAGGACCTCGAGCAGCGCATCGAGGAGGCGAAGGAGAAGGCTGAGCAGTTCGACAAGAAGTCGGAGTCGACGCAGCGCGTCATCGGCGCGCTCTCGCAGGGTCTCGGCACCATCTTCACGAAGCTCGCGTGCTCGAAGGACAAACTCGAGGAGATCTCGGCGCCGTCAGACCCGAGCTGGAAGCACTACATGTCGCTCGTGGAGGAGAAGAGCAACGAGGTGCTCAACCTGTTCTACGCACAGCAGACACGAAGCGGGTCGGCCGCGGCGCCTAGGCCAGACTTGGAAACGGGCGTGGATGACACGAAGCCGCTGACTGTACTCGGACTTGGCCCGATGACACCCGCAGGAACGTCGCAGATCAACATCGACCCGCCCTCCACGGCGGACGACTACGTCAGCGACGAGGACAGCGACGGCGATGGGGAGGATCGGCCATTCACGCGCGACGAGCTTCAGGCGAAGACGCTGAGGTCTCTGACGAAGCGTGGAAGCTCGAGCCAGCGACGCAAAAAGAAGTAAACGCCCATACATTCAGTAACGTAATTGAGTTTACTTTGTCCAACCACAACGTGTCGTCGATGCACACCATATACACGCTATTTTGTTTTGTTTGAGCAGAAATGAATTTGAAATGATTTTGCTACATACAATGATTTGTTAATTTGTTATATGTTTCTACTTGAAGCAACTAGGGTACTGTGCGGCGAAGGATGCAACGTGCCGCCATTTGTTAAGATTTTAAAAACTAGCAACAATTCACCAGTCGTCGCACGCCATCGTTTTCGGACGTGACGGTTCGCCGTTCGGGCTTGACGGGTAGAACTTCTTGTACCACCGTCGCAGTGCCATGACGGGCCCGTCGTTCGCACGCAGCGGCGGCGTGGCGCGGTACATCTTGTTTCCCCACACCATGATGTCAGATTCCCACTGGCTGTACCAGCTCCCGATCACGTACCACGCAATGACGCTCGGCACGGTGCGATCGGCGTACCAGCGGAAACGCGTTTCGAGCTGCATGACGTCCGTCGGCGTGTGCGATTCGAGCAGGTACACCTTTCCGAGCTTGGGCAGGTCGAAGGTCAGGTAGTTGATTCCGCCAGGTCCAAGGAACTCGACGGTCGCCACCGCAGACGTCCAAGGCAGCAGTTTGCCGCGCCACATGAGCGTTGCGTTGTTGCGGAAGACGGCGCGGAACCAGTCGTGTTCACCCTCGGGGAGGTGGAACGAGCCGTCGTGATTCACGCGCATGCCTGGAATCTTGGCCCACGAGCCGAGCCATGGCACGCAAAAGGCGGAGTGCAGCACCTCGAAGTGCGCGCTGTCGACGCCATTCTCAGCCCAGTCTTGGATGTGCATGTCGATGTCCGGAAGACGCCTCGTGCCTCGGAAGACGGCGTCGTCGTCGTCGATTGCGCCAATGCGCGGCAGTTCCCACGTCGGTTCGCGCGTATCGCCGACCCAGACCGCCGCGTAGCCGTAGTGGTCGCGCACCACGTACGCCGTGGCCATGGCGGACTTAACTTGAGGCGGTTTCCCTCCGTCTGGAGTTGACACGCACGTGCCGCTTTCGCCGTCGAAGCGCCACTTGTGAAACGGGCACTCGAGGCAGTCGCCGCACACGCGTCCTCCGCCTTCCCTTGACATGTCCGCGCCAAGGTGAGGGCAGTACGCGTCAACGCAGAATATTTTGTCGGAGTCCACGCCTCGGTACAGTGCAAACGTGCGTCCGAGCGCCTCGACGCGCAGTGGCGGCGCACCAGCCTTGAGCTCGTCGCACGTTGCGAGGGCGTACCATCCGTTTGGATACGCGCCTCCGTCGGGGAAAGAGCGCGCGCGCTGCAAGCGCCGACGTGCGTTTCTCGATTCCTTCTTGAGTTCGGTCTGTACAGCGTGCTTCACGTACGAGTTGAGTGCGTGTGCGACGAAGAAGGCTGTAGTGAGCACGAGGATGAGTGACGCGACTGTTGATGCCGAGAAGATTTGCCGAAAATCTGCTGTGAGTGACGTTGGCGCGATCCAGAACGAGTCTGCTGAAGTGCAGTTCTCCTTCACGCTAACGTTATTGCCCGTGGAAGCTGACGACGACGACGCTGCTGCTGCTGCATATGGTTGGCTTGCGATGAGCAGGATCGCGGCAAATAAAGTCGAGAAGAAAAGACGACGGACGTGCACGTTAGCTGTTAAGGTTTTCACGTTCAACGCCATGTTTGCGAATTCACAACAAGCAACAGTAGGTGATTTATCCTCGGGATGAGAATGAGAATAAGAATAAGAATGAGAATGAACAAGCTTTTAATATCAGACGACACACACACACAGACACGCGGCCAAGCAAGTTGAGATTGGAATGGAATGGAATCAATGAACGAAACGAAACGAAACGTGCTTAAGCTTTGGATGGAACCAGTTGAATGGCGAATGAGGAGGACACGCGCCGCGATGATGATTCCACTTTTTCACACAAACACTTTTTCACACAGTAAAGTTACAACACTTTACAGTATGTACCACACGTGTGTACGGCACGGCACGTCTGCACGGTGAATGAAGTAGTACTATCCTGGCGCCGTGTGTCCACCGTGGCAGTTCTTCAAGTGGTTTCCAGCCGACCGTCGTCACCGTCGGCAAGTCCAAAACGTTGTCAGTTGTGGCTGCCCAGTTGTGGCCAGCCGTCTTGGGAGGTGGTACGTTTACAAGCTCAATTGACGTCAGGCGCGTGTCCAACTTCCAACCGGCCGGCCGCAAACTCGCAAGAACTTGCAAGAGCTTGCAAGTTCGCGGCCCGACCTGATCATACGTTGATTCAGATGGTCAAGAAGGTGGATGAAGACAACGGCCGCGAACTGGCAAGGCGCTCTTAACAGGCGAGCTCACTAGCTCACTGGCCGTCCGCCGAGTTTAAGGTGGAGTATTCTTGACCACGTGAATAAACAAGGAAAACCAACGGCGAATAAGAATGAGCTCACCTGCAAGCTCGACAAACTTCACCAGAGAGACTTGTTGCCAACGTTTTGATACCTCCTGGGAATCCAACGAAGCTGTCGCCGAAGGAGAGTCCCGCAGTCCCGCACGCGCCGCGATGGCCTCGGCCGCACGCACGCTCTTCGAGCAAGTCGACGCGAACGGCGACGGCGTTCTGTCCCTGCACGAACTGCGAGCGTGGCTTGAGAAGAACGGCGAGGAGTCGCTCGGAAACTCGCTCTTCTCTGCTTTGGATACGGATTGTGACGGTGTCGTGACACTGGAGGAGTTCTCTGAGGGATTTGAACAGGTCATTAAGCATAAAAAAGACACGCCTGGCTCAACCGAGCACGTCTTTCCTCAACTCAGTGTGCGTCTTGCGTGGCTGAGACGATTCGCAGAATCATGCAAGGGCAAGAAGTACACGTGGACTGCTACACACCACCTTAAGGCGGAGCATGGCGGTGGTAAAGATGACGTCGTGCAAATCAACGTGGATAACCTTTTAGAGCACCGCGAGCGCACGAACGCCGCAGGCAAGGATGGCGATGGCAAACCCACAATAGTGCAGTACACCGAGATTCCGTTCGAGCTCATGACGACGAACGACGTGTGCTTTGGTATCGTTAAGCCTGCGACGGAGCACGTCAGAACCTCGTATGTCGAGTTGCTGAAAAGCACCGAGCCTGCTGAGGTGAAGTCTGCAACGGCGTTTGTGTCGCACGCCTGGAAGTACATATTCGTGAACGTCGTCGATGCGCTTAGCCATCTCTCTGAGGATTCGTTCGTGTGGTTCGACGTGTTCACCGTCAACCAGCATGCGAGCTCGCAAGTTCCAACTGACTGGTGGTTCACGACTTTTAAGGAGGCAGTCGCGAGTATCAAACACACCGTGCTTATTTTGATGCCTTGGGATGATCCCATTCCGCTGACGCGCGCTTGGTGCATCTGGGAGATTCTAAGCACCATTACCGGGTTGGCGAAGCTCGAGATTTGCTTACCGGCGGTGGAGCAGGAGGCGTTTGCGAAGTTCCTCGTCACTGAGGGCGCAGGACAAGTGATAGTGAAAATGGTGAAGATTGACGTACAGCGTGCCGAGGCGTTCAAGAAAGAAGACCGTGACGCCATTCTTGAAGCGGTGAAGAAATTTCGAGGTGGCCCGTCTGAGGTGAACAAGCTCATTAAGGACGAGATGCGAAGCTGGGTGGTGGAGAGTGCGAAACGTGCGTTGGGTACGCTGGATTCAGAGGAGCGAGCGACATCAAACTTGTTGACGAGTGTCGCAATCTTGCTCAGGGACCAAGGCAAGCACGACGATGCGGAGCCACTGTTACGCGAGGCGCTCGACGGATATCGTCGCGAGCTCGGCGATGCGCATCCAAGCACGCTTCACTCCATCAATGAACTCGCACTTTTGCTCCAGCGACAAGGCAAGTACGACGACGCCGAGCCGCTGTTACGCGAGGCGCTCGACGGTTCTCGTCGCGAGCTCGGCGATGCGCATCCAAGCACGCTTTTGTCCATCAACAACCTCGCAGTCTTGCTCCAGCGACAAGGCAAGTACGCCGACGCCGAGCCGCTGTTACGCGAGGCGCTCAACGGTTCTCGTCGCGAGCTCGGCGATGCGCATCCAGACACGCTCAACTCCATCAACAACCTCGCAGGCTTGCTCAAGCAACAAGGCAAGTACGACGACGCCGAGCCGATGTTCCGCGAGGCGCTCGACGGTTATCGTCGCGAGCTCGGCGATGCGCATCCAGATACGCTTACGTCCATCAACAACCTCGCAGCCTTGCTCGATGAACAGGGCAAGTACGCCGACGCCGAGCCGCTGTACCGCGAAGCGCTTGACGGTTATCGTCGCGAGCTCGGCGATGCGCATCCGCACACGCTTACGTCCATCAACAACCTCGCAGTCTTGCTCAAGCGACAACGCAAGTACGACGACGCCGAGCCGCTGTTACGCGAGGCGCTCGACGGTCGACGACGCGAGCTCGGCGATGCGCATCCACAGACGCTTATATCCATCAACAACCTCGCAAACTTGCTCTATGAGCAAGGCAAGTACAACGACGCCGAGCCGCTGTTACGCGAGGCGCTCGATAGTTCTCGTCGCGAGCTCGGCGATGCGCATCCAGACACGCTTAGCTCCATCAACAACCTCGCGATTTTGCTCAAGCAACAAGGCAAGTACGCCGACCCCGAGCCGCTGTATCGCGAGGCGCTCGAGAATTCTCGTCGCGAGCTCGGCGATGCGCATCCAGACACGCTTACGTCCATCAATGGCCTCGCGCTCTTGCTCAAGCGACAAGGCAAGTACGACGATGCGGAGCCGCTGTACCGCGAGGCGCTCGACGGTCGACGTCGCGTGCTCGGCGATGCGCATCGAGACACACTTACGTCCATCAACAACCTCGCAGTCTTGCTCAAGCAACAAGGCAAGTACGACGACGCCGAGCCGCTGTACCGCGAGGCGCTCGACGGTCGACGACGCGAGCTCGGCGATGCGCATCCGGATTATGGAACTACGTGCTACAATTTCGCGATTTTTCTGAACAAGCAAGAGAAGTTCGATGAGGCGGCTTCCTATTTCGAACGAGCGGCGCATGCTTACGAGCAAACCTACGGTGCCGACCACGAAAAAACTCGCGATGCGCTAGCTCAAGCTGCTGATGCTCGTAAACGAAGCGAAGCGAGTGTCCAGCATGCCACACGCCGTTACCGGCGGGTTAGACGTCCGCCAAAAGTCGGCGAATGAAGATCACTAGCTTGTGTTATGTTTAGGGGTTGGCGTGCTCATGTGCGACAGGCTGAGCGCAACTCATCGTACCGTGGTACTTACAGTAAGTATCTAGCACCACGCAATCAATCACGAGAACGAATGATTGAGCGATAACTGATAAATATGAACTGTAGTTCTACTGTAAATATATTGTATTTGGTGTATTCAGTATGTTACAGTCACGCGTCGTCACGCCAGCGTTTCTGCGCGAGGCGTTTGCGCGCCTTGGGATTTGCGCGCTTCTCCTCGCGACGAGGTACGACGCGCTCGGGCAGGTCTTCGGCTGTCTTCGCGAACGTGACTCCTGTGTGCTCCGCGTACTTTTTGTCGTAATACGCGCTAAATTCCTCCACCCAGTCTCGAGGCATGCCACAGAACCACATGCACTCGAAAGGGCTGTTTGTTGTGCCCGCGCCACCGCCGCCGGCGCTGGAGCGGGCGGCCCGCTCAAATGCACCGTCACCCGCCCCTCCGACGACGATGCCGCCGCCATCTCGCCCTGGCGCCCAGAAACGATACTGCTGTCGCGGTACCAAAAAGCACATCGTCCAGTCGTCGTCAAAGAAGCCGTCTGCGATTGCTCTTGTGAATCGGCTTCCCTTGTAGCAGAAGTTTGGCAGAAGCAGAAAGAACGGTCGACGCGTTCCGTCGGCCCTTTTTGTGGTTGCGAAGGTGAGACATTTCGGTATGTGGTCAGCCGAGAATGGCGGGTTTGTGATGAGGATGTCGTGCTCCGGCATGGATTCTTCCGTGTGCGCGTAGAAGTCCTCGCATTTGTTGTACACGTCCGTGAATCCGAGCGTTGCTAGGTGTTCTTTGCAGCTTCCTTCGCAGAAAAACGGGTCGTATATACGCAGCGCCTCTTTTGGATTCTTCGTCGTCTCTTCCGAAGCAGCGCCACCAGACCCGTCACTGGGATGCGTCGTCGCTGCGGCATCAGCATCAGCGCCTTGCTTCTTATTCATTTTCCTTTGTTTTTTCAGCAAGGTTCTTCTTTTTTTCGCTTTCTGCGAAGAGATTTTCTGCGCAACGAGAAACAGAACGGGCTCGATGTCGCGGTAGGCGACAAAGGGCGTTTCGCAGTGGTCTAAAGGGTCGGATTCGTACGGCCGAGCAGATGACGGCGTCAAGGAGGGACAGAGCAGGTGGTTGCTGTACTTCGTAGACGACGCGGAAGTGACGTACTTCGAGACCTTGCGAGGACGTTCATTATTCGCGCCATGCGAGGATGAAGGAGGCTTCTCCATAGTCTAGGATGAGATAGATGTGAAGCCGATGTGAATAAGCCGACGCCGTGAAGAAGAAGACGCCGTGAAGAAGCCACCACCGTGAATAAGCCACCCCTGTGACAACACCTTGAATAATCCGCCGCCGTGAAGCCGCCGCCGCCACTGCTGCTGCTGACAGGAATGGATGGCCAGAGGGGCAAAACAAAACGAAAAAAGTCAAAAACGAAAAAACCAAACCCCTAAAACACCAACCCCTAAAACACCAAACCAAACCCCGAAACAAACCAAACAAACCCCGAACTTTTTTCTAAACCCCCAAAGAGTAAAAAAACATTAGGGGTTGGAGTTGGAATTAGAATTAGAATTAGGGGTTACAGGTTACGGCGTCCGGTTCCGCCACCGTCCCCCTTCATTCTTGGATGCCATGGCGGCGGCGGCGAATCACGACGACTATACCTATGATGACGACGAGTATGATGACGACTACGACGACAATGTCACTGAACCTTCCCAAGGTAGGTTTCCGTCACCTCACAATGTGCCCGCACCATTACCATTAAAGGTTGGTGGGCCTTCCATTAAGGTGGTCTCTGCCGTGCGTGTTCACTCGTGCTTGTCCTGCCCGCCCAAGGATATTGCGACACATGCGGACGGCACGCAACCGACGTGCCACGTGAAAGAATTTCAAGCAGAGGCGATGGCTATTCTCGAAAAGGTGAAAACGTGCTTGTTTGGTGTGAACGCGAACGGAAGTTCTTCAGCAACACCACCAGCAGAAGCAGCAGCGCCGTCTTCTGAGAAAATAGAGGCGCTGTACAAAAAGGCGGCGCAGGCACGCCTGCCCCTGCCGACGACGATGAACAAGCCGCCAGCCTCACAGGAGGAACCGCCTCAGAAAAGACAGAAACAAAGCGCAACGACAACAAATCAAACGACAACGCCAACCGCACAAACAAACGCCATTTCCGCTCGCGAAGAAAGAAAACAGGCGCTGCTCACGTGCCCGCTCGCCACCGCACGCGAACGTCTCGAGCAGAAAACGGACCCGGGAGACGGTTGGCTCACGGGAAGCATCGATAGGAAGGCTCACGGGAAGCAGCGATCTGCAACAGCTTTACAGCAAACGGTGAACAAGCAGTATGAGACCACGCCGGTGGCGCTTGGAAATGGCTCGAGCGGAAGCAGCGATAGTACACTCATCCCAGGAAAAAGCGTGCTCGTACGCGTGGGCGTTCACAGTGCCGCAAACCCATCGCGCGTCAGTCAAGAACTCCTGCTTCCGGCAAATATGCCGCTCGATGCGCTACGACGAGCTGTGGTGTGTCCCAGCGACGACGTTGCTCGCGTCATGTCCCTTGGCGCTGGCGACTTGGCATCAGGCGCGCTCGTGCGCATAAACGACGAACTCGTTCCCGCAACATGTGGACCCTGCGTTGACTATGCCAAGCCACTGCTGGAGTATGCCGAGTCGCACTTCAAGGACAAACGTTCGCGCGGTCCCGCCTGGCGTCTTGCGGCTCGTCCGCTTGAAGAGTACACGTTCGCCGACGTCGTCGACGGCCTGCATCGCGGAGCGCACTTCGTCGCAGGGTACGTACACGCGGGCGCGTGCGAGCACCGCCTTTCGATCGTCGACACACGTCTCGTGCACGAGGATGACGAGCTTGACTTTGGCGCATATCCGCTGGAGGTGATGCACGAGCGCGACCGGCGACGCAAGTGCATGTGCTGCCTGAGCCTTCCCGCGGTGACAGTTTCTTGGTGCGATCGTCGTGCACCCGACGCACCAACTTTCTGGTGTGAGGAATGCTTCTCAAGACTGCACCAAAAGCCCGATGGTAGTTCTGTGGATGGTGTCGCGGACATGGCCACCTTTCCATACTTTGCCGAGCCTGTGTCTGGAAATAATCGAGCCTGTAAATAATTTGTCTGAATATTCTTCGTTTACTTTTCTTATTTTTTTAATTAACAACTTCCATGAATGCCTAGCCTTAGAATGCCGCGTCGTCGTCGTCTAACGTGTCCAGATCAAAACCTGTATTGCTCATCTCAAGCCATCCGCGCATGCGCTTCTCGCGTTGTCGTCGTCGATGCCAGATGAATGCTCCCACGCCCACGCCAATTGCGCCGAGCACGCCGAAAATGCCTCCTGCGATAGCCCCTCCGTTCGCACCTTTCTGGCCGCCGCCGGAGCTGCTTTCTTCTTCCCTGCCATCGTCGACAGACTTCGTCGAGGATGGTGTTGCCGCATCGTCGCCTTTCGTGTCCTTTTCTGATGTCGCCGGACACTGCAGCGGCTGTGGCCTTGCCTTTTCCTCGTCCACACCCTCTGGAATGACTGGCCTGCACTCGACGTGTTTTCCGACGCACAGAGGTGCATCCGTTCCTTTCACGACGGCGCCAAAGTCGACCCAGACTTCGTCGCTGCGGCTCGGGTTGTTGATTTCGCCCTCGACGCGGTGCGTGTGCGTGTGTGCAAAGTCGCGCGTCGACCGGCTTACGCCTTCGTGAGCCCATATCGCGCGTACGAAACCCGCCTGCGCGTCGAGTCTTCGGTCGCCTCGTTCGTCGTCGGGCGTCGTGACTGCGCGCGACCACCTCACGACGGTAAGTCTTGCGGTTGCGTTGTACTCGAGTTCGACGTCCTTGAGGTCGTCCTGTCCACCGCATATTGCGTCCGAGTCCGTGATTGGCTGTCCGTTGATTTTCCCGTACGCGTCTCGTCTCTTTGGCGGTTGTCCTTCGACGTCTCCGGCGGCAAACTGCCAGATGTCCGCCTCTTCCATGGCATCTCCGTACGGCCCCCCGTGTATTCCAAAAGCGAGCCAACCTCGCGTGGGCATGGCCATGCAGAACTTGAATGCCCGTCGTTGTGGGTCGTGAGCGATTCCTAGCAGTATAGGTTGCGACGATCGCGATGCGGAGTCTTCTCCAGACGCGCCAATTTGAAACACCGACGGAATTCCAAAAGATGAGCAGAAACTTAAGTTTTCTTTATTTAAAGAGGTTCCGTCAAGAGAACCGCTGTACACGAAGTGGTTGTGGTTGTGCTGCTGCTCCTGTGCATTTGCAAAGACAGCAACGCCATGATGACCATCCCCACCATACTGTAGGACTGCTAATGCTAATGCAGTGATGAAGAAGAAGAGATATCTCATGATGAAAGACATCTTCCCTAAACGATCAATGATGACCCTGGTGAGGATGACCCAGATGACCCAGCACTAATGTAATACAGTAGAATAGAATGGGACGGAGGAAGGGGAGCCGCCACTTAGTCTAGCTAGGGAGGTTGTGATGTGGTACCAGACGTGATGACTTATGATTGCGAAGAATCAATCCTCTTGTTTTGTTGTTGTTGGCGATGGCTAATAAAGAGGTCGGGAAGGGAAAAGGGGAAACGCACCCACGCTCACGAGAAGGGAACCCCGACTGACATGAAGTTGTGGATGGTCCCGACCAGACGTTCCCTTAAAACTTGTCTATTTTTTTAATGGGGATTAAAATTGCATGGACCACCTCAACCTCGAGGGAATCCTTCAATCCCCTGAGGGAATCGTTCAGTAGAACTACGGGTACATCTTCAGTCGGCATCAGCCAAATTCCCACATAACCCTAACCCACATAACCCTAACCCTAACCCACATACATAACCCTAACCCTAACCCTAACCCTAACCCTACCCCCCTGGATCCCCTGGATGAGCCCTGGATGAGGGAGCGCACGCCCTGTGCACGGCCCCTCTGGGAGGTTCTTCTTTCTCCCAGTCCCAGAGGTTTTCAGTCAGGTGATTCCGTCCCAGTCCCACCTGTTCTAAAACCCGGTGGGGCCGTGGGGTTTGGTTTGTCCCTTCTGAATTCTTCTCCCCATATGGAACTGGAAGGAAGAATCGTGTCCCCTCCCTCCTCCTAGGTGGCCTGTTCTCCTGGGACCCGTCCATCACCTGCTTCGCATTCATTCCGCAGGCTCCATCCCGCTTTCTTCACCAGCATCATTGTCTTCCTGGACGCCATACGTTACACCTGAAAGGAGTTCGCTTCTTCAATCAAGTCCTGAATACAGCCTGTTTGTTTCTTTTTCTTTTTCTTTTTCGTTCATTTTCCTTTTTCATTTTCTCTTGGATTTGGATACAGTAAGATGTCCGCGAAACACCAAGTTTCGGAGGCGCAGAACCGGCTTCACAAGAAGATTTTACAGGATTTGTTAAAGCAGCCAAATAATAAGAGATGTGCAGACTGCTCGGGAACGAACCCGCCGACGTGGGCATCCGTCAACCTTGGCGTGTTCGTATGCCTCGCATGCTCAGGCGTGCACCGCTCACTTGGCGTGCACGTCAGCCAAGTGCGATCGACCGTGCTCGACACATGGCTACCGCACCAGGTCGAAGTCATGCGGCAAATCGGTAACGCGCGTGCGAACGAGTACTACGAATCCAACCTGGAACCCGGATTCAAGAAACCGGACGAGTCGTCGAACGTGAAGCTGCGCGACTTCATCAGGAACAAGTACGAACTGCGCGTCTACGCGGACCGATCGCGGAAAGGACCTGTGCTTCTTGACGAAGAAAACGGAAATGCGACGCAGCCGCCCCCTTCTTCTTCTTCTGCTCAGCAAGAGAGCAGGCAGCAGCAAACACCACCGGCGCAGGCGGCACCTTCGCCGCTCATGGACCTTCTCGGAGGGACTGCTGAGCCAGCACCCGCACCCGCTGCGCCGTCGGCAACGAACGGATTTGCAGACTTTGGGGGATTCAGTGGCGCAAACACCGCCGCTGCGCCCGCGTCTTCCGAAGGGGACTGGGGCGCCTTCAGCGGAAATGCGCCGGCGCCGGCGAGTGCAGACCCGTTCGCCACGCAACGTGCAAGTGGTGGCGACCCATTCGCGTCCACGACGCCTGCCGAGCCTGTGGCAAAGCCACCGGCGGAGAAGGGTGGACTGCCTCAGGACGTGCTCGCGGCATTGAACAGCACGCCGCAGCAGACAGGAATGGCCGGATTTGGAATGATGGGTGGCATGCAGCCGCCGCAAATGCAGATGCAACAACAACAGCAATTACAGCAGCAGCAGCAGCAACTACAACAGCAACAACGTCAGCAGCAGATGGGTGGCATGAACATGAACATGATGGGAGGAGGCATGATGCCGCCGCAGCCGCAGCAGCAGCAGATGGGTGGAGGCATGATGCCACCACAGCAACAAATGCGCGGCATGATGCCGCAGCAGATGATGGGTGGCATGATGCAGCCGCAACAGCAGATGGGTGGCATGAACATGATGGGAGGAGGCATGATGCCGCAGCAGCAGCAGATGATGATGGGAGGCATGATGCAGCCGCAGCAACAGATGGGCATGGGTGGCATGAACATGGGCGGCATGATGCCGCAGCAGCAGCAGCAGATGATGATGATGGGCGGCATGATGCAGCCGCAGATGCAGATGCAGCCGCAGATGATGGGCGGCGGCATGATGATGGGAGGAGGCATGACGCCGTCGCCAACGACAGCCGGAACGGCGTCGATGCCGCCGCCAGATAAGAAGGATCCGTTTGCAGACCTCGCCTCGTTTTAGATTTACTCTTGTTGGTGGTGGTGTATGAGCGAGCGAGTGTGTGCGTGTGTTACCATACCAGTCTTCGATTGTTTGGTTCATTCAACAAAAATATGATTTAATCAAAGAACAAACCAAAGTTTACTTCACTTCAGTGGAGTCTTGTCGCGGACACCACTATGCCATCCTCATCCGCGTACACGTGGTAGCCAGGCTTGATCGTAACGCCTCCCACGACGACATCGACGTCGCGTTCCCCTTCGTCGCGCTTCGAGCTCTTGAGCGGGTGTGTGTCGCGCGCCTTGACGCCGATGTTCGTCTCCTTGAGCGCACGCGAGTCGCGCACGCACCCGTCGACGATTACGCCTTCCCATCCGTTCGAAGCACCCTCTGCCGCAAGCATGTCACCAAGCAGCGCGCATCGCATGGAACCACCTCCGTCGACGACGAGCACCTTTCCCTTCCCATCTTCCTGCGTGAGTGCCTTTCTCACGAGCGGGTTATTTTCGAAGCACTTGATGGTAGTTGCGGTTCCCATGAACTTGACCCGTCCTCCGTAGTCCCTGAATCCGGGTGCAACGCAAGCGACTTGTTTGCTTTTAGCGATGATGTCGACGGGGTCCGGCATATGTTCGTCCGTGAGGTCGCACGTCGCGGGTATGTTCGCGAGATCGTCCGCTGGAGGAACGGTAAGTCTTGACGACGACGACGACGACGCAAAGCCGTGCACACGAAACGAGTCGTAACGAGTCTTGACGTTCGACGACGACGACGACGACGACGACAACGAAGGTGCAGGTGCAGGTGCAAGGGATAAACGAGCAAGTGAACGAGTAAGTGAACCCAGGTAATTATGGTTCAAATAACCTGACCAACCTGACCTTGAATGGCAAGACGAAGAAAAAGCCATTGAAGTCAAAGGCCGAGAAAGAAACATTTTAGTGGTACCTGTAGTGGTAGAGACATTGACAAACCGAGGAAAGGAAAAGGAAAACACCCCATGGGAGCACGCCATAGGAGTACAAGGCGCCAGGATTACCAAATAGGATTATTGTGTGTGTGTATGTATGCGCCAAGGAAGAAAGCAAACAAAAACAACGAGGACGAGAGGGCGTCGGAAACCCTAACCCCTAACCCTAGCTAGGGTACCCCAAAACCCTAAAATGTGTTTTGTTTTTCCTTCGCCATTTTCGGAACCTGCTCATCGCCTCATCGGGTCCATTCATTCCGTCTTGAAGTCACACATAACGATGGACGAACGCGACAAGACAGAAGCCGCTGTCCGTGTCTTCTTCAAGTGGCAGCACGAACGCAGAATCACCAAAGAGCGTGAGCGGCGACAACTACTATCACGCTGTGTGATTGCCGGAGGTAGTATGCACTCGCTGGCGTTGCGACCCGACGGGAGCGTCGCTTGTTGGGGAGGCAACTTGTGCAGCCAGGCGCCTCCCGAAGGCATACCGGGCGACTTCGTCGCAGTCGCCGGAGGTCTTTCTCACGCGCTGGCGTTGCGACGCGACGGGAGCGTCAAGTGCTGGGGACGCATCTTCAACGGCCTGAACGGCGACATCATACCCGACGACATACCAGGTGACTTCGTTGCGATCGCCGCGGGTCATGGTCACTCGCTGGCGTTGCGACGCGACGGCGGCATCGCGTGCTCGGGACAGAACCCCTACGGCGAGGCGCCTCCCGATGGCGTCGAGGGCGACTTCGTCGCGGTCGCCGCAGGTGAGAATCACTCGCTGGCGTTGCGACGCGACGGGAGCGTCGCATGCTGGGGAAACAACGAATACGACCAGGCGCCTCCCGACGGCATGGACGGAGATTTCGTCGCGATCGCCGCAGGTAGTAACCACTCGCTGGCGTTGGGACGCGACGGGAGCGTCGCATGCTGGGGAGACGACACAGATTTACAGACGCCTCTCGGCGTCATCTACGGCGACTTCGTCGCGATCGCCGGAGGTGGTGGCCACTCGCTGGCGTTGCGACGCGACGGGAGCGTCAGGTGCTGGGGATGCAACGAATACGGCGAGGCGCCTCTCGACGACATCTACGGCGACTTCGTCGCGATCGCCGCAGGTGGCTTTCACTCGCTGGCGTTGCGACGCGACGGGAGCGTCAGGTGCTGGGGAAACAACGAATACGACCAGGCACCCCCAGAAGGCGTCGTTGGGCAATTTTTTGCCCACAACGATTGACTGTAACAAACTAATGTTGAGAACCTGATGAATGAAACTACAGCTCCTCTACAGTACATACTATACATATATGACCAGCCCTTTATGCGGGGAAGGAGAAATAGAAAAGTATCTCAGCTTGATCAAATACCACTTCTTATCCTTGCCGATGGTGAATATCAGAATATGTCACGTAACTTAACTTACTCGATCAGATTTTACAAATAAATAATTAAATACATATAGTACAGCATACAGTACGTCTCAGTCACGTATCAAGCAAACGCGTGCACCGACGTGTCCAAAAACGCTTGTGCCTTGTGGGAAGCTGACTCAGCAAGTCGACGAGCGAGCGATCGCTGTCACGAACCAGCGAAGCCTCCTCCGGAGTGAGACCAACGGGAACGAGACCGAGCGCGCGACGTGAGCTTGCGCTAGAACACAGCTTGAGCGCGGCACTCGCCGCGACTGGCGGGGCATTGGCGTAGGGGTCTCGCGATGGCGTGCTAGCCGTGCCATGTGGCCAGAACACGTTCACGCTCGCATGAAAGGACCCACTCGCCTCTCGCGCCGCATGCAGCCAAAGAGAGGGAAGGTACAGCGCGTCGCCAGCACGCAAATGCGCCACCGCACCTTCGCGCCTCGCAAGCTCCTCGAACTCCTCGAACGTAACGGGAGGTGAGCTTAGCGCACCTCGACCTCCGAGCGACGCGTCGTGATCTGGAGACAGGAAGAACACCTCCTTGTCTCCGACGACGCTCGCGAGAATGTTGTCCATGCAGTCGAAGTGCGCCCAAACGCTCACGCGCGCTCCAGACATGCGAAGCACGCTCGAGTGTGCATCCGAAGGGAGTAGAAGCTTCTCGAGAGCGGGAAGGCCGAGGGCAGCATGGAGCTGTGGAAACGTACTGTCAAGGCGGCTTGGCTCCTTGCGTGCATCCGCGCCCACGCTGCGTAGGTAGAAGTGCGAATCGCCGTTCACCTTCGAGCATCGCTCCACGAGCTCGCCTATTGCCAGTGTTTCGAACGTGTAATTTCGCGTCGGATGAAACGTTAGCACCGGGGTGTGATCGCAGCGATGAACGACGACAGGACTCGACGTGTCACAGCACGACAGCAGTGCACTTGCATCCCAGTTGGCGTGCCACTTCGCCTCCGCTGATAAACGAGCCAGCTGAGGGAGCAGGCGGCGCACGATGCACGGCGTGTTCGATCCAATCACCCGCGTTTCGAAGTCGTCACGTGACTGTAGCGAAGCACCGTCCACCTCACGAAGTTTCCAGCAGCTGTCGTCGTCACGACAAGGGACGGTGGCGGCTTCTCTTTGTTTCGAGAGATAAGCTGTTGCCGCCGCCGCCGCCGCTGCTGTTGCTGTTGCTGCTGCTGCCACTGCCGCGGATCCCACGACGACAGCGGCGCTTCGTCGACGCAACGACATGGCTGCCGCCACCACGCCAGCCGCCGCAACTGCCGCTGCGGCAGTCGTGCCATTTGTTCCAGACGGCGTCGGCGGCGGCATCGGCATCGTCGTCGTCGTCGGCGGCGGCGGCGGCGGCGGCGGCTTCTTGAACGGGCTCACACAAACATCAGCAACCACGTGGTAGCATCCAGGCGCATATTGCTTCACCCGCACCGGCTGAGGCGGTGAATCGGCAAGCGTTGCCTGCATCTTATTTTCGCAATCGTCGCAGATCGACTGCATCTTGCGAATCACATCGCGTACCCACGCAGACTCGCCATCCGCACCACCGTACGCCAGGCCATGGACGTGCAGTATGCCGCCAGTGGGCTTTAGCGCACGAACAGCCACATCGTACGAGCACTCCGAGCTCGGGAGCGTTCCAAGCAGCACACGATCCGCAACGCCGACAGGTGCCACGAGCCTGTTATCGCCCGTTCGAATGTCGATGCGATTTGCGTCAATGCCGTTCAGCGGGAGAGCCCGACGCAGCGCATCTGTGGCGGTGGTATTCCAGTCCATCGCGGTGACGTGCGCCGCTTGGCTGTGAACGAGCGCGTGTAGAGTGAAGTACCCTATGCCGCAGAATAGATCGACGACGTGCTCGCCACTCATGTCAATGCTGCCCATGCGCTGCTTCTCCACGGCATTCCCACGACTGAACATGTTTGTGGTGACATCGAAAAAGTATGTAACGCCCAGCTCGTTGTGCTTCACCCATCCGCTGTCGCCGTGCAAAAGCCGAATCGTCGATGTGCGCTTGCCATCCGCAGCAATGCCGCCATCTTTGGTGTTTCTCGTCGCGAGCCGTTGCACCTTGAGGTGCGCGGCGACATCTGCGAAGAACGATCGAATGCTGTCGGCAGAAGCGGCTTTGGTCGCGCTGTCGAAGAGCTCGTGGTTGAACGCGCTGCGCGGTAGGATTGCGATTTTATTGTTATCGCTGCCAAAGATGTCATATTTCTTTGGAAGCGTCGATAGGGCGTCGCTGATGTTGGTGATGGGTGGAAGGTGGAGGTAAAGAAAGCAAGTGGCGATCTCAACGAGTGACGCTTTTGGTAGGGATGGTGTGCTGTTGTTGTTGTTGTTGGCGGTGGTGGTGGTGGTGGTGGTGTCCGCAGCGCGTGCTGCGGCAGCACGAGCGCGCGCCCGCCCGCGGCGAGACTTTGGTTTGCTCTGCTTCACGTCTTGAGCACGCACGCTCTCCTCAGCACGCTGCGTAGGCACCTCGTCTTGAGCACGCACGCTCTCCTCAGCACGCTGCGTGCGCATCTCGCCTTGAGCACGCACGCTCTCCTCAGCACGCTGCATGCGCATCCATCCGTCGCGCAACATGCGATTACACTCCTTTGTCCACGTCTCCGCTTGCTGCTTCGTCGTGATGCCATGCAGCGGAACCTCAAGGCGTGCAGTCGTACGCCACGTGACGACGAACTTGTCGCTTCCTCCTCGAGTCACGCCCGACTCTCGGAATCCCGCGTCGCGTCCCATGTTCGCCAGGGCGAACGCCGACGCCGCGGAGTTTGCTTCCATCGCGACGATCGGCGCCTCGCAGAGGAGCACGCCACCGTGGTGCTCGCCCTCGTCATCACCGCGGCACTGACACACGCGTTCGATCGTCGCGACGTCCACGGGGTCGTGCGAGACGAAAGTCCATTCGTTATGAAAGCGCACTGCGACACGTCCCGAGCACGACGAGAGCGAAAATGCGTCATCAGATGCGTTGATGGCAAATAAGAGGCTTGAAACGCGTGCGTCAATCAAGCCTTGTGGGGACTTATCCTTATTATGAGTGCCAGAAACAGAAGACGCAGATGAAGAGGACTGAAAATGACCCCCCACAGACTCGGGTAGGAATTCCAAGACGTGTGATCGTCTCTGACGGAACTCAAAGAACGATGCAGACCTCGACGAGCTCTTAAAAGAAGAAGAAGGAGGAGGGGCGACATTGGTGTCGGAGGACATATCCCTGCAGGCCGATGATTCGATGAACGCCGCCGCCGACGCCCCCCCCAAGAGAGAATGAAAAAGCCAAGTGGGAAATCCAAAAAACGGGCGAGGCGTGACAACACAGCTTGGCTCGTGGGAGGCCCGGGATTCCTCGTTGGTCCGGATCTTAGGACGGGAGAGTGTCGGGATTCATTCGGGATCCCGCTCCGACGGACTTTCTTGAACTACGATAGGCCTCTCTAAACCTTTACGGTAGATGGAGGGCAACGCTGGAGGCGCTCGCGAACCGATGCGTTTGCCGGGTGCGTTTGCCACGTACAAGCGCGGCGGCGCGGCGCTCGCGAACCATGGAGTGGGAAAGGACGCGAACGCGAATGCGGCTATCCAGGCGGTGGAGGAGGTTTTGCCTCCGAATATGTTCTTAGTGGCTAGTGCGTTGCTGGGATCTCTACAACACAACGTACACTCCGAATAGCGCGACGGTGAAGAAGCCGCATCGACTCATCCAGCTCAAGATGTCGTCGTCGTCGAATGTTATGCGCTTCACCTTGCAGCGAAGCGCGAACAGGATCATGCGCACGTTCACCTTGATACGAATGAAGAAGAAGTGCGATGAGACGAGGCGTTAAAACGACTTGCTACATCGCGCTGCCGACTCTTGTGGGATGAGGAGTCGCATAACGACAAGCGGACGTACGGAACACGCGAGCGCGCGTCGTCTGCTTCCGGACCGGGAGAACTATGTGGCGCAGGCAACGCAAACGAAGGTAGCACATGCCACATGCGGTGGGAACGCCGGTGGCGCAGGTGTTACGAACGCCGGCGTCGCGAACGCCCGCGTCACAAACGCCGGCGACGGCGTCGTGCGGGCGAACGAATTTCAACCGGAAAAGGCGCGTTTTCATCGCGCGGAGATTTACGCCATCAAGGAGCTTGGAGGTGTGGATCGTGAGGGTGTTGTGAAGGTGGATCAGGCTGACGAGAGTCGCGTTGGCTTGATTGATGCGTTTGAGGTGGAGATGGCGGAGCGTGCGACTGCGCCGATGTATTGATAAAAAGAAGCATACATACTTCTTCTTTTTTCTTCTCTCTCTTTTTGGGAAGAAAAAAATTCCGAAGAGGAGAAATTGTTACAAACTAGTTTTTCTTTTTTTTGTTTTTGTTTTCCTCCTCTGGCAAACCTACAGGTAGTACGTCAGCCACTTGAGTCCCTCTCCATAGCCCATGCGGCGCACAACGGAGCACATGAACACTTCGATGGGCCGGATGTTCGTGTCCTTGAGGCTCACCTTACCCTTCCCGGTGGTGTAGTTGGTCAACCCGAGCTGCATGCGCAGCTCATCCTCGCTCGCCGCGGTCGGCTGGTCGATTTTGTTGCCGAGCACAAGGAAAGGCACGTGCGACAGCGAGTCGTCGGACAGCAGGCTGTCGAGCTCTCGTTTGGACTCGTGGAATCGGTCTCGTTGGTTCGCGTCGACGAGATATACGATGGCGTCCACCTTGGCGTAGTAGTCCTTCCACACCTTGCGCGCCGCCTCGTGTCCGCCGAGGTCGAACGCCTTGAACCTGATCTTACCGATGCACAGCTCCTCGCTCGTGGGGTGCTGCGTCGGCGTGTGCTGCGCGAGTCGCTCATCCTTCAGCATGTGCATCAGAGTCGTTTTGCCGGCATTGTCCAACCCAAGAAAGAGGATCCTGAGAATGAGGAGTAAAAAAGGTGGGTGATTTATTTTGTGAGTGCTTGCGTATTATTTTTTTTTGTTGATGTGGGCGGTTGTTTTGCTTGGGCGCGCACACCACACCACACCACACCACACCACACCACACGGAAAAACCAGCAACTGGAAACCAACAACCCAACCCAACCCGACGAGAGAGAGGCGTGTCTTGTCTTGGGGACAAGACAGACAAGTGTTACGACAAGCTCGTCGTCGCGATCACCAAACCGAAGCGCACACCAAAGCGTGCCCAACACACACACACGCCAAGCCAAGCCAAGTCTCGCGAAGAAGCGTCGCGATCACCCACCAAAGAAGCGCACACCATGCCAAACCAACCGACACCACCAAGCCAACCACCACCACCAAAGCCCAAACCCAAGCCAACCACACCAAATTCACAAACAAACATGACCATGACCAAAGCCAAGCCAATCACAAACAAACATGACCAAAGCCAAACACTACGTACTTGGCATCTTTGTGCCAGAGTCCCAGTGACGCCAATATGTTCTGGAAGAAGTCGAGCAGGAACGACATTATTATTATTGCGAAAACTAACTCTGAGGGATGATCTGCGTCACTGCTCGAGGATTCGGAACTTCTTCTGAACCTCCAACGCTCAAGCAAAACGCTCTCGGTCGGAGCACCCCAGGCAGCCAGGGGTGCTTTTGGGGATCCGCCTTGGAATCGAAATGGTTTTTCAGTTTTGGGGTTCAGGTTAGGGTTTGGGTTTTCAGGGTTCAGGTTGGGTTAGGGCTTGTTGGTTAGGGTTTGGGGTTCAGGTTGGGTTAGGGTTTGGTCGGTTAGGGTTTGTTGGTTAGGGTTTGGGGTTCAGGTTGGGTTAGGGTTTGTCGGTTAGGGTTTGGTCGGTTAGGGTTTGGGTTTGTTGGTTAGGGTTCGGGTTAGGGTTCGGGTGTGCCCCGCTTTTGCTTTTCTCATTATTACTGTATTTTCGCGGCCAGTTCGTTGTTGATTTCATGTTTTTCGTTTTTCATTTTTGTTTGTTTGTTTTTCGTTTCGTTTTTGTTTGGTTTGGTTTCTGCATCTGCACAGTTGAAGCGTGTGCTGTGTGCACCTGTGGCGTACGCCTTTTCGCCCTTCCGCCAACCCGACATTCTGACGCACAGAAATCTAACCTGAACTATCGTAGTTGCTCGCAAATTAGCAAGTGATGCAAGTCCATGCGCCAAGCGACCAATTCTAAATTCTTGCAAGTTGCAAGGCATGGGCGCATTCATGACCACGCGCATGATCAGGCATGCAGATCGTTGATGCCAGAGTGTTTGTTTGTTACCCACGTAGCTACGGGTATGTTAGTCTACCGGGTAGGGAGGTGCCACTGCCATCTAGGAATATCTGGCGCATACAGCACATATGGTTCTCGTCGTGCGCATTAATTGAATCATCGATCACCGCTGGAGACTACCAACTACATAGTACTACTCGTGCGATGCGATCTGCGCCACTTCACGAGTCCTGACGATCGCGCGTCCACACAAACACAAACACTTTGTTGGTTTCTTGTTGATGTTGATACCGTACCGCAGCAGCGCCCCGCGGGCGCCCATAGGCCAGAGGCACTCTCAGAGGGTACGTACGGGCAGTCAAGCACACACCTTGTTTTGTGGGACCCTCGAAAACAGCAGTGTTACCAGACGAGTATTGCAGTGCGTGTATCACACTCTCGCCCTCTCAGGTAGGTGGTGCCAGGAGTGTGTCTCGCGTATCGTATCGTATCGTACTCCTCGTGCGCGTGTCTGTTCAGTTTGTGGCGTCTCATAAAGGTATTGAAAAGAACGTGCTCGTCAGTCAGTCAGTCAGTCAGTCAAGTCTTAAGCGGCGGCCTTAAGGTGTTCTTACAAGTGCAAGTGTTGTTTCTCGTAAAAGTGTATCTCCCGGGAGGCGTATCTCGCGTGAAAGCTTCTTAGCAACTTCTTGTTTTGTTTTGGCTTTCTCTTTATTACACCTGCTCATTCACAAAGTCTTCTGTAAGCTGTTAACACCATCACCATGCCCAATCACTGGAGCCGCTCGTCAGACACGATCGGCGAGTTTGCCAACGCACAACGCAAGGATGCCTCTAAACACGCAAGTCCGTTCGACAGCACGACGGACAAAATAACCGACGCCCGATCGCCCTTGCCAGACTCGCCACCCGTCGACACGCGCTACCACAGGTACCGGAACGCGAACAACATCTCCACGAGGCCGCTCGGGGAAATCAGCAACCCAGGGCACACGGGAAGCGGGATCCAGCACAGCGCGGCGGGCATCAGCACCGTCATCGCCGCCGAGAATCGCACGAAGCACATATACGACCAAAGTCACACGGAGAAGGACACGAAAAGCTCCATCAGCTTCGCCGAAGGTGGTGTGTTCAGCTCCAACCCAATAGGATTCGGTGAAAAGCTCGAAAGGCCTATGACAGCGCAGGAGAAGTACGGAGCATACGCAGGAACGAGCGTCGCGTTCAGCCCGGAGGGACTGACACACACGACAAAAACGAGCGAGTTTGGATTCCGCTACTCGCAGGTGGAAGGCGAAAAAAACGCGTCGAGCGGACACCACCCGTCGTTCGACCACTTCTCGTCGAGCAACGTCGAGACGGGAGAGCGCGACTTCTTTCCCAACGCAGGCAAGGGCACTTCGAAGCCGCCGGACAGCATGCAGGCGCAGGGCCTCTCCTCGGCACAGGCACACAGGAAAGACTTCTGGCACAGCGAAAGGCACTTCGAGAAGGACACGCAGGACAACTTCGTCGGCGGCGGCATGGTCATCAGCCCCAAGGCGAAGGAGGTGGACTTCTGGCACAGCCCGCAGTTCGGGAACATGGACACGAAGGACAACCTCGGCGCGGGCATGGTGCCCGTGGAGACGGCAAAGTCGGAGGACTTCTGGCACGGCGCGTCGAACAACAAGGGTGCGACGTACAAGACGCAGCTGTACGCCGACGACAGCGGATTCGGCTCGGCCGTTGATCCGTGCCCAAGCCACCCGATCCGCATCTGATGCAAGTGCGTCCAGACAAGGCTGGGCAAAATTGTAAAACCGTCCGCCGTGCTGCATTCAAAGAAAACGCGTATTTAAGACAGGGCGGCGGCGGGTTTTTTGTTACTCTTTTCTCTTTTACCTTATTACATATACATTAATCTACTAAAGCTGTTAATCTACAGCAGTTACTCGGTTACCCTTCACCTTAAGCTTACAAATAAAACACCAACCCTTACAATCCCAAATCGCCCATTTAAAAACCCTTCCACCCACCGCAAGTCGAAAACAATTGTCTAAAAATGACGGGCAGGACATGCGCATCATTTTGCAACCTTCACTTTTTTTTTTCCGTTATAAAAATAATGACGTTTTGGGTTGACCAATAGTGAAGTGAAACATAAAAATGGCGCCGACTTAAAAAGTTACGTGCCGGAGCGGGATCCCACAGGGACTTTTTTTTTCTCGACCTATTTTCTTGACCTATTATTTTCTCGGAAAATTGCAAATACGGTTCCGAGGAAATTGTAAACCGATCAAATCTTAAGATAAATTAAATTATATTTCGAATACACACACTTTACGCCGCAGCAACGAGCAAGACGGCGAGCACGAAAACGGCGCCATCTGTCGTTGTTGTCGTCGCCTCTAACGTCGTCGTCGTCGTCGCCGGTGTAGTCGTCGTCGTCGTCGCCGCCGGTGTAGTCGTATGCCAAGCTAGACGGTAAACTGCGTTTTTCCCGTCATCTGAAATTAGGACGGAACCGTCGGGTAATAGTTCGACGTCAACTGGGCGACCCCATGCAGAGTTGGAGGATCTGTCAAGCCAGCCATCAATGAGCACGTCGTGCGTCTTAACCTCGCCCGTTGAGCGCAGCACGACACGATGGACGGAGTATCCAATCTTTCGGCTCCGATTCCACGAGCCGTGCAAAGCAACTAATTACCTTATTACATATACATTAATCTACTCAAGCTGTTAATCTACAGCAACCGGCGCCAGCGAGAACGAGAGGCGAGGCGATGGTGTGCCCGCATCCACGGGAATGCGAACCCAGAGGACGCGCGCTTCGCGATCGAGCGTCCACGCGGTGTGGGTCGCATTTGGCATGGCTGCGCAGTTGCCACCAGCTGCGTCGCATAACACGATGTTTGCCACGTCTGACCAGTGGCGCGACTCATCCAGTACGGTCCGCTCGCCATCAACCTCATTCGTCGTTGCAAGCGATGCTGGAGCGCCACTAGCAGCCACGTCGGACGACGAGGCGTCGAGCGCAATCTGAATCACGTGCACGCGACTTAGGCGGCTCTCTGAAATGCTTAGCGACAGATCGCCAGAAGAAAGCCTCCTTGTGCTCAACGTACACCCGTCGAAGCTCTCGCCATTGCTCCAGCCGCGCCCGTCCGCTGTCGGGAACACCCACCAGTGCACCGCCGTTGCAAGCGACGTCGCGACGTCCGTCGCGCGTGCACCAAATAGGGATGCTGCGTCGTCGACCACGTCGTGCGCTTTCTCGCCAAGCGTTGTGACAGTCGGATCCAAAATGGGAATGGCACTACCCTCGATTGCAAATACGGGGATGAGGTCGTGCTCGAGTCGCGAGGTCACGCGAGCCTTCGAACAGCCGTGGTGGCGCGTGCCGCTGCTCTCGGAGTGACCACCGCGGATGCGAAAGCGCCCATCACGGCTGTCGAAGAGAATGCCGCCTCCGCCATCTGCGCCATCACGCGTCGTCGTAGTCGCATTCGTGAAGATGTCCAGATACGTGTTGCCGCATGGGAAGTACACATCGCGTCCCACCTGCCTCTCGTGCACCAGCGGAGCCACAAGCAGATTCTCCCCGAGCATGTACTGGTACGGCGAGCGAGCAGCCGCCACGTCATGAGGGTGGCTGAGGATGTGGTGCCGCATCAGCGGTTGTGCCTCCGTGCGTGCCGCATGCGCCGACATGTACAGGTATGGGAACAGCTGCGTGCGAAGCTTCGCGTACACGCGAAAGAAGGTTCGGCCCTTCAAGCTGTCCATGAACTTGTGCCTTCGTTTTGCGCCAAACAGGTTCGT
Organism: Pycnococcus provasolii; assembly: GCA_938743325.2. Taxonomy (NCBI): domain Eukaryota; kingdom Viridiplantae; phylum Chlorophyta; class Pseudoscourfieldiophyceae; order Pseudoscourfieldiales; family Pycnococcaceae; genus Pycnococcus; species Pycnococcus provasolii. Next base: position 279,243 of record OW568886.1, read on the forward strand.
GCCGCCGTTTCGCGTGTGAAAGTTTCCCGACATAGCGCCAAGCTGCACCCACCTTGCCATCAGCTCGTACGTTGGGCCATTGAATGAGCAAGTGAAGCCGTAAACGTCCGACCCAGCGAATGCCATGCCCATGAGACCTTGGCTCAGCATCGCGACGACGCTTCCCGCAAGGCCGCTCACTGCGCTGAAGTCGCACGTGGGGTCACCGGTCCAGCTATTGTACGTATTTCCTGGACTTTTGGAATACCCGCTGCGAACAAAGTACGTTGCGTCTGGCGCATAGTTGCCTTCGGGATTCATTGCATGTTTCCCAACCAAGCGTTCGAGAGTGCGTGGCGGTTTCAACACGCTGCGAAGATGCTTCAGGCATGCCGCCTGGTACAGCTCTGGGTACTGGTTGTGCATCAGAGAGGCGCTCACGTTGTTCGCGTACCAAAGGTCCGTATCGCCGTATTCGCCGTAGTCGTACATCCATCCCATGTATCCCACTTCCAGCGCGTCGTCAATGTGCTGCGCATACCACCGCTCGGTACCATTTTTCGAAAAGTCCAGGAGGCTGACATAAAATGGATCTGGACCGGCACCCTTGTACGCAAAGGTGAACGGCGCGTCGGGGCGAGGTGTCGCATACGGGTGTTGGCGTTGTAGAAGTGCCGAGGTGAGCGCGTCGATCTCGCTTGCGCACGTTCTCGTCAACGTGGGCGCACTGCTGCCAAGATGTGCCCACGCCTGCTGACGCTGGGCGGACGGGAGTTTTCGCAATGCCGCGTCGCAATCCATCTCCTCACCTAAAGACAGCCCAACGCTAGCAAGCCGTGCAAGCGCCGCCGACGTAGCGGTATCAAGGCGAGGTGGTTGTGGTCCCGTGCGTACGAGAAGTCCCATCTGCGAAGCGTCCTCCCACGCAAGTTCGTACGACGTCGCCACGAACGGGTTGAAGTAGGCAAACGGCGCAAGGCCAGCGGCGCGGTAAACGGAGTTATTGAACGCGACTTCAGATCGGACTTCGCGCTGATCGCCGTTGGGGAAAAAGTGCAAGGAGGTGTCCGCGACGGAGATGGGAATGTCCCACTCCTGGTACATGCGAAACACGCCCAGCGGGTCCGATGGCTTCACGGTACTGAGCGCACTCTGGAATCCTTCCCATACGCCAAACTGGAATGGCGGCGGGATGAGCGGCACACCTGCGTGTGCACGCACGTACGCGTCGCGCGCAACTCTCGCGTTGCCTTCGCCGTCGTAGATATCAAGAGGCAGGCGCGCGTCCTCGGCGAAGACGGCATGTGTCCTTGTGGAAGGCGTGCCAGGCTGCCAGAGCGTTCGCGCGTACGTGTCGACGTGGACGACGTACCCACCATCAGAGACGAGGAACGGGCTTGGCATGTATGTTGCCGTTTTCTTCGGCCAGCGTCTCCTGATATCTGGCACGAGGTCCCAGCCGCCATCCTCCGTCCAGCAGTACGCATCGTTTGTGATGGACGCGTCGCCTCGTTCGTTGGTGTTGAATCGTTCGCCAAGGCCATAGAGTCTTTCTTCGTCGGAGGTAGCCTGCCATTCGACGCCTATGCGGTTTACGGGGCAGAGCAGGTTGAGCATGCCCGGGTCGCAGTGTACGGTTTTGATTTCCATGTGCAGCGACACTTTGTTTTCCGCAGGTGCGCTCGCGTGTATGAGGACGCGCACGTCCCCCTCGTGCGTCGTCTGAGCTTCGACGGTTGCGGCGTCGTTGTCGGTTGTGACGTTGATGAGTGACGTGACATCCCAGGAGCGAAGCACCTTGGCGACTCGTTCGCTGTACCCTTCGTACACGTGTCGCGTGATGTCGTCGACGACCAGCCTGCTGACTTGAATGCGCGTAATGTTCAGAACCGCGCGGTTCTGCTTGAGGATTTGGATTCCAAGGGACGGTGCTGTTTCGCTGGTAAGTTTTAGTACATACTGGTTCTTGAGCGCGAACTCTTGTTGTTGTTGTTGTTGTTGTGTCTGTGGTAAAAAAGGCAAAGGTTGTGTCTTCTTCTTCTGCTGCTGCTGCATCGTCGTCGTCGTCGTAGCATGCTGTGAAGAAGAAGAACCACCTCGCAAAACTCGAGAACTCGCAGAAACAAAAGAAGAGCCGCCATCATCAACATCAACATCAACATCAACATCTTCTTCTACTACTACAGGTACAGGTACATGCCAAGACGACGAAGACGAAGACGACGACGCACGACAAGACCCTACAAGACCCAAAATAACCAAGAAGAAACATGAGGCGCGCGCCATGTCCATGATTCTTTTAGAGTGCCTTTTTTTAAAAAAAGTTTTTTTTAGAATACGGTAGGGTGGGGAGCCCTTTTTTAGAACCGCCTTGGGTGAGGTAACAATCCCAAATTGGTATCCCTGTGCTTGTCATTTCTTATTTGCCATCGCTGCAATCAACGTTGAACTGCTTTGCTTGTTCTTTGATTCCGTAAGACAAGACAGTAAGTACTAGTACTAGCCTTAAAGGTAGGTATGTCTTCTTTCTCATCAGCAGAAGCATCAGTAGTTGCGTCATCAGGAGTAGCGTGCGCGTCGTGCTTAAAACCTGATGCGACATTGCGTTGTCCGAAGTGCCAATCCCTTGCACTTCCACTCGAAATTAGCACGTTCTGCTCGCAGGAGTGCTTCAAGGAGAACTACAACACACACAAGGTGATGCACAAGACGAAGCCGACGACAGGATCGCAGCAAACGAAAGCCCCGGGGGAGTCTCTCGGAGCAAACAACCCCATGCTGAAAGCCTTGGAAAACGCACTCGGAGGAAACGCAGGCAACATGCCTCCTGAAATGCTCAACATGCTCGCGAGCATGAAAGATAACATGGCGCAAAGTATAGACATCGATGCCGCCGTCAATGACATGCGTCGAACGGCGAACACGGCACTTCGGGCCGTCGCCAGAACGGCGAACGACGCGAGAGGGGAATCCGACGATGGCGTTGGCGTCGTGGCGACAGTCAACCTGAAGTGCGGCGACGAAGTCATGCCGTGCAGCTGGCCGGAGCAAACGGGCAGAAGTCCGTCAGGACTATGCATCGTCACAGACGAACAGATCGAGGCGGCGAACGTTCCTGAGTGGATCGTCAGAAATCTTAGGCGGCGATTCTACAACGACCGTCGCGAAAACATTCAGGCTGTTCCGACGAGTGCACGCGTGTTTCTGTGCCACAGCATGCAGCAATATGTCAACACGGCGCGCGACAGCGCGCATGCGAATGTGATCTACGACGCAGACACCGACGCGTACAGGGTATCGTGCGATGTGCGAGCAGGTGTGGAACTTCTCTATCCGCCAGACTGCGGCGACACATTTCGGCCAGGCTTCGCGGCACCAAGGCTCGATGATAGAGCGGCACGCGCGGCACTATCGTGGATAAGGGATATCGGGCGCCAGTACGCCCCTACACTACTCGCGGCAAGCGAGTTGCATGGCGTTGGCTTGGTCGCTGCGGCACGAATCGCGCGCAAGTCGCGCCTCGAGGTTAGCGTGAACCAGATGGATGAGCAAACGGAGACTGGAGAGAAGCGCGTTGGCACCGTGCGCCACGATCTCGTGAACGAGAAGCTCGCTTCTTTGGGCGACGACATGCGGCGCATTGTGTTGGACGAGGTGCACCGTCGCTTTGGATTCGATGGCGTGCACATGACCATTCCCCTGGTTGGCGGTTTGAATCGCATCGTTCCTGCGCAGATGATGAACCATGAGACATCCCCTCCGATGACCTCGAAGGTTGACTACGTGCGAGCGCGTATGACTTTCCTGTTCACGCGCGACGTTCCACAGGGCGTCGAGTTAACAGAGAACTACGAGAAGGAGACGTCGCCGGAGTACTTTCGCTGGGCGATCGAAGGTGGTCCTGATCCGGCGGATTAGGCAAGATGCCACATATAAGAACTATGTAAGATGTCATGAGACATTTGTGTAGGCTCAATCGGCCACGACTCCCATCCCCTAGAAAAACCACCACTCGCTAAGCCACCAGAGTACTCGCTTGCCGCCCTCACCAACCAAACGACTGGCCAGCGTGCGCCTCCATCCGGAAGTGCTCGAACTTCCTCGCCTCTTAGTGCACGCCCATCTATCGTCGGCGGTAGCAGTTTCGCAGCCTATCCATAGTCAACCTGTAACTTTAGACTATCCTATACTGTAGTACTTACCAAACCTCCGACTTTAGAAAAAAACGACCCCCTTGCTAAAGGTTTGTGGTCCCTTGCACACCGGCCGCGAGTGTTTCTTGAAAGAGCTTGCAGGAGGCTTGCACGTTCCCGGCCGGTGTTGCATGGCGTTGATTAAGGTGGTCAAGATCCCGGCCGGTGTTGCATTGCATTGATTAAGGTGGTCAAGAATACGACCCGGTGGATCCCCGGCATTCCTTGCGACGCGTCATGTCACGGCAAGTTGCAACATGGCGGACTTCGTGAAAGACGCGTGGGATCCCACATGCAAGGTGAGCAAGCCAGCAAAAGAAACAGGCCAACGACACCGGTGTCCTTTTTGATACCATTTGATCGGTCAGATACACATGCATCATGATGTGAATTAATGATTAAGGGTGTCAGAAGAGTCCACTCACTAATGACACCTGAGTGGAGTGAGTGCATAAATTGATTTGCTTTTCAGCACCTCCCTTACACTATGATGAAGCCTTTATGTATGTATGTGTCAGTGCTTCCTTTTCCCAGGAAAGGTTTACGGAGTGAGTGCCGGGAACGTTGTCCTGAGGAGGAGCTTCGGGGCCCCAACAATCTTCATCGTGCATAATAATCCCGGGCCTTAAGGGAGTCAACTGTCTGATGGGATGGACGGCGTCCCATCAGTCAGGCATCCATCGCGGCGTCAGTCCCACCGCGTCAGTCTCGCCCTCCGCGATTATGCCAACGCAGCAAGGTAGTACTACTGGCGCGTTCCCTTCGACTGCAGGCCGTGGCATAAGTGCCGTGGATAGTGAGCATGGTCCCAGTGCAGATATTGATGAGCCCACTTCTTCCGCCGTGGTTGCTAAGCCATTGATGTCTAAGACGACTCCTCGGTCAGGGGACTTGGTCGGGAGCTTGTTTCTGTGGAGGTGGTGCTTGTGCGCTTCCAGGCCGCTTGTGCACGCAGCGGACTTCGCAGCGGAGTCGTCCACAAATACGGAGATGATGAAGAAAGACAAATACGGAGGAAATACGACGCAGACGCACGTGGAGAAGGTGCTACCCCTAACCACGAACTCCACAACGACGGATGCTAATGATGAGGGCTCAACGCACAACAAAAAATCCAACAAGCCGAAGCTGCAGCGTCGCGCCTCCAGCTTCCAGATTCTTGGCAAAAGTTCAGGCTTACTCACCAGCACGCGAGACGCATGCGCAATATCAGTGAAGAATGAGGCTAATAGAAACTCGCCGTCAGGTGAGGTCACGCGCATCCGTCTCGTGACGGAGAATAAGCCCGGCTTGCTGAGCACAGTGGTCGCTCTCTTCTCGTCGTTCAACCTCGCCGTGGAGAGCGCTGAGGTCAAGTCGCTCAAGGGAAATCGCAACAAGGTTGACGATATCTTCCTCGTGTACGACTTCGACACAGGCAAGGGGCTCGCCGAAGACCTGTTCGAGAGCCTCGCGGAGTCCATCCGAGCAACCGTCAGCGTCCGCCTGCGCCAGAACGACATTCGTGTGGATCCCTCGCTGACCGTGAAGGCGCCGATTGGCAACGTTACACTCGTCTTCACCGACGTCGAGTCAAGCACAATGCTGTGGGACGAACTGCCAGCGTCTGTCATCGAGGACGCGCTCGAGGTGCACAACAACGTCGTGCGGAAGCTCCTCCAGAAGTACAGGGGCTACGAAGTCAAAACGGAGGGCGACGGCTTCATGCTTGCCTTTGATTCTGCGCAGCGTGCCCTCGCATTCGCCCTAGCCCTCCAGGTTGACTTGCTTTCGGCGAAGTGGCCAGATGAATTGCAGATGCACAGCGCAACGGAGACTGTGCTTGACGCGATTGGCGTGCCAATGTGGCGTGGCCTTCGAGTGCGCGCGGGAATTCACACCGGAACGGCTATTGTGCGTCCCGACGTGAGGACGATGCTGTGCGACTACTTTGGGCCTGTGGTTAATTGTGCCGCTCGTATATCGTCGCTCGCGGTGGGCGGTGAGGTTCTCCTTTCGCATGCAACAATGACTAGCCTTGACACCGCAAACATTGATGATGACAGCGAATTCTCGATATTCGATGATGTGCAAACAACATGCCTCGGAGACCAGAAGATTCGTGGCATCTCCGAGCCCGTGGTCGTGCATCGTGCATGGCTTCGTGATGACGGAGCGCTCAGCGAACGCGCAGCCCAATTCGGTACATTGGAATCTCGCAATGACAAGAGTCCAATCAAAATCAAACGGCGCCTTTCGCTTGGTGAATTACACCCGAGTTCATCTCTCGACTCTCTCGACTCTTTCGACTGGACTACGCCGAATAATTCAGTCAGAGGTGGCGAAGCCTACTACTCCCTCTTTTCGCCTGAAGCCATGGAAGCTGCTTTTGACAAGAATGATAGTAGTTCTCCGGTTGTTGGCGACGATTCCGCCAGGGCTGGCGAACCAAAACCAAAATTTGAACGAACCGTGAATGATCACAATCCCGACGACGGATCTTTGGAAGAAATACCATGAAATACCATGATACTAATGTCTATATAACTTTAACTTCGCCACACAAAATGGTTGGGTAAACTTAATCATAATTGATTCAAATCCTGTCTGTTAATAATATAAATCCTGTCTGTTAATATTTAAATGTAAATAAAGGATAAAATACATAATTAAAATTTAAAATTCCACCAGTACGGGTAACTAACCAAACTCCGGCGAGTCAAAAAAGACTTGGAGAACCCTTGCACACCGGCCGCGAGCTTGCAGGAGCTTGAAACGGCTTGCAGACCTGTACGCGTTGCAAGTAGTAGTATTCTTGACCACCTTAATCAACGCCGCGATGCAACACCGTGGAAGTACAGTAAGTAAGTGTTATGCAACAACAAGGGACCTGTCTGTGCAAGGGCGCCCACTAAGCTTAGCTATTTCGTATAGATAGGATAGTCATCAACTGATCAACAACAACCACAAAGGGACCGTTGCGAATTACAGCAGATTTTTTTAAAAAGGTCAATAGACGTCAACGATCTGCACTGACTATCGTAGAACTAACCATAGGGTACGATGAAGTTAAAAGTTTGTGACTTGAATGATTAAAAAAATGAAAAATACATACGCAAAGCAAAGCAAAGCAAAGCACGCAAAGCATGCGTGCCGGGGTTGGAGAGTCTCGTTTCGCCCCCGGCCCGCCCCGCGCCAAAAGTTGCTTGCACCGGGACCCACGGCGCGCGCCCCATTTCTTCGCCATTTTCCTTTTTTCGTCCTTTTCTCGCGCTTGATTTTATGGCGGCTCCCTCCGTGGTGACTCCCTCCGCCGCAGTGGCCGTGGCCGTGGGTGTTGGGTCCCGCGTCACTCTGACAAATCTGCAAGCACGTCACGACCTGAACGAACAACTTGCGGTGGTGGTGTCGGCGCTTGCTCCTGGAGGGGTTGGTGGTGGTGCGGGAGGTGTTTCTTCTTCCGATCGCGGCGTGTTCCGTCTCGATTCCACCGGCGAACTCGTGAAAGCTCGTTGGATTAATGTCAAGCCATACTTGCCGGATGACTCGTCGCCTTCTGAAACTCCTGCTTCCGTCCAAGATGGTCGTTTGGTCGAACACGAAGGTGGGCTCACGTTCTGCTTCCTCCTCGACGCCGCGAGGTACGTCACGAACGTCGGAGGAGGACTCTCGTTGATTCCCATGCAATCGCCGAACGACGTAAATACACTGAGGTCGAGTGGGCCGGAAGGACTGCGTAAGCTCGCCTTTCTAACCAGCAGAGCATACAGCTACTGGAGATCGTATCCTCACGCAAGAGGGAGTGTGCACGCTGACATCGAAGAACTTGTCGACTACAACTTGGACAGACTCAAGGATAACGCACCGTCGCAGATCGTCGAAGCGAAGCGCGACCTCGCCGACTCCTCTCTTTGCGACGTCGAAAGGTGGGGCGACTCGCGTGCACGAATATTCGGGTTCTTCTACGTCGCAAGAAAGCGCGACGACGGAACGCTCCTCGTGTCAGCAGATTGCGAAAACGACGATACTGCCGCCGTCTATCTTGCCGTTGGCCAGTCGACTTCGCTCTACGATCTCATATGCGGCTCTGGCATGCAGTCGCCCGACTCTGTCACTAGAGTCAAGCTTACGCTACTCCCTTACAGGCATCGACTCGTGTTTGACGGCGTCGTGCTCGCCGCGGAGAAAAATGCACCGCCAGATATGGCTTCACGAGTACACAGTCTAGCAGATCGCGCGGAGCAAGAGGGCCTCGTCGTTTCGAATCTGAGCGTAAATCGCGCCGACCTCTCGCGCTGCGTGCCGGATGGCGCGACGATCGTGCGGACGCCGGAAAACGATGAAGCAGCAAAAGCTACGAACGATGCAGAGGAGGCGATGGGTTCGGCGGAAGCCAGCAGATTTGCGGCGTACGACGACCCGAAGTTTCAGAACATGCGTGCGATGCTCCATGCTGCGAAGAAACATGAGAAGGAGAAGGACCCGAACAGTTTGTGGGTGTTCCGCCGCGGTGGGTACACTGAGGAAGACAATCCCGGTCATGCAATTTTCATCATGGCAGGCGGCGATGGATCGATGCCTGCCATGCCGTTTCAAACGGAGCTGCTCGAACCGAATCCAAAGGAGCTTTTTGACAAGCTCTGCGAAGCTGTTCTCGCGCGCAAGGGTAAGGCTCCGTCGATGCTTGCGGTGGACAGCCTGCCTTGCGTCGCGCCTCTCAATGCAATGCTTGATAACACTGGAATTCGATGTATGTACTATCCACCCGCAAGCGAGGAGGAGACAGAGTACGCCTCGAGTATCAACCTTTGAAAGAAGTGTGCCATCTAATTTTTTAAAAGTCGAACAACGCTTCGGGTTGAAGTTTACCATTAGTTTGGTACAAACAAAAAGAGAACAAAGACAGTTACTTCTACAACTCAAAAGAGGCCGTTGCGGTCCAATTCAGGAGCGGGCAACTTAGCAAGAAATCCGTCGAGCTTGCGGTTGAAACCACTGGGGTTGTCCATGTACGCTGCGTGATGCGCATCCTGCATCACATAAAGCTCCACAAAAGCTTCGCCAAATGCCTCGATGAGCTCCTTGTGCGCACCCTGCTGATACCGCCGGTCTTGGTCACCGTAGACGACGAGCGTGGGCGTCGTTTTCACCCAAACGCCGAACCGCTTCAGCTCGCTTGGCTTGTACGATGGAGCCACCATGACCAGGGCACGGATCGGTGGATTCGTGTATCCGCCCTCGCCGAGCGCACGCGACTGCAGAAGCAAGTTTGGCCACAACCACTCGCCGCTGTAGCTCGCGACCACAAGAACGGGCTCGGAGGAGAATTTCAGGCTGCGCACGGCGTTATTGAGGAACGCGATGGCGGCGTCCGACGACGGTGGTCCTTTGTCGGACGGAAACGCGGCGTTCGTCTTGGTGTTCCCATGGCCTGGCAGGCTAACGGCGGCGGCGTCGTATCCCAACGACGCGAGGAACGTCAGCGTTCCGGTGTCGCGCCACGTCGACGCCGAGAAAGCCATTCCGTGGTAGAAGAGAACGCACGCCTTCACGGACCCTTCAGGCTTGGCACGCAGCGTTTGGACAGGCAGGTCGTGGACGTTGATGACAGATTCTTCCACCTTGAGCTGCGGCACGGCGACGTCCCATCCTTCGACGCGTGGTTTGTGTTTGTGTGGTGGCGGCGCACCTAAGTGCATTCGCCTCGCCTCCTCGAACGCATCCTCTTGCGTATTTTCTTCTTCTCGTCTGAGTCCTGTGATTGGCGAGACACCAGGCGCTGCCTGCCCCGATGATGACGATAATGACGATGATGATGAGGATAAAGATGAGGAGGATTCACCTTCAAGCTTCTCAAGAGAAGACTCCTCAAGAGAAGAGGCTGATACTAAAAAACCACCACCATCAAGTTCACCACCGTCCATGTCAAGATTAACAGGAGGGAGTGGCGCAAAGATGGACATCGTCAATAATAAAACGGCACTGAAAATAAGAACGAGTGTGCCAACTTGCTTCATCATCATGAGAAAATAAACCAAGGATGGTTGATTCAAGGCAAACACTGAAGAAGACTGTGACGCTGACGACGACAATGACGCTGACGACGACGCCAATGACGACGACACCTCCGGCATGTCCCAAACACACCTGGAGAATCTTTGCTAAAAAATATAAATGCCTCGAGGGTCCCTGGCAGCCTGGTGGGGAAAGAAAAAATATGCCAAATGGGTAACCCTAACCAGAGCCCTAACCCTAACCCAGGTCCCTAAACCCTAACCCTAATCAGGCGTTAGCAGGGTTGGGTTCTTCCCTTCCTTCCTTCGGGCGGGCGGGCGGGCTCCCTTCTCCTGCCGCGGCCTGGGCGTGGCATCCTGTGCTTTTGTCGCCGCACCTTGCGTCGACATCAAGCACTCGCGCGTCGGAGTTACGCGCAGAGGTCACTGTAGGACTGTGTCCACAGTTTCATGGCGGCACCTGGAGGCGCCGACCAACCCGAGCTCGCAGAGCAAATTCAGTTGCTCCGTGAGCAAAACAACCTGCTTGTGCAGCAGAACTTGCAGCTACAGCAGGGAAGGCCCGCGGCCAGGGTTCAACCACAACCAGAGCGTCGTCGTTTTCTCGAGCCTCCCACGGAGGCAGATCTCGACGAACAGCGTCTGTACCTGATCCCCGCTACGCTTACGCGCGGGCCGAATTCGCACCGTCTTCCCACGGACGTTGCGGGAGCTCAAGGTGAGCCACACCTGCTTAACCTTACCAGCGAGTACATCTACCTTCACTCGGTGGAGAAGGGCAAGAAGCACGACTCGACGGTGTTTCGCATTTTGCTGAGCTTGTTGTCGTACCTCGAAGTACTCGAGTTCGGCCTTTCAGCTGCTCGAGCATGCACACCCGTCGGGCACACGCACCTGGCACATACACCTTGCACGCACGTCGCACCGTGCACGCACGCCTTGGACCCACGCTGGAAGCGCAACTGGCTCGCCGTGCAAACGCCGTGCACAGCAAGCCCGCGCGTCAGCGCGTGCGCGCGAACTCGCTGACCAAGGTGGCGTTGACCGGTGGCGTTGACCGTTCCTACCTCCTCGTAGTGCGTCACGCGCAGGGACGAGCGCGAGCGAGAAAACTCGAGGCGTCGTGCCACCTGCGGTGACGGTAACTGGGTGGGGTTACAGTCGTTTCCGTGGTCGGCCGAGGCCGCAGAAGCCGCCATAAGAACCGCCCCGGAGCATGTCATGGACGCCATGCCCCGGGGGAAACCTGACTTTTTGACTTTTTGGCACTTGACTTCCCCTCCTAACCCTAACATCGAGGGACGCAGTCCTGAAGCAAACTAGGTTTATTAGGGATAGGATTCTCGCAGCTGGCTGGCATCGTCGTCAAATTTCACAGATGGCAGATGTGTTAATAAGCACGCGCGTTCGACGTTCGATTTGTTATTGTCGGCACCGTCGCTCGTCCCTGGGCGGTCCTACGGCTACCACATGGAGCTTACGCGCGTCCAAGAAGCCTCTCTCTGCCGTCGAGTCGTGCTCAAACAGAATCCAGGAGCTTTGCGAGGCACTTTCTAACAGGGATGTACCAGAAGTTCTCGACTTTCTACCTGCCTGTGATGACGACGGGGAAGCTCCCTCAAGCTCGTCAAGAGGAACATCGTCACACTTCGTCAGCGGGTCTTCTATCAGCGCCGCCTTCGGACTGCAATCGGAGGGAGCTTCTGCCCTGGTAAGTGCTGCAAAGTGCTTCGACGCGTGTGCGCAGCGCATGCTGTTCTACGGCACCCCGTCACAGTCACGCGTGCTGAGCAGCATGGCTATCGGCGACATGACGTGCGTCCAAAGACTATTCGTCGAGGGTGCGAGTGGCGAGGAGGCAATTCTAACGTTCCAATGCATAAAAGAAGAGAGACTCGCAGCCATTTATCGCGGCGGAGGAATCATTGAAGAGTTTGTGGTGGAAAATGTGACAGGCGAGCCTGTCGGCGAGGCACCGGAGCAGCCGGATAAGCGCAACCCTCCTGAAGCTGTCGTGTCTGCCCAGCTGCGCGCTTTGGAAGCGAGGGATGTCGGCCGCGTCTTCGCGTTTGCGTCGCCAGAGAATCGCGCGGTGACTGGTCCGGTTGATCGGTTCGCGACGATGCTGTCTACACCGCCGTACGACGTGCTGATGGGTGCGCAAGAGCTTAGGGTCGTACGGAGCGCGCAGCTCTCTCGAGAGAAATTTCTCGCGGTGGTGGAGGCGCGGGGCACGCGGTCGGGTGACGACGCCAGCACTCCAGCTCTTAATCGCGCGTTTGTGTGGAGTGTCGAGCTGCAGGTGGAGAGTGGGCTTTGGCTAACGAGCGGCGTGATGCCCGCACAGCCCCCACCGCCACCTGAGGGTACGAACATCCCGATGTTTGACTTGTAACATAAAAATATAAAAGTGACATATACACAAGGCCCTAGCTAGACAAACGAGAGACGCCATAGGTAGACGCCATGGCTGGTTTTTGCCAACCCCTAACCCGAACCCCTAACCGCTCGCTAACCCTAACCCTAATCTGACCTCTCCAACCTCTTTTTGACTTTTATCCTTTTTTTTCCCCCTTGTGGATAAATCCCTCCCTCCGGCAGTCCGGACCTCTTCCCAAACCCAACCCAACAAAAATGGCGGCGGCGTCCGTGTCGTCGGCGTCGGCGTCACACTTCAGAAGAGTGTCTGTCCTCAAGCCTTCTCCTGCTCGCTGCTCGCCTTCTCATCATGGTCGTGCTCGTCGTGCTCAGAGTTCGTTCTCGTGCGTTCATCTGTGCTCCTTAGGCTGTGGTGGTGGTTTTCATGGTGGTTTTCATGATAGTCGTCTTGTAGTTCTTCCTGGCTCATGTAGTTCTTCGTTTCCTCGTGTTTCTCTTCTTCGTGCTTCTTCTTCTTCTTCGTATCTTCGCTTACAAGGTTATAAGTTTCGTCATGTTTCTGTTTGTGCGTCTGCAGCAGATAAATCGAAAGAAGAAGAAGACTCCGACTCATCATCGTCGAGTGACATGTTTGACGACTTGGACGACGAAGACTCCGAAGACTCCGAAGACTTGACAGAGGAAGAAATGAACGAACTTGCAGAGTGGGAGCTGGACTGGGATTCCCTATCCGAAGAGCAGGCGGACGCCATCGAGCAAATCTTTCTGCAGGTGCGTATCACAAAAAGGAAGAGTTCAAATCTCCAAGCCCCTTTCAGCCTCTCGCGCACGTCGTAGTCTTATGGTCGAGTGCGCGAGAATTTGCTTTTAAGCAACAAGAGGGCAAGAAAGAATGGCACCATTTACCTGGTTTTCCTACCGAAAACGACCGTCGGCAAGAGAAAGTTTCTTACAAAGGGCCAACAAATAAACACACAACGTTCACAACAGGAATTTGGCGCTGACGGAGTTGAGGAGCTGACGAAAAGCTTGGACGACGCAGAGCTTGCGGAGCTGCCTGTGTGGGTAAAAGGACGAGGCTGGGTTTACCCTGGAGAACTTTCGGACGACGACGAAGCGGAGGACGACGAGGACGACGACGACGAGGACGACGGCCGCGATGGCGACAGGATGAGAAGTGAAGCGTCTTTGCGTCACATGGACAGCGTATTGCTTGACGAAAGTGAACAGCCGAACGTGTCGTCTGTTCGAGTGCCTCGCGGATCTGCCGCGGCACTGGAAGCATCAAAGAGAAATCAACAATATGGCAGCACCAGTAGCGGCACCGCCACTCGTGCGGATGGTCGGAATCGCGCAAATAAGGACACAAATCCGCATGGACTTGATGCTTGGCAACTTTCGCAGCTGCAGAGTGCATTGGCAGAGCACGGGCGTCGCGGATTCGAGGTGGCGAAGCTTTCGAAGAAGCTGGGACTCGGCCGCCGCGTTGTGTTGGAATGGCTCAAGGAGAATGGTGACACGATTCCCAAGATGGCTGGCGACGTCGAGCAGCGCGCGGACAAGGTGGCAGCCGCGGCGGAACGCAAGGCGGAACTCGCGAAGGCTGCTCTGGCGCCGGAATCGAACGACTGGCGAGGCCGGCAATTTGGCGCGGGCAAGATTAAGAAGAAGCAGCTTGTGACGCTGGACGCCGTGTTCGCCGCCAACCGCTATCCGAGCGAGAAGGTGCTTCGCGAGTGCGCGTCTCGCACGAAATTGCCTCAGTGGCGCGTGCGTGCGTGGTTCGCGGAGAAGCGCGGCGAGAAGCCGAGGGAACGCAAGTCAACGGGTGCACGATTTGGATAGGCTACAAAGAATCAAATTGTAGGTGAACACAAGTCCTGTAAAACACAATTTTCCTCCCCTGAAAAACTTCATATTTGTTTTTTGGATTTTTTCATTTTTTCAAATCATTCCATGGCGTCGTCAGCTCAGCCTGCACCCGCATCCTCGTCCGCCGCGCCGCAGCCACAGCCACAGCCACGCGGCGGTGCGCCCAACCTGTCTCGCCTCTTCGCAACCACGCCAATTTCAGGAGGAGGAGCAGCAGGCGATACGTTCGTCGGTGGTGGGGGTCTCACGCGAACGAAGAGCGCCGGCGTGTCACGCAGTGCCGCTGCACCTTCGTCGTACACAGCAGCAACAGGAGGGCCAGGAGGCGCGCGAACGAGTACACGAGAGCAGCGGCGGGACGAAGGTGCGCTTGATGGACGCTTCGTCGTCGCGCTCATTGAGAATCGTGCGCGTGAAGTGGGCGTGGCGGCTTTTGACCTGGATACGAATTCTGCACATTTGCACCAGTATGTCGAGGCGAGTCCCGCCATGCACGTCACAACACTGCACCTTCTGAAGCTGTATTCGCCGGAGGAGGTGGTAGTGGTAGCAAGCATGGCAGTGGCACGATCTGCGGACGTGTTTGGCATCGATGAGGCGATCGCACAGGCACACCCGTACGCCACGCTCGTCGGCGCGAATCGAAGCGTGTTCAATGATACGCAAGGTCTCGCGCTGCTTAAGCAGCTCGCATCCCGTGCGGCACACCCACGAGGCATCGAGTGTGGGCGAGGGGGAGACATCGTCAAGGAGGTTGAGCATGCGCAGGCTTACCTTGCAATGGCAGCGTTCGCGGCGCTGCTGGAGCGCATCGAGGCGCGACTGGCTCCGTCGAAACCAACGGTACCGCCACAGCCCTATTCCAATAACAACAACAACAACAACAACAACAACAACAACAACAACAACCATGATGTGACAAGGCGACTGTGCGCGGGAATCGCCGATGGGACGCTCGATGTGACATTCAACACGCACACGCGCCACATGCAGCTCGATTCGAAGACGCTATCTGCACTGGAGGTGATTCGCTGTGCACGTGGTGCTGACGACGCGTCTAAGTGGTGCGCGGGGAGCATAATTGGCCGAGGCGATAATTTCGACAGGAATACGGGAGCGAGTCTCCTGTCCATGCTCTCTGCGGGAGTGAGCACGCACGGTGGTCGTCGCCTGCTTCGCGCGTCACTCGTGCAGCCCTCCATTCACGTGCCAACGATTCGCGCGCGCCTTGATTGCCTCGACGTGCTCCTCGTCAACGAGCAGCTGCGTGCGGGCATTAGTCATTTTCTTGCCAAGGTGCCGATGAACTTCAATGCTGTCGTGGGAACCTTTAGTCTGCAGCGTCCAGGCGGCATCGAAGGTGGCGGCACTGCGAAGTCAGCTTCGGATTGCTCAGCATCTGTGAATCGCATATCCATGATGCTCAACGCTGTCTTGGCACTTCGCGAAGTGCTTCGTCTCGTACCATTCCTACGCATGGAGGTTGCGCCATTCACCGAGGAGGCAGCAATTTTCGCACACATCCATGGTCTGCTGGAAAAACACGCGCAGTGTTTCGCTGATCTCGTCGCGAGCATCGATCGTGTTATCGACGTCGGGCAGATTGATGGCGCGACTGCAAAGGGTGCCGGCGGCGCCTTCCAGAACCGAATGGATGAGTGCTACGCGGTTCGCACTGGGATGGATCGCTTCCTCGACCTGAGCCGAGCTAATCTTCACGAACTCACTTTGCAGATGGGTGCGCTCATGGACACATACGCCCGCAACTATCGCATGCGAGTCAAGCAGCGATACAACAAACGCCGCGGATTCTACTTCGAGGTGCCCCTGCGCGACGACAACGGCGCTCCAAATCGTATGCCAACGGAATTTCTGCAGATAGAGCCTGCAGGGCAAAAGTTGGTGAGCGCGACCACCGCGGACGTGATCCAAATCAACCGTAAGATTGTCGATGCCATGAGCGACATCTATCTGATGTCTGAGCGATGCCTTCTGAGCCTCTATGACGATGTGCGCGAGGCACTTGGCGTTTTGCAGGCGCTCGCCGGCTCCATCAGCTTGATTGACATGATGATGGGTTTCTCGCACTTCGTCACGCACATGAATGCCGAGCTAGCCACAGTCAGCGACTGCCTGTCTCGGTACAGCACTGGGGCAGGTAACGAGAACGACGGAGGGGGCCATGCGCCACCCCCGCGCTACACACGCCCAATATTCATAGAGTATCGCTGCACTCAGGAAGAGCAAACCGATACGCAGGCGGCGGCAGGCGCAACAGCGAATGCCAACAACATCAACACGCAACCTCCTCCTGCCGTCACTTCGTCGGCAAAGTGTCCAATCGTTCAGATTGAGCAAGCGGAAGACGAAATGCAGCTGCTTGTTCTCGAAGATGCGCGCCACCCAATCATGGAGTACCGCGCGCTACAAGCACGAACTTCAAACACGGCGACGAGCGGACGCGTGCATGCCAACACGCTCCATCTCTCTTCCGCCGACCGTCTTTGCCTTGTGTACGGCGCTAATATGTCTGGAAAATCTACGCTTCTGCAGCAGACCGGGCTCGTGGTGATCCTAGCGCACGCGGGATGCTACGTGCCAGCGTCATTCGCCTGCCTGTCGCCGCTTGCCAAGGTGTTCGCTCGTATGGGCGTGAGTGAGAGCCTGGTTCGCAACCAATCCCACTTTCTGGCGGAGACGAGCGAGCTAGCTCACGTTCTCAGCAATGCCACGGAGCGCTCGCTCGTGCTCCTCGACGAGGTGGGTCGCGCGACATCCACCAGGGATGGTGCCGCACTCGCGTACAGCGTGGCTGAGCACCTTGCGGCGGATCTGCGATGCCTCACACTCTTCACGAGCCACATCTCGGAGCTAAGTGCTCTCTGCGCGTATGAGCCAGCCGTACGTCTGCTCATGCTCGAGGCGAAAACGTCGACGAATGGCGACGCTGGTGGTGGAGGAGCACACAACAATAACAACAACAATGCTGCCATCCCGAAGCTGCATTTCACGTACGCTCTGCTCTCCCTCTCCGATGGCGCGCTCCCGCCGCAGTATGGCGTGGCGCTCGCGCAGGCTGTGGGTATGCCAGCTTCCGTGGTCGCGCGCGCGGCGGAGATTTCGAAGCGATGCGATGAGCGCGCGGGTGCTTTCTTAGAGAGGGCGGCACACGACGGCGGTGCACGCGGAGGCGCCAAGGATGGTGGCGTGGAAATGCGCGAGGCTGCGAGTGCCTTTGTCAACGCGCTGCGCGAGGTGAACAAAAAGAGCTGATTATTCATTCATTGCATCCTTTATTTCTTTTTCCTCTTTTTGAATTTATTTCATAATTTACATTGCTCAGTAAAAGTGCTACACTTCTTTCCATCTCGTCCAATTGACAACATCCCCAACTTCGCGCGCAAGCTCGTGCACGCACCCACGCCATTTCTGCCTAAGTCGCCGGACCGTCGACGGCCACGGCTTGAGATGAGAATGGTCGTGGTGATTTATGTGCTCGCGATCGCTGGATGACCACAATCCAAACGTCTTAAGATTGAGGAATTTGTGGATTTGGTTCCTCACAGCCTCGGGTTCTGCCCAAAGATCTTCCTGAAGCACCACCATCACGCGCTCAGGACCAAAGGCGTCACGCCACGCGCGCACCCACACAGTGTCCATAAAGGCAAGAGCGGGATGTGCTGCATCTATGTCTTCTTCACATGAGCCTGATCCTCCGCCATTGTTTTTGTCCTTCTCTGGAAGTAATTCATCTTGTTGTTCTTCCACTTCATCGCGAAGCGAGAGATCGATGCGTTTTGGCAGAACACCTGTTCGTGCCCACAAATCGAAGGCACGCTGGGGTCCAACTGCTTCCTCTTCTTCTTCTCCAACGTGACGATGGTCGCCTCTTCTGGGCACGTAGTAGAGAAGTGCTGACCACGCGCGTGCGACAGGCTCACGGAGCATGAGAATCACCCTTGCCCAAGGCAGTAAGGAGTGGGCGCGCATCGCTGCTGTCACATCAGGTTGACCGTGCACGTGTCCGCCGTACACGTCGCCTGGTGAAACGTCGAGAACAATCTCGCCTACAGCTACGTCAGTTGGAAAACCATCGGCCCAATCAGCGACGCCACGTGCGTACAATGGTCGAGGTGCACGTTGGTAGTCTGGCGAAATGCTTGTGCCTGCGATAGGCCCTCCATCGCCGAGAAAGTAGCGACCTTTGCCGCCGTTGTTCCCCGTGCGCACTTGCGGATGCTGTGCCAGCAACGCATGCAAAGCTGTCGTACCCGCGCGCTTCATTCCTGGCACTAGTACGTTTGGCCAGCACATGCGCCGTCCTGATGGTAGCGTGGCACACGGCGTTGCGCCGTTGTCGTCGAGGATCGTTGCCATGCGTCCGTCGGCAGGTTGGGACATGCAAAGCCTCTTACCCGGTGCGCCAACGCCGAGTAGTGCTTGACATCGTGGCGCGTACTCCTCGTCATTTTTCTTCTCCTTCTTAGTAGCATCGTCAAGATGATCATCATCATCAATGACGATGGCATTGTCGTCGTGGTGGCGAAGTGTCGTAATCATCTGTTCGTTGGCCTGCTTATGATTCTTGAAGATGCGCCGAAGTTTTGCTAAGAGTGCTGGCGGTGGACTTCCCGCCCGTTGTGTTCTTGTCGTCGTCTGCGGCATTGGTGTTGTGATCTGCTGGCAGCCGCACAGGTTATCATCATTGTTATTTTTATCGTCGTCGACGATGTCATCACGAATCACCACAGCGTGCATGATCTTTGATGCAACTGCACAAGCTCCACGCTTCCGCATGGCTGATTCTGTCACGACGATGAACGTTACGTTTGGAAATGCGCGTCGCCACAGAGCAACTTGTGGCGCATACCATCCAGCCGCGATCAGCTGCAGCGGCCTTGTAGAATCCGGGCTTTTCGGCGAGGAGGCGGTCGCGGCGCACCGCGCGTACGTATCGGTGACGTTCCACGACGACGACGATGCTGCGCAGGCTTTCCACGCAACAAGCTCGGCATCCAACAGTTGGTTGAGTGTTGTCCAGTACGCCCCCGATCCTAGAAGCAAGTGTTCGTAGTGGTGATGAAATGAGCTGAGTGCTCGTGCCACTGGATCACGCAGCGTCACGACGAGCGCGCGAGGTGGTTGTTGCGCTTTGCGAAATGCTCGCGCCGCGCGATGTGCACTCCTCATCGGCAGCCTTAGATATGCAGGTGTTGCGTCCAGGCGCCAGCGATGAGGACAAGTAGCATCGCAGCTGTCCTCATCATACTTGTCGTCGTCGAATGCATCGTTCCATCGAGCTAGCCAATCAATCTTGTCGTCGTCGTCGTCGTCCTCAGCCTCATCGAATATGTGCGCCTCTTTGCCCACGACAGGAGTTTGGATGCGCACACCTGTTGCCTCGCACGGACACTGCGCAATCGCCGATGCGAGCACGGTCGTTCCAGCTTTTTGCGCGCCAAGGAGAAGAAGCGTGTGTGGAATAATAATGCTGCTACTATGATGATGATTATCTGCCGACGAGATGATTGAGTTCATTGATTCGGCGTCGGCGTCGGCGCCGGCAATCATCATCAGCAAGGACAAGACCACCAGTAGTAACAAAAGCAGTGTAAAAAACAGTGGCAGGATTACTACCACCACGAAAGACGCCATCATGTTCTTCAACATCCTCACTCACCACTCAGGCACTCACTCACTCACTCACTCACTCACTCACTCACTCACTCACTCACTCACTCACTCACGAAATACAACTTGTAATCGCAGAAAAAAAAATTAAAAAACGTAAAAAACGTGTGCGTTATTATTCTCCGACCGACCGAGCCTCAGGCAGGGACTTATTATTCTACCGGGTAGGGTAGGGTAGGAGAGAGAAAATAAGGTACTATGAAACGGCGCGTGCAGAAAGAAATTCAGAAATTGACAGCTCCCTCAGTCAGCTAACCCTAGCCCTAGTCTAACCCCTAAATAAATAAAACCCCTAACCTTAAATTAACGGGTCCCTAACCTTGAGGCTTGAGTGGACCAAAACCAGGTCTACCGTGTTTGCGCAAACAAACGGTATTCCGTATTTCAAAAAAATCAAAAAAATCGGGGGCCCCCACTAGTCTATCCAGATCCCAATCAATGGACGTGATGTCATTGTGAGTAATAACCCTCAACAAGGGGGGTCCCTTTGAGCCCCCAAAGGTGTCACGGAAGGAAGGGGTCAGTCACCAGGACGGGTCCGTCATGCATGGTGTTCGTCCATGAGTGAGAAGGGTTCAACGACCAAACAAATCATCCTTCGTTCGTCGGTGGTGACTTCGTGGTGATGGTGATGATGGACTACTACGGTGCTGCTAGCTGGCGCGTTCAAGCGAAGGGAACAACAACAACGCCGATTCGCAGGAGGAATTGCTCGTACCGTCGTCGCCCGATGGCTCGTCGTGCGCTCCAAGCCGCGGAGACACAGAACGGTGGCGGCAGCAGGAATCCGAGCGCAATCGTTATCGGCGCAGGACCGGCGGGTGCTGCTGCGGCACTCGCTCTTGCAAGGACGCGACGTTGGGACGTGCGTGTCTTCGAGCGACGCATGGAAGCGTGGGAAGCGAGCGCGCACCCGTCGAGCTGGAATGTCACGCTCACGCGCCGCGCCTTCGACACGCTCGAGGAGTTGGGTATAGACATAACAGCCCTCCGTGAACAAGGAACGCGCTTGCAGAGCCGTGTGATCCTAGGATCGGCGGGTAGTGCGCCAACGACGGCGCCGATGCAGTTTGACAATCTCAACCTCGCCACATGGCGCATCGCCGAGCCGCTCGTCGCGGAAGCACGCCGTGAGACTGTCGAATTTGAGTTCGGATGCGAATGCCTTGGTATCCGCCAGGATCAGCAACATGATTATGATGGTGGTACGAATGCCCAAGTTCGGATCCTCAATGAGCACGGCGAGGTACGAGTATACGTCGCGGATCTCGTCGTAGGTGCGGACGGAGCCAATTCGGCGGTTCGCATGTCACTCACTCGCTCGTCGTTTGGATTCGAAGTGGCTCAGGACTTTGAGGGTAGCTTGCAGTTTCGATCCACCACCATCCAGCTTCCGAAGCACGCTAAGCTCGGCTCAGATCGCATGGCTGATGAGGGTGTGAACCCTTCGACGGGCCAGTTGGAGCAGGTTGGCGATGGACTGTACAACATCATGTCGCGAAAAGGCAAAGGTGCGGTTATCGTCTCGCCCAATCACAACCTCTCCGCCAATCTCGTGATTGCGGAGTCTCTGCTGCATGGCGCGACTGAGCCGGAGGAGGTGAGGCGGCTAATTCTTCATGCTACGCCGGCAGTCGCTCCTCTCGTTACGAACGAAGCTGTGCTTGCGCTCTCAGCGTGTACTCCTCTTGCAAGCAAAACGGTGGGGATCTCTCGTTACTCAGACGGCGCTGTCGTGCTCATCGGCGATGCAGCGCACTCGATGCTGAACAACCTCGGACAAGGCGCGAATTCAGCGCTAGAAGATGTGCGCTTGCTCGTGGCACAACTCCATGACATCAAATCAAAGGCGGATATTCCTCTCGCGTTGAAGCGCTTCAGCGACTCTCGCAAGCGCGACATGGATGCTGCTTCAACGCTTTCAAAACTTGCATTCCACGTGGTTTCGTCGGTTCCAAGGAAGCTGGATTCGATGCTCTACCTGATCGTGTACAAAATGTGCCAACGGCTTCCGTTCGTCACGCCGTGGCAGACTGTCGTCGCCACGCGCCCGGACGTTTCATACACTGCCGTTGGACGTCTGCGATCCATCCAGAACAAGGCGATCTTGCTAGGGTTAGGGTTACTGCTGGCATTGTTCGCGATGAAGGTCGGGAAGGTTGGTTGGCCTCTCGTCGTGAAAAGTATGACTTGACTTGATAAATCAACGTACAGTAAATCTTCAGTTCTACTTGTTTAATTGGGGTTTTTGATTGGGGGGAGTCGCTCGCGCAGCTGGTTCTGGGCGGCCGCCCGGAGGGTCTCGAGACCCTCCGGCGGCCTCTCCCTTAAGGCTGCTCGCGCGTATCCACTCTTGCTGTTGGTTGCTTGCTTCGCAAACAACCTAACAGCCGCACTACACACGAGTAGTGGGAGGTCGAACACACGCCGGACGCGTCTTCGAGGGACGTAGTTCGTGTACCGAAACGGTCTGAGTATCTACACTTAGATCTAAACATCAGCAACCTTCGATTGGAAGTTTACTGTTGGATTCTTAATCGATTGATTAATGGGTGACGCGCCGAACGAACTCGAGGTTCTGGAAGCTCGTCGCGAAATATTGCAGCTGGAGATTGCGCTCGCGCAGGAGCGCCGCGCAGCTGCAGAAGCAGAGCAGAAGGGCAAGAAAGCGGCCGACGAAGGAGGCGAGCCCACGTTAGATTACGTGGTGCCGGCCAGCTATCCGGACGCTCGCCACGCGGAGTCGCTACCTACGGCTGGGATTCTGCGTCGTGGCAAGCCAACACTGCTATCCTTGCCGTCGAACCCTGTTCTTCAGCACCTAGAGGCTGAATCGGTGAAACAGGGACGCGCGTCCGGAGATCGACGGCGGAGCGGCGCACTGCGTCAACCGCGTTCATCTGGTGTGTAAAAGATGACCTTCATTGGCAATACTGGCCCCCCCTAAAATCCTGAAACATAAGTTGCCGAACGTTATTAAGGGAGGGATGGGTGGGATGCCGGATGCGTGCAAGGTGCGAAAAGACAAGGAAGTTAGGGTTATAGTTGGTAGGATGGTAAGGAACTAGGGTTAGGGTTAGCGAAGCAGGCTGCTTTCGTCCCCCCCGGGCTGACGCGGCGGCGGCGCGTGGTGTCCTCCCTAAATTAAATGCTCGTCGGCGCATCTACATCTCATTCCATTCCCCACTTTGCTTGAGCCTGTCCTGTCATTGGCACCTGGCACCTGGTTCCTTTCTCCCTCACTCTCCCTCTCTTGGTGGTCTTTGTCTCGGTCTCGGTTTACTCTCTCGGTCTCTCTCTCCTGGGTCACTCTTATGGGCGACTCTTTGAATGTCGTGAATGGTGTCTCTGGTGGTAACTCGCCGGCATCACTCCCTTTAGCTCGTGATTTTGATGGTGATAATAATAATATGGCGCATCCATCAGAAGTTGGTGTTGCAGGTGTTGTTGGTGGTGTTCCAGCAGGTGGTGGTTCCGTGTTTCCTTCTTCAGCAGGTGTTTCCTTCAGTGGTGGTGATGCTCAGTGCCCGCCGTGCTCACCTCTGGGAATTCAAGCGCAAATCGAAAAACGGGCGCTGAACATGGTGCCCACGAAACCACTCTCATCAGCCACCACGGGCCTACACGCGCGCGGTAACGGCGCATCCACCTCCACGCAACTTCACAACCTCGCGTCATCCATCAGTCAATCGCAGCAAATTTCTGGAATCCAGTTCTCTCTCCTGAGCAGCACGGATGTCAAACACGTCTCCGAGCTAGTCGTGTCCAAGAGAAACCTGTACGACATGCCCGACCGTAAGCCTTCCGAGAATGGCTTGCTGGACCCTCGTTTGGGAACGTCCGACAAAAAGCAACCGTGCGAGACGTGCGGTGGACAACTCAAAGAGTGCGCGGGACATTTTGGACACATCAAACTCGAACTTCCCGTCTTCCACATTGGGTACTTCAAACATACGCTAACAGTCCTGCAGTGCATATGCAAGCAGTGCGCACGTGTCCTGCTGACCGACGACGAACACGCGCATTTCCTCAAGCTGCTGCGCTCGCCGAAGTGCGACCTCGGCATGCGACGCGGCCTCGCAAAGAGAATCGTCGAGAAGTGCAAGCGCGTACGCAAGTGCACGCGCTGCGGCTTTCACAACGGGCCCGTGCGCAAGGTGGCAAACGCTCTGAAGTTTCAGCACGACCGGCTCCACAAGGCGGAAAAGGAAATTAACGACAAGGAGAAAGGTCTGTACGCCAAGTTCTGCTCCGACCAGCAGAAGGACTGGGGCGAGACCGTCTCCGTGTCGAACAGCAGGGACGACCTCAACCCTCTGCGCACGCTACGCCTCTTCGAGCGCATACCGTACGAGGATGTCATCCTGCTCGACATCGAGGGTGGCCGACCAGAGCACCTGCTGCTCACGCACCTTCCCGTGTCGCCCGTCTGCATTCGACCTTCCGTGAAGGTGGAGAACACGGCAGGAACGAACGAGGATGACATCACCATGAAGATGGTGAGCATCATCGAGGTGAATAATCGCCTCAAACTGGACATTGACCAAGGGAGACCGACTAATTCGCTGCTGGAGTGCTGGGATCACCTACAGACGCAGTGCGCGAGCCTCGTGAACAGCGAGCTTCCCGGGCTGCCGAGCTCCTTCCACACGTACGGCTCCAAGCCAAGTCGCGGATTCGCGCAGCGCCTCAAGGGCAAGCAAGGTCGCTTCCGCTTCAATCTCAGCGGCAAGCGCGTCGACTTCACGGGACGCACCGTCATCAGCCCTGACCCCAATCTGGACATCGACCAGGTGGGCGTGCCGCTGCACGTCGCTAAGGTACTAACGTACCCCGAAACGGTCAACGAGCACAACATCGAGTTCCTGCGGCAGTGCGTCATCAACGGAACGAATGTACACCCCGGCGCCAGCTTTGTCACGCGCTCGCACAACACCGGTGGAAGCAGGGGAGGTAGTGCAGACGGCGGAGGCGCCGAGCGCGATAAGGTGTTCCTGAAGTACGGCGACCGTCAGCGAACGGCGGCTCAGCTGCGCGTCGGCGACGTGGTGGAGCGACACCTCATGGACGGTGACATCGTGCTCTTCAATCGCCAGCCAAGCCTGCATCGCCTAAGCATCATGGCGCACAAGGTGAGGGTTCATAAGCATCGCACATTCTCGTTCAATCTGTGCGTGTGCGCACCATACAACGCAGACTTTGATGGCGATGAGATGAACCTGCACGTGCCTCAGACGGAGCAGGCAAAGGCGGAGGCGAAGGTGCTGATGGGAGTTCACGAGAACCTTCGCACGCCGAAGGGTGGCGAGGCGCTCGTCGCGTGCACGCAGGATTTCCTCACATGCGCGTACCTGCTGACGAGCCGCGACATCTTCGTGGATCGAGCGCAATTTGCACAGATTTGCTGCATGTTCACCCCCCCTGAGGAAAGGATGCGCATTCCGCCACCCACCATCTGGAAACCAATTGCCCTTTGGACAGGCAAGCAGGTGATCAGCACGCTCATTCAGTCGTGCCGCACGGCATCAATGGGTGACGCGCGCGTGGTGCCAAGCTTCGAGGTTCCGGAGAAGGGATACACGCGGTCGAGCCACGGCGTGGATTCCCGTGAGCGTGAGGCGAAGGAGCTGTGTCCCGCGGATGGCTGGGTGGTTGTACACAAGGGCGAGCTCGTTGCTGGGCGCCTCGGAAAGGCTTCGCTGGGATCGGGTACCCGCACCGGTCTTTTCGCGACGCTGCTGGCTCAGTACGAGCCGGCGGTGGCAGCGAATTGTATGAACAAGCTAGCTCGGCTGAGTGCTCGGTGGATTGGAAGCCGCGGCTTTTCCATCGGGCTCGACGACGTCAAGGCTCCCGAGACGCTTATTGAAGGCCGAAACATGCGAATGGAGGAGGGATACCGACGCTGCGACGAGCAGATCGATGCGTACCGCACAGGGAGGCTGCAGCTGCAGCCGGGCTGCGATTTGGACGAAACGCTCGAGACGGTGGTGACGGGTGAGCTGAACAACATTCGCCAGGAGGCGGGAACTCTCTGCAGCAAATTGCTAAGCCGCCTGAACCCTGCGGTGGTGATGGCGACCTGCGGCTCGAAGGGAAGTCCGCTCAACGTGGCGCAGATGGTGGCATGCGTGGGACAGCAGACAGTCTCAGGACAGCGCTGTCCCGAAGGCTTCGACGGCCGTACGCTGCCTCACTTCGACGTGGGTGCACGCGAGCCAGCGGCGAAAGGTTTTGTGGCGAACAGCTTCTTCAGCGGCCTCACGCCGACGGAGTTCTTCTTCCACACGATGGGAGGACGCGAGGGACTCGTCGATACCGCGGTGAAGACGGCGGAGACGGGATACATGAGCCGACGTCTCATGAAGGCTCTCGAGGATCTCGGCATTTCGTACGATGGCACGGTTCGCACGTCCATGTCGCACATCGTGCAGTTCCAGTACGGCGACGACGGACTGGATCCTATGCTCATGGTTGGGAAAGATGGCGTTCCGGTGGATTTCGAGCACGTGCTCAGCGGAGTGCTCGAGGAGAGTCGAAGTGGCGAGGCAGAGATGGAGGAGGAGACTGATGAACAGCTCCGTTCGCCGTGGGTGGATTTCGACGACGACGACCTATCATCAGGCCTCAGCATGTGGGCAGACGACCGAGATGCCACGCAGGGCGACGTGTCCGTTCTCGCCGCATCTCTCATCGACGCGCTATTTCCGGCTGATGTGTTGTCGGGCGAAGGTCACATCATGGATCCGCTAAGTTCTGGCGAATCGATCCGCGATCGGCCTTCGGAAAAGTTCTCGAATGACCTGCGTTCCTTTCTGGTTCGAGCGGTGGAAATCCCACTCGATGGCATTGTACCAAGCCCACGTCAGCTCGCGCTGTTCACGCGTCGTGCGCTTTTGCAGTACCGACGCAAGCTCGTGGATCCAGGAACGGCCGTGGGTGCGATTGGAGCGCAGAGCATCGGTGAGCCGGGGACACAGATGACCCTCAAGACTTTCCACTTTGCTGGCGTAGCATCGATGAACATCACACTTGGCGTGCCCCGCATCAAGGAGATTGTGAACGCGTCGAAGCAGATCGCTACGCCCATCATGACGGCGGAACTCGTCAGACCGGACAACGAGACTTCCGCGCGCATCGTCAAGGGGCGCGTCGAGCGCACGACGCTCGGCGAGGTGGCATCGTCGATTCGCGTGATTCTCAAGCCGGACATCTGCGCCGTGCAGGTGGAATTGAATGCAAGGAACATACAAAAGCTTCAGATTGACGTGGACGCATGGACCGTGGAGAAGGCGATTTTGCTGACGTCGAAGCTGAGGCTGAAGCCGAAGCACGTTCGCGTTCTGAGCGCAGACCGGCTGATCATCGCGCCGCCGGAGCCTAAGGACAAGTCCAAGGGGGGTGGTTCGTCGTCGAAGGACAAGGACAAGGAGGAGGAGAAGGAGAAGGATACATCGAAGGACAGCGAGGAGGATGGCAACAGGCCAGGTGCCATCTTCACGGCTGTGCAGCGCCTTCGGGACCTTCTCAAGGATGTGGTGGTTGTCGGTGTTCCTGCGGTGCACCGCGCGGTGATCAACCGCGAGGACGGAGGCGATCGAGGTCCGAAGTACAACTTGCTGGTTGAGGGCACGAACCTGCTGAGCGTGATGACGATTGATGGCGTCGACGGGCTGCACACGTCGAGCAATCACATTTTTGAGATGGAGCGCGTTCTTGGCATTGAGGCGGCGAGACGGGCGATCCACACGGAGATTGATGACACGATGAAGCATCACGGCATGAGCATCGACCCACGCCACCCAGCGTTGCTTGCGGAGATTATGACGGTGCGTGGCGAGGTGAACGGCATTACGCGGTTCGGCATTGCAAAGTTGCGTGACAGCGTTCTCATGCTGGCAAGCTTCGAGAAGACGACAGATCACCTTTTTGATGCCGCGGCACGTGGACGAACGGACGAGATTTGCGGCGTCAGCGAGTGCATCATCATGGGAACGCCCATGCCATTGGGCACAGGTGCGGTGACTTTGTTTCACAAGATTGATGACGCAAGCGAGGGAAAGGAGGAGGAGGACGAAAAGAAGTCTCAGGTTCTGAAGAAGGAGGATGATTGGGTTCTATTGGATGACGCTGGCGATGCGTTGTGTGATGACGACGACGAAAGCAAGCACCATTTGAGCACAGACGATCCTTTGGGTGGCGTACTGCTGAGCCATCTTGTTGTTGTGTGATTGATAGATAGATTGTTCTTTTTTTTTTTTTTTGTGCGTGTGTGTGTAAAAACGAACTTTTACTTGTAAGTTACCATCTAAAAAGAATGATTGATTTCCCCACCCCATCGTCAGCGCGACGCAGTCGCTTCCTTTTATTTCTCAACGTTTTGTTTTGCCATGGCAACTTCCCTGCCACTCACTCACTCAAATGTCCTTGGAATTAGGGTTCGAATTGGGGAAGGTCACGGTAGTCAATCTTGCTGAATTTGCTCGTTGAAACTAACGGTGGCTTCCCACAGTCGAGTGCCATGTGGTGTGGAATGCACTTTCCACCCTTTTGATGCGTTTTAAATGTAAGGATGCACTTTTCAGGTGTAGAATGGCCTCCTCCAAAGCGTCCAGCCATCGTACAAATTGCATTCTTGCGGCTGATATCGTCAATCGCACATACCCACTTTTCATTGTAGTAGTAGTGATTCGTGAGAGTGAACGTCAAGCCATGCGCTTCTGACTTCGCATAGAAGTACTGAGTTTCGTATAGGGGCCGTGGCGGTACAAACTCGAGAAGCTGACGACGACGGCCATCACCACCCGCATCACCACCATCACCACCAATGACCAAAGATGGACCAACAACAAAACCACCATCACCACCAGGGATCTCACCAATGATGCTGCACCCATCACCATGGCACCCACCACCACCAGAAGCGTGAGTGACAGTGTACCAAGTAGCTTCACTCGCATCATCAGGATGTCCCCAGAAGGGAAGACAGTGTTCTTCCTTCTTTACTTCGCAAGGACCAGAGTAGTAGTCAAACTTGGCATACTTGCGATACTTCCATGTAAACGGCGAGTACCACTTCGGCTTGGGGTAGAACGTGTCGCACGGGTAGTACTCGTCCTGCTCGTACTGCTTCCCATAGTACGGCCCAACTCCATATTTAGAGTCGTACTTGCTGTAGCCGTATCCAGAGTCGTACTTGCTGTATCCAGAGTCGTACTTGCTGTATCCAGAGTCGTATCCAGAGTCGTATCCAGAGTCGTACTTGTTGTCATTGTACTTGTTGCTGCTGTACTTCCACGTCCACGGCGCCCACCACTTGTACTTGGGATAGTAGCCTGATTTGTATTCATCACCGTAGTAGCCTGAGTTGTATTCATCAACGTACGTCGTCGTCTCATAAGTCGTCGTCGTCGATTTGTCTGCGCTCACACCACTCACGGCACTGAGCATTACGACGACAGCAAGCAGAGCGACCAGAACGGCTGATGACGCCGTGACGATCGATCGCATGTTCCTGACATTCGTCGTCATCATCTTCGTTACTACCACTATTATGGTATACTGTTTTGTATGAGCCAATCAACAAACGCCTGCGCGCTGCCAATCTATCAGGTATGATGAGGACCAACCGACCAACGCGTGCAGTGATTGATGAGGACGAATCAATGAGCGAGCCAATCAATGAACGAAAGGAGCCAAGGTACCATACAAGCCTGCAAAAGTAGTAAGCTGGCTGCACTAACGAACCACCACTGGGCACCACTCACGAACACATGCAGGAGGCGTGACATGTTTCGCATGAAACTAAATTGGCGAACAAATAACGGGCGGAGGGGCCGAGGGAGCTGGTCCGGGGCCGCGGGGAGAAGAAGAGTTCGGGGTTTATTACGATTCGGGCAGGCGGCTTGTTGTGATCCTTAATAAGCTTGCATACCTTCTGCTGTACATAGACTAGTGAGCTCGCACGACCGTCCCGAGGCGTTCTCAGTGGACATCGTGATTGCCGCGGTCGTCCGGACGTCGCTATGTACAACAAACAGTTGACAACTTAAGAAGCGTGCGTGCGCGAGTGCCTTGCGAGCGTTCAGAAGAAGAAGTTTTTTGTTTTTGTTACGACGACTTACGAGTTACGACAAACCTAAAATTCATACTGTATGTATATGCAACTAAGCACCCACCCACCCACCTGGGCAGCATCATTCATTTATCACTCATCAGCGGCATGCATTCGACGGGCATCTACCACTTATCGACGAGAAGAGACCGTCATCATCGCTTCCGCACACGGTGGGAGCATCGCTGGCTCCATAGCAAGCAAACAATCCAGAGAAGGATCTTTGCTCTAGTTTGCTGAGGTCCGCGTCGAGGAATCGTTGGTCCTCGTCGTCGCCGATGCACACAGAACCTCCATCTACAAGGTTGGGTGCGCAGAGTGTCTGGAGATTGCTGTTGGCGAAAACCTGTAAAGTTGGAGGAGGATAGATTGTCAGAGGGAAAAAGGATGGAGGGTAGGAGGTGAGTTTGGTGTTGTTGTGACGATGAATGTATCTGCTGTGTTGGTTGCGTACCCAGAATTGGTTGCTCGATGTCTCCAGCACAGGCATGCTGATGCCGACGAGGTTCTCGTTGTCGCGGATCTGTTGTTGTTTCGTTTGTATTGGATGGTGGATTGAAGGTACTGTAAGTTTGGTGTTGTTGTTGTTGTTGTGGTGACGATGAAATGACGAATCTATTTGTTGTGGGAAAGAATGAAAGAGACATCGGATATCACGTACCGAGAGTGAGTTAGTTGTGCTGAGCTTGGGCAGGCTGAGTTGCTCGAGGTTCTCGTTGTTACTGATCTGTTGTTGTTTTTGTTTGTATTGAAAGGTGGTACTGTAAGTTTTGGTGCTGTTGTTCTTGTGACGACGATGAATCCATTTGATGACGGGTTGTCACGTACCTGGAAGACATTGGTCACTGTCGTCAAGTCAGAGAGCTTGACGTCGACGAGTTCAGGATTGCCAAACATCTGTTGATTTGTTTGTTGTATGGAAGTTTTGTAAGGAAGAAGAGTGAGTGAGTAAATTTCATACGCAGCGAGTGATACGATTTGTTATGGAAGAACAAACAAATTCAAGGAATACAAAAGGTGAGAGTGAGACGTACTAGGACGCTTCTCGCCTCCATCAGCGCACACAAGTCCACCTTTGCGAGATTCGGGTTGCCTCCGATCTGTGTGTTCAGGGAGGGGTGTTGTTTTGTATGTGTCGTTGAGTGGTGAGTACATGGTGAGTTTTATGCAATCAGTTGAAAAGTCAATTATGAAAGGGATACGTACTTGGACGCCCAAATTCGAGCTACCCACAAGACGAGGCGCGTAGATGCTCGTCAAAGAGCCTTCACTGATAGGGTCCGCGAACTATTGTTGTTGTTATTATTTGTTGTTTGATGATACGAATGGTTGTTGTGTTGTTGTGAATTTGTGATTTGGTTTGTTAGTGAGGTGCTACCAAATGGAATGTGTGTGTTCTGTCGAAGACACGCCATATTATTGTAGAAGAACATAAGGCAGAGCACCAAGAAGAAGGAGGAAGGGTCGAAGGGAAAGCAAGTAAGGAGGAGGAGTGCACGTACCCCGAATAGACCGTCCGGTCCTGTCACCCAGTTGGCGAAGCGAGCCTCCGCAAGATTTTCGAGTTCTCCAAATTCAAACTTAAAATCCACCTCCTGGGACGATTCGATGCATGGGAATGACACGACGGTGATGGCAGAAGGATCGCCGCCTAATAGTAAGATGTCAAACGCGATCCTGCCGAGGGTGATTGTTTCTCCTTCGAATGGCTCGGTGTCGCACGAGGTATACTTGGTACCAACCAGGCGCCTACTTCCATCACAAGTATTGCACTCCTCGAGATCTTGCTGAATTGTTGTTGTTGTTGTTGTTGTTGTTGTTGTTGTTGTTGTTGTTGTGATGTCCTTGTGGGGAATGTCACGGTAGTCAATCTTGCTGAATTTGCTCGTTTCAACGTACGGTGGCTTCCCACAGTCGAGTGCCATGTGGTGTGGAATGCACTTTCCACCCTTTTGATGCGTTTTAAACGTAAGGATGCACTTTTCAGGTGTAGAATAGCTTCCTCCAAAGTGTCCAGCCATCGTACAAATTGCACTCTTGCGGCTGATATCGTCAATCGCACATACCCACTTTTCATTGTAGTAGTAGTGATTCGTGAGAGTGAACGTCAAGCCATGCGCTTCTGACTTCGCATAGTAGTATTGAGTTTCGTATAGGGGCCGCGGGTAAGAAAGTTCGAGAAGCTGACGACGACGGCCATCACCACCCGCATCACCACCCGCATCACCACCCGCATCACCACCCGCATCACCACCATCACCTGGGACAATGGGATCACCAATGATGCTGCACCCATCACCATGGCACCCACCACCACCAGAAGCGTGAGTGACAGTGTACCAAGTAGCTTCACTCGCATCATCAGGATGTCCCCAGAAGGGAAGACAGTGTTCTTCCTTCTTTACTTCGCAAGGACCAGAGTAGTAGTCAAACTTGGCATACTTGCGATACTTCCATGTAAACGGCGAGTACCACTTCGGCTTGGGGTAGAACGTGTCGCACGGGTAGTACTCGTCCTGCTCGTACTGCTTCCCATAGTACGGCCCAACTCCATATTTAGAGTCGTACTTGCTGTAGCCGTATCCAGAGTCGTACTTGCTGTATCCAGAGTCGTATCCAGAGTCGTATCCAGAGTCGTACTTGTTGTCATTGTACTTGTTGCTGCTGTACTTCCACGTCCACGGCGCCCACCACTTGTACTTGGGATAGTAGCCTGATTTGTATTCATCACCGTAGTAGCCTGAGTTGTATTCATCAACGTACTTCGTCGTCTCATAAGTCGTCGTCGTCGAACTGTCTGCGCTCACACCACTCACGGCACTTAGCATTACGACGACAGCAAGCAGAGCGACCAGAACGGCTGATGACGCCGTGACGATCGATCGCATGTTCCTGACATTCGCCGTCATCATCTTCGTTACTACCACTATTATGGTATACTGTTTTATATGAGCCAATCAACAAACGCCTGCGCGCTGCCTATCTATCAGGTATGATGAGGACCAACCGACCAACGCGTGCAGTGATTGATGAGGACGAATCAATGAACGGCTCAATCAATGAACGAAAGGAGCCAAGGTACCATACAAGCCTGCAAAAGTAGTAAGCTGGCTGCACTAACGAACCACCACTGGGCACCACTCACGAACACATGCAGGAGGCGTGACATGTTTCGCATGAAACTAAAATGGCGAACAAATAACGGGCGGAGGGGCCGAGGGGGAAAAGGTCCTTGGGCCAACAAACTCCCCCTTGTTCTTTTCACTCCCCTTGGGGGATACACCGCTGGTTGGTGCATGTGGTCCTGGCCTGTCCTTTTGGGGTCCGGCTTGGGTTTGGGTTCGTGCGAAAGGCGCGGCTCCGTCTTTCGGGAGAAACTCGACGAGTACAAGCTCGACATCCCGGACAACAGGCATGAGTTTTTGTGTGTCATCTTGGACCCGACGTTCGAGTTTAATTCGAATGATGAACTTAAAAAAAAAGCTGAGAGTTACCCCGTGTTCAGAGTCGCGGTCATGAGCGCAAGGGCAAAGATTTCTGGGACAAGTGCGTCACAGAACTGAACCGCAACATTGGCGAGCATCGGACGACGACGGAGAGCGTGCGCAACAAATGGAAGAGGCTGTGGGACGAGTACAGGGACGCGCGCGCGCTGATTGACAGATCAGGGGACGCAGCGCTCCCACCTGACCGCCGCCCCAAGTACTAGTACGATTTGTTCGAGGAGCACTTCTCGTCGAATAAAAAAATCACAGTCGATGGGAATCATGGGATCATTGACAGCGGCGCTCAAGCAGGCGAGAAAGCGCCGAAGGGCGTCGTTGGCGCGTCGGAGGCAGAGGCGCAGGCGAAGGAGCGCCGGCAGGGGCGCGTGAGCGCTGCAGAGCGCCAAGTGCGCCTCGAGGAGGCGAAGACGGAGGCATTTACCTCTATCGCGCGCCTGATGGTGGAGAACGCGCGGCAGCGCGAGCGGCGCGAGAGTGCGCAGCTCGAGCGCGAGCTGCAGCTGCAGCGCGAGCGCGAGCACAGTCGCGAACTTTTGCATTCGACGGCGCACGCACTTGGGGTGCCGACGGACAAGCGAATAAGGACTACGCAAGGAAATCTTGTGCCAATCATGGGGGATTGGCAGAACAGGCAAGAAGGAACGTCCGAATTGCGTGCGACGTGCGAAATGAAAGGTGTTGGAAAGAAGCGTGAGAGGGACCCTGATGGTTTGCGTAATGTGCTTCAAGGAGTGTCATACAAGAGCCTGAGGTCTAATGTCTTGTTGAATGTGTTGAAAGGAAGGCACTCGAGAAGAGGGCTCCGTTGGAGAATGTGAACAAAGATGGGCAAGGAGTATTTGTGGATAACGAGTACGTGGAAATGTAAGAAGGTGGCGTGTAACACCAGTCGGGCAACCAACACCCCCCCCGCTCCGACCCCTCCGGAGGCCTCAGGAGGCCTCAGACCCCTCCGGACCCCTCCTGAGGCCTCCGGAGGGGTCTGAGGCCTCCTGAGGCCTCCGGAGGCCGCTGTCGAAGAAGTAGACGCGCCGTCACAATGAATCAACCTAGACAGGTTTTCTAGTTTGACATGACTTTTGATGAAGCTAAGCACATCATCCGCCTGGTGGGAGACAAGTCCTCGCTCGCATCCTCACAATGTTCCCGCACAATGGACGGTATGGCCGCGACACCTGGAGTGTCCCACTGGTCCGTGGAGTTCTCACAATGGCCCCCGACAGCGCACGTCGGCCCCAATCCTCGTAGACAGTTTATCTCGGGGCCCGCGGGGGGCGGGCAGGGGCCCGGGCCTCGAATCGAGAAGAAGGTTCGAAACGGGGGGGCCGAGGGTCCGGCCTTAACAGCAGCATTCTTCCGGGGGGCTTGCGCAAGTTGGTAATCATCGTGCTCCCATCAATGAATCACATCCTTGTCTCGTGACGTGCCGATCGCTCGATGGCGTCGTCGTCGTCATCATCATCATCAGAAGAAGACAACGAAGTGTTCATAGTCACAACATGGCCGTCGCTCGGCTTAACGCCACCACCTGAAGCCCCTTCATCACCATCTGCTTCCGTCGGGCCGTCAGCTGCCTCAGCCTCAGCTCTCGACGCATTTCACGCCTCCGCAATCCAGAGGTTCGGAAACCACTACCTAGCCGCCCACCACCATCCGAACGTATCCGCAGCCACGTACGAAACCGGGTCGTTGCTATACGCAGCCCTTATGACGTCGAAGTTTCCCACGTCGCTGGAAATCGGACTCGCCACAGGACTCAGTGCCATGTACATGGCACAGGCACACGTCGACATAAACGGTGGCGACGACGACTCCATACGACACATATGCATAGACCCGACGCAGAGACTTCCGAAGGATGAAACGTCCACCGTTGGCCTGCAGAGAGGAGGGTGGGACAGTGAAGGCTTACAGCACTTAGAACAATCCAAGCTCGGACGTGTCGTCGCTATGCTGGAGACGGAAAGTCACCGCGCGCTGCCCGCGCTGCACGAGGCTGGGTGGACCTTTGGCGTCGTGTTCATTGATGGCATGCACCTGTACGACTACATTCTCCTCGACTTCTTCTACGCCGACCTCATGCTCCCCGTGGGTGGCATACTCGTGCTCGACGACGCATGGCTGCCAAGTGTGCAAGACGCCGCGAAGTTCATCCTGACGAACCGATCGTACGAACTGCTCATGCTCGACGCCGAACGATGGTCGGAGCACGGAAAACGCTACTTCGCGTTGCGCAAGACGGCGAACGACACGCGCATGTGGAATGAGCACAATCGCGCGTTTGCCATAAGCGATGGAAGCGAGAATAATGCACAATGAAAGTATTTTGTGACTTGTAAAAAAAACAAATTCAGCCTCAAAATTCTTACATATTTTTGATTTATTTCTTTTCCGAAAACAATGTGTTCTCGTCACCACCTATTAATCAGTTGGCAGCTCTTACGTCGTACTAGTTAAAAAAGTTTGTTTGGTTTTGTTTTTTTATCCTTCCCAAGAAAATGGTTTGCATTTTCAGTCGTAACCCACTTTAGTTCCTTGTGTAGAAGAACGTTCCTGGTGCGCCAAACTTGTTATCGAATGGGTGTCCCAGGAAGCGCATGCTGAGGATTGCGTCGCACGCGTCGAAGAGACCACTCTGGATATCCTCCGGATCCTTCGGGTCGCTGTCCAAGTCGAGCACCGTGTACGCAATGTCGCCACGGCTCACGTTCAGCTGCTGCGTGATGTTGAACGACTTGCCACCGAGATAGGTCGTAATTTCGCCAAGCACGCCCGTGCTGTTCTTGTGCGCGATGGAAATGCGGTAGCCGTTCTCGGCAACCGGCAGCTCGCAGTGCGGGAAGTTGACCGAGTTGACGATCGATCCCGTCTCGAGGTAGTTCATCACCGTGTCCGCCGCCATCGCCGCGCTGTTGTCCTCAGCCTCCGCGGTGGAGGCGCCGAGGTGAGGCATGACGATGTGCTTGTCCTGTCCGAGCAGGTACGGGTCGGCGAAGTCGCTCATGTACTTGCCCGTGATCGCGCCGGAGTCCCATGCCGACTTGAGAGCCGCGCCGTCGACGATCTCGCCGCGTGCAAAGTTGAGGATGCACAGGTTGCGCTTGCTCTTGGCGAGCGTGTCGGCGTTGATGAGGTGGTGCGTGATGTCAGGAATGTACGGCACGTGCAGGGACACGTAGTCGCACTGCGCCCACACCTCGTCGAGTGTGTTCACGCGCTGCATGCGGTCACCGGGAAGGCGGAGCGCCGACTCGACGTTCAGCACGGGGTCGTAGCCCACAACCTTCATGCCGAGGGCGAGCGCCGCCTCGACCACCTTTCCTCCGATGTGGCCAAGCCCGATGATGCCGAGCGTCTTGCCCGTGAGCTCGCTGCCGACGAACATCTTCTTGTCAGCCTCGATTCGCTTGGAGATGGCGGTGTAGTCACCCTTCTCCTCGACGTTGATGACGTCCTTCGTGTGCGCGATACCCTCGACGATTCCACGCGCCGCGAGGAAGAGCGCGCAGAGCACGAGTTCCTTGACGGCGTTCGCGTTCGCGCCAGGCGTGTTGAAGACGGGGATGCCGCGTTCCGTCATTTCGCTGACGGGGATGTTGTTGGTTCCCGCTCCGCATCGCACGATGCATCGCACGGTGGACGCCACTTCGTCGTTCTGCAGCTTGTGGCTGCGCAGCATGATGGCCATGGGGCTGTCGGGCAGGGCGTCGTCGTTTCCTGCGACGGAGTACTTTCCCTTGGGGAACCTGTCGAGTCCGACGGGCGAGATGGCGTTGAAGGTCTTCACTGTGAATGACGGTCCACTGTACCCGTTTGATCCGTTCGCACCGTTCACATCCGCGTCTGCGGGTGCGTTCAGTTCCAGTTCTTTCCTCTGCACAGCTTTGGCGAGCATGGCCTGCAGCATATTGATTTCCGTCTCTGATGAGAGCGAATCTTCGTCCCACGTGCCCTGCGTGGGTGGTGGGGCAGCGCGGGTACGCACAAGAGTGCGCGAGGGAGAAGGGCCAGAGCGACGCACAGCCTTAGGTCCATGCGCCTTGCCGTTCACGGAAGTCTTCATCATCGTTGGCAACATCATCACACAAAGAGGAAAAGTGATCGGCGAGAGTGTGATGTGATCGGATTGGAAGGTTGGTGGGATGGGGTCGGGTCCCCCCAACGCGCCGCCGGTTGCGGGTCCCAGGGGAACCCGACAGACGGCGAGACACGTTGCTCCGTCGAATCGGGAGGAGAATTCGGTTCGGGGAGGGGAGGGGAGGGGCCCGGTGGGAAAAAAGCAAACGGTCTGCCGGTGGTGGGATCCCTCTCCGCCGCCATACCACGCACCGGCAAGCGGCAGGAATATACAGTAGAAGAACATTCCTAGGGTACCGTTCCATAACACGCACCTTTTTGGAAAAATCACATGCCGAAGGGGCTCGATGAGCAGTGCTCCCTCTCTTTCCATGCTCCACAAAAAATGGGAACTCTTCCGAACATAACTTACCGTGACTCTGCCTTGCACAGGGCCTCTCATGAGAGGGAGAGGGAGAGGGAGAGGGAGAGGGAGAGGGAGGAGAGCAAACGCGGTGAGAGGAGAGGGTTGCTCCAACAAAACTGAAAAAAAAACTGAAAAAGCAAGGCTGCAAGAGGGCGTCGCGTTCTCAATCAAGGGAGGAGAGTGGTGTGAATTTCTGCCGGGGATACCTCGTTGCCTGTACAAGAGGACATTCACGTGATGAACAGGTCACGTGACCTTGTCACACCATCATCGCCCGTCTTCATTCCATCCCACACATACGTACAGCAGTACTTACCCTGCATGCTCGCGTCAAGGTGCGCCTTAAACCTAAGAAGAAGAAGCTTCAACGTGCGGCCTGGTTCATCAACGGCGTCTCTCTCCCCTCTCTTCGGTACGGAAACGTGCTCACCTCCAGCTCTCACCGCAAGACATTATAATTGTCATCAGCACGCACAACAAACGAAGCTTTGGCACGTAAGAAGGACACCCAGGAGCTTCATGCCGGGAACGAAACGGACAAGTACCCACCTAAGCGCGACGGCCGAAGACATGCAACAGCTCACCGACGGAACGTTAACTATATTTTACTGGACGGCTTGCAAGAGCTTCTGGGGACGCGCTATAGGCGTCGTGCTCACGCTCAACCACGCAGGGAAAAAAATGGGAACGGACTACGTCATCAAGGAACCCAAAGAAGCTCCAGCCGACAAGGGCGCAGCTTTCCCACAAGTCACGCTAGCGAACGGCATGACAATTGCGCAGACGCCCGCCATCTTGGACGTGCTCGGCGAGTCGTTGGGCTTGAACGGCGAGACGCTGGAGGAGAAGATTTTGTGCAAGCAATACATCTTGGACCTCACGGACGTCCTTGGAGAGGCGCAGAGTGGTAAATTAACGGAGAAGCCTGAGCGTGCGGCGAAGTGGTTCACTCTGCTGGAGTCGCGGCTCGAGGCGCGGGGAACGCGGTTCTTCTTGGGAGACGAGCCGACGGTGGTGGACTTCTACGCCGTGTTCGTGTTCGCGTGGGTGGACCAGAAACAGGTTCCGTTCGACGCGTACGCGAAGCTCACGCAGTGGTGGAAAGACGTCAAAGAAGTTCAGGTGGTCAAGGACATGGTGAATAGTGGCATAAAGCTCATTCCAAGTTGAGCCAAAGGAAAGAACAGTCGTGCAAGGCAGTCGAGCGAGCTTGCGTGCTTTGTTTGCATGCTTCGCTTCGCAGCTCCGCCTCGGCAGACGCCATGGTTCATCCAAGAAATCGATGAAGAGGGTTTTTCCATAACCCGAAATAAGTAGATCTGATATTTTGGTACCCTAATCAGGCACCTGCCGATAAAAGTTTTTCATTTTTTGAGTTTTGATTTTCACCCCGCACGGGCACGCGTTTCCCACCGTTCAGCGTTCCCTTCATTCCTACTTTTTGCGCCAGCCATGATGATGATGATGATGATGATCGCACTGCTCGCTCTCCTTTTCACATCACACACGTATGCACTTGCCACGAAGTTCCGCGGAAAGCCGTTCGCAGTCACGTCGCGACCCGTCGCGCTCCACGCGGGGGAAGTCTTTAACAAGTTTGGGCATCCGCAGTACCTGCCGCGTCACGTTATCAAAGATGCCGCCAAAAAGCCGATCGCCGTCACGGGGTACAAGGCGGATGTCGTCGAATTTGAAGATGCGACTGGCAAAAAAATAAAACAATCCGCGCCTCTGTACGACTGCTACCTGCACCACTACGGCGCGATCGTCGGGCGTATGGAAGATCTTCTGCCCTTTTACCATCAAATGAACGGAAGGCTTGGCGCGACCATGCCCATGTCTCACATTCACGCGGAATTCGAGCAGTTCGTCTCCAACACTAAGAAGGGCAAACACAGTACTAAGAAAAAGCGTGTTGCGAGCATTGGAGGTGGATCAGGTGCGGAGGAGCGTGGTACACCGCACGTCTACCCGCCTGGATTCGCTCAGATGGCCGATGATATTGACGCAATCATGCCGTTGATGCATCTCATCAACACCAAGGGAACCGAGACAGTTACTCCTGCCGGAAACTCGCCTCTTCTGGAGTGTCCGTGCACATCCTCGCGCCAATTCAACTACGCAAATCAAACCATTGACGGCAAACTGCCGAATATACCATTTGGACAATGCAATGCACAGATGCAGGTTGACGCGAATCCGAGCTGCGCCTTCGATACGTACATTCAAGGATACCGCTGCTGCGAGGATGGTGTATTCGTCATCCCAGGTGACGAGCACGGAGATCTGCTCAACTCAGAAGTGAGCCACTACGGAATGAAGTTTACTTTCTTCTATGAACATGCGAAGTCCAACACGCGTGCTCTGCGCGCGCCCGTGGGATGCTGCGATGTGACTGGAGACTTGGAAAATTTTGGCAACATCGAGCATGACATCACCCCGGCGTGCGACGACACCAACGGAGACACCTGCGTGCGCAAGTTCGTCACGCGGCAGTACCTCGACATCCCTCCCAAGAGTGGCATTGGCGGATTCGGATATGGAAATGCCACCCTCACGCCGAGCGACAAGCGCGCCATCGACGCCGGTAAGAAATGGGTAGATCTTGTGTACGCGGTGGGGCATCAGCATGTAGGGGGTGATGCAGCGCACGGCATTCGACTGATCCGCGATGCGACGGATGAGGTTTTGTGCACAAGCTTGCCAAAGTACGGCTCAGGCACAGCAGCAGGCGATGAGCGGGGATACGTCACAGGCATCAAGCCGTGCATTTTTGCAGAGCCAATTCGCATGCGCAGCGACGAAGTGGTGCGCATCGAGAGCTTCTACAACACGACTTACGAGCACTTCGGAGTCATGTCTTTATGGATCCTGCAGGTTGCGGATGTTGAAGAAACTGTCGAAGAGGTGATAACGGCGGCCTAAGAAGCCAAAAATGTGCCAATCATAGAGTACAGAGTAGCATTGGCGATTTGTTGCGCATGAAAAAAGGAGACCATA
Organism: Pycnococcus provasolii; assembly: GCA_938743325.2. NCBI lineage: Eukaryota > Viridiplantae > Chlorophyta > Pseudoscourfieldiophyceae > Pseudoscourfieldiales > Pycnococcaceae > Pycnococcus > Pycnococcus provasolii. The sequence continues at coordinate 320,453 of OW568886.1, forward strand.
GAGAACCACGAAAATTTGTTTTACCTATACAGGAGACGAGTAAAAAACCAAAATCAGTATGTTGAACTATCTGGAGAGTCCATCGAGCGCTGCAAATAATCCGCCTTCAGCTTGGACCCGCCTTCATCGATCCGTCGGCCAACAGCTCCACGAAGCTTGTGCCAATTGAAATCTTCGTCCATGTATGTCCGTCGCACCTCTATTGCACGCACCGCGGCGAGTCGCAGTTCTTGGCTGTCACTCTTTAGCATCAAGCCTAGAGTCTCGTCGCCGTCGCGCAGAGGGTGTTCGTTGAGGAAGCTTCTGATGGCGTTAGACGTTAACGTCGTATTGATATCTTCTGAGCACTCGTTTCCGAATCCCTCTTCCTGTGCGATAATGATGCGAAGTGCCGCAGCCGTCGCGATGTTCGAGAGGACATTAGCCGCGACCTCCTCGGCGCTGCGTCCCCCGAACGCGTCGGTCGGCAGGTGCTGCCCTGATCCTGATCGGCAAACACCACGGCCACCACCACGACGACGCACAACAACACGCGCCACAATGCCGCGACGCACACACACACCCATGACGGGCATCACGAAGCGAAGAGTGAAAATGAGAGGCAGATAGGAGCAAACCTCTCATCCAACTTTCATCAAAAAACAACATCGGAATTATTCGGGGTTAGGATTCCCCTCCCTCATTGGTGTAAGGTTAGGGGTTGGGGAAACGGGTGTTCTCCTTCCAAGGCAGCTATCCATGTCTTTCATATATGTGTGTGCCTCTCCTCCCGAACGTTTTCCTTGCCAAGGCATATTTATTTATTTATTTATTTACCTAACTTGTTTTAAATCATGTGACTGCCTGGCACACGTTCATGTTGTTGCCTGGCGTTTTCTTGAGTTATCTCGGCGAGCGAACTCACCTTCTCGCCCATTTCTTCCACCAGCTGCGTCACGCGCTCAAGCCTCTGCTCCAGCCGAGCGAGACGAACGCTGCTGCTACCTACAGCGCTCCCGTTTCTCACCATCTTTGCGCCTGCCAGCTCCTCCTCGTCACGCATCGTAGACACCTTCTCCTCCTCCTCGCCTGCTTTCTTCGTGCCTGCTATAAACGGCATTCCATGGTACACGGGAACGCGAACACCCAACGCGTGGCTCGATATCAGCGCAATGTAGAAGAAGATGAACGCGAGTGCCGTCGCCACGTACGGATCATTCATCCTGGCCCTTTTGTACGTCTCGCCCGCAACCCTCGATCCGACAGAGGTGATCGACAGGCCGCCAAAGTATTTCGCAACGAGCCGCGACTCCACCTCGCCGCCTTTGAGTGAGAGGAAGGCGTGATTCAACATCTCGCGCATGCGGTAGTGCCGCTCGACTGCGGCGAGGTCGTCCTGGTTCACGTTACCCGTCGATACGTCTTTCGACGGCTTTGCGAGGTGCGGAAAGCCTGGCCCAAAAGGCCCGTCGGTGGTAGATCGCCACGGCATATGCATACTCACCATGCGCTGATCCGTCTCTTGCATCCACAGCTCGAGCACCGGCCAGTCGTACGCAACCGCGTCTGTGATGCCATTCTCAAAGTCTGCAAACATCTGCGCGCGACTGGGCGCAGCCTTAACAACCGCACCCCACGACGAGCACATGTCGATCCAAGGGCTCCCCTCGGTGGTGCCGCACGTCGTTCCAGACATACTGCCCGGCCCGACGATGCCACCCGTCGCCTCGGCACTGCGGCTGGCTGTCATGCGGCTGAGAACGTCGGCGCTGAACATCGCCATGATGACAAGGCCAATACCCATCCAGAGGCTCGCAACGAAGCGTCCACGTCGAGTCTGCGGCACAATGTCGCCGTACCCCGTCGTTGTCACGGTCACGATGATAAACCACAGCGCTGTGGTGATACCGCCAACGTAGTCATCTGTGGTGAAGATTGAGTCGGCGTTGTCCGTGTCACCTGTGCACTCGGCGAAGTAAATAAGGTTAGCAAAGATGAGGCTGGCTATGCAGAGCGCGCAGAGCGTGGTGGCTGTCGATTCGGACGTGAAGACATTCCACATGTGCTCGCTCATCGGAATTTCTTTCGGTCTTTTCGTCAGCAGACCGGTTCCGGCTGGAAAGTGTGCCTCGCCAAAGTCAGTCAGCAGCTTTTCACGCTTTGGCGTGATGGTGATGCCCGCAATGGCGAAGTTGTAATCTCCGGTGTGCAGCACCTTCAGGATGTTGTCTCCTCCTGAGACGTTCGCGAAGATGTGGTACTCGCACTCGAACGGCGTCTTGAAGGAATCTTGTATGATGGACTGTGCTTCCTTCATAAGTTCCACGGTGTACCCTTCTCCTCCTTTTATGACGAACGGGCTGTACACGTTCATGGCGACTTGGTAAGGTTTCTCCTGCGAGCCGTCAGCGACGTACGCCTTATTTCTGAGCTTGACCGCGTCGGCGTCGTTGTCGGCGGTGGACGTGTTGCTGTGCGACGCGTGAATAACCTGCGCTTGAAACACGAACACGAGCAGTGCCACCAGCAAGGCCCTGGTAGTGAGCGAGCCGGGTTGCCGCAAGATACATGCAGTGGCCGGGTTGACCTTGAGCGGTGCGGCCATCACCACCACCGCGGGTACCCAAGTACTTGCGTGGATAATGCTTGACAAGCCAAAGATGGCGTTCGAGCACACTTCGTTGATCGCATGGTAACCTTATTACCGGGTAAGGTAGGGCAACTCGTACTTCGGCGGAGGTCTTCGTTCGTCGGGATGATGTATGTGATGTGATGACACAATATCACGTTAACTATGTAGTTGATAGTGGTTGAGCCTACTTTTTACTTTCCCTTTGGTCTTTTGTTGAGCTCATCATTTTTTTAAAAACATGTCTCGTGCATGCTCCATGAGATGACGAGCGTCACATGGAGCTCGTCGTCGTCGTCGGCGTCGTCGTCGGCGTCGACGGCCACCACCGAATTCAAGTCGGTCTGGTCTCAGGGTTGTTTGGCCGGGTTCTCTGGCAGGGTTGTTCGGGTCATACACGAAGGCCAGCTGCGCAAACTGTCGCGCAAGGCCTTCATGGGAGTGACCTCGTTGTGGCAAACGAGGTGGTTCGTACTGCGGCCCGGTGCGGGACACGGTGAGCACGCGTACCTCTCCTACCACAAAGACCCAAGGCGGGCGCACCTCGAGGAGGGCAAGTGCATACGACTCGCATCCGTGACGTCCGTGCGACTTTCGGGCTCGAACAGGGCGCGCATCGAGCTCGTAAGCGAGCAGAGAAGCTCCAAGGACGAAAGCCGCATTTACATGCTCGAGGCGAATAGCCAAAGCGATGCGGATCACCTCAACAGTCACCGCGCGCAAAATAAAATGTCATTTCAGAAATGACAACCAAAAAAGAAACACCGCAGTTAGTTGACGGCAACCAATAACGGCCGTCCCGAAGTGCGACAAGCGCTCTCATACATATACGGAGACCCAGAAGCGGCAACTGGGTGGCAAAATAAACTGAAAGCTGATCATCGTGCAGAAGGCTACCTCCAAATGATCAACGACAGATGCATCTACCGCAAAGTATACGATGACGGGCACTGGACCGCGTCGGCATCGGTAGTCGACGATCTGAAACCGCTATCGACGCGACCGTGCGACTCAATCAAGACCAACGCAGACGCCACAGTGACATCTCCGAGCCACCTCGACGAGTACTTCGCAGCCATGAGCAAGCACATCAAGCTGACGCGAAATGACAATGACACATTCATTGGCATTCACACGGAGCAGACCGCAGATGGGTTCGCGCTCACCCAGCAAGGATACATCATCTCGAATGCAGAACGCCTAGCGCCGCCAAATATCCGAGCTACCACGCCAGTGATATCCACTCGCGAAATTCAGCGAGCGCCTGGACCACCACATCAGGACGACGTCTCGTTCTGCCAGGCAGCAGCGGGATCCATGATATATCTGCCCACCCGCCCAGATATCCTCGCAGCGCGCCGCATTGTGAGCACGCTCGCAACCATGGCGTCTCCTGATGTCGTCCAAGCCGCTCAGCAATGCTGGGCATATCTGCGAGACACTGCGGAACGCGGAACACGATCATTCCCTGAAGAAGCCGACGGGCAACTGTACGTCTACGCCGACTGCCATCGAGGAATCCACGAGACGCTCGTCATGTACCTCATCATCTTGAACGCAGTCGTCATCGATTGCGCGGTCAATCGAGTGCACCTCCATTCATCATCATCAGGAGAAGGCGAAATGCACGCAGTGCACAAACCCATCAACAAGGTCATCCATCACCGCAACCTGCTCACAGAGCTCGGCATACAGCAACATGGACCCACCAAGATTTTCTGCGATGCAAAGGTGGTCGCGGACGTCATCATCAAAGACGGACCCCACCAACGCTTGGCGCACGTCGGAGCAAAAGTCGTACGCGTGCGTGAAACGCAACGTGATGGCATCATCGAAATCGAGCAGGTACCGCGAGAACTGCAGCTGGCGGATATCCTTGGCAAACCGCGCGGTCCGTCAGAATTCACACCCATGCGCGACGTCATCGTGCCACCTGCAGGAGTGCTCACTGATGCTCAAATCACGCACCGCCTGCGCTACCCACACGTGAGTCATTCCCGGCGCAACGTCGAGCTGGCGCAACAGAAACGCAGCAACAACTGATGGGACCCATCAATCAAAGATGCACGCAACCGATCTTGCCAGATCGATTCGCGTCCAGGGGGGCCTGTGGAGAGAGGGGTGAGTCCGCGATCCGATCCGCGATCCCTAGGTGCGATCCGATCCCCGATCCGATCCCCGAAACAAACACAAGGAATAAACACAGGAGAATGGGTTTCACATCCCGTGAACCCCCAGAGGGTTTCACATCCCGCGCCCTTATTATTGCCCTCCTGTAATTCAAACGATCATTATTCACAATCTCTACACCCCCCCCCCGAGTTTTTTGCAAAGTTGGATGTTTTTGCCCAAATCCTTCGCAAAGTTGGATGTTTTTCTAACCCTAACCCTAACCCTAACCCTATGTCCCTACAACCTGGGTTTAGGTCGGGGCTGGGTGGTCCACTGGTCCATTGAGTTGGATTTGGTCGGTATTTCAGGTCGAGAGGCATTTGGTTTGGTCGGTATCCCAGGTGGAGAGTCATTGGCTGTTATAAACCTCACCAACTAGCTTTGGGACGGGTGCCCTAACCTTTGGGCAGTCACTCGACTTTGTCCCGACCTAAACCCAGGTTGTAGGGACTTAGGGTTAGGGTTAGGGTTAGGGTTAGAAAAACATCCAACTTTGCAAAGGATTTGGGCAAAAACATCCAACTTTGCAAAAAACTCCCCCCCCCCCCCCTCTCCGGCGACGCCATTTCATTCTGCGCATTATTTGAAAAACCACTCCACTTCCCTTTTCGAGAAGAAAGTATGGCGTCTTTCCCAGTCGGGTCGTCTTTAGAGCACGCGGGTGCTGGTGCTAGTGCTCCTGGTGGTGCTCATGGTGGGTTAGGGTTACCCCCCTCGTCCACGTCGTTATTCTTGGTCACGCACACGATCGAAGCGGTGACGGCGAAAGTGCCGTTCGCCATGATGATGCTCTCGCAAGCCTTCCACTCGAATCAAGTGCCGTACCAACTTCGTCTTCGTCAAATCATACCGACGTCCTCCCTGGTGTCCACGTCGCTCTGGGAAGCGCCATCCGCCGCAGATATCATCACGTACCTCAACGGACCCACAGAACAAGGACAGCTGAACCTGAGCGAGTTCTGCAAATCAGAAGCCTTTCCTGTCGTACCTGAATATCTACACGGCGTTTCTCTCGACCTGGGGAAGTCACAAGTCGTCGAAAGCGTGCAGACGTCAGCAAACAAAGCGGCGGCGTCCATCTCCGCCACCACGTCCGCAGCGACTGACGCGGCGAAGGCGAAACTCGCGGAACTCGACGCCAAGTACAAACTCACGAACAGCGCCAAGGAGGCGACGTCGAAAATCAAGGAAACGACCAACAAGGCGCTCGAAGGCGCGAACAAGGCGGCGACGAACGCTTTTGCTGAAGGAACGCTGCTTGGCCAAGGGTGGGGTTTCATGAAGAGCATGGGCGAACGAGTCACAGCGGCGGTACGCGACTACAACGAAGACGGAAGTGAGAAGACCACGGAAGCGACAGAGGAGGAGGCGGCGGCGGCGGCACCACCACCACCACCAACAGAAACACCTGCTCAAAGCGACACACCAGCCGCCTCCGTCGAAGCAGCACCAGCAGCAGCAACAACAACAACTGCGCATGAAGAGGCACCGGCTTCGTCGCAGGAGCAAGAAACTGGGCAAAAGAAGAAGAAGGACAAAAAGAAAAAGAAGGAGGGCGGCGGCGGCGGCGGCGGCGGCCCACCGTCTGCGGAGGAAATTGCCGCGATGAAGGCGGCGAAACAGGCGGAGATTGAAAAGAAGCTCATCAAGGACGTCACCAAGGAGGGTGGAAAGAAGGGCGTCGAGATCGAGGGTGCCGCGGACATGGGTGGACTCGAGTTTTTCTGCACCACGATGGAGAAGCCGGACGGCGAGGTGAAGTACCTCAAGATGTCCATGGACGCAATGAACGAGGTGCCTGACCCCGACGGCGAGGAGCGCCGTGGTGGATCGGGACACGTGGGCAAGATGATCTTCTCTGCCGGAACGGAGGCGATGTCCATGGTCGCGTACGTGCCCAAGGACAAGCAGGATCGCATCAACGCAACGGAGTGGCTGAAGAGCGTCTGCGCGGATGACGGTGTGAAGGGAGAGCTCCAGGCTGGCGGAGATGCTGGATTGGCGACGGCAATCGCGAAGGCGGATCCCGACGCTGGCATGTTTACAATTAAGATGAAGGATGCCGCCATGGCGCAAGGTTTTGCGTACCTGCGTGAGCGTGGATGCTTCCCGGAGGATACCGGCGACGACGACGACGACGACGGCGAATACGTGTACGGCGACGACGACTTCCCAAGCTAAAAATTTTGAAAACAAAGAACAAGTTAAGCATAATTTTAATGAAACATCGTAATTTTACAAAATTTTGTTACATGTCAAGTTTTACAGTTCGACGAGGTGGTGGTGAACTAATCTCCTTCTCTGCAAGATATCCAGGCTTCGCCATTTCGCCGCCAGGAAAGTTCCGCAGTTCTTTGTCCCCTACGTCGCTCAGCAGCCATCCCACCACCTCCTGTCTCTCGACCGCACGCTCAGGCGGAACGAAGTAATCTCGATTCTTCTCAAACATCTCCACCGGCGCAACTGATTTCGTTAGCATGGTCGTAACGCGCGGGCTCAATGCTGAGTAGTAACCATCCTTGATCTTCTTGATGCGTACGAGGGGAGCCTTGCGAAGCTTCGAGGGGCTTAAATTCTGCTCGGCATCCGCGCGACGGCGGCCCATGCGACTGTGCAATTTTCTCCTCCTCTCAGCGATCTTGCGCTTGTCGCGATCATAGATTTCAATCATACGTTCCGGGTACTTTTCCATGAGCACACCAAGCAGGCTTATTGCCGCCAAGCGAACATTTTCTTCTTCCGCTCCACCACCCTCACTCACGCTAAGATTGCGTGCAAGCTGCACGCAATCCGTTTCCAGCAGAACGTCCATGAGCTCCTCCCCGAGCTCACGTACCTTGTTTCGCTCCGCCTGAATCTGAAGCTGCGCTAGGTCGAGCACCTTCCGAGCCATCTCAAGCGCTAGAAGGCGCACACCGATGTCGCGATCCTTGAGGCAGTTGACGCAGAGCTCAATAAAGTCCGGATCAGTCACCGCGGATACCAGAGCCGCACTAACGTGTTCCTCCTCCTCGTCGTCATCCTCCTGCTTCTTCCGCAGCGCGTTTTTCTTGTTGTCGTCCTCGTTCGTGCCCATTCCCTTCTCTTCCAACTTCTTAACCTGGTTCGTCAGAATGCCACAAACAGCCTCAAGGGCTCTTCTGCGAACAATCGGGCTCGGGTCGAATACTAGCCTCTGGAAAAGATCAGCGGCACTTCCCGCCGAGTCAAGGCGCATAAGCAATGTCATCGTCTCCGTGGAAATCGTGCGCAGGTAGTTATTGTCATCTCCCATCGCAATCACGATGCCCATTATCAGCGGGTAGCCGATAGGCGGCCCTAAGATGGACTCAAGCGTGTTGGCATACCTTTTTGAAACTTTCATCCTCACATCCCCCTCGTCGTCCTCAAGACCCTCGTCGTCGTCGGAACTATCCAAATCTTCGTCATCGTCCTGAACAATCACGTTCATGTTGATTGGGTACTTGATTACGCTCTGCGCAATCTCCATGATCGCGAAGCATGCCGCAACGCGCACGCTGCTGTCACGGTCCGAGTAAATGCACTCGGACAGCACTTGAAGAGTTGAAACGTTGTCGAAAAATGTGCGAGGTTCAAGGAGCATCTCCCCAAGCCCCAGCGCACGGCCCACAGATGCCACAACGCGTTTACGTCTCGGCATTTCAATCAGCCGCTTCGCAATTTCGTTCGTCACGCGCACCGCAATTTGACGATAGTTGAGCTTGTCGGGCGCTATCAGCATCTTCATACCCTTAGCCGTTTTGGCTAATGCACGGATCGCCTCGCAGGCCTTGACGCGCACCATGCTCTCGTCGTCCTTCACCATGCGCTTCACACACGGAATCGCCTCAGACAGACGAATTAGTAGCCTTCCTGAGTGCTTCGACGCGCAGCTTGACACAACAGCAAGCGCGCGGGCACGAAGGCTCGCTGACGTGCGCCAGCCTGCCAAGCATGTGCGCATGATCGTGACCCAAGTAGTGATGTCCAACTCAGCCCCGTCAACGTCCCTTGCCATACTGACACCACGAGCGTGCCGTTTTTCATCGTGCGGCGTCCACGTATACATGTCCGCCCCGACGGCAAGGATCGCGGTCGCGCGAACTCGTCCATTCGAGTTGCGGCAAAGGCTGATGGTGTCATCCTGCGGTATTGTGAACATCGGCGCTCGTAACGCGTTGATGTTCCAAGCGAGCACGGCACAAAAAACGCAGGCCGCGGCACACATCAAAAAGCCATTGCCGTCGACGGGAACATCGACGGTTGCCGCAGCGCCAGAGCCATACGTCCCGTAAGCGCCCAACAAGCTGCTCACGGCGAGAGCGGAATACGTTGCCGCGCGCGCGTTGTTGCAGTAGGCACCGCGAAGGCGCATAGGCTGAACAAGATGATTGACGACGAACAACGCTAGTGCGCACGAAAATAGATAGCCTAGGTGCGTGAGATCCTGCTGCGAGTGCACCGTGGGCGGCGTGTCGTAGCGGGCAGTAGCTGCCGTGGCAGCATCGAGGGCAAACGATTTTGGAACGCCGTACTCTCCCAGCGGCATCACGCGGGAGCGCTCACTGCTGCCGATCACGATCGTCACCACCGTTATGGTGTGCTTGACAACGAATCGCATCACTGTGAATTGCGGGATCTCGCGCATCGTCAGGTTGATGCGACTCGCGGATCCACTGAGCAGCAACCCGAGACTTGCAGGAAAGAGAAGCACGAGCGTCACGAATGCACACAACGCGTACAAGTTGTGAACCCCGTGCCAGCATCTGGTATGCTCGGACATGACCATGTGCGGGTAAGGTATCCTCTCGTCGAGATAGCTGCACGTGAGAATTTCGAGCGCATTCTGCACGAACGGAATGTACAAGAGCTCCGCGCACACGAAGAGCACGAATTTAATCGCATCTTTTGACGACTGGATCGCTCTCGCTCGCATGGCGCCGATATTAGCAACGAATTCCCTTACGGCGGCTGCTCTGCGCGCTCTCCTTGCTGCCTGAACCATCTCTCGAGAGTGAACGCCGCTGCCTCGCCTTCCTCGCGAAGGGCCTGTTCGTGCCAGTGGATCTGCTTTCGTCACCACCTTCCTCGGCGGTGCGCCGATGCGGTAAGCGCCATCATAAGCCTCCGTAACTGGTCCCGCCTTTACTGAAGGTGCACGTGAAGGCGCAGGCGAAGGGGACTCGTCGTCACCCGAATGCGCGACACGGTAAAGCATGGACGGAACGTGAGCAATTCCCAGAAAACTGAGAATTCCAGGAGCACGATCGACAGTGCTCCGCCATGTGAACACCACCGCGCACGTAAAGAGCATGTAGACAACGCTGAGTCCCAAGCGCGAATCGTCATTGAATGACGCGGCGAGGCCAACAAGTGGTGCCCATCGCGTCAGCTGCTGGCTCCACCTGACATTCGGCTGAAAAGCTAGAGGCAGGAGCGTCATAGCCTCCGCGATCACGCCTACGAGCTGCAGCACACGCCAAACGGATGTTCCAAGTGGCATCATCCTAACTTCCGACGCCGTTGAATGTGTCTTGCGATGTGCTTCCAAGCTCGCCGTTGATTGTGCTCGCTGCTTCGCGGCAAGCTCCGCCCTTCGGCGCACACCCTCGTCGTCATCCTCTCCGTCGGCATCGAAATTTGCCAGATCTTCCTCGTTGTCTGCATCTTTCCGCCTCTTGTTCTTACCAAACCACAGCGAGCGCGATGATTGCAATCCTTCGTTGGACTTTTCTTTGTGTGTTGTCGCCGCCGCGGATACCGCCGCTTCGGCGACCTTATGCTCACCGAGTTCCCAAGCTCGCCTCATCCTCTTGTAAACCTTTCGCAGCTCAGCATGCCTTCTCCGGTATCCTTCGTCGGTGGTAATGGCCGCGTATCTGAGCTGCTCAATGCCTTTCTCGTATCGCTGCAGCCTTACGACGTCGTCCTTGATTGTGTGCGCACCAAGCGGATGCATGGAGACGCGCCGAACCTGCACAAGCCAGTACAACGCCACGAGCAGCTGTGGAACGAGCGCGATGATCAGCACAATCATCTCCATCTGCGATTTGAGCGAAGTACACTGCGGTGACCACTCCACCTTGATCGGGACGTCAATCGTGGGTTCCGTGCATCCATCAGTCACTTTAAGCGTGAAGTAGTAGTCTCCGCGCACATCGGGCATGAAGTACACGCTCCTCCTCGCGCTCAGCTCGCTGAGGCGCAGAGGTGTCACGTCCGCGGGGCCGATGTGCAGCGCAGTGAGTTGTACTCCATTGGATGCCAGCGGCGCGCCACCTTTCGTGCCGCCGTCTGGATTTTCGCGATACGACCATTCGACGTAGTACGGGTCATTGTTCGGCTCCACGGTTCTCTCCTCTGCATCGATGGTGATGCCAGGCAAGCACAGATCGTTGAAGCCCTGGAACGAGTGGCTATTCGCAAGGCTTGCTCCGTACTTCGCGACGAACGCAGGTTTGGGCAACGCGTTGCACGCGAAGTTGACGAGTACTTGCTCTCTCCTCGTCATGCAGGCGTTGCTCACCTCGACCTCAAAGGTGTATCGCCCCACGACATCTCCCGTGAAGTACGCCGTGGCGCCATTCGGATTCTGGACCTGCGGAATAGGAGATCCCGGAGGCGACCAGAAGTGCACGAACGGCAACGGCGGCTTTGGCGGGACGGCTGACGTGTTGCCCTCGTACGCCGCACTTCCGATGGGCATGTCAACGAGGCTCCATTTGTAAATCAGGCCGTTCGCTCTGTCGAACGGCTCATCCCACTTCTTTGCGGAAGCCCACGAGGGGTACTCCACCTCGTTGCCCGTTGTCGGGTCGATGTATGTCAGGTTTGCCTTTTCCTGGTAGCTTGCACTCGCGTCCATGGCATACGGCGGGAACCAACCAAGGCGGTGCACGTCGTCTGCGTAGTCCAGCGCGATGCTGCCTTTGAATGCGTGGATGTGCGGTCCCGCGCCTCTCGCTGTCGGATACTGCATGGCACCGGCGACAAATGGCGCCACCTGCGTGACGGGCACTGGAACCGACTCGCACCCTATGGTGATGTTGTAAGTTGCTGTGACGTTCGCCAGGCACGCGTCGCGAAATTCCACCTCCACGCTGTAGAACCCCGCGGCGTCTGCGTCGAACGAAAGGGCGATCGAGCTGAGCTCATTGCGCGTGATGAATATGGTTGTGTTGGAACGCTCTTCGACGTCCTCGCGCGCGGGTGAGAGCGCGTTGGGGTTGGCGTCTCTGCCAGCAGCGTCTGACGCTATGATGGAAAGTGTGTAGTTCGAGAGGCTGTATGTCTCTCCGCGTACGAGTGCCTTGAACTTGCTGTCATCCACCTCGCTGCCTGGTGGCTTATCGACGATGCGGAGGAAGACCTGCACTTCCTCTTCTATTATTCTCAGTCTGAGTGGCGTCGTGATGTCGATGTCCAGGTCCGTGCTATTCGAAATGTCCAAGGTGATGGTACCGAATGCGCGTCCGCTGGGACTTGCGAGGTACTGGTTTTCTCCGGTGTTGAGTCGCGGCACGTTGTTGGTTACGCAGTCCTCCGGCGTGCGGTACTTGCCGGTGTACCGCAGCACGTTTTCTTCCACATTAGTATTGTCAGCGTCAGCGGCAGGTGGTGGTGCAATCGTGTCATCATCCGCAGGAGCAGGAGGGACGCCGACGTTGTTGTTATCGTCATCCACAGGCTGTTGTTGTGCTTCTTCTGGTATTGTTGTTGTTGCCGCGTCTTCCGAAGCGGAAGGCCCCTGTGCTTTTGCGAAGATTAAGACAGTGCTTCCTCCTCCTCTTCTTCGAGTGTATGACGACGACGACGACGACGACGACGATCCTCCTCCTCCTCCATAAAGTAAAACCACCACCACCATTACCATTACCGCCTGGAACGAACGAGAAGGACCGTTGAGCCTCCTCCTCCTCATCATCATGCCGCAAGTGCAAGGTCCAAAGTCTTACCCCCCAAGTTCCATCTCCTATGATGTTTCCCAAAGAAACATCGACTGGCAACTGGAATAGGCGAGACAATGGATGGACAACTTAAGCGTGATTTCAAATATGATTAAAAGGTGCTCCTCGTATCCTAGACTATCTATGGCCGCTTGGTTGGAGTTTCGAATGAGGGAATGGCCGCGCTTCATTTCACTCATTTCCACTTCCCCCCCCCTTCCGAGGAGGTGGTTGATTGAGAGGTGCTTTTGAAACTGGGTCAAACTTCAGTTTTGCTTCGCATCGTTTTGGAAGACATCTTGAAAGGCCTTGAGCATGGAACTCATGCATGGCGAGGGAGGGATCTCGTAATGGTAAAGTTTATGGTGGGATTCGTGTTGACCACCTTAGTGATGCAGAATGTTGGTCCAGAAACAGGCGAATTAAGTTTCTAGGGCCATATTGGCCTTGCACCGGGATCCAATGTAGAACGTAGTTTGGTAATGGGCCCGGAAAATTCCGGGCCCACCGGGCCCACCGGGCCCACCAAAGCAATATAAGCATAGTACAAGTTATAGCTCCAGTAGCCACGAAGCGGGAGGCGAGAAAGAATTGGGCTGAGGACCATTTGGACGGTAATGTCACATATGATGATTGGGTGGACGTAGATGAGAAACACTCTAACAAACGCTTCCTCTTCCAAAGCCGGCGCCTAATAATTATACGTGAACTGAACAAATGGCATATCCGCCGCATGGGTTCAAAATTGGAAAATAATTGTACCGGACGGACTAGGAGTCACACCGCATTCGCTTCGGGTTACCATGGGTTCGATCTTGGACAACCGCGACGAATGGGAGGCGCACATCACGTCCGCGACAGCAGAAGAGATCAAGGCACACGAATCAGATTTGACGCACACGAAGTCTGACGTCGCACATCTGGAGGTGGAGAAGCGTCAAGTCCGTTCTGAAGCCAGGCGCGTTGAATATTACGCGCCTGGTAAAGCGCGTCCTGAAGTCAGACATCGAGGACGATTGCAAAACGTCCTTCGCTGAGGAGGCCTCGTCCGTGAGTGGAGATGCCGCGCAGTGGGCGCAGCAGCGGACGCAGCGGGCGCTGAAGCACAAGGAGCAGCACAAGACGATCGTCGCCGTCTACGGGGAAGCTTTTGAAGAGGACGAAGCTCTCTTGCACGGAGCTCCAACACTGCCGAACACAATACAAGCTTTCTCCGAACTTATGTCGCTCAAGCCTCAAAGTCAGACGACACGAAAACCGGGTGTGTCGCCACTCGGCGACATCGTAACTGCTGGAGGCGTATGCTGGCAGACGCGCTTCATGGGAGGACCACCCTCAACACGCACAAACATGGAGAAATGGCAGGAGACCACTTACCTCGATATCAAGGTGAAGCGCAAGGAAGCAAGGGTGGATAAGCTGGAGGAGCTTCTGTTGCCAGGCTCAACGTCCATCGATCCTCATCTGGTACAGAAATACTGCGACGGAGCTCTGCGATTTTGTGAGCATGTGCTCAACAATCCAGCCGGCTCCATATATACGCAATCGGCTCATCGTGAAACCCTTCAATGCTTCGCCGCGCGCATCCGGCTGGGCCAGGAAAGTAGGGAACGGGGATGATGAATCGCCGTAACCCTAAGTTAAGCTTACAGTAGTTGTTTTGCTTTTGGAAACCCTAACACAGTCCAGTCCGTCCGTCCCTTTTTTTCCCACAAGGCCGCCGCGAAAAAAGAAAGAAGAAAAAAGAAAGGTCACAAGAATTCCCTCCCCCCGTGAGTCACAAACGCAATAACGCCAAAACTTTATTTCCGCCATTATTATTATTATTTTTGAAGAAGGATGCTCGCGCCGCCGACGCCACACGCTCAGCAGTCCCTCTCACGAGCTTGCTCACGAGCTCACTCGTGCTCGCCCACTTCACAACGTGCTCGTGCTCGTATTCATAGTCATGGTCAGCACATAACTTGCCTTCGTGCGCGACACGTTCGCGCACGCACACGAAGTGCCGCCGCCGCCGCCGCCGCCGCGGATCATAACCCAGATGTTGTTGCACAAACAAACGCACGTGGAGAGGCACGTGTCGCGGTGTTCGTCTCGGGGGGAGGATCCAACCTGCGCGCGCTCGAGGAAGCCATGCAAGCGAAAAAGTTTGCGAAACTTGGCGTCGTCGTCACCAACAAGGCGACGTGTGGAGGCGCGCAGTTTGCAAGAGACGCGGGTGTGCCCGTTGTCGTGTATCCTCCGCCAAAGACTGCTGTGGAAACTGACGACGAAGTTGCAGAGGATGGTGTGCAGCTCGTGAAAGCACTGCAAAGCCACGGCGTTAACTATGTTCTGCTCGCGGGATATCTCAAGCTCATACCCGAGCAGCTTGTTGCCGCCTACACGCGACGAATCCTTAATATACACCCCGCTCTCCTCCCCTCGCCATTTGGGGGCAAGGGAATGTACGGACAGCGAGTGCACGCCGCCGTCCTGGAAAGCGGCGCGAAGGTGTGCGGGTGCACCGTGCACTTTGTTGACGAAGAGTACGACCGTGGCGCGATCCTTGGACAGAGAACCGTGGATGTGCTACAGGGGGATACTGCCGAAGACCTCGCGAAGCGCGTGCTAGCATACGAGCACAAGCTTTTCCCATGGTGTGCGCAGGCTCTTTGCGAAGATCGCGTGCAGTGGGATGATCAAGGTGTACCATGGATCGTTGACGACAAGTAATTATTTTTTTTATATAAAAGCTTTCTGTTCACACTCCTCAAGCGGGGTCGTATTCAGCTGCGGCGCTGACGCACGCGTCGATCTGTCTGCGCATAATTCGAACGATCGTCATCACGCCTTGTCGTTGTCGCCGCCGCCGCCGCCGCCGCCGCCGGAGCAGCAGTGTCCTCCTCCTCCTCAGCCTCTGCTTGCTTCGCGTTGTTCTTGAGATCCGCCACGGCACGCAGCACCTCCGCCTGCAGATGCGGGCACGAGTGCGACATGTGCGTGAATCCATCCGTCGCCATCACTTCGCTCAGGTTGTTCGCGACAAAGTCGAGGCAGACGCGCTTGAGGTCAAGCGCGCGGTTCTGCTCCGCGAGTGCCAGCGTCGTCGCCGCTGTCTCCACCTCCATGGACTCGCATAGCTTGCGCTCGCAGATTGTTCGCAGTCGCGCGAGATTGAAGCGATCGGCCGCGGCGAGCAGGTGCTGCGTCATCGGAACCTCGAGGCGATCGCCGGAGTGCTCTTCAGGCAGATTGGCCGTGTACACGAAGTGCAGCATAGCGCGGAACACCTCAGCCTTGATGTCCTGCAGGCGTACAACGCCCTCGTTTCCTTCGCGCATCGGCGCGGACAGCAGCGCATGGAATACCGGGCTACGGCACGTCAGTATGAGCTTGTGTGCGCGCATCATCTCACCATCCACCTCGAATGTGACATCGGCATCGCGGCCAGTTTCCAGCAGCTCTCCGAGGTGCGCACCCAGCTGCGGCGGCGGCAGCTCGGGTAGAGGAAGCCGTGGGCTCGGAGGAATCGAGGCGGCGTTGCGGTCGAGAGCTCCACCAGACGCGACGACGAGCTCGATGTGGTAGCGAATCAGCAGGCAGTCATTCTTCAGAAATCCAAGTGTGGGATTTTCGAGGTGGGTGCGTCGCACAAACTTGCGATACCCGTGGCAATTTCTCGCGTTGGGATCCGAGCGTGCACACGAAATCTTCACCGCGCCTTGGTCCCTTCTCCGTCCCTTGCTGACGTCGTTCCCAGTCCCATTCTGATCCACGAGTGTGAATCTGTGGAAGGCGCGCACGACGCGACCTTCGGAGGAGTTCACGACACCCTGAGGATTGCTTCCCTCGGCGATGAGTGCGACGAACAGCGCGACATATTCGGATCCTCCACTGGCATTGTCGCGCGTCGCAAAGTCTCGCGTCGCGTGCCGTCTCCCATCGATGAGAGCCTGCTGCACTTGATGCATTCCTGCGGGACGTGCCGCGTTGTCGCCAGGTCGCCCTGCGCCTGCAGCGGCATCAGCGTTGCCAGGATTTCCTCCTACGCGTCCTCTCTCTTGTCTGTCGGCGGTGGCCAGTCCTGCTCCGGCAGGTCCAGCCGCTGCCGCGAACGCCTGTTCGTTCGCAAACGCTTCGTTTGCATCCACTCCACCTGGTATTCCGTGCACTTGCATGGCACTGCCACTCGTCTGGCTTCGTTTGCCGTCTGGGTAGAAGAGCAGGACCCATTCGTGCCCACCTACGCTGAATCGTTCGCTTGCAATCGGCTCGCCGTCGCCGATGCCCTTAATCAGCGAGTATCCGGAGATTGTGTGCTCGTGTTCGCCAGTGATGGTCCCAATCGTTGTTCGCGACGTGGTCATGGGCGTTCGCGTGTTGATGTCTTGTTGTTGTTGTTGTTGTTGTTCTTGCTGCTGCTGCTGCTGTACCGGCGTGATTGCTCCTCCGGTGGCAGCAGTATGCATTGGCGGCGGGGTGGTGATTCCGTATGCATCCGGATTCATTTCAAGACCTGCACGTGGGTAAGGATATGGTGGTGGTGCCACCATATCGTACAAGCGCTCCTGCTGCTGGTGGAGTTGATGTCGGTGTTGTTGGTGTTGGTGTTGTTGGTGGTGGTGGTGGTGATGCTGCTGCTGCTGTGGTCGGTGGTTATGAAAATGGCTGTGTCGTTGTTGTTGGTGGCGTGTTGCTGTTGTCGTCGCAGGCGCGCTTGCTTCACGCAGCTCAGCAGCGGGTGCATGCACTGCTCCGCGCATCGGTGGCACGTGTAGCATCGTCCTCGCCGGGGTGAGAAAGTCTCCGGTTGCCGCGAATAAAGGAGTTTGCCTTTCGTGGTGCGTATGGTGCGCAGCACCTTGTCGTGAAGTGAGTTGAGGTCGCATGAGGCTGCCAAAAGCCGCATTGCGTGTGTTATTGTTGTCAGGGAGGCGCACGCCGATTCCTTGTTCCGAGAGTACGAGCGAAGGCTCGTCCGTTCCCTGAGGAGGTTCGTCGACATCCTGCTCGAGCTCCTGCCCCTGCGAGCCTGTGTCGTCGTCGTTGTTATGGGGAGCATCGTCGTCGTCGTCGTCGTCGTCGACATCGACATCGGCATCGTCGACATCATCGTCAGGATGTGCCCGTGGCGCCGCACGATTGCGAGCAGGATGTGAGATATGAACGAGCAAGCGTCGTCTCTGCTGTTCCGGAGGACTTCTAGTGGTAGGAGGAGGAGCACCACCACGAGCATCAGGTTGGTTTCCCCCTCTTCGGGAACCTGGAGAAGCCGTCACCACACGCAGGGGTGGTTGTGCGATATCATCCGATGCATTGTTGTTGTCGTTGTTGTCACCCGACGCAACATGATCATTGCCATGCTCCTCCTCCTCCTCCTCCTCGTCGTCGTCGTCACCATCCTCGTCAGAGACTTCCTCCTCCTCCTCCTCCTCCTCCTCTTCATCATCATCTTGTGATTCCAGTATAGAGGTGGATTGATGATGGTTCTCCGAGGCATCGTGCATTTCCATGGACGGCATAGACTCCTCAGGCTCAGGGACTCCTCGAGGAGCAGGCTCTGTAGCAAGCAAGACTCCCTGCAAGGAAGGCGAAGGTGAACCTGCTAACCCGCTCTCTGAGGGGATAACTCCTGCTGCTGCTGGAGAATTACGACGACGACTAAGACGACTGCGACGAGACTGGAGACGGGAGTCAGCAGCCATGCATATATTTACAGATATGTGAAATTCACCCGGCACCAGGGGAGCGAGAATGCGAAAAAGAAAAGGGGTCGGGAGAGAAAAACGACGAGAAAATGGCGAAATTCCGGAAGGCTTCGCAGTTTTCCGGAAGAGGGGAGGGAGGGGGAGGGAGGAGGGGGGGAGGTAGAAATAGGATTCCATAACTAAAGAAGAGTGACGTCACTCAAACCCACCCTGCCAACCGCCGAAGAGTGACGGAATACTCCCAAACATTCCGCTGCTTGATGCCGCGCGCTTGCTCATTCTCTCCTCTCCTAGTTGTTCCTGCTCGTCGTCCCCGTGCTGCTTACGTTCTCGCTTCAAGCGCCAACTCCTGCCCGTGCTTGAAGATGGAGCGTGATCTTTGCCTGATCTTTGATCTTTGAGTTCTCTCATTCGATCTTCATAAGCGGAAGCTTTCAGCCTGAGAGCATCACCCTTCTTTTTTGTCTTCAGACACGGCGGCACTTTGCCTTCTTTTGCGGTGAAGGCCTCCCTCAGGCGCAAGACGATGAGGTCATGGATGCTTCGCGCCAACCGCCGCTGCTCACCATCCTCAAGCTTTGGTAGCGAGTCCAGTTCAGATTGGGTCGCCATCCCATCAAACATGTCGAGAGCGATCTTCACGCGACCTTTCTCAGATTCCTTGAACACCGGCATACTCTCGCCGATGCCTTTCGACATTAGCCACAGGTCTTCCGCCAAGTACTGGTTTGCCTTCGCGAGTTGTGGGACGTTCCCGATGGGCTGAAGAAGAAGCGCATTCCCAACTGGCTTCTTGCTAGCCGCCGCAGCACCGTTTGAGTTGCCCGCCGCCGCCGCAGCACCGCCCGAGCTGCCCGCCGCCGCCGCAGCACCGTTTGAGTTGCCCGCCGCCGCCGCAGCACCGCCCGAGCTGCCCGCCGCCGCCGCAGCACCGTTTGAGTTGCCCGCCGCCGCCGCAGCACCGCCCGAGCTGCCCGCCGCCGCGGCAGCGCGTGAGCAGTCTAATTTGTCACGAAGATCAAGGACTTCCTTTCTCAGGCTGTGGACATGCCTTCCGAGGTCCGCCAATGTAGTGCTCAGCGCGCGTATCGCTTCACTTGCGTGGATAGCATGATCTGAGACGGCGGCTGTCGCGACCCGTGGCTGCGCACGTGCAAGGAACGCGGAGCGCACTGTGCGCCCCCAACTCACCACGACTTCATGCGCGCTCCGCCCTCCGGCTCCGCACTCCATCGACTCGACTGTTTGGATGATCTTCGCTTGAACCGAACGCGCTTCCCCCGCGTTCCAGCGCTCCTCGAAGTACATTATCAACGCCGCAGCAGACGCACGCACGCCTTCGCGAAATGCGTTGCCGACGCGAAGCGTAGGTGGACTCGCCGAGTCAAACGAAAACAAACGGTCCACAAATGCGTCCATCGTTTCGCTGGAGATGCCGTGTATTGTAGTAATTGCTCTGAGCGAGGGCGCGCTCGGGCCCTTCGTTAAGGTTCCCCACGGTGGAGGTTCCCATCCTGCGAGAACCATCGCCCCAGGTACGCACCTGGCGTGTGTGCAGTCCAGGTACTCGTAGAAAGCAGACGATCCACTCAACTCGTGTCCAGTGGTGGTGGTGGCGAACTCTGCTGGCACACTGCTTGCAAGCATATTGCAGGCACCCGGCCGGATTCCTCCAGCCGTCGTGGTTTGTGGCACATCGCAGGCAACCGCTTCGTATTTCTTCGTAGCCACACCTCTAGCAACACAGCGCAGGTACGACGTTAGTACCGCCCGAACTGCGCCGGCGCGATGGAGCTCCGGCAACATCCAATTGTCCGTCCTGTCAGAATTGTACATTGGCCTTGTAGTTGCGAGGTAGTCTCCATGCGCTGCGTATATGCAGCAGTGGCGGTCCACACCTGGGACCCAAACGACGAGCTTCTCTCTCCCTGTCTTCATTTGAGCCCACGCTTGCCCTGCATTTTCGAATTCTGCATCCCACTTAAGGGTCGTGTCATAAGTGCTCCACTGCACTTCTGAGGCGCGACCAGCGCTAATCCAAAGGTTCATGAGCGTGAAGCGCCGTGCGAGTGCCTCCTGGCTTCCCTCCATCACGAGTGCGCGTGAGATTCTCTTTATGTGCTCCAAGTACACAGGCGCTGCAGACTGGTCAAGGCAAGCACCTTCTTCGACGGCGTGGCCGAATAACGCTCTGTGCATCTGTCTCCTCAATCCTTGTAGCCACACCGCTGGTTCCGCGTTGGACCCAATGTCAGTGCAAGTAAAGAAAAGCCTTGTGGCTGGTGCTCCATTTGCCTTGAATCGGTCAGATCCTGCTTGTATCGCGTAATTGAGGTAGTTGCGTGCTGTGTTCACTTTGAGCCGCTGGCCATCCTTGATCTTGTACTGCTCGACTAAGAACCCTGCGAATCTCGCGTATAGTTCCCTGGAACACACCACGTCCTCCGGCAAGTGGTCCAGGTCCGTGTGGCCGCGTGTAATTTGCCGTGCCTCCGGCACAGCTTCAATGAACATGTGAAAGATGTTCTTGATAGTTCTCTTCGAGGCAGTCCATGAGGCGCTCGAGCCTTGCGATCCGAGCGGGCGGTTCGTGCCCGTGGCCACGGCGGGCGTCATGATGGCGGGAGACGGGAGAATGGGGAGGGTGGATGACGCTGTCTTCGTCAAGGGGTGGATGACCCAGGCCACCCCGTCGCGGTCCAGCTCGAAGTCTAGTCGTCTAGTCAGTCAGTCGTCTAGTCGTCTAGTCGTCTAGTCGTCTAGTCGTCTAGTCGTCTAGTCGTCTAGTCGTCTAGTCGTCTAGTCGTCTAGTCGTCTAAGGTAGTCGTCTAACCCTGACGTCTAACCCTGACCACCCTATGTCTCTAGGTTTCCCAACGGTCATATTTCCGGATTTCCGGAAGTTCCGGAATATCCCCTTGTGTGGGGAAAATGCATGCGACGAGAAGAGGAAACCAAACACGACGAAGACGAAGCAGGCCCCGGGCTCCCAGCTTACTATTCTGTGGGGAAGCGGGATACACTCTAGTACCAGGAGCGGTGCAGTCTAGGGACTTCCCCCCTGGGGGTGGTCGGGGCAGGTCCTTATCATAGACTACCTTAGGTGGTCGGGGCTTGAAAGTCGGGTTAAGCTACGGTTAATTAAGATTCCTGTCATCGGCCTCCTGTCATCGGCCTCCTGTCATCGCCATGGAATGTCGGATGCATGCCACTCCGTCGATTGCTCTCGATGATGAGAAGAAAACGGAAAAAAGACGAGGGAGGCCTCTAAAAGTCGACCGATCCCTTACAAGTTACAGGTAAGGCCTCATCAAAACAGGTGACCTAAACTTTACTTTACTTTTTAAGGTTAGGAGAGGTGGTGCAAACTGCAAATATATATGATATATCCCGCCGTGATTGATAGTACTACAGTATCAGCCACCCTCCTCACGGCTCACGGTAAAGTAAAATCACTTCGAACTCCTTCGAAGGAAGGCGAAGGGAAGGCGAAGGCGAAGGCGAAGTCGCGGAGAAGGGAAGAATGTGCACAATGTTCTTTTGGATTTTGATGGGAATGTGCACATGATGTGGTTGGATCATCCGTTGATGGGAATAATAACGTGGTAAAGTTTATTAGCGATGGAACCACCTTCTTCAAGGGTGAAACGGATCTTTATAGGGTTGCACTAAACCTTTACGGTAAATGTTGTAACACTAAAGTTTACCCTTACCACGGTATCATAGACTACTGACCAGTGGATCAACCATGGTTAGTCCCTCATCACACACACGCACACACACACACACACGCGCACACACGCACACTTGCAAGTTGCATTTTGCATTTGGCATTTGGCAAGTGTCAAAAACGAAAAGCAATACAATAATGCATGTGAACCTGTTGTACCGTACAGTACGTTTTTGTAACTGATTTATTTATTACCAGTTGCTCGCTGAACCGGCAGTAGATCCCCAAAACTTTCCTGATGATTGGCTTCGGCTTCCACTTCATCACTTGCATCACATCACTTGCATCATGATTTCGACGATGGCACTTTTGATTTCGTGCTGCCCAGGTGGAGACGTGTTTGCGTGTTTTTATAAAAGGCGTTTTCCAAGGGTCCCGCCTTGGAAGGAAAAAAACCGTTTCGCCACTTCATCATGACACATGACACATTTATGATTTCTTTCTTTGTGCTCGTTTATTGGTGCGCCATCACTTTACGTAAGCGTGTTTCCGTGCTTGTCAGGCTGTGCTGCAAGTTAAGAAGGTGTCTTAAGCTGCCTGTGCTTCTTCGCTTGAACACTTGGTTGGTGATACTGTACAGGTGTGGTTGGTTTGGGCAAGCAACAGGTATCGTTGCATTGAAGTATCCACTGGAGCATAGAAAGAATACGGGACGACTCAGAGAGTGTGTTGTGTGTTTGAGAGAAACAAATATAAATAAATAAACATCACTTTCGCACTTCATTATCATCACTTTCGCTTGCACAAGCGAACTGGTTAATTGGTTAATAGCTCGCTCGCTCGCTTGCACAAGTTTGTTTCTACAGACGAAGTTTTTGTTCGTTGTTCCGACGCGCATACTACCATAAGAATATTTAAGGAGCGCTGTGTGTGTGTGTGTTTGTGTGTTTTTCAAAAAAAGGGACGAATAACCAACCAACCTCTTAAAGCAGCAGCTCTTACGTACGGTACCTCGTATTTTCTTTCCACAGCAGGCAACGCAGCAACCAACAAAAACGAAACATGTCGTCGGAAGCGTCAGGGACAAGTGGCGTCAACAGTCAACGCAACTCGGACGATGAACAATGTTTGGGACGACGGGGAAGACGCAGGTCCTCACTTGCACAACTCGCTGGAGCGTACTTCTCCGGAGCGGACGTCTTTGCCAACCCAACGACGGCACCAAACAAACAGCTTGCGTACGCAGATAAAGCAAGGCAACGAAAAGCTTCGGTGGACACCATCAACAGCCTTCCTGAGTCGCAGATGTCGGGAATGTCTAGCAACGTGAGCGAACGCGATGCCAAGGTCGCCGCGACGCTCGTCTCCTCCTCGGCGGCGGCGGAAAACGCAGACGAAAACGCTTACTGGTTCGTCATACACCCCATAAAGAGCAAATTTCGAAGAGACTGGGACCTTCTCCTGTGCGTACTCATCATCTACAACGCGCTCGCCGTTCCGTACCGCATCTCCTTCTCCACCGAGCAGCCCAACTGGGTGCAGGTGCTCGACTACCTCGTCGACAGCCTTTTCATGATCGACATACCGCTGAACTTCATCACAGGGTTTGTTTACAAAGGCGAGACGATTCTGTCGCCGTCGCGCATCGCGCGCAACTATGCAACCACGTTTCTCGTGCCCGACTGCCTGTCCATCATACCGTTCGAGCTCATACAGAGCCAGCAGTGCGCACAATCCACCGTGGAAACAACAGGTGCTTCTCTCTCGGAGTGCTCCCTCGGCGACATGAACGGCTTGTTCAAGGCGATCAAGCTTTTCCGCCTCGCACGCATCCTTCGCGTCCTGCGCCTCGCGCGCATCGTCAAGCGATTCGTGCGAACGCTGCAAATTAAGCACAGCGTGCTGTCCATCGTGCGGTTCATTCTCATTATCATCGTGGCTGCTCACTGGATCACGTGCGCTTGGGTTCTCACCGCGCAGTTCAACGACTACGGCGACAGGAGCTGGATGAGGCAGGTGGGCGAGTGGGAAAGTCGAAGCCGCAGCTCGTGGTATCTCGTTTCGCTGTACAGCACGGTGATGATCATGGCCACCATAGGGTCAAACATCCAGCCGGTGAATGACGAGGAGCGTGCCGTGTACATGGTCAGCATGCTCATCGGAGCGAGCTGCTTCGCGTACGGCATCACCAACATGTGCAGCCTGCTGTACAACCTGAACCACCGGGAGGTGGCATACCGCGACGAGGTGGACGAGCTTAACGAGTTCCTGATGTACCGGAACCTGCCGAAGCACGTATCTTACCGCTGCCGCGAATACTTCGAGTACCTGCACTCTCGCAACCGGTTCTTCGACGAGGGTAAGATCCTCGACAAGCTGTCCCCAACGCTTCGCCAGGACTGCGTGCTTTACATCAACGAAACCATCATCAGGTCAAACGCATTCTTCTCGACGCTCGACGACGCGTTCATCTCCACGATCATCATGAATTTGAGGAAGTTTGCCTTCATACCCGACGAGGTGATTGTGCAGCAGGGCGAGGTGGGAAATGAGATGTTCTTTGTCAGCGAGGGTATCGTTGAGATCTTCGTCGATGGCGTGCCCCATGCCGTTGGCCGACTCGGGCCGGGAGATTACTTTGGCGAGATTGCGCTCTTTCGTGCCGACTCCGTTCGCACGGCAAGCATTAAGGCTGTGAGTTTCTGCGACATCTTTTCGCTCTCTCGCGATACCGTGGACGAGGTGCTGCGCCAGCACCCTTCGTCCAGAGCTCGCTGGTACGCCATCGCGGCGGAGCGCATGGATAGGCTCGAGGAAGCCATTAAGAATGTCGACGGAGGCGGTGATGTGCTGAGAGATGATGCCTCCGACAAGTCGTCAAGATCTGGCAGATCTGAGGCGCCTCCTCCGTCGAGCGTCTCCGGGTCTAGCGAATCTAGTCACGGCGCGTCGTTCGAGAAGCAACGCGCAAATCGCAGGAGCAGCCTGTTCGAAGGCGTGAAGAACATGGTGTCAAGCACATTTGCGAAGCCGAGGCATAGAACTTCGTCCGTGGTACCCGGCAATGTCACTGTGGATCAGACAGCCTTGCGCTTGGCGGAGGAGATGATCTCTGGGGCGGCTGACGACGACGACAACAGCAACTCGAGAGATGTTGAAAAGGCGCAGGTGGAGTTGCCCAATATAGCGTCAACCAGCTTGTTCACGAAGGAAGATAGCGCCTCTCATAGCTCGCACGATGTCGACGAATCGGCATCTTTGAAGGGCAAATCTGCGTTTGAGGATCGTAAGCGTCGCAATAGCCGTATTGAGAGCGACTTGTGCGCACGTTTGGGCCTGCCGCAACCCGCTTCTGCGAGTGCGAGTGCTGAAGATGCTTCGAAAAAGCGCATGTCGATCGCATTGGGTCAGCCAAGCTCGTCGTTTCGTAGAAATCGCCGACGCTCTAGCCTGCTGCGTCAGAGCGTTACGAACAGGCTCGGCGGCGACGTGACAGGACCAGACTACCAGACGATGGCGATGGCGCGCGCGGAGGAGTCGCTTCGGTGGGAGAAGTGGCTGCACGGCATACGTTCTTCGGAGCAGCCTCTCATCCAGGAGCTTCGAGACGAGGTGCACAGCCTACTGCTGCGTCTCGACGGCATCTTAAGCCGCACCGGCGCGACGTCTCCTCACTTGCCCTCCCCTCATCGCGGTGCGGGCGCTGTTATGGTGCACCCCGAGCTGGTGGTTGCCGCCGGCGTGGTGAGCGGCGACTACCCCTCGGTGGTGGATCCTACGACGACGACGACGACGACGACGACGACAGCTTTATGATCCAACTTGAAAAGTAAACATAATATCCGTGTTTAATCTGGTGTTACAGAAGAGTTCAAGACGTCGTGCTTGCTTTGTTTCGTGTGTTGTGGTTTTGTTTGTCTTGGTACAGTAACCACCCACTTGACAAAGTTTTTACCACGTTTTTGTCTTGAGAACGCCCGAGAGCCACTCCAGCCCTTCGAACAGCCCCTCTCCTTTGATGGCAGACGTCTTAAATATGGCGTACTGTCGTGTTTTGATGGTGTGCAGTCCCAGTCCTTCCGCGACTTCTGTTTCACTGAGTGCGCCAGGCAGGTCTTGTTTGTTTGCGTAGACGAGTAGGACGGCATCCTTGAGTTCATCCTCTTCTAGGATACTGTGAAACTCCTGCTTCGTCGTCGCGAGTCGTTCGTGGTCTGTCGAGTCGACGACGTAGATGACAGCTTGCGTGTTGGGGAAGTAGCACCGCCAGTACGGCCTTATGGATGTTTGTCCCCCCAGATCCCAGACTTGGAACTTGATATTTTTGTAGGTGACAGTTTCGACGTTGAATCCGATGGTGGGTATGGTTGAGACGACTTCGCCGACTTGGAGTCGGTACAGTATGGTCGTTTTCCCCGCGTTGTCGAGACCAAGCACCAAAATACGCGCCTCACGCTCGCCGAATAAACTCAGAAGCTTGGACAAGACGAAGCCCATGATGAGGACGAGCGAGGAGGAGGAGAAAACGTCAGGTATGGCGCCGCGCCGACCTACAGGTGCTCTTGTGAGGGACGGAGGGCCCTGAGGGTTCGACGAGCCCAAAACTACTCCTCGGCAACTACTGCTCGGGGATCCGCTCTTAAACTAAAGGGAATGAATTGCCGGATAGGATACGAGCAGGAGAAAAGGAGGCAGATGCCGTTAGAAAGAACTCCCTATCTTTCCGGTTAGGGTTTTGGGGAGGTGCTCGAGTTAGGGTTACGTGCTAACATTAGGTAGCTAGGGTTTTGCCTTTACGTTTTGACCCCCTTTTGTTCCTTCCCAAAAGGCTCTCTGACATCTGACGGAGGTTCTCTTTTCTATCGTAGGAAGTAGTACTTAGGGACCCACCCCCTTTTTGCCCCCGCCCCCCCCCCCACCCTCACCTTTTTCCACTTTTTCCACTAAGAAGTTTACGATAAAGCCCCCTTTTTTCTTCCCCTTTTCTCGTTGGCTTCGGAACGAAAAAAGCAACGCAGATATTTCCAACCTCGCCCTCGCCCAGTTCATTCTCACTTCAGACGGCACTATTCGGTGAACATTGTTGGCCAGCGCGTCACTTTCATTCTTTAGCTAAAGCACTACTTTAGCTCCTGTGTTTACTTTTCGATCCTTTCTCCTTTCATCTCAGCCTTCACCTCATCCTTCATCTCAGCCTTCACCTCATCCTTCACCTCATCCATCCATTCTTTATTTCTCGTTGGGTGAAACATTATTTACACAATAAACAATGCCGCACTTATCCTTAAGCATGCTTCCTTCCTCGTCGGCGTCGTTCAATAAAGTACGCGGTGTCTCGCGCTCGTGCTCACGCCGACGTATTTCTTCATCAACAAGTCAGAAGATCTTTCGGAGCAAGAAGACCTCGCTGCGTGCGACGACGAACGAAAAGGCATCCTCAACCAAGGGGAAGGGATTTGGAACGACAAGCAACAGCAGCAGCGACAAAAGTGAAGAAAAGACTGACGTTGACGCCGCCATGTCGTCGGAGAAGTCGGGATGGGAAACGCGTAAAAAGGAAAGTGAAGCGGCGGGAGTCAAGAGCTCGCAGAGACCGCCTAAGGGGGGAGATCCGCCGCCAAACACGCTACGTGACGGAGCGGACTGGGGATGGACGCTCAACTGGGACTACGTCGACGACGGTGAGCAAGAGGGCGCTATCATCGTCGGGTCGTGCCCGCGCAACGCTGAGGATGTCGACCGACTCGTCAAGGAGGCGAAAATTGAAGCCATCCTGTGCCTGCAGAGCGACGTCTGCTTCGACGCCATGGACATAGACGCCGCGGGCGTGCGCGTGCGAGCGGCGCAGAACGGCGTCTTCTGGACGCGCGTCGCATGCCGCGACTTTGACAAGAACGACCAGGCGGCGATGCTGCCGGAAATGGTGCGCATGCTCGGCGCGTTGAGGCGCGCGGGAAGGCGAACGTACGTGCACTGCACGGCGGGAATCAACCGAGCGAGCCTGACGGCGGTGGGATACCTCACGTGGGTGAAGGGCGTTTCGTTCGAGGATGCGTTGCGCCAGGTGCGAGAAAGTCGGCCGCAGGCACACCCGTACGAGGAGTGCTGGCGTCTGTGCCGCCGACGTATGCTCCTGGGCGTTGGCGACGACGTGTTTTACCGCGCGAAGATGGCCGCCCAGGATTACCGGGCGTCTAACGACGGGAACGGGGTGTCCGGCAACGGGTCGAACGGCGACGCGCACGAGTCGGAGTATGGCAAGCGCTGGGACCTCGAGTATGCCGCTGCGGAGGACAGGCTGATTCGCGAGCTCTTTTCGCGTCGCATCGAGGCGGATGTGGCTGCTTGGGAATCCATCGGCGCGACGCAGCTCTGCGCCGCTGGTCTTGGTGCGGAGACGTGTGCCGTTCACCCGGACCACCTTCCATTCACGACGAAGCTGCGCAGCAAGAGCGACAAATCCAAGAAGGAGTAAAGTTCTCGTGTGTGTAATGAGCTTTACCCGTGAGAATCGTTGAGTGATAGAAGCGCCCTAAGTTTACGTCCCATATGGATATTATCCACAGACTAGGGTGGTGGTTGGTACCGTACATGTAAGTACGGATGAATGGCAACCATCCATCCATACGTTAACTTTAATTCTGTGGTAATCGGGTGGTCAATTCGCCCATCCTATCAATGGCGTGCGACGACGGGATGGGTCATGAGTGGGCGATTTTGATTCATTGATTCATCATTTCATATTCCTAATAATCCCAATTGCTTCAGTCGTTGTCAACTCGATCAAACATCTCCTCGAGCTCCTCGAGAGCCTTCTCCGCGCTCATACGCGATTCCGGCGCTTGTGCCCAACACGCATCAACCACCTTGCCATAATTTGTCGGGCATCCAGTCTCCTCGCGCGTAGGAAGTGGTGGACGTTCGCCGCCTCTGACAAAGTTCACGTAAGCTGGGTCAGGCATGTCGGTAAGCGGGAGATCTCGGCATGCAATTTCCCACAACGTCACTGCCACCGAGTACATATCGGACGCCTTGGACTTCTTCACCCCACCAAAGATCTCAGGTGGCGTCCACTTCACAGTAATACCTTTACCGCCACCAGTTGTTGTGGATGCCGAAGATGCCGTTTTGATTTTCGCCATGCCAAAGTCACACAGCACGGGATTTTTATTGGCATCAAGCAAAAGGTTCATGCTCTTGATATCTCCGTGAATAACCACAGGATCGCAATTGTGTAGGTAGTTCACACCCGCGACGAGACCAAGTGCCCAGCGCATACGCAAATTCCACGCAAGCTCTTGATCCTCGTCGACGAGCGAATCGTGCACGCAACCATTGCCTAGGTACTGAATTACCATCGCATACATAGGAGGCTCGAGAATCACGCCGTAGAACGCCATGACATTCGGGTGCTTGAGCTGTGAAAGAATATTTGCCTCCCTGATGAAATCTTTGATAGACGGCCGATTCAGGCGGTGAGCATGCAACTCCTTCACTGCGACTTGTGTGCCCTTCATCATCGCCTCGTGAACGACGCCAAAGCCTCCCTCTCCGACGATCGCCTTCTTCTTCACATCGTTCGAGCGAATGACAAACGCTGGAAGAGCTTCCTTCATTGCTTCAAGCGACGACGATCCTTTTTTATCAGCAGACGATGCGCGCTTATTCCCTTGCTGAGCCTGAGCTTTGACTAATGCATCCACCATCTCTTCCATCTTGGAATCAAATTTGGCGTCGAGCTGATTCAGCTTGTCAGAGATGCGCCGGGTACCAGATTGCACGAGCTCAGCAAGTTCCGCGATTTCTGCACTCAGCACCTGCGACTCGACGCCAAGCATTCTCGTAATCTCAACTCGGCACGTTTCGTTTGCGAGTGCGCTATTCGCACCGCCGTTCTGCTCAATATATGTACGCAAAGCCGCCGTCTCATCGGTGTACTTATGCGCCGTGGGCGCGAGATGAATGGCAAGTCCCACCGCGCTGATGTGATTACGCAGCTCGCTATCATGAAGTTTGAAATCGCTCGTATACGCAATCGCACTCACGAACTTCATGAACCATCCCTTCTTGTTAAAAGATTCGAGATACTCTAGTACACGCGTCAAGACGCCACAGAGGTCGTTGATGCGCCCTTCGTGCCGCCTGATGACTTCAGGATTTGTGACCGCTGCGTCTCGGATTGCCGAATCAATTGCACGAACGAGGTCAGAAAGAATGCGGCAGTTCTCCTTGCAGATACGTGCATGCTCCGCTTGCGTATAGATTGCACTGGCAAGCTGAAACAGAGGTCCCAAGAACGGAATCGATCGGCCTGCTTCGGCGACCATTCTGCCAGCCTCAGCCGCCAGGGAGGGATCGTCGCCACCACCACCACCACCACCACCAGTTCCTCCTCCACCTCCTCCTCCTCCCCCTCCCTCGCCGGCTGTGCCGATAGCACTGGTGACGCCTGTACCGAAGCTCGTGACATCGCCGATCTTTCCAAAGTTGTCGTACTGCTTCTGGAATTGCGACTTTGCTTTGTTGAACTGTTCCACAGAATTTTCTGGCTCCTTGCCACCACTCTCCACATCAATAGCGGTACTCACATTTGTCAAACCACCATGGGCACGGCAGCGCCGCATGATTAAGTACCCTGCACCAATCGCTGCGAGAACGCCAACCACGGCACCACCGATGGCCGCCGCCGGATCTGTGCCGCCGGATGATGCTGACGATGGTGATGGTGGAGAAGGAGGGGGAGTGAGAGAGCAACTCTCCGTATTGCACGCCTGTGATGTCGACGGCTTCGAGCCCGAGCAGAATGAGTCCGACACAACCTGGCTGTCTGATCGTTGGCACGTGACTGATCGCGTCTGCGTGCCTCCTCCGCACGACGCCGAGCACGATGACCACGAGCCCGTGGTGTACGAGTACGTGAGGCATTCCTGCGTGTTGCACGCCTGTGATGTCGACGGCTTCGAGCCCGAGCAGAATGAGTCCGACACGCTCTGACCGTCAGACCGCTGGCAAGTCACCGATCGCGTCTGCGTACCTCCATCACACGACGCCGAGCACGACGACCACAAGCCCGTGCTGTACGAGTACGTCAGCGGTGGTGGTGGTGGTGGTGGTGGAGAAGGAAGCGGCGGCGCGTTGTCGTAGAACGTGAAGGAGGAAGAATCACCAAAACCAGTAATTTTCCTCACACCATGACTGGAATCACTCTGTAAGTCGAGGAACGTGCATGCGTAGAAGGAGGCGGAGGAGGGGTCGTCGGGACCGCCAATGACATACACATTGTGCCCATAGGATTCCCCATCCAATGCCCGATTGCCCTGAAACGTGCACAGCGTGAACGTCGACGAGGATCCCCAGGACAAGTACACCGCGCCTCCATATCCCTGTTTGGTTTTACGGGTATCGGCCATTAGGCAGTTTGGTGTGTGTGGGAAGTGTGGGCGAGTCGTTTGTTAGTCTCGTTGTTCTTGTATGTGGTTGTTCCACCTCTCCATCCATCCGCTATGATGATACGCGTTCTGATATAAAGAGGCTGTTGTTGGTGCTACCGCCGCTCCTCGACGCAAGTGATGGCGTGTTGTTGTTGTTGCTGCTGCTGTCATGCGATGTCGCGTTGTCGCGGGGATGGCGATGCGGCTGGCTGGCTCAGCGACGTTCACGGAAGGTAGGCGCCTGGCTGTGTACACGAACGACAAAGACAATACGAACGATCCAGTCCTCGAACCAACGTAGTATCTTGTTGTGACGTCGTGAGCTTCAGTTCTTCTTCATTGTCGTCGAGCGTCGTCTGTCCGCACGCACATATCGAAGTGCAGCTTTGGATGTCCGCGACGTTCGAACGAGATTTACCTACAGCCACAAGCATCGATGCTGCGATACCACCAAGGCGGAGGCGACTGTGCGCACGCGTAGATACGCAGCGCGAGTTGTCGTCCGTTCACATGTCGGAACATATTCTCATGATAATCATTCGTGACGCGTGTCAGAGACGACGACGGCATTCACAAGTGAATGCCCATGACAGCAGCGCCGCCTGGTCCAAGCAGCGCAGCCCGAGGCTGTCTATCATCACCATCAAGCGAAGGTTCGTTCGTTTTCCATAAGAATGATGATGAGGTTGCGTCGCGCGCCAGACGCCAATACCGCCGCCGCCGCCGTGCGCGAAGTAAGTCCCACGAGCATAGCCATCACGACGGAGTATGATAAGAGCAGCAGCATCAACAACAGCAGCATGAGAGAGAGAAAGCGTATGGAGGTGTGTTTTCGCTTGAGCAACCGCTTATTCGTGAGACAAATACGTACCGCTTCGTTGTTCTCAAACGTGCACGCCGTAAAACTCGACGCCGTATATTGCGTGGTAACAGCACCTCCAAGCTGTTGTTTGGAACGACGGAAGAAATCAGCATGCGTCGTCGAGAGGAAACGTTGCGTAAGTGTGCGAGTATGCGTACGAGAGGGTGGGTCGTGTCGTTGCGTTAGTGATGTGTAATTCGAGTCGTTCCAGCAAAACAAGCAAGCAAAGATATAATAGCGACACAGCGCGAACGGCGGCGGCGCCATGCACTACCAGTCAGGTAAGCATATCGCACGCATCAACACACATCACAGACAAAACGCGTATACCGAACCGCAGACTGTCGCTCGTCCAAATCACAAACTGACAGACGGTGGTGGAGAGCCCGCAAGAGATCAAGTTGCGAATCAAGGCAGAATGGTGGGATTGGGATGGGGGGGGGGGGGGGGGGGGGGCGTACCTGATCATATCCCCCTTTCGCCTTGTTTCCAAGGAAGCGGCATGAAGTGAATGTCGCCTTGCCGCTTCCATTTGCAACCACCGCCCCTCCACTATTTGGAGCCGTGTTGTCCTTGAAGATCACATCCTCGAAGCGAGTCGCACCAGTCCCATCGGCAAGGACAGCACCTCCATTCCCTGCCCCCGTCTTGCCATTCACCAGAGCGAGTTTCTCGAACACTACCTCAGCCGTGCTCGCCGTCTTCACCTGGAAGTGCCGGTCCACCTCCTTCGCATCCAGCATACACGCCCCGGCGGCCACTGTGCCGGATACGACGAGCGACGTCGACGAGCACGCGCCCACAATACGCAAGGCGTACTTCAGGATGATTCCACCACTGGGCACAGAACCATCCGTCGGGTAGTCGATGTCGTTTGTGAGTCGCAAAGTGCTCGGCCCACTCGTCTTGTCGTGCACAGCCTCCTTAAGCTGCACGAACGTCGCGACGTCGACAATCGTTTCGGCCAGATTAGGCACGGGCCACGTCACACCGGCCATTGCGAGAACTGCGATGGCAGCAACGACGTTCCCACGCGTCGCACGACCCATTCTCCTCAGTTCTCAAAGGCGCGGCGAGGGACCACCGGTGGGGCAGTGATGAAGGGCAGCGATGATTCGCGAAGGGCTGAGGGGGGTTGCCACTTGCCTGCCGGCGGCCCGGTGCAGGAGGTCTCCTGCAAAGGAATTATTGGGTTCCCTGTCGCTGTGTGGGTGGGTGGAGAGGAAATCCAAATGGTGGAATCCGTTCTTCGTCCGGGTCATTTTTTTCTTTTCCCATAGTATGGAGAGTTTGGTCGATGAGTTTTCTTTTTTTCTTTTTAGCACGGAGAGTTGGGTCGGCGCTTTTTGTATTTGCTTTTTCATAACGGAGATTCTTGTCCAGGTTTGGGAGTTTCTTTTTCTTGTTTTTTTTGGGTTCAGACCCCGGTCTCAACGAATCTTCCCTCAGATTCGTTCGACCTAATTCTCCCTTTGACCTAATCAATGGCTCACGTCAGCACTCCACACTCAAGACGTTTCCTTCCTTTTTGGGGAATATCGTTCCGAATCCGGACGCCTGGAGGCGTCCGGAAAAAAAAAGGTGAGGGAGGAGAGAGGCTCGACTGATCGAGCCTTCCCTTAAAAAAGGGCGTCGCTTTAAACCCTGTAACGACGCGCCATTCTTGATCTTAACTGAACTTCTTCTCTACCGACTACCAGCCGACCCAACATTTTCTTGTTTTCTTTTTGTCAATTGTCTTCTTCTTCTGTCTCCTCTCGGCCAGTCGGCGGCACTCGTTCGTTTTTGGGTTGTTGAGTGTCGACTTGTCGTGGGCTTGCCTTGGCCTGCTCCTTGAGCCTTAAGCCTTTACTGGCGTCATCAACTTTTTCATCATACGCCAGATGTTGATTTTTGGTTTCGCACCGCTGATTCAAATTGGTTACATAATCATGCAATTTGTGGTGCAAACCCCCAGTTGGGGACTTGGGGCGTGGCGCCATCAGCTCGGGCGACTCGGAAACGGTCGCCGCGGCCTCTGCCGCGACTCAAGCTGAATACTGGTCACAGCTCTTCGAACATGCATTTGGATCTCGACCGAAATCTCTCATAGCCACAGACAGTACGACTGCACGCAACTTGCTAACCAACCCAATGCACACAACAGTGATGAAACACATTCGGACCAAGATGCTGTATGTTCGTGAGCTCATTGGCGCACACCGCCACCAGTTATTCCACATTCCGGGCAAGGACAACCCGGCGGATATGATGACAAAACCTTTGGACGGCCGTACCATTCGACACCTTAAGCGACCGTTACGGTCGTGGGGTGGTGAGGTTGCTCGCGAGGACGCTAACACTGCCAAGCGAAACAGCACGACCTCAACGCTCGCGCCGACTCCAAAGCGCTTTCGGACCGCCAATGGCGGCCATTGACCCCGGCAGTTGGTGCTGCCAAATTTTGTTTTTGACCTCAGCAGTCGGAGCTGCTGATTTATCTTTTTGACCATTGCATGCGAATTAAGAGAAGCAGCCGAGCTGCGAAAAACGCTCCTGTGCGTGTGGTCTGATTGGCACTTCTGGAGCAATCTCTTGATTCCGTTTTCATCTCGATCTGCAGTAAAGAAGCGCAACAACAATTTGCCTGAAAGTTACATATTATGGGGAAAATCACCTGAAAAACCCCTCTCCACCACCGCCGCCGCTTCCAAACAGCCAATTCTTGCCTCCTCCCCCGCTGCTTCCAAACAGCCGCCAATTCTTGCCTCCTCCCCCGCTGCTTCCAAACAGCCGCCAATTCTTGCCTCCCACACGCTGCTTCCAAACAGCCGCCAATTCTTGCCTCCAATCAAGGATCATGACCTTGATATCAAGGATCAAAACCTTGCACCAATCGCTGCGAGAACGCCAACCACGGCACCACCGATGGCCGCCGCCGGATCTGTGCCGCCGGATGATGCTGACGATGGTGATGGTGGAGAAGGAGGGGGAGTGAGAGAGCAACTCTCCGTATTGCACGCCTGTGATGTCGACGGCTTCGAGTCCGAGCAGTACGAGTCCGACACGCTCTGACCGTCAGATCGCTTACACGTGACTGATCGCGTTTGCGTGCCTCCTCCGCACGACGCCGAGCACGATGACCACAAGCCCGTGGTGTACGAGTACGTCAGCGGTGGTGGTGGTGGTGGAGGAGAAGGAGGAAGCGGCGGCGCGTTGTCGTAGAACGTGACGGAGGAATCAACACCATCGTCCGTATATTTCGTCACACCCTGATTGGAATCTTCCAGTAAGTCGAGGAACGTGCATGCGTAGAAGGAGGCGGAGGAGGGGGAGGGATAGCCAAAGACCCACACATTGTGCCCAGAGGATTCCCCAGCAAAATCTGTGTTCAATGCCCGATTGCCCTTAAACGTGCACAGCGTGAACGTCGACGAGGAACCAGAAGATAAGTGCACCGCGCCTCCCCAAGTCTGTGTAGTTTTACGGATATCAGCCATTCAGTTAGTGTGGCGTGCGTGTGTGTAGGGGTGTGGGCGAGTCGTTGTTAGTCTCGTTGTTGTTGTATGTGGTTGTTCCACCTCTCCATCCATCCGCTATGATGATAAGCGTTCTGATATAAAGAGGCTGTTGTTGGTGCTATTGCCGCTCCTCGTCGCAAGTGACGGCGTGTTGTTGTTGTTGCTGCTGTCAGTCATGTGATGTCGCGCTGTCGCGATGATGGCAATGCGGCTGGCTGGCTCAGCGACGTTAGACGGTAGGCGCCTGCCTGTGTACACGAACGACGAAGACAAAACGGATGATCCAGTCCTGGAACCAACGTAGTATCTTGTTGTGATGAGCTGAGCTTCAATTCGTCGTTTGCATTGTCGTCGATCGTCGTCTGTCCGCACGCACATATCGAAGGGCATCTTTGGATGTCCGCGACGTTCGAACGATATTCACCGAAAGCCACAAGCAGCAACGCCGCGATTGATACCGCCACGGCGGAGGTGACTGTGCGCACGCGTAGATACGTAGCGCGAATTGTCGTCCGTTCACATGTCGGAACATCTTCGGATGATGATCATTCGTCACGCACGTCAGAGACGATGACGGCATTCACAAGGGAGTGTCCGTGGCAGCAGGCCAGCAGCATCGATCATAGACGGCGTGCCTTCTCCGAGGAGACCAAGCAGCGCAGTCCGAGGCTGTCTATCATCATCAAGCGAAGGTTCGTTCGTTTTCCATAAGAATGATGATGATTGCGTCTCGCGCCAGACGCCAATACCGCCGTCGCCGTGCGCGAAGTAAGCCTCCTCGCGAGCATAGCCATCACGACGGAGTGTGAAAGCAGCAGCAACAACAAAACAGCAGCCTGGGCCCTGGGAGAAAGAAAACACATGGAGGTGTGTGTTCGCTTGAGCAACCGCTTAATTCGTAAGACAAAGACGTACCTGTGCTTCGTTGTTCTCGAACGCGCACGTCGTAAAACTCGACGCGGTCTTCAACGTGCGAACAGCACCTCCAAGCTGTTGTTTGGAACGACGGAAGAAATCAGCATGCGTCGTCGAGTGGAAACGTAGCGTAAGTGTGCGAGTGTGCGAAAGGGATGGTGGAGAGTGTCGTTGCGTTAGTGGTGTGTATTTCGAGTCGTTCCGGCAAAACAAGCAAAAGCAAAGATATAATGGCGACACAGCGCGAGCGGCGGCGTCGCCATATGCTACCAGTCAGGTAGGTATATCGCACGCATCATCACACATCACAGACAAAACGCGTATACCGAACCGCAGTCTGTCGCTCGTCCGAATCACAAACTGACAGACGGTGGTGGAGGGCCCGCGAGAGGTCAAGTTGCGAATCAAGGCAGGATGAGATTGAGGGGAATGGGGGGAGGAACGTACCGGAATTGATCCCCCTTTCGCCTTGTTTCCCAGGAAGCGACACGAAGTGAATGTCGCCTTGCCGCTCGCCTTTGCATACACCGCCCCTCCAGATTCTTCAGCCGTGTTATCCTTGAATATCACGTTCTCGAAGCGTGTCGCACCCGTCTCCTCGGCACTGACAGCACCTCCAGTATCCCAAGTCCCTGTCCTCTTGCCGTTCACTAGAGCGAGTTTCTCAAACACTACCTCGGCCGTACTGTACTGAGTCGTCTTCACATCGAAGTGCCGGACCACCTCCTTCGCATCCAGCATACACGTTCCGGCGGCCACCGTGCCGGATATCACGAGCGACGTCGACGAGCACGCGCCCACGATACGCACGGCGTACTTAAGGATGATTCCAGCAGACGGCACAGATCCATCCGTCGGGAAGTAGATGTCGTTTGTGAGTCGCAAAGTGCTCGGCCCACTCGTCTTGTCGTGCACGGCCTCCTTAAGCTGCACGAACGTCGCGACGTCGACAATGGTTTCGGCCAGATTAGGCGCGGGGCACGTCACACCGGCCATCGCGAGAAGTGCGATGGCAGCAACGACATTCCCACGCGTCGCACGTCCCATTCTCCTCAGTTCTCACAGGCGCGGCGAGGGACCACCGGTGGGGCAGTGATGAAGGGCAGCGATGGCGAAGGGCTGAGGGGGGGTGCCACTTGCCTGCCGGCGGCCCGGTCAAGGAGGTCTCCTGCAAAGGAATTGGGTTTCCCTGTCCCTGTGTGGAAATGGTGGAATCCATCCGTTTCGGTTCTCCGTCCGGGCCATTTTTTTCTTTTACCATAGTATGGAGAGTTTGGTCGACGAGTTTTCTTTTTTTCTTTTTAACACGGAGATTTTGGTCGGCGCTTTTTGTATTTGCTTGTTCATAACGGAGATTCTTGTCCAGGTTTGGGAGTTTCTTTTTCTTTTTTTTTTTGGTTGAGACCCCGGTCTCAACGAATCTTCCCTCAGATTCGTTCGACCTAATTCTCCTCTTGACCTAATCAATGGCTCACGTCAGCACTCCACACTCAAGACGTTTCCTTCCTTTTTGAACGTAGGCTCGACTGATCGAGCCTTCCCTTAAAAAAGGGCGTCGCTTTAAACCCTGTAACGACGCGCCATTCTTTGGTCTTCTGAACTTCTTCTCTACCGACTACCAGCCGACCCAACATTTTCTTGTTTTCTTTTTGTCAATTGTCTTCTTCTTCTGTGGTGTGCTCTCTCTCCTCTCGGCGGCCACTCGTTCATTTGGGTTGGCGAGTGTCGACTTGTCGTGGGCTTGCCTTGGCCTGCTCCTTGAGCCTTAAGCCTTGCGACGTTGAGGAGGGGAGGGGAGAGGTCAGGAGGGGAGGAGGGGACGATGGAAACTGAGCACATACCACTACATCCAGGCGTATCAAAACATTTACGATCTTAACTCCCCTTGCAATACCGGCCAGGCCCTTGACCACCTCTTTCGCTGCGATGCAAGACCAATAATCTCCCGGGGCCCGGGGGCCGCAAGCCCGCCATTTGTTCTCCCGCTCACGCGTTGAGAACAGGCATGCGCAACAAGAACGTCAACAAGAATGCCGTCGTGCCAACTTCAGATGAAGAACTCAACAGCAACGACGACGACGTTCGCATTGCCTCCTCCACTTCAGCCTCTGTGTCTCTTGCCCCATCACAATATGCTCATCAGCAGCATGTGCGAGACGCAGAAGAAGGAGAGACGCACGGTGTAGCCGCGGCGTCTTCTTCTGCTGCTGCGGATCAAAATGCGGTGGCTGTAGACCCCTCAACGTCCACATCCTTGTCACACGAGAAGAAACGCGCGACTTCGGAGGCAGGCGTCACCGCGAGATTTCTCGAAGAATTTGTCACTAAAGTTCTTCCGCAATTTGGTGTCACGCCAGAACTACTAAGAACGCCGACGACACGCGAGCAGTGGCTTGAACGCTTAAGCCCCAACGACAAGGATGTGCACGTCATTGAAGTTGATGCAACGCAGTTAATCACAACTGAAAACGGCGAATCGCTCGTCAACCTCGGCGACGGCTTGCAGGCGCGCAAGAGCGACGTTGAGCACGTGCGCAAGCTCGTGCGTCTGCCACGGTGCCGCAACAAAGACTGGGAGCTCGTCGAGGCGGAGGTTGACCTGACAGAGCTCCCGGACAAGATTCACGCTGATACGCCACTACGCGTGCGCGTCAAGGGTGACCCAGACGCCAAGTGGATGGACTTTCTCAAGGCTCGCGACGTGGCACTTGTGCAGACGTCGGATATCGTCGACTTCGTTGTCAAGCCAGTCACGCAGTGGAAGAACGGACGCTTGATCGACACAAACGACAGGATGACGTACGCCGACCACGTCAGCACTGTGCACACGAAAGGCCACGAGTGGGTTGAGCGTGCATATTACTCAGGCCCGGCGACGCACTTCATCTCGCACGCCTGGATGGACTCTTATCGAGATTTTACAGACGCGGTAACAGATGGCTCGTCGTCGATGGATGACACCTCCGCTTACTATCGGACGAAATTGAAACGACTGATCGTCACATCCATTCTTTTCGGGTCGGCGTCATTCAAGCTGCCTGAGACGCTCTCCGGCATTTTCAAAAGCTCTCCGAGCTCTGCCGTGAAGGACAAAAACAAAGACGCGAGAATTACTGGCGTCATCAACTATTTCATCATACGCCAGATGTTGATTTTTGGTTTCGCACCGCTGATTCAAATTGGTTACATAATCATGCAATTAATGTCAAGCGCGAAACTTCGCTCTGTCATCAATATGCTCAGAGACTACGGACAGTGTGCAGACATCAAGACGAGGCTGTGGATAGATATCTATTGCAAGAATCAGTGGGTGGTGAACTCTTCTGGTACGCAAGAGGAGTTGAAGCAAAATGTCAGCTGTGCTCAACGCGGTCTTTATCTTGTTTGCCACTCGTGGTTAGAGCCAAAGGCGATGCAGCGCGTGTGGTGTCAATTCGAGCTTAGTGTAGCGCGAGTGATGAACAAAAGGATCGTGGGGATTGCATGCGAATTAAGAGAAGCAGCCGAGCTGCGAAAAACGCTCCTGTGCGTGTGGTCTGATTGGCACTTCTGGAGCAATCTCTTGATTCCGTTTTCATCTCGATCTGCAATAAAAAAGCGCAACAACAATTTGCCTGATGAGCTGGCGAGCCTTGAGACGACTGTGGATGAGATTGATTTTGAGAAGGCAGATGCCACAGTTAAGACGGACATAGCTCTGATACGTGGGGAGATTGAGAGGACGGGAGAAAATGCAATTGAAAAGCACAACAAGACGATCGCGAAGAGTTATCTACATATGCTAGACCAGAAGACTTCGAGTGCTGTCATTTCTCAAGTCGTCCAATGGACTTTCTTCTTTGCGTATGCGTGCTATACAACAGGATTTTTCGGCTTGATGATATTTTCAAGTGGAAGCAATTACCTGCTGTACCGAGTATCTTATACGCTTATGTATATGAGCGCGGGTGGTTTCGTCGTCATTGGAGTTTGGCTATTGTATGGTGCTGTAATCGCGGTAGGCCAAGCGCAATTTCACACCACCGTGATTTTGGGTATGAAGAAAAACTTAATCACAAATGACGACGTCTCAGCGGCGACGTATCAATTTGAAATCCTGAAACTGATATTTTTGTTTGGAACTATCCTCCTGTTATTCATTGCCGCATATGTGCTGGGGCTAGTCAAGGCGGACACGTGGTACACGCGACAAATCGACTCGTACGTAGGCTGATGATTCGTATTGCGATGGTTACTAAGACTAAAGATTTTTGGCTTGGGAGTTGGGCTTGTACATACTACATACATACATTATGGAATATTGACTAATTGATTTGTTAATTTATTCCAAGTTTTCATCTCATTCATTTTCATGAAGTCCGAAAGAAACGGCGAGACCCCAATCTCTGTTCGGGCGCGGCGCCGCGGCCCGCGTCCGGAGTTCACAGTCGGACGGAGGTTGTCTTGATTCCCTCAACATCATTAAGATTGAAGGCTTGAATAGTTGAATCATGGATTGTAAGGAGTAAGGACTATGGTAATAATCACTACAGTACGTAGTAACGTAGAGTCGTAGAGACGTAGACAAGCAAATACCAGTTACCAGGGAGCCAGGGAGGGGACCCATCCTTGAACAACTTTGCACATCTCGATCGTTCGAAGGCTTGCTGATCGCCCGGACTGAAT
This sequence comes from Pycnococcus provasolii, assembly GCA_938743325.2. Lineage (NCBI taxonomy): Eukaryota > Viridiplantae > Chlorophyta > Pseudoscourfieldiophyceae > Pseudoscourfieldiales > Pycnococcaceae > Pycnococcus > Pycnococcus provasolii. The sequence goes on from OW568886.1 coordinate 361,912, forward strand.
GATCGCCCTGAATGATCGCCCGACCAACTCGCCCGCATGACCGAGGGGATCGCATGGCCCGCATGGCCCAATTCACTCCAGCATGCCCAAAAAGCCCAAAAGTCGAACGAGGAAAAATGCAAGCCCAAGAAGGAGAGCCCAAGGGAGAGGCCGCACCACTCCCCCACCCAAAACACCTAATAAGGCTAAAGGTACGGATGGAGTGGGGATCCCACATCGAACGACCTGTCTTGCCTAACCCCTCTTGACCGCATTCAAACATTTGTCCCCCCTGACGCCTGAAGTGAAGTCCCGCGGCCCATTATATCAAATAGTTTATCATGTCGTCCCCTCCTCGTCAAGGCCAAGGTGGTCAGCGCTATTCTATGTCGCCTTCGTCACCTGCGTCGTCTTTAGCGGCAGCTTCATCGGCGTTTGGTTCGTCATCGGCGTTTGGGGGTGGTTCATCGGCGTTTGGGGCGGTGCAGTACCGTGTTGGTGCTCCGGTGGTTGGTTCAGGCGGTGTTGCAGGCTCTCGTGGTGGTGGTGGTGCTCCCGCCTCTGGTGCTGCTGCTGCAATAGGTGGTGCAGCAGGTAGGCAACGTCGACCTAGCGTGGGTGATGTGCTCCCGGGTGCGCAGCAAGGTGGTGGTGGGGGGGGAAGCTTGGCCTCCGTGCTTGCAGGCCTGAGCGAAAATACTGCAGCTGGCGCAGACAGAGGGCAGCATGCGGCGCCTCGAAATAAGCCGAGACTGCTCCAAGACATGGGAGCGGCCGCAACGCAGAACAACGAAAACGAAGAGGAATCCACGCCTGGCATGCCGCCCCGAAACGCGCGCGGACCTGTGGGTGCAAGACATGGTCTATCAAACGTTTCGAGCGTGGGATCAGGCGACATGGTGCTCGGACCTGGCATGCACGGCAACGCTCGAAGCAGCTTGCAATCAAACTCGAACCTGCCAAGCCCAACCGGCAGCTCCGCGAGCGGCATGGACACGGGCCGCAACCGCGTGCGCTTCAGCACGCAGGCAGATTTGGAACAAAGACGAGCAAACTCACAGCACCCGACGTTTGCACGAACGAGCCAGGTTCAAAAGGCTCAGGCACACGCGGCAAACGCACCGGCTGTGGAGATACCGTCGTCGGGAAAGGACCCTTGGGCAGCAATGCAAGGCGTGAACATGCCCATGTCCACAAACTTCACGGGCTTGGGTGACAACTCGTCGGCACTTGCACCCGTGTCGCAGTCAGCCGTGGCGGCGCCTCTCGAGGATCCGAACGCGGGCTTCAAGGCTAGGCCGACGTACGAGAAACCTGATTCATTCTGGACAGTGAACCACCTGAAGATGCTCTACCTCATCAGCAAGTACAGCCACAGCGCGCAGTCGATCCACGAGAAGGAGAAGTGGATTCGCCGTCTGCCTTTGGCCGTATTCATCTACGAGGGTGTGGTGCAGAAGGTGTTTGAATACGACTACGCGCCGATGAGCGAGCTAATCAAGAGCAAGCGCGTTTACCTAAACATTAGCCAGGAAGGACTCGACGACCTTGACGACCTCGTCGAGGGCAAGCTTGTCAAGGCTCTTCGAATGACCACGAAGGAGCATCAGAGTGTGCAGGCCTACCAAATTGCGGCAGAGGGGCGCAGCCTGATCCTGAAGCGGCTGAGCGAGGAGGATCGCCAGCTTGTCGACGAGCTTATCACAGTGGAAGGGCGCTTGATACACATCATCTGGGAGGATGACCACTTCACGCTTAGAAACGACCTCGTCAGCCGAGAGAGCACCATCACCGACACCGAGGACGTGTCGTACGTTTGCTCGCCTTACATTCCGAAGACGCTTCGCCGACCTGGAGGGCCTGTGATGAGCTCGAACGCGCACCGCGCAAGCGAGTCTGCCACGAAGGAGAGCACAATTCGCGATGACCTGGACGAGGTGATCACCCTGTCGAACATCACGCTTCTCGTTGGCGAGTGGATCCCGTTCGGGGCGAACCAGATCGTGGAGATGAACATGAAGCTGGGCAGCGAGGACAGATGTCAGGGTGGATACTTCACGGCGGTGGTTGACGAAAATTCGACGAACACGCAGTGCGAGGTTCCCGCGGGGCTAACGAGCGTCGCAATCTTGGACCACGATCGCAGTCGTTTCACGAACTTCGAGGCGGAGGTGCACTTTCCCGAGGACGAGGGTGTGGTCCAGGTCGAGCAGTTTGGAATCCACACGAGGCTGGACGGAACATGCGTGTATGGCCTGATGGTTGAATCTGTGCTCGATCGGATTATGGAGAACATCTCGCTCGACAACCTCGCGCGTCTTCTCGTGGACATTCACATTGACTCGAGCAAAATTATGGAGAGTGTGACCAGTCCACACCAGTGTGAGCTACTGGAGATGATTTTCCTCGGCAACTCACAGAACCGTGACAAGGTGAACGTCATCCTCGCCGATCGCGTGACGCCGAAGATGCCAGCTGATCGCTACATGGACCGAGATGCGTTCGAGAACGAGATTCGCCAGGTGGTGGGCGACACGTACGAGGCTGTCGACCTCGGCGACGACGACTTCGTCGTCACGGGTAGCCATGGAGTGCTCGTCGTCGGGCCAAACTCAAAGAAGCAGGAAGCGGTTCTGCTCGCATACCTCGCCCTGCGTGCACGAGACGTGTTCTGCAACAACATCTTCAACCGACTGTTCCTCGTTTCGGACACGCTGACCATCGCCCGGCAGATGATTCAGGACCACGAGAAAGACCCAAACAGCGTCAGCCGCATTCGCCACATTATTTCGGAGACAGCGAAGGACGTCATTCTACTGCAGGAGGTGCTGCTCTATCTCAAGGACAGCCTGGAACAGGACAAGAGCACGTTCGCCGAGCCGAGTGACGATTCCGGCCGCATGATCTATCGCCTGCTTCGAGTGAAAACTCTCGTGCACGATCTGATGATTCGTGTCGACGATATGCAGAAGATCCTGGAGGGTAATCGCCACGAGGCGAATGGCCTGCGAGAGGTTACGGAAACACTAAGCGAGTCGCAGATGTTCCGCCTGCAGGAGGAAATGTGCGGCAACTCGAGCGACATGCTGCTGCAGCTAAAGCAGCACGAGCGACAGAGCACTAGCCTCAGTGTCTTGCAGTACATTTTCGCAGGAATCCTTGCGTTTGAGATGCTCGACCGCCTCACGGGCGACTGGTCGGTGGTGCACACGAGTTGGGCTCGAGACTACATCGTGGTGCCTTTCATGAACCGGCCAATGGTTTGGTTCCTTGTGTCCATGGCGATGTGGTGCCTGGTCGCGTTTGGCGTCTACAAGCTCGTTACCAATCTCAACGACCAGAGCGCGGGGCTCATCTCCTTCCGGATCAAGATCAACAAGCTTGTCGACATGGACGCGCTGAACGAGTACCTGGCGCAGAAAGCTGTCGTCTCCGAGGATGGTGATGCCGACCGTCTGACTTCGGTGAACCGGGTCGCTTGGGTTGAGCGCGACAGCGGGAAGTGGGAGGGATATGTGCCAAGGATCGAGCTCGTGTATGACGAAAAGCACGGCTTTCTGCTGTCGGTTTACCTGCAGCTGACGCGTCGCGCTTCCGAGCCAGCGCGGCTGCGCCCAGAGACGCTGAAGATTCGGTTCCTCACCGAGCTGCAGGAGTATGGAGTTCTAAAGGCTACAGACGCGGCGGATGTCATCGACGCAACGAAGCCGGTGCACGGTCAAGGCGACGATGGAAGTGGAGACGGCTCGGGCGGGCGTACGTATCTCAAGATTCGCAAGCCGGGTGATAAGTTCTACCGCGAAGTTCCGTTCGGAGCGCAGACTTATCTTGGCATGCGAGATGCAATTGCTCGCAAACTCAAATGCAAGCCAGGTCAGGTGGTGCACGTGCACAAGGAGCCGGATGTGATGATTGCGGACGACGAAGACGTCATTCGCCTCTTGCCCGGCACGCTCCTCGAGGTGCGCACCTCGGGCAAGTAAAGATCGGCAGATCGTAGATCACTTGTAAATGAGATTTTCTAATATATAAGCTTTCTTCGAAAGGGTACACTAGACTATCTTACCGTAACTTACTGTAGAGTTCCTCCTAGGGTAGTTGGTACATGGCAAGCCGATCCGACAACGCGTTGGGTAGACGTTGAGGAAGATACGAACCATATTTATCCATAAATATCGGAAACATAACATAACCTTATGTGAGATTATCATAGATGATATATGTAGGGTAGGTTGGTAACAGAACAATCGATATCAAGGGGTGGTAAACACACCATCGTGATCAGCTAGTGTAGCTATGCGGCTTTTGATGCGTAGTACTTCATCACGCCCGTCGCAAACTCGATGCCCCTCATGTTTTGAGGAAACCCGTAAATGAAGAGCTTCGCCTTCATCACTTCACTGAATGCACTTGGATCTGCCAAGTCCTCACCTGCGGCGTTGCATCCCTTCACAGGGTCGCAGCCGCAGAAAGTCTCGAACGACATCTGCATACGCAACTTCATCTCGCGCATGATGTTCGCCTGCAGAGACTGCAAGAGATCCGCACTGTGCGTCAGCGACGTCTCGAGCACCTCGTTGGAATTGATTTCCGCTACGCTCTCGGCGATAATCAGCTTGATGTTCTTCTCGCTCCTCGCCTGGATCTCCTTGCGTTCCTTGTAGATGGGCTCGAGTTGCTTGAGCGCATCTTCGCGTTTCTCAAGCACGCCGCGCACCTGCGCTGCTTTCATGTTCAAGCTCTCCAGCACCGACAAGCCCTCAGGCTTGTCCCATACTAGGCAATTCATGCTGTCAATGTCCACGTTGGACGTATCCTTGTATCCCATGGACTCAAGAAACTCGCGCGGTGTTGTCAGCATCTGCAAATGAAAGCACTTGTTCTTCGAGTCGTTCAGGACCGTGCTCAGCGTCATGCCGCGAGCTCTCTTCGCTTCCTCAGTCGACGCGTTCTCGTACGACTCGAGCGCTTGCTGCACGCGAGTCTTGTGCATCATGATGTCTCCGAATAGCATCATGCGACTCTGCGTGCGCGCCTCATCAAGTCTGTTCTGCTCCGCAAGCATCTCGTCGCTGAGAAAGGCTGTGGAGATGCAGTTCTCGAGCTTCGCCAGCATGGTGGCCGATGCGCTCCTCTCCATCTCGAGCTCTTTGACTCGTTCACGCAGTGTTTCCACCTCAGTGGTGAGACGCGCCTTCTCCTCGCGCTGGCGATCGCGGTACCGTTTGCACGCCGACGCGCTCTGCTCGCGTCGTCGCTTATTGTCGCGTTGGTTATTCTCTTGCGCGAACATCGGGTCGTCGATGGCGCTTGCGAGGAGTCCCGTCGGCACGAGCGGGAAGGGCAGCCCCACGCCATCCAGCGATGCAAGGTCAGGCGGCAGTACCGACGGCGGCGGCGTCGGCCCGGCGTTGCCGAACATCGTGCTTGCAGCAGGCGCGGGCGGCCGTGCGGTGAAGTTGACGGCGTGTGTGGGCGACATCAGTGGCGCCGAGCTTTCTGGCTGGCCGGCCACCACGCGCTGTGGTGCGGCGCCGTTGGTGTGGTTCTCGAAGCCCATTGCGAGGTCAACCGCAAGAACTTGCTGCAGTAGGCTTTGCGTTTGATTTTGCAGGTCCTGCGACATTGACATTGGCACTGTCGTCGGCGGAAGTTGTCCCGCCATGGTCCTTATTTCTTTTTCTGAAAAAAACGAAACTTTTTTCTTCAGGAAAATACAAAAAAACAAAACGTGGTTTCAGAGCTTATTTTTTATTTTTTTCAAACACGAGCGAGCGAGCACCTTAAAGCACCTTAACAACACCTTAACAACACGGAGAGAGTTCACCGAGTTCACCGAGTTCAGTTCAGTTCAGTTCAGTAAAGTGAAGTGAAGTTCAGTAAAGTTCAGAGGGAAAGCCTTAAGTGTCTGAGAGCAGAGCGACACACCTTGAAAGACACACAAAGACACCTCACAAAGACACCTCACAAAGATACACAGCGACGAGACGAGTGCACTAGTGGCTTCTGTCAGTCAGTGCACGGAACGGAGTTGAGCTGGAGGGCCAGGGAGTGCGCCGAGGCAGCCAGGTACTTCCTAGGTGCGAGGTCTTCACGAGCCACGAGGAAGGGGCCAGCCAGGGCGGCAGGTGTGTTTGGGCCGGCCCTATTTCTTCTGAGTTCTGACTGGCCAAGGCTGCTGCAACTCCCTAAAGGAGCTGACTGGCTCATGATTATTCCAATGATTTTGACTGGCTATTGATGTTTATTTAGTTCAGGCGCGTGGCCGGAGCGGCCTCTGTTTCTTAGACTACATACTTTCTTTTCATCAAAGCCAAGCAAAGCAGGCCGCCTTCTGCTGAGGTTGGTTGGGCTCGAGCTTCGACTTGCCAGCCAACCAGAAACAAGCAAAGAACTGAAGAATTGCCTTTTCTTGTCTTTTTTTCTTTTTTTCGATCCAAAACGCGATGGTAAACACGACGACTCGTCTCGACTCCGGCTCCTCCGGGGAAGGAAAGCCTGCACGACGAACCTGCTCAAAGAAAAAGAAAAGAAAGAAAGTCTGGTCAAACTGTTGTCTGACTACCCGTAGGAAGCCCGTCGTGAGTTCACGGGGTCCACCATCCTGCCGAGGACGTCGGGGAGGGAGGGAGGGATCCTGCCAAGCTGGCTTTGCTTAGGAAGAGCGGTCCGAGCAGGTCGGGGAGGGTGGCCAACTTCTGGAGGGTGTAGTAGGTGAGCGGCCTACCAGGACTATTCTTACCGTACCTATCCCTACGATAGCTTGCTTGGGTAGATTCGCGGTACGACAACAAGACTGACCTCAGAAGGAAAAAAGTTTTACAGTCACCTAACCTCTTTTGATACAATATTAGGTTACACGTTTTCTATACAAGCAAGTCGTGCAAGTCGCTCACAAACTTGTCAGGAAAGCAACGCCACGCCGACCAAGCCTTGAGCACACACAAACAACGACCTTTCATCTCCTCGCCCGAAAGGCGACCGAGCGAGCGCAGCGCAAGCTTGATGGCACGGAAGGCTGAAGGCAGCCTGCACTGGAACAGCGTGCGAAATGACGAGGCGCCACGCGCAAGCCCGCTCTCCACAGCCTGACCGGCGTTGTGGAGGACGTCGCTCATCACGTACAGCCTCGCAACGAGGCCTGCGGGTGTGGCGGCGATGCTGCTCGCCCACGTCGACGTGGTGGTGGTGTCGTTAGCACGTGCCAGCACCTCCTCGAATGGCGCGCAGAGCACGTCAACCACATCCTCGCTCGCCTCGCTCGCATCCAGGCAGGCTGCCATAGCGCGACGCACGCTCTGCCGCTGCATGGTCAGATCGTCAAGAGCGGCACGCAAGTCGCTCGCTTCGCCGGGGGTGAGAGCGCGTCCAATGCGTTTCGAATCTGCCGCAGCACCGACCACGACTGTCTCCCCGTTGTCGTCGGCGGAGGCGCCGCCGGTGCCGCTGCCGCGAGGCAATGGCGCGCCAGCCCCTGGGAGAGTCACAAGTGCTGGTGGTGGCGGCGGAGTCCACATGCCACCTCCCTCCACCATCTGAAAAGGCGCGGTGCGCCAGTGCCTCGTATCATCGCCCTGGCAGCATGAGTAGATTCGCCATCTGTAGTAGAGGTGATCTGGGCTCGAACTGTCGTCGATGAATTGGAAGAGCGGGTTGTCCTTCTCCCTTTTGAGCACCTCCGCCTCGAAAGACAGGCCATGGAGTGCGACGTAGTGTGCGAGAACGTCGCAGCGGAACGATACCTCGGGATCCTGCGGAATTGACACCGCGACGTCCAACGCAGGCTGATGAGGCTGCACATCAAATTGCGCGGTGAAATGTGCGTTATACTGCCCGTGCGGCATCGACGACGTCGGCGGCAAAGCAGCACCGGCAGTGGCAGTAGCATCTGCGCGATCCTGCTTTGATGACGACGTCGGCGACACGTAGAGCGGCACAGGAGGCAGCGGCACGGTCTTACCCCACCCGACACGCATGGGATTTCCGAAGTACACGTGTCCGGCCATGGCGTCGATAGCCTTTTCGGCAGCCTCGCGTCGCATGAATGCGACGAATCCGCTGTTTCTCTTCCTGGCAGTTTCGTCCGCCGTTCGCGGCCACATGATTTTGACGCTTGCAATGTCGCCGTACTTTCCAAAGTCTGTCATGAGGATTTCCTCATCCACCTCGGGAGGCAGGTTTCCCACGAAGAGGTTGGTTGTACGCGTGTCGCACGGACCTGCGTGCGATCCGCCGAGCTCGGACGCTTCGTAGAAGTCCGACACGTGTATGCTGTTGTTGTCGTTGTCTGCAGCAGTCGGCGCATTTTGAGTTTGGTGTTTCTCTTTCTGCGAAGCTCTTTCCGCTTCTTTCTTCTTGAGTTCCTCGAACATCACGTCCAAGTTGGATGATTTGGGTAATCTGTCAATAAATAGAACGTTAAGATGGAATCGTTGGATCGTTGGAGGTGGTGTTGTGTTTGTTGTTTGTGAAATTGTTAGAACGTCAACGTCAACATCCATGTATGATCAAAAAGGTAAAAAGCGAATAAGTAAGACGAATGTCTATCTACGTGCTTTGCTTTGTTCATGGCGTTGTGCTCGCCAGTACTTCGAAGGCTGCTGTTGTTGTCGTTGTTGGTGGTGGTTGTGGCGGTGGCGGCGGCAGTGGTCTTCTTCTTGGTGGTCCCGGCGGTGTTATTTTTATCACCGTCGACGCCGCCGCCGCCGCCGCCATCGTCGTCGTCATCTGATGAAGAGGAGTTCTCCGCGAAAAACATCATTGACGTTGGTGTTGGTGCGGAAGCTTTCCCTTGTGCATGAGCAAACCCTTCCTTTCCAGCAGCCTGTGTGTTTGTTTTTTCACCTCCGAGAGCAAATCCCAACGAGGGAGTCGCGTGATTTTTTCTCACGGTATCAGGAGCAGCAGCGAACGGCGCACCAAAAGAAGCTGCAGATGCCGAGTTATGTTTTTTTTCAACACCGCGACCCGAAGAAGGACCTTTCATCTTAGACTTAAGATTACTGCTCGGATTCTTCATCTTCAAGCTGAATGAAACAGCAGGCACGGAAGTCGGTATTTCGCCGGGTTCCAAGTCATGAGAAGATGACACCGTCAATAATGCCGACGAATGAGGCTGATGAGGAGGAGCAGCCACAAGGTCCGCCTCCTCACCATCATGGTAACGGTCTCCCCCCCTATGGATAGGAGGTTCCCCATCTTTCAGAAAAGATGCGTTGAAAGCAGCAGGAACAGAATGAGCCGCCATATGGATAGGATGTTGCGAACCACCACCACCAACCCCCGGAGAAGAGGGAGGCAAAGACCCTCCTGCGGCGTCAGATGACCAAAAAGTGTTCAAAAAACAAGACGCATCCAGGGTGACACTATTAGGAGGAGCCTGATTCTGATTCTGATTCTGCTGATGCTGATGATGCTGATTCTGATTCTGCGGAGGAGGAGGAGGAGGAGAATTCGACGCCATAAAATATTATTCTCCCTGTTTTTTAAAGAATGACCAACTTGGGCAAGGAACAGTCGGGGAGCTCAGGCCTCAGGCAGAGACGAACTCCCCTAAACCTAAACCCCTAAACCTTTCACCCTAACCCTAATGCGCGAACCCCTAACCCTAATGCCCTAACCCTAATCTTGGCGCGAACCCTAATCTTGGCGCGATTAAATACATGGACTTGAACAGCGCTACCCGGGTAGGAAGGCCTACCACCCCAGTACCCCACACCTTCAGGAGGGCAGGTGCCTCGAATGCTTTTTGTCGTCGATTAGATTAGGGTAAAGGTAGTGCCAGTCCGTTAGGGTTAGGGTTAGGGTTAGGGTTAGGGTTCCCTGTTAGGGTTTCTTCCCCCATACTTATTTGAGTTAGTTCCGGCGTTTGGTTTCGAAACCCCATTTCCATTTCACTCGAGTACGCGTTTCCTCGCGGGGTTTCTTTTTGTGCGTCATTTCATTTCGGTCTCTGGAAGGATTCGATTCAAGTGTCACCTGGTACGGTAAGTAGGGAGTGCTATGGCCATGGCATTAAAGCTGCTTGGCGGTACAGGTGGTATGTGTCCCTCCTCTCCATCATCGTTCTCATCGTTTCGGAGTGGGAGGAGTGGTGGGAGTGGGATGAGACGTACTCGTAATCGTAGCAGGCGTGGATGTGGATTCCTAAATGGTATTGGTTGGTGTGGGATTTCTGTCGTGTTGTTTTCATGTCTTCTGATCATGGATGATGTTTTCTGCTTTTCTGGTTCGTCTTCGTCTGGATTTCAGGCACACGCAAATTTGGTGGAGGATGATTCTCAGGATTCCACAGACGACTCCTTGGTGGGTGCGAATACAAATAAGGCTCGTCATGATGGCTCGTCAAAAACGTCGGATTCCATATCAGTTTCAGGTGTTTCAGGTGTTTCAGAGTCATCCTCCTCGACGAGGAGTTTTGCGTCGTCGCAGTCTCACTTTCAGAACTCGGAAGATGAGTCGTTTTTACACGCGGAAGCGTTGTACTATGGAGGTTCTTTGATGGGGATGCGACATTCGGCTGACAGTGTTGATGGCGAAACAACAAAGTCGTCGTCGTCGGCAGCAGCAGCAGCAGCAGCTACAACAACACCAACACACAAGTCTTCTTCTGAATCAGTAATCTCGTCTTCAGGAGTTCCCGACTTCATGGCTGCAAGACACGCACTCGCTCTTCTGTCGCAGCAAGGATCGACGCGCGCGCAGGCTCTGCTAGGACTCGCGCACGCATCAGGACTAGGCATGCCCTACGGAGTCGACAACGCAAGAGCACTGCTCCACCTCTACTTTGCAGCCTCCAACGGCGACATACAGGCATCCATGGCGCTCGCACATAGGCACTCGCTAGGTCTCGGCGTGCCAAGAAGCTGCCAGGCGGCGGTGCTCTACCTAGCGCCCGTCGCCGAACGCGTAGCGGAGAGAGAACGACTGCCAGGACCCAACCAAGCCGTCGAAAAGGTTAGACTCAGCGTCACGACGGACTCGAGCAGCAGTGCCGCACGAGAGCTCGACGTTGTGCAGTACTACCAGTACAGCGCGGACATGGGAAATTCAGACGCGCAGACCGCCATGGGCCAGCTGTTCAATTTTGGCATGAGAGGAATCGAGCAGGATCACAGCAGAGCACTGCACTACTTCCAGCGCGCCGCCGCGCAGGGGGACAACGATGCACTGGCTCACCTCGGACACATGTACGCCAACGGCTTAGGCGTGGAGCAGGACAATGCCACGGCGGTGGAGTACTTCGAAAAGGCGGCAGCTAACGGACACCCGAATGCCGAGTACGGGCTCGGGTACCTGCATCTCGCAGGCCACGGCGTCGCGAAGGACTACGCCAAGGCTGTGACGTACTTCAAGGCGGCGGCGGATCAGAGCCACGTCGAGGCGCAGTTCCACCTCGGCGTAATGGCACTCAAGGGATGGGGCATGAAGCAGGACGTCTCCAAGGCGTACGCGCTCTTCCACGCCGCAGGAACGTCGGGGCACGTACTCAGCCTCTACAACCTCGCGATGCTGCAGCTGCGCGGCGGCCACGGCACGTCGCCCAACTGCCGCAGTGCTCTCGGCGTGCTAAAGAATGTCGCGGAGCGAGGGCAGTGGGCAAGCCTCTCCGCCGCGCACAAGGCGTTCTCGAACAAGGCGTACGGGCGTGCGCTCACGCTGTACGTGAGAGCGGCGGAGATGGGGATTGAGGTGGCAGAGAGCAATGTCGCGTACATGCTCACGAAGGGTCTCGGCCTCGCGCCTGATGGCAGCGACGCAGAGGTGGCGGAGCTCGTCGCGAATGGAGGGGTGGCACCGTGGTGGTACGCCGCGAACGGCAATGCGACGGGCGCGCTCGGGTACGCGCTTCGCATGCGCCAGCGTGCTGCGACACAGGGTAACGTTGCGGCGATGATGGCGGTGGGAGACGCGTTCTACTACGGCCGAGGTGTGACGAGGGACTGGGCGCAGGCGGTGGCTGTTTACCGGCATGCGAGCCACCTCAGGAATGCGCAGGCTTTCTTCAACCTCGGCAGCATGCAGGAGCGCGGCGAGGGCCTGCCACGCGACCTTCACCTTGCCAAGCGCTTCTACGACCAGGCGAAGTCCACCAACACCGAGGCTGCGGTGCCCGTGATGGTGGCATTCGCCGCCATGCGCGTTTGTGCGTGGATGGAGAAGAGCGTGCCGTGGCTGGCAAGACTGCTGTTCCCGCACGTCAAGCGCCTGCACGAGGCGGAGATGCGAGCGAAGGCCGCGTCATCATCATCATTAGAAAATGTGGAGTAACTTCCCCTTCCCTGTGTTCTTACAACGCAAGCAATATTTCCCCATCCCCCTTTTTCTACGCCTCCGGCTGCAGCGCCTTGAGGCCGACGGACGGCGCGACGGCCATGCAGTTGAGTCCGTTGTCCACGTACATGGTGAGGCCGGTGCATGCGCTGGCGAGAGGCGAGCTGAGGAAGCATGCGACGTCGCCAACCTCCGAAGCCGTGAGTCCCTTAGGCGCGGGTGCGTTCTGCTCCGAGTAGTCGATCATCGTGCCGATGAAACCAATCGCCTTCGCCGCGCGGCTTCCAAGAGGTCCGGCGGAGATGGTGTTGACGCGCACGCCGTACTTCTGGCCAGCCTCCCACGCGAGCACGCGCGTGTCCGCCTCGAGCGCCGCTTTTGCGGAGCTCATGCCACCTCCGTATCCGGGCACGACGCGTTCGGCGGCGAGGTACGTGAGGCTGATGATGGATCCTCCCGGGTTCATGATGGGCGTGAATCGCTGCGCCATGGACACCATGGAGTACGACGACGCGGAGACCGCGGCGAGGTATCCTCCGCGGCTCGTCTCGAGCAGAGGCTTGGCCACCTCCGGTCCGTTGGCGAGGCTGTGCACGACGATGTCGACGGTTCCGAAGTCCGCCTTGACCTTGTCCGCACACTCGGAGACTGTGAATCCGGGGTACGCGACGTACCGCTTGTTCTCCGCGACATCCGCGGGAACATCCTCGGGCGTGTCGTAGACGGCATCCATGGGGTAGATGGCTGCAAACTCCATGAGCGATCCGTCGGAGAGTTTGCGCGACTCGTCAAACTTTCCACGTCGCAGCGACGTTTCGAAGATGTTGAGTGCAGGCACCCACGTTCCCAGAATGATTTCACATCCCGCCTGTGCGAGCGACTTGGCGATGGCCCATCCGTATCCCTGGTCGTCGGCGATACCTGCGATGAACGCTTTCTTTCCACGCAGGTCGATGGGAAGCGTGGTGTTGGATGCTGCGGCGGACGCAGCCGGGGATGATCGCGACGACGAGAAGCGACGAGCAGAAGAAGAAGCAGGACGAACACGAGCAGAGACGCGAGCAGCCGAGGAGACACCACGTGCTTGTGCGGACATCATCGTAGAGCTAAAAGTGATCTATCTCAGGAGCTCTCCGTCCTCCGGGGACGGGGGGGCCCCACCTGGACCTGATGAGTGAGGGGAGTTGGAAATGAGCGGCGGAAAAAGATTTCCCTTTTTATCCTCAAGAACAGCCCCGATCGGGTTCACGAGGGGCGTTCGGCACTTCGGCCCCCCTCTGGAGCCTTCCCCTGTCCCTGGAGGGGGAGACCTGACGGGGACTGGTCCAGGGCCGGCCTGGGGGGACTGGGACTTGGACATTTGGTTGGGGATAGGATTCCGCTTGGTGTCGCACTTGTCGTCTCCTGTGTTGTTGTGTCAGGTCTTGGTGTCTCCTGTGTTGTGGCAGGTCTTGGTGTCTCCTGTGTTGTGGCAGGTCTTGGTGTCTCCTGTGTTGTCGCACTTGGTGTCTCCTGTGTTGTCGCACTTGGTGTCTCCTGTGTTGTCGCACTTGGTGTCTCCTGTGTTGGTTGTGGCAGGTCTTGTTGTCTCCTGTGTTGTGGCACTTGTTGTCTCCTGTGTTGTGGCTCAAAGAGGGAAGTGAGTTACACAGGTGGAGAGGAACGATAAGGTAAGTCAAAGGGCGAAGAGCAGAAGAAACGAAAACGCAAAAGGAAAGGTCGAAGCCAGAAAAAACGAAAAAAACGAACGAAGTCTCCCCCTATTATTATTGACATGGTAAGAACTAAAGTAAAGGAATTCCACTAGAGCTAGGATTAGCTAGGGTTAGGGTTAGGGTTAGGGTTAGGGTTTCAGGGGTACTGTAAGAAAGTGGTTTCCAAAGGGTTAGGGTTTCCAACGAGGCCGGCCGCGTCTTCTTCTCTCTCCCTGGAGGGGAGTTACACACGCGCACACACACACGCGCACACACGTCCTCGCACACGTCCTCCTGATTGTTTTCGCTGGATCGCTCGCTCGTGTGTGTGTGATCGCTCGCTCGTGTTGTTCGCGTTGCGTTGCCTTAACTTTAAGGTCGGCCCGTTGCGTTAAGATTATGCGACGTGTTAACGTCGGTGGCGCCGCCGCCGCGCCGCCGCCGGGTTCTCAGCCGCTCGGAGCCACACAGAGGCAGTCGCCGCCGGGTTCTTCGCAACTTGGCTCCCCCACCGCCGGGTTCCCGGCAAACAACGCAGCAGCCGTGTCGTCTACGCAGCTGCACGTTCACGTGCACGTGCACAGCAGCGGCGCTCCAGCAGCAGGACAGGATACCGTACTAGACGCGACGAACAAAAACACACAGGCATGGCCCACGTCGTCGAGTATCACCAAGTATGCAGCCTTGCTGGTTCTACTCATAGTCGCGCTCGTGGCCATCGTGGACATGACAGAAATGCACGGAAAGAGAAGCGTCGTCCTGACACCTACGCGATCGTCCGCGCTGCGGAGAGGATACCCACAACCTGAGGCTGTGCCGTTCGCGCCACCGGACGCACCACCAACGCCGCGTGCGCCGAGCAAGCCCGACTTTCCCTTGCGTGCGCCTTCGCCGCCTCCGCCGCATGCGCCGTACACACCCTTTGGGATCGAGGAGGAACGAAACAAGGAACGGGCGAAGAAGAAGCAGGAAGTCAGAGCTGCGAAACAAGCTCGTTTCGCCGCAGCAAACGGCGACGTCCCTCCTGCCCCGGAGGCTCCCATCACGGAGGAGGCGGAGCGCGAGAAGTTGGAGCAGGAGCTTGATCACGTGAAAAGGAAACAGGCGAAAAAGGAGCAGTACGAGCGCAACCTTCACAGGACGGAGAGCTGGGCGGCCAACGACGCACGGCCATTCTGGGAAATTGGAGGCGGGCGCGAAGGCGGCAAACCTCGCGTAACCGGGGAATCGCAGCGCGTTCAGGTGGTTGGTGAGGACGTGCCTGAAAACTTCTACCAAGTCGAAGGCTTCGGCCTGCCGCCGCCTTCTCCGCCACCACCTCCGCCGCCGCCTCCACCGCTTCCGGACTACGTCAAGTCTGCGTACGCGGTGTACGGCGAGGGACCCAAGGGCAAAATCTCGAAGAAGTGGATGAAGAAAACAGGGCTCTTTCCGCCGCCGAGCCCGCCGCCGCCGCCGTCGCCGCCGCCGCCGCCGCCAAATCCGCCGGAGGTGCCGCTCGCTGATCGAAAACCGGGGCAGGTGACGCCTAAACACAATGGCAAGCGCATGTTCCGCAAGTGGATGGCGGCGACCGGCAATTTCCCACCTCCGCCTCCGCCGAGCCCGCCCCCACCGCCGAGTCCGCCTCCGCCCCCTCCCGCGAGAACGGATGCGCGCATCGCGTGGTTTGGCGCTCTGCACTGCGAAAAACCAAGAGTCGTGCACAAGAGATATTGGCTTGGGTGCGTGGCACTTACACCCATCGACCCGACGACGCTGCGCGCTGATGGCAGGAATTTCCGGCCTGTGGTGGAGCATGTCGATGGCGTGGCAGACGTGGCATTTCTCGTCAAGCCGGGCGTAGAGCGCGTCAATATCGCCATCGCGCCGGCGGTGGAGCCTGATCCGCTTGTGCGTACCGATTCGGCGTACCTGCGCAATACGAGCTGCCCTTGCGTACAGATTGTTGCACATCAGCACATAGATGTGCACGGCACAGTCGACGTCGCGGACAGCAACCTGCTGAGGTCGGAAGTTCCGATTTCCATCGGCATCTCCGACATATCGAGAAATCCTGGGGTGACGCGGGCGGTTGGTTCCACGGGGTCCACGTGGCCCGAATACGTGCCGCGGGAACGGCGCGGGCTTGCACACTTCATTCAACCTTCGGTGGGAAATCTTCAGCGCGGTGTCGGACGTACTGTGGTGGTGCTGCGCGTGACGGCACAGGATGGACATACCACAAGGCAGTACCGCGTCACCTTCTTGAAGCAAGCGGCACCTCCCCCGAAGGAGGAGACGTGGCTCAGTTCCGTGCGCATCCTACCAAATATCGCGCCTCGCGTGTATCTTCCCGAGTCGCACGATGTGCAGGTGGCTGGCGACACGCCGGTCGTGCCGACTGGCGACGTCGAGAAGACGGAGAAGAAAGAGAAGGAGCTTGAGGGCAAGGAGGGCCTGTCAATCACGGTGGACTCGAATGTGACAGCGTCAGATGTTGGGCTCGATCCCATGCGATACGGCTTCTTCAGCAAACACCTGCGTGACAAGCACCGCAGGAATGGAGGGTTGCGTGTGACTGAGGACGGCATAGGTGCCACGACAATATACGGCGAAAAGCAGCGGCTTGTGCTGAGCAGACAGTACGAAGGCTACGAGCAAAATGTGACGGTTGGGTATGGAACGAGCGCTCTGCGCGTTGCGCTCATCGGCGAGGATTCCACGGCGCAGCGCGTGTGGTCCGTCGACGTCGCGCTCACGCGGGGATCGCTCGAAGACCTGCTCATGGACGGTGCATGCGAATCGGCGGCAAGCGAGCCTCCCGTGCCACCATTACCACCCGCGCCGCCACCAACGCCGAGTGCCCCAGATTCTCCACCAGAGTCACCACAACAACCTCCGCTGCCACTCTACCTGTCGCCATTCACGCCCCCCGACGAGGTATCGCCCTCGCCTCCACCTCCTCCGCCTCGCCCACTCCAATTCACGGGAAAGTACGCCGTGCCGGAGAGACAAGCAGATCTACCACCGGAAGGCCGCCGACGCTGACGGCGCCTTTTCCAGGAGGACGACTCGCCGCCAAATCCACCGACGCATTGCTGGTCTAAGGTTCAGGGTCTAGGTGCTCGGCTTTGCCTGCAGGTGCCCAAAGGAAAGTTCCTCGATGACATGAGCGGTGCCGCGAAGCGAGCTTACATAAAGGAACTCGCGCGGAGTCAGAATTCACAAGCTATTTGCCTCGAGACGGACAGGCATGGCAAGTGCATCAAGTACTCGACGGTCCCACCACCTCTTGCACCGGGCGCGTACCTTGCGCCTCCCATTCCACCCATTCCGCCGCCGCCACCTCCTCCGGCGGAATGCGGAATGGAGCCTTCCATCTCGGCACCATTCGCGGTGCCCTCGTACGAGCAGGCAACGTCTGCTGAAAACAACGGCACGTCATGGACGATGGTTGTGCGCGTCGTGAAGGACGATGGCTTCAGCGCGCATCTCCATGTGCTTCGCCTGTCCTTCGCGGCGGCGTCGCCTCCCCCTCCCCCAAGCCCGCCACCTCCTCCCCCGAGCCCGCCGCCACGACCTGCGCGCACGAAGAAGCGGATTGGAACGCACATTTCGAAGAAGTGGATGGCAAATACGGGAAACTACCCGCCTGCACCGCCAGGCGTTCTAGGACCTCCGCCTCCCGCTCCGATGACCCCATCCAGAGATCGTGCGCAGGCAATGGTGGATGCCCTGCAAGACGAAACGCGGGGCAATCAGCAGAAGCAGGCTGACATTGCCAAGGACAGCGAGATTTTGAAGGCGATCGGGCCACATGGGCTGAACGCGATGCGCGCGCACAAGAAAGATCTCAAGACGAAGCGGCCTGCGCCTAGTGACAACGAAACGGAGGCGGCGCTCGACGAGGAGCTTCGCGCTCTGAAGCGCGAGGCGTTTGGCATGTCGTACGAGGATTTCAAGCGCCTTCGTACTCCCCCGCCTCCGCCGGAGCAGGGGTGGTTCAAGGTGAAGGGCATCAAGGATCCCGTGCTCATTCCAGCTGATGTTTGGAAGAAGTACGGAGTTGGGTGGAAGAAAGGATGGACGAAGAAGCAGGCTGAGAAAGACCTTGCTGGATGGGTTCGGGCTCATCAGAATGACAAGGCTCATGCGAAGTGGGTCCGAGGCATGACATACAATCAGTCGCACGTGCTTCGCATCCCACCGGCGCCTCCGCCAATCCCTCCGACGATTCCGCCACCGCCTCCGAACGTCCCTCCGTTCCCGGTGGATGGCATGGGGCACGTTTTCCAGATGGACCTCGAGGAGCTCGTGGAGACGATGAGAAAGAATCGCACGCGCTGTGCGACTTGGCGCGAGGGAACCGTTACCATGCTTGGCGACCTTCCGCTTGCGACGGGCAACGAGACGGCGGGAAGTCCGGCTTGCGAAGAGACGGAATTGATCTCGTACCCTCCGCTTCCGCCACCACCTCCGTCAGCACCTCCAACCCCTCGGCCTCCTATGCTCCTGCCGCCCATGCCAGGGATGGGAAATGCAAGCCTGATGGCGCTGAGCGTGTCTGACGAAGGCGGCGGTCCCCTTCTCCTCACACCCGCGTTTTCGAGTGACCACTTCAACTACCGCGCCCGATGTCCCCCGCCGTGCACATCCGTGAAGTTGACCTTCGCATGCGAGAATCTGAATGCGACGACGACGACGACGGTTCAGCCTGCGCGCGCAGATGCTGCCGTAACCGTGCTTCGCGGATTTGCCGCCACTGTTGACCAGGACGTGTCTGTGGGCGCAGTACCCGCGCGTCTGAGCGTGAACGTGCTCGTCGTTGCTTCCCCTGCGCCTGGAAGTGAGGAGATGTTCAATGCGACGTACAATGTCGCGCTGCACCTGTAGTGAGTCCAGACTACCCGGTACATCCTAATGTGTAAAAACAACAACTTGTGTACTTATCTTTACCAAAAAAAAACACAATGCTAAGGCGAGTGTGACACATGTATAGGATAGGTTGGGAAAATTACTTACCGCACCCATCAGGGCCAGGGCCAGGGTTAGGGTTAGGGTTAGGGTTAGCACCCGGCGGCGGCGGCGTGCTCCTTTCCTGGTCTCCTTCCAATCCTCGTCGCTCCTCGCTCAGCCCCGTCCCGTCGTCTCGTCAGTTCGCGTTTTCGTGATGAAGCTGCTGACGCACAACATGCTCGCGTCGACGGTGCGCGGCGTGTCGCAAGGCTACCCGCTCGGCATCGCACCCGGCGCCGTCACAGAAGTGCACGCGTGCGACTTCTCGAAGGAGTTTCTCGTGCACGTCTTCCCCAAGCTGGAGTGGTCCGCATTCGTGTCGGCGTGCGCGTCTCTGTCGCTACCCACCATGCCAGCAGAAGTCACGCCAGCGTCGTGGGAAGACGAAAGCTTCCTTCGGCAAATGCACCACAACCTGCTGGAAGTGCACGTGCAAGAAGGCACGCTCATTTGTCCTGAATCGGGCCGGCAGTTTCCCGTCTCCAAAGGCATACCAAATATGCTATTGAACGAGGACGAAATATGATGACATATACCAACTATGTAACAACAACAGAAGTGATGTGACGAAGTCTTGTAAGGTTTGCCACTGCACGACTTTACACACACATCCCAAAAAAAAAATGGCCTCGCGTGTCAATCCTCTTTTCTGTACACGCGCACCACAAAAACCAAAGTCCATCAACCATTCCCCACCCCCCAAAAGCGCCTCACGGCCCTCCTGACGGCGCCGCCGCGGTGTCAGAAGGTGGAAGCCTGCACGCTGCGTAAATGGTAAGCAGCTTGTGATTCAGCTTCATGGCTATCGTGGACTCCTGCTTGACAGGGCGAGGAAGCTTGACGATGAGTGCACGTGGCTGCGACGTTGGCGTTCCCTTCCGAATCACAACCAAGCGCCCAACGGCATCGGCGTAAACGTCCGGCTCAACAACCGACGTGTCGCACTTGACGTACACCTCGTAAGATGAGCTTGGCATGTCCGGCGAGATGGAGGCCACCTGGCAAATGCACGCCACTTCAAGATCGGAAGCACCTTTGTCCCCTCCGCCGCCGCCGCCGCTGGCGCCACCACCACCGCGGCCGCCGCTTGGGAGAATGTGCGATGTGTCGTCGAGAACCATCTCCCTCGCTGTCTCGCCCGTATTGACGTGATTCGCGTTGAACACGTCGCCATTTAGCAGCTGATCAATGCTCGTCATCACGTCAAAGTTGTTGTCTGACGCGATTGGCAGAGCTGCAATGGAGATGTCACGCTTCGTCGCGTACGACTCCCAGACGAACATACGCGTCTTGCCGAGCTCAGGGAAAGGGCTGTGGACGCCGGCATCGAAGTAGACGAACGGCTCGTCCCTGTGTGCATCGTACACGCCGCCATGGTACGAGCCATCGTCGCACCGCACCCAAAGGCGCTTGCAGTGAAACGCGCCCGTTGCTGTGCGCCGGTCGTTGGCGAGAATCGTGGCAGACTGGCGTTCCTCCGACGTCGCGTCAGCTGGATAATCTGGGTGTTCAGCACGATCCTCTGTCGCTTTCTTCTGAGCGCTCTCGCTCGATCGGCGTATCAGTATGCGCCGCGGTCGTGTTGACACACCTGCACCTGCACCCGCACCTGCACCCGCACCTGCACCTGCGCCTGCATCGACTTCCACTGCTGAGCTCGACTTCCATGCCAGAGCTGCGTCGCTCTGGCGTGGTTCTCCTTCTGGCTGCGCGAATCCATCTGAGAGGCTGAAATCTCCGCGCTTGCTCCGCTTCGACCCTGCTGCCGTCGACGTGCGTGCCGTATCACCCGTGCGCCTCTTTTTCGCAGCCGGCATGATCTTCGGACCTCGCATCTTTGGCGAGACGTACGTTTTCAGCTCACTTTTCTTTGGCGTCCCAAGCTTTTGTTCTTGGTGTTTGAGTTCGAGCTCATTCAGCCCCACCGCCTCGAAGAAGCTGCGCATCAGGTACGCTGCATTCGTGCATGTCCTGCTGTCGATACCGCACAGGCGTGCGATCTGTGTCCATCCGCCTGTCGTGTTACGAACAGCGTTCGATCCACCGTGCTCGAGGACGCTGGCGTACAGTTGGTACAGATCAATCGCCTTCTTTCTGTTCAAGAACTCGGTAGGCAGTCTGGGTCGCGATCCTGACGAGCGAAATCCCTTGAAGTTTGGTCGTTCTTGTATTTTGTCCCACAGGCGATGAAATGCTGCTTCGAACTGCGCGCGGCTCATCCACGAGCGTTCTTCTTCTTCTTCTTCTTCTTCTTCGTCGTCGTCGTCGCCGTCGCCGTCGTCTTCATCGTCTCCTTCTTCTTCTTCTTCGTCGTCGTCGTCGTCTCCAAGACCACAAGCAGCAGCAACAACAGCTTTAGCGGCGGTGGCAGCGGCATGTTTGAGTGCACTTTTCTTTCGCGGCACAGGTAACATGCTTTCTTCGTAGCGATCCGCCGCCTTCCGCTTTCGTGGTCCTTCAATCGGCGTGAATCCCTCCAGCAGGCCCAAGTCTCCCCTCTTCCGACTTGGACTTGGTTTCGACTTGGGCATGACGTTGGTTTCTGGAGCAGCCGGATCCGCACCCGCGTCGTCGTCGTCGTCGTCGTCGTCGTCCGTGCGGTTGTCTGCGAGAAGAATAGCGTCAGCGGCGCTACCACCCGCCCCCGCTCCTGAGGGCCTGCCACCTCCCAACCTATCCATGTCCATATCCATGTCGTCGTCGTCATTGTCCACGTCTCGGCAGGCATTTGTTTCAACCGGGATTCCTGAAGGGGCGTGATACTCCTCGGGAGGCTGCGCAGAAGAGGATTTCAAAAAGTCTTCGAGGTCTTCCCCCACCACAGGTCCGTGAACATCAGCGCGTGTATCGCGTGGCACGGCAGCGGGCGACGGTTCCCCCTGATGCAAGGATGCGTGGTCGTCATCACCAACGGTAACATGAGCAGCACGGTCCCCAGAAGCATGACCCCTGTTACCCCCACTAGCAGACGGCGATGACGACGAGTAATTCACCCCCACGACGACGAGATTGCCACCACCACCAGACCCAGGACCACCACCAGGAGGAGGAGCCGTGCTCATGGCTGACACAAGGTGCTGATACAATGGAGTCACGCAAATTCGGGAATGAAGGGACGCGCCGTGAGAACTTGAAAGTTAAAAAAAGGCCTGCTTCGCCCCCCGGGAGGAACAAGAAAAGGGAGCTGCGAGGGATCCCCAGAAATGGTGGACCCAGGAAAAGGGGCCCACCAGAAACATCTACGGTCTGTCCCACTCCCAACTCCCAATCAGCCTCGCATCCTCAAACTCAAAATGAGATGTCCCCTCCCCCCTCCTCCCCTCGCAGGCCAGGCAGGCCACTTGCCAGGGGGGCTCCTGTTCTCTCCGTCACTACGGTAACCGTAGTGGCACAGCACGCATAGCAGCACAGCACAGCCCAGCCCAGCCTGGCATCACGTTATGCATACACGAGGGAAGTAAGAAGTAGTCTAAGCATTGTTAGGGTGTACTTGCACAGCGCAATTCCCTTAGCAAATAGCGTTAGCGGGGCCCCGCTAACGCTATTTTTAGGGAAATCGGTAGCGTTAGGGGCCTGAAAATGGGACTTAACGACATTGGGGCTAACGTTACCGGGGAGGGATGGAAAACCAGTTCTCCGACCTAATCGCTCGACCATACGAATTTCCGGGGGGGGGATGGGAAACAGGTTTGCCGATGACGCGCTAACGCTATTTGCTAAGGGAATTGCCTTGTGCAAGTACACCCTGTTATATCCCCTTGGTCTAAGGTTAAGTTAGTCCACTGAGCTCTGGGAAGAAAAGAGAGTTGTACCTTAAAAAAAAGAGAATTGTAGATGGCGAAGGTGGGCTATGTAGGTAGGAAGTACACTCTATCCTACCTTTCCAGTACAGTACATACATCGGCAGATAAATCGGGGTGAGGTCTACAGTATTATCGGGTGAGAAAGGTAAAATTATGTACGTACTCTCGTTATCGTCTGTAACGTAACTTTAGTACCTACTGTAAGGTTTAGTCTACCAATGAGTTTGCTCCGTCGTCGTCCGGTCTTTGAAAGAAGTTTCCGGTAAAGGGTGTTCAACCTTTTTCTCCTCCCGTGATCCCGTCCACCTCTGGATCCCGTCCCCCGGGGGATGCCGGACGCTTCGTTGCAAGTCCGGGGATTGATCCGGGGAGAGGGGACTTACAGTAGGCCATCAGTCGCCATCACCACAGGTACCTGTGCAAGTCCCCGGCCATCACTCAAGCGCCATCACTCACGCTTAAGCCATCACCTTGTCATCTTGTTTTTGTTTTCAGCCTTGTTATTAACGAACGGCTTAAGCAGCCACCTATTCTTTGTGCTTGTCTTGTTCTTGTACAGCTTACACTCGAGGGGGCGAGCTTGTTAACGGCTTAAGCAGCCACCTTTGTGCTTGTCTTGTTGAGCCTCCTTACACTCGAGGGGGCGAGAACGCCTTAAGCAGCCACCTTTGTGCTTTGTGCTTGTTGGATTAAGTATCGAGTTCAGGGACACACTCAGCTCTTTCTATTTTTGTGGACATTGATTGACGTGAGGAGTGACCGGCCGCTCGTCCCTTCGGCCTTCTCTCGTGCCTTTTTCAAAACTCAACTGAAGTGCCTCTTCATTTGTCGACATCATATATATATATATATATATATATATATATATGAGTTCGTCGCGCGACGACCTCAGGCACGTCGGTGCGCTACTAGAGCACGGCGAACAACAACACACCATCACCCGCTCGCCGTCGACGTTGAAGAGAACGTGGAAAAAACAAGCCAAAATGGTCGCCGCGGCAACCATGGCGGTCGCGCCGGAGAACCCAGAACACTCGTACAACCTCGCGGAGATGTTCGAAAAAACCGTGCTCTCGCACGTCGTCGACCACAGCGCGGAAAAGTGGAGGGCGCCGCCGCCGTCGCAGCTGCGCGTCAAGGCGGAAAGCAAGCAGTTTCGGGCGGCGCCGTACTCCGGATGGGGAGTGTCCTTGGACAAGGCGTCGGCGGAGATGTACGAAAGTCAACAGGCTGAGCTAAGAGGGGGACACACGAGCGCGCTCACGGAAGACTGGCAGAAAGTCAGCTGGGAAAACGCATACAAGAGAAAAATGCAGCTCGCGAAGCACGGCGCACACCACCTCCACGGCACAGCGCATGTTACGCCGCACCACATCGCGAGGAGCAAGAGCGCTAGGCGGCCAAACTTAAGCATCGATGTCACGCTCGAAGGCTCGGCATCCACGGGAAACCTTCCCACACCAGGGACGTCGTGGACGGCGCCACCGCGGCCGATGACACCTGGCGCCTACACCCCTGGAAGCTCGACGCGGGCGTCACACAAAGACAGAATCGTCAGCGCACGTGTCGGGCTCACCAAGAACCTGCAAACGAAAACCGCCGAGGAGATGCGAAGACGCGGGGAGGAAATGAGAATGGCGGAGAAGCGTGCAGCAGAGCGGCGCATCGGACAAAGGCAGGCGTCGTTCGAGTACCAAAATACGCCATCCAGTGCAGCTCCGACGGCGCACGTCACTCCGGCAGGTGGCGGAGGGGGAGCTGGCGCCCGAACGCAGGACGACGACGTCGCGCTCGGCGCCGAGGTTGCAGACGAGTGGCTCGGGCTCGTCGCCAAGCTGAGGTATCGTGGAAACTCGGACGAAAGGCTGAACCGAAGCGTGAAGATGCTCCAGCCGAACGCGCTGCGTCTGAGCGGGGCGACAGGAGACGACGCCATGAGCCTGTACCGCACGCTGTACGTCCACTCCGTGGGATTCCAGGATCGTGTGACGGAGCTCATCAGCCGGCTCACGAGGAGAAGGGAGGCGAGTGGTGAGCCCGGCGAGAAATTTCGCAACGAAATGCTCACCGCGGCATTCGTCTTCTACTCGGAACTTTGGCAGTCTGCGCTGGGAAGCCGCTTCCCCGCCTACATGCGCGCGCTGCACAAGATGACCGAGAACGACGAGCAGGACAGTTTGCTCCACCGCAACTGGGAGGTGCTTTCGGAGGACCTGAAAAAGGCCCAGAAGGAGCGTGAAGAGTTCAAAGAACGCACAGAGCTATTGGAGGTTGAGGTTGCGGAATTGCACGAACGAGTGGAAGTCGCACAGAAGCTTCGCCGCGAGGCAGCTGACGCGTCGATGCACGCCACAAATGCCCAGAACAAGGCGATCGCCGAGCGTAGCGACGCGCTCGCTCTCGTCGCCACTGCGGAACGAGTGCGTGACGATGCGACCCAAAGGGCAGAGCATGCGGAGGCTGAGGCGACACGAGCGAAGGCGGAATGTGCGGAGGCACTGGTTATCCGCGATCGCGCGGTCGGTGAGTTGGATTCCGCGAAGGCTGCCACTGCCGAAACCAAGGTGCAGCGTGACGAGCAAAATGAGCGTGCAAAGAAGGCTGAGGCGGAACGCGACGATCTCGATTTAGCAAAAAGCGAGCTGCAGGACAAGCACGAAAAACTTGAGTTGCAGTTTGCGGAGATGAAGCGTAGCTTGGTGCTGGCAAATTCCACATCCATGCGCCTGCGTCAGCACATTGAACAGATTGAGGCGAAGAATCACAATGCTGTCATCTACGAGCTGCAAGGGACCATCACGAAGCTTCAGTACAAAATTGACCAGATGGAACGACACCACGAGCAAGAGCTGGCGGCGGCGCATCGTGGAGACCAGCAAGATGCGTTTACAAGAGGGCAGGAGGCTGGACGAGCCAGCCTCCGCAAGGAGACGGAGCAGGAGATTGAGCGCATCCGCAAGGAATGTGCGGATGAAGTGGATCTGCACAAGCGCACGTTGAACGCGCAGAAGTCAAAGTTTGACGACGCTGTTGCGGAGGCTGTTGAGGCTGCAACCGGAGATATGCCCGCGGCACCGCCACCACCTAGTGAGACGCAACTTGAGCTTGCGCGCGTCCGCGCGCTGCACGAGGATAGTGTGGACAATACGAAGAAGTACATAATAGACCTCGAGAAGCAAGTGGAAAAACTCGATGCTTGGGGCAAGGAGTGCCTGGTTCAGAAGACGAGAGCCATGAATGACAAGGAGGCTTCCTTGGCGGCACAGGACCGGCTACGAGTGAAGCTGTCCAACATGATGCAGTCGAAAATGATTGTGATGGACGCAGCGCAACGAGAGATCCATACCGCGATGCAGAAGCTTAAGGAGGTTCATGGTAAGGTTGACTCTTTCCTCGAGAAGGCGGACGGAGCATTCGACGCATGGCAGCACTCGGTGGGACGCGAGGTTGAAAGATGGGGTACTTCCATCGACGAATTCAAGCTGCTAGTCGATCAGCTCGCTCAGTTTGCCATCAACGCCATTTCCGGATCACGAGGCATGTCAGAGACGAGTGAACAGGGAATGCTGCGTGAGCTGAATGAATGCCATCGAAAGATCAAGCAGCTGCTTAATGTTGTTGAAGTTGCAAAAGAACGTGAGGCGGAGCTTGCGAACCAGAAAATGCAAGCAGTCAAGGAGGCGACGGCGGCGCAGCGTGCACTGCATGATATAACGCAGGAATTAGAACGCATCCAAGCTGAAACAAATGAAGCTAAGGCGCTTCAAAGAAAAAGCCAGGACGCGCTTGAAGCGAAGCTCGCTGAAGAGGCAAAGTTGACTGAGTTTAATGCACGTCATGCAAGTCGTGCACCTACATCAACTCCGATTGCACAGTCGGAATCAATGATCGCGCAGCCCGCCGCTGCGCCGGCTCCCACTCCTGTGGTGCCGGAAGTTGTCGCTGACGTGGTACCGCAGGCTGCCGCTGCGCCGGCTCCCACTCCTGTGATGCCGGAAGTTGCCGCTGACGTGGTACCGCAGGCTGCCGCTACTCCGGCTCCCACTCCTGCGGTACCGCAGGCTGCTGCTGCTGCTGCTCCGGCACCCACTCCTGTGGTGCTGGAAGTTGCTGCTGCGCCGGCACCCACTCCTGTGCTGCTGGAAGTTGCTGCTGCGCCGGCTCCCACTCCTGTGGTGCCGCAGGCTGTCGCCGCACCGGCACCCACTCCTGTGATGCCGGAAGTTGTTGCTGACGTGGTACCGCAGGCTGTCGCCGCACCGGCTCCCACTCCTGTGGTGCCGGAAGTTGTTGCTGACGTCGTACCGCAGGCTGCCGCTGCACCGGCACCCACTCCGGTGGTGCTGGAAGTTACCGCTGACGTCGTACCGCAGGCTGCCGCTGCGCCGGCACCCACTCCTGCGGTGCCGCAGGCTGCCGCCGCACCGCCACCTTCTACTGCAGTGCCGCAGGCTGCCGCTGCGCCGGCACCCACTCCTGTGGTGCCGGAAGTTGCTGCCGCCGCACCCCCACCTTCTACTGCAGTGCCCCAGGCTGCCGCTGCGCCGGCACCCACTCCTGTGGTGCCGGAAGTTGCTGCCGCCGCACCGCCACCCACTCCTGCGGTACCGCAGGCTGCCGCTGCGCCGCCACCCACTCCTGTGGTGCCGGAAGTTGCTGCTGCACCACCACCACCTCTTGTCGAGGCCCAGGCTGCTTCCGCGCCACCACCCACTCCTGCTGTGCCCCAGGCTGCCGCCGCACCCCCACCTTCTACTGCTGTGCCCCAGGCTGCCGCTGCGCCGGCACCCACTCCTGTGGTGCCGCAGACTGCCGCCGCATCGCCACCCCCTCCTGTTGAGGCACAGGCTACCACCGCACCACCCACTCCCATTGAGGCGCAGCCCGCTGCTGCACCGGCACCCCCTCCTGTTGAGGCGCAGCCTTCTACTGGTGTGGTCCCGCAGCCCGCTGCCGCGCCTGTCCCTCATGTTGAGGCGCAGCCCACCGCCGCCCTGGCACCCGTTTCTATAGAGCTACAGTCTGCAGCTGCGCAAGTCCACAACACTGCTATTGTGCCACCCACTACTGCTCCGCCGGCGACCGAGCCGTCTGCCGTGTCGATTGCGCAAGCGCCGTCCACGACAATCGCGCCTGCTGAGGTGGAGCCCGATGTCGCCACGCCTATCCCTCCGGCTGCTCAACCGACCGCCGAGCCGACGCCTGAGCCAACATCGGCGGATGTGCAGGCCGCTGCTCCGCCGGCGACCGAGCCGTCTGCCGTGTCGATTGCGCCTGCGCCGTCCACGACAATCGCGCCTGCTGAGATGGAGACCGATGTCGCCACGCCTATCCCTCCTGCTGCTCAACCGACCGCCGAGCCGACGCCTGAGTCGTTTTCCGTGCCATCTACACCTGCGCCGTTAGTATCTGTGGAGGAACATGGCGCCGATACGCCGCCTCCTTTAGGAGCGAATGAGAGCAGCTTGAACATTGTTGAAATTTTCTCTCCAGGAAGAGGACCGAGCGCTCATGGACACCTCGATGGCATCCGCAGTCGCCCGGGTACAAGTGAACAGTGGCGAAGATCTATTTCGACTGTGATTCAGTCACAGTCGTTCGACACACGATTAGGCAATCGCGCGCGTTCTGCTCGCGTTAGGCAAGGTCCGGCGGGCTTCAGCACGATGTCTCCCATCGAGAAAAGAAAAGCGTACGATGGTTAAATCTTTGACTTAATCTGCGTTTGATTTTCCTCTGACAACAAAAGTTTGTAATTCGAATTTTAATGATTTCTTTTCGCAACAAACAACATCTGCCCGTGAACACCAACTAACTATGCGACAGTGCATACACTGACAACAACAACAACAACGCGCAATTTCACAATTCAATTTTTCGTTCTTTTGCTTACACATGACTACCAACGCTCGTACCAGCAACGGCAAGACCGAACTCATCTGCACGACGGCTTGTCGAAGTCAAGCCGCCACGTCGGCTCGGCTTTGCTGGTGGTCTGCGAGCGCCAGGCGTGCCATGTGCTGTCGAAGAGGCAGATATCGTCGTCGCCGCCGCCGATCCAATACGAAGACCTTCCAAATTCAGAAGTCCAAATCTTGGATCCACCGGCGGCGTGGGCGGCATTGGTTTCTCCTTAGCACGCCGCCTCTCGCGTGCAACTCGCCGTGCAGCCTCGCTTGCCGCCTCGGCGGCGGTTGCGGCGGCGGCGGCTGTCGCCGCGAGCGCATCGGCAACATCCTCGTGTGGGTTTGGCGCAGCAAGTTCGCGTTCCGCAGGCATGGGAACGTCGGTTGGGTGTATGCGCACGGTGAACGGATGCTGGGGGTGGCATCCGCGTTGGAAGCATGCTTCGCACAGGCTGATGGACGCGCAGATCGCACAGTCGAAACGTCTGCCAATGATCGCGCACGAAGCGGCGGCTCCGCCCCCTGAGACGGGCGCGAACCCGGCGTCGCCCCCCGGTGCGCCGTCCGTTGCGCCTCCTCGGCGGCATCCATTGCATGCAGCTCCGTAGTGCACGCTGCCGGTGGAGGCGGCGGCGGCTACATTCGCGCCGTTCGTTCGCATGCTGCGCCTCCACATTTCGCGCGGCGGTTCCCAGTCGAACGGTCCCCATGGCGCTCGGCACAGCGGGCACGTGAGCGACTTTTCGAGGCTCGCCTGGTGCTCTGACCAGTACCGCATGCACTTTCCGTGTACGTTTCTGCCGCACCCGTCGCGGCACCACACGAGCATTGCTCGCGCCTCGTCGTTCTCGTTCCAGTCGTCGATTGTCTCGTAGCAGATGGGGCACGTCTCGTCCGGCTCGACGTTCCTCCTTGCGTTCATTTCGTGCGCTCGTTCTGCGTCCTGCGCCAGTTTCTTTTTGCGTTCGATTCTTCTCTGCGCCGCCTGCGCCGCCTTTTGCCGTTGGCTGAGCTGTCCGCACTTTGCGCCGCAGCGGAGCACCTCGTCGAGTTCGCGGTCTGTGAGGCTGAGTTGCCATACGAGCGGGTTTCTGGGCGGCACGCGCAGCACCTTGAGCATGACGAATAGGATGTGCACGCACAGTTCTGGTTCGCGTATGCGGTCTCCAACAGACGGCGGGAGTCTGTGCACGCCCGTATTATTTTTGCTCTTGAGCGCGCCAGTTTTATTTTTGTCCATGCACATTCCTCCCCCGCACGAGCACGTTTGTCGCGCGCCAATCAAGACGCGGTGCTTTTGCGACAGTGGATCTGGAGCGAGAGTGCTAGAGTTGTTGTGATCCGTCGTTTGCGAGGAGGAGGAGGAGGAGGAGGACACCACGACGAATGACGTCGGTCCCGGTTGCTGGACAAGGTAGAACGAAGACGCGAGTGCCAATCGTATGCTCTCAGATGATTCCAACGAGGGTTTCGGACGCCAAGGAGACAAACGCAGGTCGGACGCCATGGCTGCAGAGAATGAATGATCACGGTCAAAGCAAGTCTACCCTCTCTTAGGAACGAACGGGTTTGTTGGTTTGCGGCCGGGCAAGTTCATGCATTGGGGCAAGTCGTTCATGGTCATGGTCATCATG
Organism: Pycnococcus provasolii; assembly: GCA_938743325.2. Taxonomy (NCBI): domain Eukaryota; kingdom Viridiplantae; phylum Chlorophyta; class Pseudoscourfieldiophyceae; order Pseudoscourfieldiales; family Pycnococcaceae; genus Pycnococcus; species Pycnococcus provasolii. Next base: position 392,199 of record OW568886.1, read on the forward strand.
GCATGGGGCTTGCAAGTTCATGCAAGTTCATGCAAGTTCATGCTAAAGGTACTAAGAATCATGCATGCGGCCGCGGCCTTAAATGCAACAATAAAAGCAACGGCTACCTTTCCGAAACTTTCATCTAAAGTTACCTTTAAGGGGTCCCTTAAAGGTAAGGGGTCCCCGGGGCGCGTATTGCCTAAGACGTGGTCAAGAGCTGGAACCCGGCCGGTTTTCTTTGACGTTCTAAGACGTGGTCAAGAGCTGGAATCCGGCCGGTTTTCTTTGACGTTCTAAGACGTGGTCAAGAGCTGGAATCCGGCCGGTTTTCTTTGACGCTCTAAGACGTGGTCAAGAGCTGGAACCCGGCCGGTGTTATTTGACGTGTGTTCAGGCGTGATGTCAAGACCGGCCGCGAACAATCAAGGGCAAGCTTCACCTGGCCTTGTGGCTCAAACTTCAAAGCAGCCTTGCAGCTCCCCCAAACGACAAACGCGAAACGTTAAGAGTAGGGTTTCTATCATAGGTAACCCTGAGGTGGTGCCCTACTATCACCATTGCTTTGTCGTTGCAGAGCTTGGCAGAGCTCATCAGCGCCGGTCGGGACTCCGAGAGTCCCACGGGCACGGGTGTCTTTTCGCTCGCAGCGAAAAAGAGAAAGAAAGGGCCACGTGGACGGCCGTTTTGGTGCCCACGTGCCATTTTTATACATCACATCACGTGCGTGATTTTGTCAAGACTTGATTGAAGGCAAGCTTAGTTGGTGTTGCTCTCTCGAAATGAATATATTATATTGCGGATATTCATTTGTTGTACATTTTGGATATTTATGCCGATTTTGATGTTGGCGAGTTCTCATCAGTTTTCCATGAACCTTTTGTTCTCCTTTGGTGTCGGCCTCTTGCTGTGCGTGTGCGATGTTAGCGCCGCTGATCGCGTGCTTGGAAATGAGGCGGGGGCACCTTTGATGCGCAACCAGAACTGTTCACCGAACGCGAAGAACGAATTCGTATTTAAAGTCAACCCCTACGAGGGCGAGTGGGGGCAGTACGAGGTGGAGAACTGCTCAGGCGTCTCGCCGAAGCTTCTCATCAAGAAGGGCGTCACGTACACGTTGCTGCAGAAGGATAAGAGCAATTGGATGCACCCTCTTGGCCTCGCGTACTACCCAGACGGCGCGCACGGTTTCGGACCGGAACCCGAAGTGCCCGAACTGGAGGAGCCAACGCCGGACGACTGCTCAACCGCGAAATTCGCATGCGATCCTGGGGCGGGCGTAAAGGAGGCGCCGCTGTACGGCATCAACGGCGTGTACGAAAGCATCGATAACTGGAACGAAGGCAAGGTCAGTGGTCTGGACGTGTACGAGCCGCTCTTCCAGCGCCCGCAGGACCAGTGGGTCGAAGCAGGCGGAGACGCCGGATACGGCGTCAAAATAACCATCCCAGCAAACAGCAAGACGAAGACGTTCTTCTACTTTTGTCATATCCACGCGGGTATGAGCGGTTACATGGAAGTAACCGACGCGAACGAGTCCCACAACACGCTCAAGTTGGCTGGCGCCGACGATCTCGGGGATACTTACTATGGAACGCCGAGCGCTGCCTTTGACAACAAGTGCGGCACGTTCGACGTGGACCCGTACCACAGCAAGCAGGACGAGTTCTGCAGCAAGCAGGATTTCCTGTGCGACCGCACCGGCTCCGACTTTAGCAATTGCATGCAAGCTATCAACTGCAAGATGAACTACATGATGCGCGTCAAGGAAGTGGCAGACAACCCGCTCGCAGTCTTCATGCAGCAGATGATTCCGCACCATGAGAACGCCGTGCAGATGTCGCGAATCGCCATGAAGCACGCAACAAAGGCCAAGGGCTACGATTCTGAAGTGGAAGATTTGTTGCGTTCTATCATGGCGACACAAAATCACCAGATTCAGACCATGAACACGTGGCTCAAGACGCACGCCAGCGACGGCGTGGTGTGCTCGCCTCCCAAAATCAGCTCTGCATTGGGCGTCGCGGGCAATGGCATTGGCGTTGGCATGTGCATGGTGATGGCCAACTTGGTGTAGGAGGCGTGAGTTGCGACTTGCGAGGAATGGACAATAAAGTAGGTGATGTAACCTCGGCGCACCGCCCAGTTGCTCGCGCGACTTGGCGTGCTGGAGGTTGTCCGCCATCTTCCCGATGGACGCGCCGAGGCTGAGCGGTCGGAGCGAGGCAGGCGTGGAGGAGCACGAGGAAGGTATTGTAGATGGTGTGATGACAACACAGTACAGTGAGTGGGACCATCTCTGGGAGGTTACTGTACCAACTATTTTAACCTTAAGGCTTATCATCATGGAAGGAAGGGGTGGTATGAAAGGTTGAACTGGAATAATGGATTGGCCTTGAGCTCTTGAGAGCATTTCCCACGTCGTGTGGTCGTGTTGTCGTGTTGTCGTGCTTCGAGTACAAAGGTAAAGTTTACCACGAGTCGATAGTTACTAAGAACTACCAGTCGATACCAGTCGATGGTCGCTACTCGGCTTACTCGCTATCCATACTACGTATGTACGATAGTGGTAAAATAAGTACTTATGTACTACGAGCGCCGCCCACTAGAACTACATGCTACACAGCCTGAAGAACCATCGTTCGTTGGAATCGCCGAGAGATTGCTCGAGATTGCTCGAGATAAACGCGCGAATTGAGTAATTGACGAGCTTGATTGCAGATTGCAGATGCACATTCGAATCACCACGCACCAGGGTGGTCAAGTAGTACTAATGTAAAGTAAGCTGTGTTTGGCTCCTGCGCCTTATTAGGAGCTTCAGCCAGGTGTCTTCCTCCTGAGAGTCGTCGGCCTGTCAGTCGGCGGGCGCAGCGCAACGCACACAGTAGTCTAGTCTATTGAGCATCGTCGAAGCTCCACCTCGCTCAAGTGAAGTTTAAGTTTAAGGGGTGAGTGAGCTCACACACACAAATACACGTCGAGGCTCTTGAACGCTTGCTTGAGGCAGCCACCATGTCCCTAACGACGACGGCGCCAAGATCTATCCACCACGATTATGACGTTGATGGTGGTGGAGCAGTCGCGACGACCTTCCAAGGAGACCTTGCAAGCCAGCCAACAAGCAACTCCTCAAACACCTCAGATGCCGCAAACTCTGACCCGGCACGAACCATGGCGTCGGCACTCGCGGAGCGTGACGCGCTCCTTGAACGCGCATTCCAAACTATCGTCAACCTGCAAATGGACAAGAAAACTCTCTCGGAGGAAGTCGCGGCCGCACAAGCTCTCGCTCTCTCCCAAAAAGCACAAACATCCATGGAACACGCACGAGCACTCGACAGTGAAGTGGCTGAACCAACTCCTGAAGAGCAAGAAGAGCACGACGGCGACGGCGATAAAGGCGTCATCTCCGAGAACATGGCGGACTGGATTGACAGCCTCCCTCAAAGTCTGAGAAACGCCGCGACACCGACACCAGCGCCACCCGTCGCACGACAGCAACTAGACGCGACGCTCAGGTACGCGTACGATACGCCAAACTATAGGCCAGCGAGACTAACGAACTTGGCGCACAGAGACATACTCGCTGACGCGCAGCGGGCAGCTGCCGAGGCGGCGGCGGCGTCCAAGGCGGCGAAAAAAGCGTACCAAGAAGCTGCACTGGCCGCGTCAAGAACGCGCTCGCAGAGGCGCGAGGAGGCGCTCGACGTACAGAGAAGAAAGCTGGGCCACACGAGCTGGGTTGCTAACCTCGTGCGCATTGAAATGCAGCTGCTCTGCGCGGATATTTCCGCCAACAGCAACCGCGACGGCTCGCTCAACAGGCTGTGGAGTGACGCAAGACTTACAGAACCCAAGGTGCCCAAGTCACTGCGCACGTCGCGCATGGCACACGCCGTGCCTGGTTGGGAGCCGAGCGGCTTCGGTGGAGGGTGGAGCGCCGAGGCAATGCGCAACTTCAAACCCAACTGGTCAAGATGGTAGCGAAATGTGAGATGCTGAGATGCGGTGTAAATAGTTCATGAGATATTTATGATTACTTGTGTTGGTACAGCGTGATCGCGCTCGCTCCTGAAACAGCAAAAACAAGGTGTCAGTCACCTTCGTCGACGACGTAGCGAACAGGCGGCGGGTGGTGCGGAGGCAGCGGAGGGATGGTAGGTGGAGCAGCTGGCCGCATGGGTGGCGGCGTATCAGGTGGCGGCGTTTGCGGAGGCAGCGGAGGTCGTGGCGCATACCACACCCAATTGCGAGTCATGGAAGCCGGCAGCGTAGGCGGAGGCGGACTCCAGAACATGCGCTGTCGAGCCGTCATCGGGTGCGGGGGAGGGGGAGGGGGATTTGGCGGCGGTGGCAAGAAAGGCGCGTGAGGAGGGCGTGCCTCGTCCGTATTTCCGTAAATGCCATAAGGCGGCGGAGATGGCGGAGGTTCCGGTGGAAATGTCATCACGCTTGGAGGTGGCTCGCGCGGCTTCGCCACGTCCACGGGAAGGTCCGCGAGGAACACCTCGGGAGCGGGCGGAGGAGAAGACACAGGCGGCATGGCCCCATTCATCTGAATGCGCTTCAGAACCTTGCTCAGGCGCTTCATCTCGAGATTTGTGAAGTTGGTACCTTCCCATTTGTCGCCGCCAGTTGTACGCACGTGCTCGCGCTTCTTGTGAGATCGCTTCTTCTTCGCTTGTTTCGGTGCCGTAATTTCGTACCCCAACGAGGCAGCCACAAGGGGCCAGCATTCTTCCGCATGATGTGCCGGTACCGACTGCCCAACGTGGTAAACATACGGCGGTGGATCGCCGATGCCACAGCCGTGGTGCAGCAGCCGTACAGCCTGTAGGAACGCGCAAGGCGGGTCCTCGAGACGGAAGTTCGCACAGCCCAGCGCCTCGAGCGCCGAATCGCCAATGAATACAAGATTCTTGTGAGAACGCTTGGTGAGCTTGTCGGGCACCGCATATCGGCGCGGCGGTGGCGGCATGGGTGGGGGTGGCTGCGAAACGGCACCACTCACGCCACCGGCGCCCATCGCCCATCCAAATACCTGTAGGAGGGATCGACCTCCGCCCGCACGGAATCGGCGCCGCGCAGAGGCAGAATCCTTGACAGAAGGTCCAAAGCGCCGCGCACTCGCATGGCGCGTTTGCTCTGCGGTGACTTTGCTGTGGGATTTGTGTGTATAAGCGACGTAGTCGTCGAGGTCCTCGTCGCCAATGAGCGAGGGGTCAACGCGTTCGCGAACGTAGGCGGAAATATTCCTCTTCGAGTCCACGCGAGATCTCAGGCGCACGTGCTCGCCGCGCGCGAGTGCCTCCGCTGCATCCGTGACGTTCCGTGTGATGCGCGTGGTGTTTTCATGATGTTGCGACTGGCGCGTGTGAACTTTTGTACGCCTCACCGAATCATCGTCGTCATGCCGCAAGCCGTGGGCACGCATGTCCTGTCGATGCTTGCTCTCGTTCTCCCAGGGCAGGTCAAGACCAGGCTTAAGCGGAGCGCGGAGCGCGTGATCTCTGGTGATCGACTCGTGCGCCTTTCGAGCGGAGGACGCGAGGACATCCTCCTCCTGATGGATGGTCAACTCCGTGCGATGGATCTCCTCAAGCTCTTCGCGAGCCTCTGTGCGCAGATCACCAACGCGCGATGCAAAGCGATCTGCCGTCTCGCCGCGGCACCAAACAATCGCCCCGCCAGACAAGCACGCAAGCAGCGGCGAAAGTGCAGGGTCGTTGACGGCGCCAGACGACGCGGCGTCGACGTCGACGACGCTGAGTGTGTCAAGCACGAGGGCGACGAAGAGGCGCATCATCGTGTCGCGTGTTCCCGCAGACAACCCCAGATCAGCCACGATGTCGAATGGCAAGCCACCCACACCGGCAGGCTTCTCGGGAACCGCGAGGGGTGCCGCCGAGCATGCCACGCTCCGGCGCATCGAGGTCGCACCTCCGATGGTGGGGCATTGAGCGCACACGTGGTACGAGGCCGCGCCTTCTATGTAGCGCAAGCTTCCCTCAAACGATTTTGCAGCCTCACTCCTCTGCGACGACACCTTTTGCCGTGCGCGTGTAGTCAGGCGCGCGAAGATGCTCGGTCGTGGTGCCTCCGGAGGCGCGGGGCAGCGTTCGTTCGCCGCCGTCGCTTGTGCAGGCGCCCTCTGCCACTCGGCGCCGGCGTTGTCGGCGAGCGGGCGGCGGAGCGCGGTGGCAGTGCCAAGGTAGAAGGCGCCGCCGAGTTCACTGTCATCCGCGCACACCACGCCTGCTCTGTGCTCGTCCATACCAAGCAGTCGCCGCCTCCCGTTGCGCTTCTTCTCCATTTCCTTTTCCTGCTTCTTGCGCTCCTTCTCCGCCTCCTTCCGCTTCTTGCGCTCCTTCTCCGCCTCTTTCTCCTCCTTTTCGCGTTTCTTCTCCTCCTTCTTCCAGTCCTCCTTCTCCTCCTTGCACCACTTTTTCTTTTTCATATCGTCGTCCTTCCAGCAAGGGGGTGGTGGCGGAGGGGGTGGTGGAGGCGGAGGTGCCGGTGGCAACGGCGGATGCCCGAGCAATGCGTACCTGCCCGGGAAGTACTTGCGTGGCTGTGCATTCCACGACGGCGGCGGTGGCGACGGCGGGGGAACTCCGTTCATCTCCGCGCGCATAGCTTCGTCGTCGTACGCGTGACCACCACGACCTCGGCGCAGATTCGCCCAGTAGGCGTCGGGCGGCGATGGTGGCGGCGGTGGGACGAGACCAAGCATGGCATTGTAGCGCAGCCGCGCCTCCACCTTCCACGACTTGTAACGTGGGCCATGCCTCGGAGGCGGTGGCGACGGAGCGTAGTCGGCGCCATTTCCGCGCAGATCGCCGTCTTCGCCGATGCCAAAGTACACGGGCGGGCGTGGTGGTGCCTTGAATAGTGCCTCCACTGCTGCCTTACGCGTCGCCTCCTCTTCCAACCTGGCCATTTCCTCCGCCTGCCGCGCATCGTCCTCGAGCGACGAGCACGTGCGCACACGGCTGAATGTCCAGTGTGCGCCCGCCGCGGCACCGATCGCTTCGATCGTTTCGAGCGACGCGGGCATGGATGGCACGTCGTCAGCTCGGCCGAGAGCCACGTCGAGATCGTCCACGTCGGGCTCCTCCTCGCCCTCCTCCGTCGCATTCGGCACGTGCACCAGGATGTGTGGTGCGAGCGTAAGCACATCCATCGCACGCCCGAGCAAGCCCGTCGGTCTTGAGGTTGGCGTACCGCCTTCGCTGCGCGAGTGCGCGAGGTGCTCGTCAAGCGAGCGCCGCAGCTTTTGTGCCTGCGCGGGCAGGTTGAGCCACGCGACGGCGTCGTACAGCAAGGGCGTCTGCGCCTCCGCGCGTGCTCGGGACGGCGCGAGCGGCTCGCCAAAGACGAGTCGGTTGGGAAAGCGTGACGTGGGTCCGCACGCCGCGCGCTTGATGGCTGGTGGTGCCGGTGGCGCGGGTGGTGCGTACACGCCGTACACGACCGACGAGTTTCTGGCCGCGAAGGCTGCGAGCGTGGTTGTGTTTCTCCTCTCCGGCGTTTCTGCGCCGTGTGCGACCCACAGTCCCGCCTCGTGCTTGTCGACGGCATTCCCAAGCGGACAACCAGCCTGCACGAGTTCGAGGACGCTGAACCTTCCTCCCTGCTGGCTCGCGATGCGCTGGTTTGCTAGAGCGCCGGCGAGTCGAGCAGCCACGGCACGCGCGGCTGGGCACCACGGATGTGTGGCGTGGGCCTCGTTGTCGTCATCCGAGTCTTCCCTTTCGTATCGCTCGCAGAGAGCGCTGTGCTTGCGGCTGTGAGGAGGCACTTCCCTTGCGAGGTGCGTGCGAACTTCGTGGAGTCTCTGCGTGACTGTGATTGTCGTCGTCGTTTTCCTCTTCCACTTTTGCGGGTAGAGGAGTGGCGGTGGCGTCGGCGGTGGCGAGCGGGGCAGGAGAAGTCTCCAGTCACCCGACTCAGAGCTTTCAGGCCGAGGCTTTTCTTCTGAAGAGGTGGATGTGGCCTCCCCAAAAGAGCATGACAAGAGCAAGAGCAAGATCAGTAACTTAAGGCAAACCTGCTCTGAAGAAAGCTTGTCACGAGGGAGACATTGCCATGAATGTGACGGAGCCAGAGAGAAAGCGCGATGGCCGGCCATCATCGCGCCAAATAAAAGAGGGATGGGCCGATTGGATTTTTGGATGCATTCGTTGATGAAACGAAAGTTCAAGGTTCTGCGGCCTCGATCGGGAACCACTTCATTTGCGGCCCAAACAGCATTCGGATCATCATTCGGAAATCAAAAAAATGAACCAAACGAACCCTATCGTAACCCTAACCCTACTTCAAAACCCTAACGCTAACGTTTCCTGCAGCGACCATCTCTCTTGGTATGTAAAAAAAAGTAAGCTAAACTGCTAAAGTACACTCGATTTTACTGGGTGCACTAGTGATCTTAGCTGAAGACAAAGTAGCTGAGCACGACGAGCACAATCATCAGGAAGAGGATGATGCAAATCTGTCCGCGCATGCCAGCCTTCTCCAACAGCTTCTCCATCTTCCGCTGAGCCGCTTTCAACTTTCCGCGCGTCGTCTCCACGTCCTCCTCCAGCTCCTCGAGCATGACTTGTTGTTCCTCAAGCTCGCGCCCAATCGTGAGGCCCACGTCACCGAGGCGTCGAACGGCGCCGCCGAGCTCGTCGAGCTCGCTATCCTGCTCGCGCATCATCTGCATGGTTGTGCGCTCCTGCGCGTCGAGAAAGTCGTCGTTGTCGCGTTCCCTCTCGCGCTCGAGAGCAGCGGCTGCTCCTCCGCCGTCTCTCGGCGCGCTGGACGCCGTGCTGCCCGCACGCAGCGCGTTCAGGATGCTCCCCGTCTCGACGTTGACGACCATTTTGCTGCTGTCAATTTTGCTGCGGTACGCTCGAATCTGCGAGCGCGTTCCGTCCACCCACTGCTGTCGCCTTTTCACTTCGTCAGCGTCGATATGAAATCTCGCAGGATTTTCCGCCGCTTTCTGCACAGCAGCGGCAACGTCCGCGACCATTGCCTCGACGTCACCGAGTCTGCTGCTTAGTTCGTCTGCCGCGCGCACTTTGGCTTTATCTCCGTGCGGCATACGTTCCCACGACGTGAATGACTCCGTGAGTTTATGTAACGACTCAGCGATTTCGTCGCGCACCAGATAGAAGGGGTCGAGAGCGGCGCGACGCTGCGACATGATGATAGACCAACCTACCCCAACCTATGCTATGATACTATTTAAAAAAAAAGAGAAAATGAACCGATTGGGAAGGATGAAACGAAACGAAACGCGCAGAGCAGACAACACACAAAAAAGCGTGAACGAATCTGCCGGAAATGAGCAGGGCGGAGAATGATGAGCAGGAAAAAAACGCCATTCGGAGGCCGAGAACAGGGAGGGGAGGGGCCCGAGGAGGTACACCCTAACCCATAACCCTAACCCTAACCCTAACACCCTACCAATAAAGGTATCCTCACCCATAACCCTAGATCCTAAAACCCTACCAATAAAGGTACACCCTAACCCCTAACCCTAGATCCTAACACCCTAACAGGAAAAGCGAATCTCGCCTCCCATTCCCTATCATATGTAAAGTTTAGTTGTCCGTAACCCCTAAGGGTAGCCCTAGATCCTAACCCCTAACCCTAGATCCTAACACCCTAAAACCCTAACAGGAAAAGGGAATCTCCACCCAATCCCATTCACTATCATATGTAAGGTTAGTTGTCCCTAACCCCTAACCCCTAACCCCTAACCCCTAACCCTAGATCCTAACACCCTAACAGGAAAAGCGAATCTCGCCTCCCATTCCCTATCATAGACTATGTAGTTGTCCCTAACCCCTAACCCCTAACCCCTAACCCTAGATCCTAACCCTAACCCTAACAGGAAAAGCGAATCTCCGCCGAATATTCCGTTGTCGTATTTATCTGTCCCACATTTTTATGGAAATGGATTATGCTCCATGGATGCGTTTCCGAACGACGTCTTTCTCGTCATCTGTGGGCTGTTGGACGTGTTAAGTTTAAGTGCACTGGCCTCAGTGTCAAAGACCTTGTCTCTTCGCATAAAGGACGTGTGGCCGTATGTGGCGAAAAACAAATGGGACATCACGGTCTTAGGATCTAGTAAGGTTACGAAGAATGCCTTGTGTGGTGGTGATTTTGGTGATAACTATTTTGGTGATAATGTCGTCTTTTGTCGTCATTTTGAAGTCAGGATAGGTTTGTGGAATGTCGTCGTGGACGTACCCGCATCTCTTCTCATTGATGAACACAATGGTGAATTTGGAGGTGGTGATGTCGTCGAAGACTTTCATCACACGACGTGCTTGGCGCTCGAGTGCCGAGGAGGAGCAGAGACCTTGGAAAAAAACAACGAAGGCGGTGAACAACAGACCGTCAACTGGCGCAAACTCTGTGCACTCTTCGAACCGCTGCAAGCTGCCTGTCCATGCTGTGCGGCTTGCAACAAGTACGTCGGACGCGAATTCACAAACGCGGATATCGACACGGGATGGCGAGCACAAATCGTCATTGAGAGAAGCCTTGACGGAACGAACAGCGCACAACGCCCGCTCACGCACAAGCTCGCGAGACGTGCGCATGGACCAAGACTTACGGCACTGCGCCTGCGGCCTCTCGTGAATGGCACTGCATCTGAGTGCTCTGATGCAGGCGACGACGGGTCTCTCGTGGGAGGACTGTTTCGGTCCGACGACGGTTTCGCAGACCGCCTCGTCTCGGTGGTCATGTCTGGCGATCGCCGATACGTCCTGGGAAACCACACGCTGCATGACCACGGCGTGAGATTCTACGACTGCATTCAGCTTGGCAAGAATTGCCGAGTTGCGTTCACGCGTGTCGGCCGTTTCTGCGACGAGCACGGCGACCGTGCACACGTCTTTGGAACGCTCCCAGTGTCCTGCCGTGGCGCGGTCGGAACGGGAATCTCTCACGCCGACGCTGCCGACGACGTCAACGATATTGGCGTAGTTTCTTGGGTCGCGTCCGCGCAGCGCGCCCACGACGAGCCATCGTGCCCGCTTTGCCAAGGCGCGGCATTTGCGCTTCCGACGTCGCGCCTTCGCGTGGACTATCCCGTGTCTCCCGAGTTGCCGTTGGATTGCGCGCCTTGCTTCGACGGCGAGCTCTTCGCTTGTGCGCGCGGCCTTCACGTGTGGGGTTGGCGTCGTCAGACGGGCGCGGGTACACTTCTGTACAGCCCCGCGATCGTCGAGAGAGACGAACCTTAAAGTAACCTTAAGCGCGAGAGTACAGTAACATAAAGTGTAAATTAAATAGTATCATATACATCGTGCGAATACCACGGTATGTAATACAGGAAAGGATGAATGGTGTGTGACGGAATCATCCATCGCCCTTGTGGTTGTTTGTTGTTGTAAAACGTTTTAGTGGTAGTTGTGCAAGCTATTCCATGCATGGACGGATCCCCAATGCCAATGGCAAACGGCTGGATCCCTCCTTTGGTGGTAACATACCCCCTCCCGCTTTGAGCCGCGGCCTATTTGGTATGACCCGTCTTGGGCCGCATTCATCTTCTTCGCGCTCCGTCTCTCGAAGTGCTTGTCATGGGCCGCTACGACGCGATATTGGCGAAGCACAACGTCGTTGACGTGCTGCCGAGCGGGGGTACGGGCACTGTCGATCTCAGCAGCAACGGTAACGGTAATGGTAAGGCCGCGACCGCTGGTAAGGCACCTACCGCTGGTAAGGCATCTAAACCACCAGCACCAGCTGTTGCCTCAGACGTCGTGCTTTCTTCGTCAGAGTCGGAGTCAGAAGTGGACGTCGCGATACGAACAGCCAGATCAAGACCGCTGCCGACGAGCTCACGAACACGAACAAGGCCGGCTAGTGGTGGTGTGCCTGGTCGTCGTGTTCCACCGCTGCAAAGGAGGTTGCATGCACTCTCCATCTCGCTCAAGGGACCCGAGTGGGACGACGAAGAGGAAAGCGTGGGAGCTCACGGGACGCCTGGGCAGGCAGCTGCGGCAGCAGCCAGTGACCGAAGAAGTCGTGCGGATCCGCCGCGGATCTTGGACTTAAGACGCGACGCCATGCGTGCACGCATGCTGAGGAACAAGGCGGCACGCGAACAACTCGAAAAGCAGTCGCAATGACGGGTTTCTGATGTACAAAAATATATTTCATTATTTCATTCTTTACACTTTGTAACATGGAGCGATATCTACGCGCACGAATTAGCGCCCGCCCCCCACGCCACGCTGCACAGCCGCCGCCTCCAGCGCTCGCACCTGCTCTGGGCTCAGGCCGAGCTCCTTTACCATCGCAGCGATCTTCGCATCCACCTCGTGGCGCAGGTGCGACAAGTCAGGGGCGGATTCGTCTGCAGCCGCGGGCGTGCTGCTTGTCACCTCGCTTCCGTTGTCGGCGTCGGCGTCGTCGTCTTGCAACGTGAGCCATACAGCAAGCACGAACCGATGGCCGCTTAGCACGGCGTCGACGGCGTGCAGGTTGTCCGCTCCACTCGTGAAGCACACGAAGCGGCCTTGCCTTGGAACAACCACCTCATCCATCGACGCGTCGACGAAGCGAAAATTGCCACCCGCAAACTGGCCTGGGTGCCTCGTCGCAGCGCCGTCTTCCTCAGAGGCGTCGTTCAGGTACACAAGACAGCTGTAGTCGTAGCTGCGCACGTTCGCCTTGTCGATGTGCCTTTGCGTGTAGTCGTACGCAGCGTCCGCGGGAGGAATTTCGAGGCGCGTCAGCAGCGCGCCGGCAATGCGCAGGCGACCTGCCGGCTCGTCGAAGTGCCTCTCCGCCGCCGACGTGACCGCGCTCAAGGCGCCGCGCACAGCTGACGCTGCTTCGTGGCCAGCCTCGCCGATGAACAGCGAGGAGAGTGCGGATGGATCATCCACTCGAACGTGCGCCTCGCCGCCGCGAGAGGTCGCATTCGCCGAGTGAAGTGCCACAACAGCAACGCCCGCAAGCGTGCGGCACAGCTTGGGTGACAGCGCGCCATCCGCAACGACGCGACGCCTAGCGTGTTTTGCCCTGTGTGCATACACGTCTCGATATAGGGCAGGCGCGGAGCGCGCGTCGTCGTCGTTGTCATCACCGCCGCCGCCGCCGCCGCCGCCGTTGTCCCTCGCGGCGTGCGGTGGAGCTCTCCACGTCAACGGCGCGTCGAGGTGCTCGTGGCCAGCAACCGTGAGCACCTGCCTGCTGGCTGTCGACCGCTTCGCAACCAGTGCACCTTGCACCGCCTGCGCCTTGCGCATCGCCGCGGATGCCGCGTCGTCTCCTGGCCGCGGCGCGTCCTTCTTGCGCACGAGCAGATCAGGCTCGTTTGCAGAAGTATCGTCGGCGCCGTCTTGATCGCCGAGTGCGGCGTGAATGCTCTGTTTCGTATTTTCTGCGAGCGCCTTCATGGCGACGTCGACGAACGCGTCACGCCATCTTTCGAGTTCCCTCGTCACATTCCCCGTGTCGGCGTCTCGCAGTGCGTCGCCACCCGACGCGTGGTACAAGGCTGTGGCGTGTTCTCTCCACACGTCCTCTCCGCCGCTTGGTGGTGGTTCTTCCTCTTCTCTGTGGACGCGTTCGAGGCGCTTCGGCGCCTCGACGACGCACACCCACTCGCACGCGTTCTCCTCACGCTCGAGCTTGGAGGCCTTTCTGATGCGAGCCTTGCACGCGTTCAAGTCAACAGGTGATGGCCAGGGCACGCACGAACTCTTGGGTTCGTGCGTGCCCTGTAACCACGTCACGACGACGGATCCAAAGCGGCACGACGGGTCTTCTGGCCTGAAGTCGTGCGAGACGTCCAACGAGGCGCCGTCTGCGGTTTTGTCGAAGCCGCCGGCGAGCGGGACGCGGAGAGACACCACCGCCTCCGACATCAACGAGCACGACAGCGCGCGATCGCCCGCCGGAGAGAGTGGGTGGGTGGGGGGGGGGGAGGAAATCACATACCAAAATACATAAAAAAAGGAGTGGGAAATACACTTTACCACTACAGAATTATGAATTTACAAGTCGCAGTTGTCGCAGTCGTCACAGTTGCCACAGTCACGTCGTCACGCCCAGTCGTGCCCCTGCACGAAGTTCTGCCTCGACCGGAACAGCTCGCCGATGACGCGATCTTCGTCAGACTCATCCGCCGAAAAGGCGAACAGCATGCGCCTCTGCTCGAGACTACGCAGCTTCGCTGGTGTCGTCGCGTCGGCGCCGGAGCTGCGCGTCTCGCGTCCGAGGCCACCCAGAACTTCGCTGTCGCTGCCGTGGTGCAGGAGTGATGCCGCACGTGCGAACTCCGCGCACATCATGTCGGCGGTTGACGTATCGCGCACAGTTCGTGCGGCATTCTCGTCTGGCTCGAACGGATCCTCAACCGCAAGTGCCGCACCAGGCCAGCGAGCGAACGTTCCCTCGGTGGGGTTGAAAGGACGCACGAGCGCACATCCACGGAGTGCGCTGACAATCACGCCGCTTTGCCAAAACTCGCGTGAGATGCTCATGCGCGCCACAAATGTCGTGAAGAGATCGACGAGCTTTAAGTTGTCAGCTTCTTGTTCGTCGTCGCCGTCGTCGTCGTCATCGTCGTCGCTTTCCACCACGGGACCAAGGATGATTTCGCATTCGTCTGAAACGAATTGCAGCCATTTTTTCTCGTGCTCTGCATCTGGCAAGTTGTCGCACGGCAGCAGTTCGTCGAGCGGCGGTACGATCGTGGGCATGTGGGAGACGGATGCGGCGTGGTGGTACGCAAGAATCAGCCAGCACCATGAGTTGAGCGATCCAGCACCCGCCGGATCATTCATGCCACGAGCGGCGGCCCACAATTTGGTGAGCTGCACGAAGCGCCGAAGCATGGGTAGTCGTTTGACGACTTCAGCCATCGCCTTTGACTTGAGGACGTTTGCCGTACCAGCCGTCAGAGACACTTGAACCGTTTCACCGCCACGGCTCAGAAAGTTGGCGCGTAGCAGTGGTACTCGCACTCGCGAGTGCACAACGGTCTCAATATCCCGAAACCTCTCGTCGTTCTCGAGCGCCGACGCGGCGTCAATAAGCAGCGCGACGTGTTTTGCTCTACGTCGCGTCGCGGCGTCGATTCCTCCTTTCGTCGATTCTTCTTCCTGCTTCGTGCGACTGAGGAACCGGTCGACTGATGTGGTTGAGTCGCCGTTTGCGTTTGCGTTTGCGTTTGCGTCTGTGTCAGCGTCGTCGTTTTGAAAGTGCAAGTCGACATCGCTCGTGACGAGGTCTGTTCCGATGACACAACTGCCGTACGTCTCGATGGGCAGAGGCGCGAGTATGTCGCGTGTTGTTTGGATAGCTTCTTCGCGCGCCTGCTTGACGTTGTGTGTCGTTTTGTACTTTTTCAGAGTGGCTGCAAAAGCCTGAGCGAGTCGTTGTTTTGCTGCATCTGACGTGCTCCACCACAAGGAAGCGACGTTTGCGTCAGAGGCACGCCACTGCGTTTCCGCGTCGCGCGCCACCTGTGCGCGCATGACGGGCCTTGACACCACGTCACTTTGCGCGTGGCAGTCATCTTCCGGCGCGGGTGCGAGCGCGGTTAGGGCGACACGCACGCACTCCGCGGTGGTTGTTTCCGCGCCGACGACTCCCGCGTGGTGCGAAGCCGCTTGGTGCGTTTCCATCTGCGCACGCGTCGCCGCGACGAACAGACACGTGCCTCGCGCGCCGCAGCAGAACGTGCACGAGTGCCTCATATGGAGTCTGTGTTCCGTTAACGCCGACCACGAGGGGAATACCATACGACAAGTAGGACAGCCATAACGACTGCTGGTTGCCATTCCTTTTTCTCTCCTCATCGGGAATCGCAAAAGTATTTGTGGTGTGGTTGGGGTTGGGGTGTGGTTGGGCCGTGGCCGTTGGGGTTCGGCGAAGCAGGCCGGGGAGAGGAAGGGGAGAAGAAGAAGGTGTGAGTTAGGGGTTCGAGGTCCCTAGCTAGGGTTAGGGGTTCGAGGTACTGTAGGGGTTTCTTCGTACTACTTTTTAGTTTTCTTAAAGTGGTCCGTGGTCATCGACATCCTCTCGCGGCATGTCTGTCGCATTGATTGCCGAGCGAGTGTTTCTTCGCAATGGCTTTAATGGCGTCGGAGAACTTTGCACGCCGCCACGAGTAACGGCCGTTCTCGAAGCGAGTACTTAGCGAGGTGGGGACCCAGGGAATACACGATCCAGTCGAGCGAGGACCTACTACACTCGTGAGTAATCCGCTTGCCCGAAACAATGTTGGGGGATGGAATAATTGGGGGTTATTCAGTTCTATGTTAAGGAATCACGTGATACCTCCTGAGGGATCACGTGATACCCGAAAGGGCTGAATCACGTGATACCCGGAAGGGATCACGTGACCCCTTGGAAGAAAGAGGGAGCTCGGAGAAGCCTCCCTCCCCCACCTTGTAAGGGAAGGTGGGTTCCGTGGGAAAAGCTTGAGAGTTACAGCTATGGATCTATTCTCTTCCAGCACCCTAATGGGGATGCAGCCGGACCTACACGATGGAATACGCTTCTGCTGCGCCTCAAGACAACTTAGGATGACAATACCAATCCTGTGGCGATTAGACGTCAGACTGAACCTGCCGTCGCTGCAAGCCACCACTAATTGGGAATGGGATGATGAAGCGCGAACTCATGGGAGATGGGTCCGCGAGGAGGAGTGTTGGGGGATGGAATAATTGGGGGTTATTAAGTTCTATGTTAAGGAATCACGTGATACCTCCTGAGGGATCACGTGATACCCGAAAGGGCTGAATCACGTGATACCCGGAAGGGATCACGTGACCCCTTGGAAGAAAGAGGGAGCTCGGAGAAGCCTCCCTCCCCCACCTTGTAAGGGAAGGTGGGTTCCGTGGTGGAAACTACCACGTACGGAGTTTATTATTGTTGTTAAGTGTTATCTCGTGTAACACTAGACGACCTTAAGTTACCTTTAAGCATATAACACTCCGTGGTCCTCTCCCTCCACGTATTGGCCGGTGGTTTCCAACAAACAACATGGCTGCTGGTGGGACTGAAGAAGTGCGAGTAGGAGGAGCTTCGACGGCGTCGGCGACTCGGCGTCGGCGGCGGTGTGAGGATAGTACAACTTTGTTACGATATATCATATGATAATTAAAATTCGAGTCATTTATTGAAATTATGTTTTGAGGGGTATTGTTCTTGTTGGCGTTCGTTGTCCTCTGTCATGAGGCTTGGGTTGCCATACTTGAACGACCAGGCTGACCAAAACGTCTCACGCACGAACTTAAGGACCGGGAAGATGAACGGCAGGTCCGGGACCTACCTAAAAGGCAAGAACTAAGGTAGAAGAAGCACTTAATGTTAGGTAGGGTTCACTAATTAGTTCGGGTTTTATGCTCAAAAGTCAAAATCTTGCTAGCTAGTGTTGTAGGGGACTTAGACCTTAGCCCTCTTGAGTGAGGATACCTCTTTTCCAGAAATGAATAGGGGATACCTCTTTTGGTCGACCAATTTGTAAGGAGAACTTTTCCGATTTTCCCGACTTATTTGGTCGTGGTCGGGAATCCCGACTTAAATTAGGTCGTAAATTTAGGTCCTAATACTTTTTTTGGTCGGTACCTTTAAGGCGGGGGGTAAGGATCCTGTATCCGGAAACCCCTTCGGGGTCTCCCGAATTAGGATTTTAACCAGGAATTAGGTCGGGATATTTTCCCGACCTAATCCTCCCCTTGGAACGGATATTTGTGCAGAAAAGCCCTAAGTTGATTTCTGACGTGTCTCGGCAATTCCAAAATTGAGTGGGAGAATTTAGTCCCCCCCGGCTGCCCCAACCGAACCGCGCGATCGCCCTGAAACAAGGAATAAAAACTGACTGCCCCGAACGAACGAACGTATCGCGGTTTGTTAACCCAGCCTTTCAATCTTCATTCTCTGCTTCTTCTCCGGGGGGGGGCAATAATAATAAAATGGCGGTGCCTACGACGACGACGACGACGACGTCAGCAGCAGTGACGTGCCATATCCACTCGCAGTGTTGTCAGTGTGACGACGATGCTGCTGCTGCGAATGGTGGCGATTCTTCTTTCGTACTAGCCCCGTCGCCAGAAGCAGAACTCGATGATGGCAGTTTCAGGGTGGTGACGGCAGACGTCGACGAGTACACGTGCGCGATGATGCGCGAGTGCGCGAAAATCAGCGACAGCCTGCGCCATCAACGCCACGCTCTCGCGAAACACCCGTGCTACTCAGAAATCACCTCCCTCGATGACCTCAAGCACTTCATGGAGTGTCACGTGTACGCCGTCTGGGACTTCATGAGCCTGCTCAAAGCGCTTCAGATCAACCTCACGTGCGTCTCCGTGCCATGGCTTCCACCACAACACGAAATGTCCGCAGAGATCTGCCGCTTCGTCAACGAGATTGTGCTTGACGAAGAGAGCGACAGAGACGAACAGGGGAAACACATGTCGCACTTGGTGATGTACATCAAGGCTATGGAGCAGGTGGGTGCTGACACACGCTCGATACATGCGTTCCTCAACGCCGTGCGTGATGGTACGAGCGTCAGCGACGCGCTCGTGAAGGCGAATGCGCCAACATCTGCCAGCAAATTCGTCATGAGCGACATGCGCGTGCTTCAGTCGAATTCCCTGCCTGAGATAGCAGCCACCTTCACGTTCGGGCGCGAGGACATCATTCCTGTTATGTTCGAGACCATCGAGAATATCCTCGTCGATGGCATGGACGAGTCGAGGTTCTCCAAATTCATGTTCTACCTGCGCCGACACATCGAGCTTGACGGCGATGAGCACGGCCCGCTTTCCTTGAAGCTCGTCGCGAGTGTGTGCGAAGACGACGATTCGCGCTGGGGAAGTGCTTTGCGTGCATCGGTGAACGCTCTAACCGCACGCATCACGCTGTGGGACGATGTTCTCATTGAGCTGAAAAAGAAAAAATCACCGTCGACGCCAACGAAGACGCCGAGTCCCAAGCTAGTGCGTTCGAAGATCTCTAAGTTCTTCCACAGGTCTGGATCATCTCGTCGTGACATTAAGAAGAATGATGACAACAACAGTGGCGGCGGTGGTGGTGGTCTTCTCAACAAGAAGCTCTCAGGACTTAAGCGTAAGATATCTGCTAGCTTTCGTCGGACGTTAACTTTTCTGAAGCACCATCCGCAGCAAATTGCTGCTGCAGCGTGATGTCCATATACATTTTTGATTTTGAGTATTTTGAGTTTGAGTATTTTGATTTTTCATTTTTTGGGGTTTCTTTTTTATACATAATAATACACTTAATGTAATAATACACTTAATCATAACACAGTAATAATAATAAGAAACAAATAAAACAAATCTCCACATATTACGATGGCACCACGGCCAGTCACGCCATTGCCAAGAAGATGCTCGGTCGGCGGTGTCGGTGCGATGATACGGCGGGAAGAACCCCCATGTAGCAGAGCGAGAGCGAGGAGCGACGCCTGACCACACCGCGCAACGGGGATTCAGAACGCACTGCGCGCGGACCGGACGGAGGATTGCCGCACGGATTGCGGTGTGGTTGAGTGACTCGGTCGGTGAGTGCGCGATGATGCGATGCGATGCGATGCGTGATGCAACCAGCTCTGCTCTGAGATCTCGAATGCATCACACGGGAGATATCTACCGGCGCGGCGCGTTCGTCGTCGTGAGCCGCACGCGTATCTTTTCAGACCAACGAGCCTTGCAAGGGTGCAAGTAGTTGTCCCAATAATTCTCCGGCCGTTTTTCCATTTCACTTTTCCTTTTTTAGTTTTGACATCCACGTTTGTTTGTTTGTTTGTTTGTGCTGTGCTGTGTTGTGTTGTGTGCGGCCAGCCAGCCAGCCAGTCGTATCGTATCGTTCAGCTAACAGCTCACCTTAAACTTGACAGTATCTACATATTTATTTTGGAATTCATATCACTCGCATCAACAGCATGATGGTGGTCCAACAACACCAACCACCCGTAGTATCTTTCGCACCTTGCTCGCGGAGATACACACAACAAGTGACTAGGAAAATCCAAAAGAAGGATACGAGGCCTGCTTGTTCGCGCCAACAAAATAACGCACACGCAGCTACTCGCCGTTGTATGGATGCTCTGGGTCGAGGCCGTACTCGCACTGCTCGCTACGACGTTTCAACGTCGGCTGCTGCCGCCAACATGACAAGCATCACTGCAACGTTCATGGCGGAAAACCCTGTGCTGAGCGGCGTCATCATCACAGTCATACGAAGTGTCGGAGCAGACCTCTTTGCACAAATGGGTGTGGAAAAGAAAAAGTGGAGCGAAATCAACTGGCGCCGCGTCGTCGGCTTTGGCGCGTTTGGGGGCATATACGTAGCCTTCTTCATGTACTACCTATACGTATGGCTGCTGACTCCTCTGCCAACCTGGCTGGGCTTGAAGGGAAAACTCGTGTGCGGCATTTTCACAATGCTCGTTGACCAGTTCATTCACACGCCGTTCTTGTATATACCAGCATACTACTTGTCGTGCGAGTGGGTCAAGAACAAGCCGAACGCAAACCTGCTGGCTGACGCGTACGAAACGTGGAAGCGCGAAATCAAGTCGACGTTCAAGGCGGCGCTCGGCGTGTGGCTGCCAGCCATGACAATCAACTTCTGCGTACTGCCCACGCATCTCATGGTGCCTTGGATCAACCTCGTCGGCCTGTGCTGGATGGTCTTCCTCTCCGTGAGCTCCGGCGGAAAGGAGGTGGCTCAGCACCCAATGAGCGTTGCTCCGTTTGACGTCGTGGACACCGACGGCGATGGCGTGATCAGCCGTGAAGAGTACGCCGCCGCCTTTGGCGACAAGTCGGACTCACCATCCTTCGAGAGTGTGGACACAGACGGTGACGGCAGCATCACCCGCGACGAGTACGCCGCCGCATTTGACGACAAGAAGGAGCAAAATTGACCTTAGATCTCCGCGCCGATGACAAAAGATGTGCTAGCAGCGAATGGCTCTACGTCGACATACAGAGGCTTGGTTGGTTGGGTTAGGGAATACGACGACGACGACGACGACGACGACGATAATGACGACGACGACGACAACTTAAATTACTACAACTTCTACAATAATCTATTAGTTTCAATTCTTCTTTTTATTTTCAAATACACATACATATGTTCACGATGGATAGGGGACTTATTCGTCCATCTTAGCCCATTTGGCGTTCGTCTTAGAGAGCTCGCTTCGATCGCGCTCCGCGCGTACCTCGAGGGAACCTAATCCCACTCCCTGCACCGCGCCGTTGGCATCGGGAATGAGATCCAGTCGACGCATCAGCTGCTCGTCTGTGATATCTCCACGCAACAAACTCTGATAACCCTGCACAACCTCTCTCGCGCGGTCAGCACTTTCATCCACCAGCTCGATGCGAAATCGCCCGAAGCCCGAAGCTGCGAGCTCCGAAACGTAGCAGGCACCCGACTGCGCAGCTGCGTTGAACACCGTGTTGCGGCAACCCATGTCTGCCATAACGCGGTGATCTTGACCGTCGTGGGAGCGCAGGTGAACCTGAGCACTCTCGCACGGATGGCCGCAGTCGACGTACGAGTCGCCGTCTGACAAGAAGCGAGCAAAGACGCAGTGCTCCGTGTGGAAGATGGGAAGGTGAGTGTGGACAATCACCTCGAGCAGCTCCGCACGCACACCTAGCTCCTTCGCCAACTCCACCTGCTGCTTTGCGTTGAGGTCGTGCGTTAAACAAAGACGCTCGAGACCGCCAGTCTCAAGCAGATCGTGGGCGGCTAGCGTGTTTGCGGCATTCAGGCTGAAGTCGCCGTGCAGTGGAGGAACCTTGCATCCTTTCGCCGGTCCGTCGGAAACCGTCGCACCCGCGCCTCCGAGAAGGCGCAGGCGGTACAGCATTCCCGCGCTGCGCACGAGCAGCGCGTCAGCCTCTAGGCGAAGGTAGAATGCCCAGAGGCGCTCCTCGGAAGGCTTAAGAATGCGTGGCGTGGCAACCACCGCACGCTTCCCAGCAGCCTGCACAGCTTCCGTCGCCTCACGCAGTCCGTGCACTTCCAGGAAGTCCAAGATAATCTCGTCGACGTCGCACGCGACAGCCGCCTCCGCCTGCTGGCGAGTGCGGCAGAGAACGGTCAGCTTTGGCATTGTTTTGCTACTTGCTGAGCGCACATCGTCGTCGCCGTTATCTCTGCGAGGTAAGCCTTCTTCGGCGATACGAGTCTTTAGAGCTGAAAGCACCTTTCCATCGGGCATGTCGGAGGCACGCGTGTGCTCGCGTCTTGCCGCAAGCAGTGCATCTACGGCAGAACGCCTCGCCACTTTGATGCCCTTTGCTGGCAAGAACAAGCCGGATGCTATGCGCACATCGCTGCGCTCGATGCAAAGCGGCGTTCCTCCTAGCTCACCAATCGCGCGTTGGACAGCCGCTTCGTCGAGCGGTCTCGATTCGGCATGCTGCAGCATCA
Organism: Pycnococcus provasolii; assembly: GCA_938743325.2. Classification (NCBI taxonomy): domain Eukaryota; kingdom Viridiplantae; phylum Chlorophyta; class Pseudoscourfieldiophyceae; order Pseudoscourfieldiales; family Pycnococcaceae; genus Pycnococcus; species Pycnococcus provasolii. The sequence continues at coordinate 414,630 of OW568886.1, forward strand.
CGTCGGAGATGCCAACTCCCTTGCGACCGTCCTGATCGCGTAGAGTGATTGTGAGAGGTTCGCCCACCGTGCCTGCGCGTACTTCGCAGACAACACCTGCCCGTTTGTCGACACCGTCGTAGCTAGCTCGAATGCGACGTTCCAATTTCGCATCGCGCGTGCGCCAAACGAGCATGCCCTCGTGAAGATTCTGCAGATCAATCCACCCCTTTCCGAAGCGCAGCTCCACCTCCCTGTCCTCGCCATCATGGGTGCCGTGATCGATCACCTCAAACACGCTCCCTCCGTCCTCATCTTGCTCGGGTTGTCCTGCATCAAACACGACGCCATCTCCCGGTGCGACGGAGGGCATTGCACCGCTGCCGCCGCCGCTGAGCCAGACGCGAACGCCTCGTTTCGTCACGGCAGTCACCTCGCCAACGAAAACGCCGCGATGGCGTGGGGCACGTCCACGAACGAGTCGCTGATGTTTGGAGCCTTCGAGAAATCCAGGTGTCAGACCTCGGTGCGTCGCGTCTTGTCCGCGTGCGAATACCTGATGCAAATCATCCCAATCTTGCTGCGACGTCGCAAAGGGCTTTTGTTCGTCGTCGTCGTCGTCGTCGTCTGCGGCAAAGGCGGCGTCGATCGCCTCGCGATACAGGCGCGTGGTCAGTGCGACGTATTCCGGTCCCTTGAGCCTTCCCTCGATTTTGAAGCACGAAACACCGGCTTCGATGAGCTGTGGGACCATGTCAAGTGCGGCGAGATCCTGCGGCGACAGCAGGTACTTCTCGTCGCCCATGACGCGCAATTCGCCGTCAACGAGCAGGCCGTACGGCATGCGGCAAGCCTGAGCACACTGCCCTCTGTTGGCACTTCGTCCACCCCACGCCTCGCTGGAAAAGCACTGTCCCGAGTAGCTGACGCACAGTGCGCCGTGCACGAATGCCTCGACTTCCGCGCTGGTTCCTTCGTGCACCGACTGAATGTCTTGTACTGAGAGTTCTCGTCCGACGACGACACGCTTCACGCCCCTCTCTCTTGCAAATTCAGCTCCCTCCCCGCTGGTGATACTCATTTGCGTGCTGCCGTGCACGGGTAGGTGAGGTGCAACTTTTCGTATCAGTGCAAGTGCTCCCAAGTCTTGCACAATCACCGCGTCGACGCCCGCCTCGGCGAGCAGTCGTATTCTCTTTTCGAGCAGAGGCAGTTCGTCGTCGAAGACGAGCACGTTGATGGTGACGAACCCCTTGACGCCTCTTTCGTGCAGGTACGCGACGACGTCGTGAATTTCCGACGGCGCGAAGTTGGACGCACGTGCTCTTGCGTTGAGTTCGGTGAGTCCGAAGTACACGGCGTCCGCGCCACTGGCGACAGCCGCTTTGAGCTGCGGCCATCCTCCCGCGGGTGCAAGCAGTTGCGGTTTTTGTTTGGGGTTTCTCTGGCCCTCCACGGCGCGCACGAGCGGCGCACTGCGGCGCACGGACGTCTGCGAGAGACGGAAGGCTGGGGAGGCAGCCCTGAGAGCCGGGCGCGCAGACATGCGCACGCGTGCGGCGGCGCCCGGCATTTCGGCTGGGTGTGGTGTGGATAAATGGAAAAGCCCCTGTGGGAGGGGAGGGGGTTCTGGGGGGGGGGGGGGGTCCGTCATTGGATGGGTTTTTTTGTCCCTCATCACCTTCTTCAAATGCAAGAGGCGCCGAAACTCACTTTGGGATCCACCCTTGGCCTTGGTTGCATTAAAACTTTGCGCAACCCCCTTTCGGCCTTTCTTCCATTGCTTTCTTCAATTGCTTTCTTCAATGGGCGTTCCCGTTGCCGTTCCCGTTGTCGTTCCCCTTTTCCCGTTCATGTTCCCGTTGTCGTTCATCATCATGTTCATGTTGTCGTTCAACGTTGACGAACTCGCTAAACCTTTATCCCGTGTAAAGGGATTCCTTCGTTGCCTTCGTTGCTACTGAATTTTCCTTCGTAGACTGGCATGAAGAAACGCCTAACCCTACGATAGCGCCAACCCCATCAAGCAACACTCTTGAGACTTGAGAGTTGAGTTCGCGCACGCATGCAAGTGATGACTGGGAAGGGGCCAAGGGGGAAGGGGGAAGGCCGAGAACGGTGAACCTGAACAGGAAGCCCGAGAAACCTGAACAGGAAGGCCGAGAACCCTGAACAGGAAGGCCGAGAACCTGAACAACAGGAAGGCCGAGACCCTGAACTCCATTGGGTCCCGGGATCCTTCTTTGAACTGAACATGATTCTTTTTTTCGCTGGCGCGATATGTACCCCGATTTGTCATTTCCGCATATCTGCGTCCGCCTCCTGAGGTGTGCGAAGAAAATCTACCTCGGGGGATTTTCAGCGGCACATTTTTTAGGGAACCGAAAGACCCCCCCAGTGGGGAGGGAGTGGGTTTCGGAAGTTCTGGATAGGGTACTTGTTTTTTGCTCACTCGAGCTCTCCGAGAGAAGAAAGAGTTCAGTCGGAGAGATACCTATTCGAGGTGGACCGGGGGAAGAGGATTCCCACCACCCTAAAGAACCCTTGGAATAGGTATCTCTCCACCTCGTTTGCTCGCCATGGCCACGGCTCCCGTCTCAGGAGGAGGAAAGATGTTAACACGTGGTGGTGCTAGTGCTAGTGGTTCTAGGGCCCTTCTCAGTGGTGGTGGTTCTAGGTCATCGTCGCGGGCCCGTCATGCTGTGACGAAGGAGCGTCATCCTGGTTTGGTGAACCAGGATTCGCGGATTCGAAGCTCGCCTGCGGACGTTCCGGAACCAGCTCTCTCGCCTGTCGAAAAACTTAGACAGGAAAACGAACTGCTGCGACGCACGATTGAAGAAGCCGAAGCGGCACAAGCACTCCTGGAAGAAATCGAAGAGGAAAATGGTGTCGAGGAAGAGACGGCGACGCCCGCCGCCGCAACACAACAGCCAACACCCGCCGCGGGAGACGTCGACATGATGGACACAGCCTCGACGGTAGGAACATCGCCCGCGTCCATGTCCGACGTGTCGTCCGCGCCTGGAACGTACACGCCGTCGGGAAGCAAGTTCCTCACGTCCATCGACTTTGACGGTGTCGCGGCATACACCACCAAAGGCGAGGACGAGATGTCCGCGTACATCGGAAAGCTCGGACCGCTCGGGAAGGAGAACTTCCGCCTCGAGGAGCGAACGAACCGCTCGTGGATGCCGCAGCTGCCTCCCGTCCCTGGCGGCTTGAAGGAAGTCCCCGGAGTGATGCCCGAGGTGACGGGCGACGGAACGGCATGCTTCCAGTGGGACGGAAGCCTCGAGCAGTGCCGCGAGCACTTCCAGCACCGCTACGGAGTGTACGGCGGGCTGCGGCACCACATCGACGTGCACGAGGGTGGCATGGACAAGTTCACACGAAGCTACGAGTACTACGGGCTGCACCGCGGGGAGAACGAGGGCAAGAAGGGTCTGTGGTACCGGGAATGGGCGCCGGGTGCGCAGGCACTCGCGCTCGTTGGCGAGTTCAACCAGTGGGAGCCATCCCCGGAGCACTGGGCTGTTCGTGACGAGTTTGGACTGTGGCAGCTGTTCATCCCCGACGGTGCCGACGGCTCGCCCGCCGTCAAGCACAAGACGAAGGTGAAGTGCCGCATCGTCGGCTCGGACGGCGCGACGGTCGACCGCATCCCCGCGTGGATCCGGTGGGCGACCCAGGAGTGGAACGAGATCCAGTTCAACGGCGTGTACTACGACCCGCCTGAGACGTCGGCCGAGCCTGGCGTGCTCGAGGAGGGCAAGAAGTACGTCTTCAAGTACCCGCGCCCCCCGCGCCCGCGCGCGCTTCGCATCTACGAGTGCCACGTCGGCATGTCGTCGATGGAGCCGAAGATCAACAGCTACAAAGAGTTTGCCGCCGAGGTGATCCCGCTCATCGTCGACCTCGGGTACAACACCGTGCAGATCATGGCGATCCAGGAGCACGCGTACTACGGAAGTTTCGGGTACCACGTGACGAACTTCTTCGCGCCCTCGTCGCGCTTCGGCACGCCGGACGATCTGAAGTACCTCATCGACCAAGCTCACCGCTACGGCCTGACGGTGCTCATGGACATCGTGCACAGCCACGCGTCGGAGAATGCGCAGGACGGGCTCAACTACTTCGACGGCACCGACTCGTGCTACTTCCACGAGGGGTCCCGTGGACGCCACTGGATGTGGGGAAGCCGCTGCTTCGACTACGGCAACTACGAGGTGCTCCGCTTCCTCATGTCCAACAGCAGGTACTGGGTCGACGAGTTCAAGTTTGACGGATACCGATTCGACGGCGTGACGTCGATGATGTACCACCACCACGGACTCAGCACGACGTTCTCGGGCGCGTACAACGAGTACTTCGGCTTCCACACGGACGTCGACGCCGTCGTGTACCTCATGCTGTGCAATGACATGCTCCACAGCCTGTTCCCCAGCGTCGTCACGGTTGGCGAGGACGTCAGCGGCATGCCCGCGTTCTGCCGCCCCGTGTCCGAGGGTGGGACTGGATTCGACTACCGCCTCAACATGGCCATCGCCGACAAGTGGATCGAGTTCATGGAGGAGCGCACCGACGACTCGTGGGGCATGGGCGAGATCACGCACACGTTGACGAACCGCCGGTGGATGGAGGAGTGCGTCTCGTACGCCGAGTCGCACGACCAGGCTCTCGTCGGAGACAAGACGCTCGCCTTCTGGCTCATGGACAGCGACATGTACGACTACATGGCGCACCCCGACTTTGGCCCGAGCAGCCCTCGCGTCGAGCGCGGCATTGCGATCCACAAGATGGTTCGCCTGCTGACGATGACGCTGGGTGGGGAGAGCTACCTGACCTTCATGGGCAACGAGTTTGGGCACCCTGAGTGGATTGACTTCCCCCGAGATGACTTCGTCGACCCTGGAACGGGCAAGTTCGTTCCAGGCAACGGCGGATCGCTCGAGAAGTGCCGCCGCCGCTTCGACCTTCCCGACGCCGACTACCTGAAGTACCAGTGGCTTCGAGGCTTTGACCGCGCGATGTGTCACCTCGACAAGGCGTTCGGCTTCATGTCCGCGCCTCACACGTACGTGAGCCGAAAGGATGAGATGGACAAGCTCGTCGTTGCGGAGCGCGGCGACCTCGTGTTTGTGTTCAACTTCCACCACACGAACAGCTACAGCGACTACCGCGTCGGGTGCCTGAATACTGGCGGATACAAGGTGGTGCTGAGCAGCGACCAGTCATGCTTCGGCGGATACAGCAACGTGTCGAAGGAGGCTGACGTCGAGTTCTTCGCGACGGATCACCCGCATGACGACAGGCCAGCTTCCATGCAGGTGTACGCACCGGCACGCACGTGCGTCGTGTACGCGCCATCGGAACGCGTGGATCCTCTGGCGAGTGATCCTGAGGGTCTTGGCGTGAAGGATATCGGGCCTTACTTTGCCGTTTAGGAAAGCCGCAAAAAATGCTGAGGAATAAACGACGACTCTAACAAAAAAAAAACCTCTACAAAAAAAACGACCACAAAATGTTTCCACCCTTCCTTTTTTTTCCTTGTAATGGGTACACGTAGAAAACAACGAAAATAACAATAACAACATGATGGACGTAGTAGATCCATCTCGATCCCCTCCTCCTCCTCCTCAGGTCTCCTCCTCCTCCTTAAAACCCCATATATAATAATATATGGTAGCCATGCTTGTTGCTACCCGGTAGTAGTGCAGCCTTGCCAGATAGATGTCCTCCTCGTCCTCATAAAGGTTTCTCTCCCTTCTTCTCTGGACACCCACAGCAGAGGCACAGAGGAGACATGTCTACCCAAATGCATGCGCGACATACATGAATTCCTTCCGTTCCTTGACTGACTCCTCCAGGAGTGCAGGGCAGACCCTACCTAACCCCTAACCTGAACCTCCCCCCTATTTTTTATTAGGGGGGGGGGGGGGGAGTTTTTTTCCCATGTTTTTTTCCAACTTCCTGAGCACTGCTGCTGCTGAATCGACGTTTTCCGAGATAGGTGGGACCGAAAACGCCCGACCTGACGCTCCGACCAAATTCCTCCCTTGGGGCCAATCAAATCAGTTTTTCGCACTCGCTCGTTTTCAGTAGGTGCCCAGCCCGACCAAGTTCATTCAGTCAGCTGCTTCGTCGACGGTGAAACGGGTGAATTGAGTGAGTGCACAACAACACGCGCGCGCATCAGTCAGTTAGCAGTAGTGAGTGACGGGCGTGCATCTCTCTCTGCTGATTGAATTGATCGAACAACAACTACGGTTAGTTTGTTTACTAGATCTCCATCTCGGCAGGCTGACGTTCGTATCGTGTTGTACATGCCATTTTTAGTGTCCGGCATTCTGCGTGCAGTCACCTCGCTGTGGAGCATCTGCGCATCCGTCATTCATCAGCCGTTCGTCTGGGTCACCGAGAGAATGACGCCGCGAGCGGAGAGGAGGCGACGACGCGAAGCACGAAGCGCAGCAACGCCGGAGGAGGAGATGATGCCCGACGAAATTCCAGAAACGCCGCAGCGAATGCGTCGACGACGAGGCAGCTCGCGTGTCGTCGACTTTCGGAGTCGTGATGGAGAAGAAGGAGAAGCGGCAGCGGCAGCGGGGGATGGTGGTGGTGGTGGCGGTCGCGGCGGCAGCAGCAGCAGCAGCAGAGGACTACTATATGACGGTGCGAATGCTGTTGGCGTGCGTCAGCGCCGTCGTCAGAGAGCCACAACAGCAACAACAACATCAACAACAACAACAGACGACGAGCATGAGGAGGAGGATCACCTGAACGACGGCGTGGTCATAACTGAAACACCACAGCAGCGACGGCAGCAAATCGTGCTAGGAACCATTCGGCGAATTGTCGAGGAGGCGAACGAGTTGGCTGCTGCTCACCAGCTGCTTGAGGACGACGACAACGACGACGACGACGCCAACAACAACAACAACGACGACGACGACGCTGCCGCCGTTGTTGTCGACGATGGTCCACACAATCTCTGGGAATCAGCTGCACCCGCACCGGAGGAGGAGACGCCAGCTCGTGCACCGCAAAGGTGGCAAAGCCAAGAGAGCGTGACTGCGACTTGGATTCGCTTCCACAACACCAGCAAGTCTCACACCGTTCGTCTCTTCTGGTACGACTACGATGGATTGCTTCGTCCATACAAGGAGATTGCGCCAGGTGGATCATGCCGTCAGCAGACTTACCTCTCGCATCCGTGGACATTCAAGGTGCGACCTATGCGGCAGACACCTCCGCCGCCGCTAACGGTGCAGCAGCAGGCTGAAGATGAGGCAAATCAGCGGCGGCTGATTGCCGCAGACGTGGAGGAGGAGATTGTGGCTGCCGCGGCAGGAGGACGACTGCAACAGCCTCTTCGAAATGCGCTGCTCATCTGGGCAGCTGCCGCTGCACGTCATGCAATGCCTGCGCGACATACTAGGATGATTCGGCAGCAGCAGCAGCAGGAACAACAACATCAACAACAACAACAACAAGGTGATGATCCCGATAACGACGACGACGAGGAGGAGGAGGAGGAGGAGGAGGAGGAAGAGGAATTTCTCGACCGTCAGAGTGCGGCAGAGGCGCTCCAAACGTGGGCTGATTTAGCACGTGATATGCTCACCGAGGAAGGCGTGGATATTCCAGAGACAACCGATGCGGCGCAACCACCACCACCACGTGCTGATGAAGACATGGAGCTGATTCTCGTCAACCGCGCGACGAAATGTCGCGTCGTGCAGCCTGAGGTGGATGAGACAGATGTGTACATTGAGATTGCACAGCCGTTACCATGGCGACCGAAGGAGACGCATTGGCGCTTTCCCGCCGAGTTTCGGGAGACGGCGAGGACTGTTTTGCTGACGCATTACCGTCTTGCCCAGAACACTAGGAACGAGCGGCGGCGGCGGCGGCAGCAGCAGCACTCTTCTGGCAAGCGCAAGCGTCAACCATCGGCGGACGATCTTGGACTCGGCGACATGCCGATGGACATGGTGCTGGAGGTGCTTCGCCACCTCGCGCCGTACATGCCAGACTGCATCGACGACATCGACGGGCCCCACATGCGCGTTGTTGGTGGTGAGATTGATGCTGAGGAGTGAGGTTTTTTTCTACCATTAGGCGGAGGTTTGGTAGGGTGGTAGAGGACATTCGGGGTTCGGGGTCAAGCTCATTTTCGTTTCCGAGTCTTTTTCGTTTTTACGTTTTTTTTGCCTTTTGACCTGCTCCGTTTTCGTCTTCATTTTTCACACTCTGGACAATATGAAGCGCTTCGCCAACTAACTGGCTGACGTCGTCGTCGGCAACGTCATCGTCGCCGTCATCGTCGCGCTCACGCGCTTCCACGGCGGCTAACCAACCAGCCGCCTCCGCCTCCGCAATTTCCAATGTGCCCGTCGTACGCGTTCGCGCCCTCTCGCCCGGATGCCAGAGAATCCTCGAAAAACGTGCGCTCGCAGGCGGTGAGACGTGCATTCTGTGACGTGGACGACGCGGATTGAGAGAAGGTTGTTTTCTGTGTGAATTGTGGCGTTGATGGCGACAAGTTGCAAGACTGACGTCACCAGGCTGTTTCAAGCATGGTTCTAAATTCCCGTGTATTTCAAAACCCCAATCAATCCCAACCAGGAATCCCGTTGTATCGCTCAACAATAATTTTTGTTCCATCACCTCCAATTTTCGGGGTTTTCGGGGATCACGTTTGCAGTCACCGTGTGCACGGATGCGGCAACACCAGCCTCTCTGGTGGCGTTCAGTAACACGCTCACACCCTTGCCTTTCGACACTGCACCCACGCATCGCGATACCCCTGGGCATCCACGCGCCACACGGACCTACGCTAAAAATTATTGCTGCTGAGTGTTCCATACGCGATATTAACGGGTACCGCCGTCTTGTTACTAAATAGTGTCCTTGGTCAAAGCAGTCACTTTAGTAGTAACTTAGGATATATGTACGGGTGGATACACAGCTGCACGGAAGACCTCGTCATCAAGCAGTTTGGCGCCAAGTCGTGGCTGCTGATTCTCGACGATGCAGGGTATGGCGAGGTGGGACTCGGCGGATGGTACAACGAAACGTACTACGACGACAAGGTGATCTACAACCTGGTTGCGGCAGCCTCGCGCGTGCTCATGCTGGATGCGAACACCGTCCTAGACGCGTTCGGTGCGCACTTCGTCGAGTTCGCCGTGAAGGCTGGCTACGACCGCTTCATGCGATGCCTCGGATCCACCTTTGAAGATTTTGTCAAAGGTCTCGATCGTATGCATCGCCATCTCCAGATCAATCTACCGGAGATTGTGCCGCCTGCGTTCTGGACGCATCGGTGTTTGACAGAGCCTGGTGTGCTCTACCTGCACTACTCCAGCACGCGCGAAGGTTTGTGGCCTATGGTTCCAAGTCTCTGCAAAGAGGTGGCGCGACGCTACTATGCATTCGAGCTGGATGTGCAGATTGAAAAGCCAGCACGCGTCGACAAGCGAGGTTCACATACTACCGTTTTCCGTCTTACCGTCGTGGGTGGCGAGGCGGCGGGAAACTTTCTCTCCGAGTCGGATTATCGTGCAAAGATGGGCGCCACCACCACCACCAACAACAACAACAACAACAACAGAACTACGGCAGCAACTACTACTGCTACGGCGCCATCATCATCGACGACTAGTACCATACGCTGCCCCTTCTCTGGTATGAAAGTCGATTTCCCTACAACTTCTTCTTCACCACCACCAACAACAACGTCAGAAGATGCTGTGATTCGTCGAAGGACCCCATCGTCGACGAAGAACAACAAGTCTGTGCCATTGCGCGGTATACCTCACAACAGACCACCATCATCCTCATCATCGAGAATGGATTATCAAAGCCACGCCACTGCTGTAGAAGACGCCGCACGTTCGTTCGGGGAAGTTTCGATGGCATCTCGATATGCACACAAGGAAAGGAAAGGAGACTACCTTGACGCAGCGGCAGCACTGCCAGCAGCTGCACCGATAGAGACAACAACAAGTCCTCGTCAATCCTTTACAACAATTGACGGTTCCGAGCCGCCGCGACACATTGCAACTTTGTGCGAGGAAGCATTGCTTGACGAGGATGAGGACAATACAGACAGATCCGAAGGAATGTCATCATCAGTGTCGTCAAGTCGCAAAGATAGCAGAGGCAGCAACGCCAGCAGCGACGAGTCTCTACGAAGGAAGGATTCTCCTCTAATTCACAACGCATGCATGCACGCAACCGTGGAAGGCATAGATCTGCAGCACTTACGTACCTCGCTCGAAGGTGAGCGAGGTACGATGCAGCATCTCAGTCCCATTCACTCCGGCCGGGACGATGACAACTACTACTCGGCGTCGTCGTCAAGTCGTAGCACATGGGCTTCGTCGAGTCTATTTTCTCACAGCACCGACAGTACTCCCAGAGACCTTGGTGGTGGTGGTGGTGGTGGTACAACACTGCGCGTCGTAGAAGAGGAATTAGGAGGAGGAGGAGATGTTTCCACCACTCCTCGAGACATGTCAGCCTCACGACATCGTCACACTTCTGCCGGAAACCTGATAACGCGTGATGAAGGAGGACAACAGCTGGTGGAGGAGCAAGGAGGAGGACGAGCAGCTCGCGCAGAAAACAACAACAACAACAACAACAACAACAACAACAACAACAACAACAACAACAACAACGATCCAAGGAAGGTTTTCGAACGATCGATTTCAGAACCCCTCTCCTCGCCGAGGCTTCCACACTTACAGAATCAGCTTCACCACCTGCTGAGCGCATACGACGTGCTCGAAACGCTGCCGTATCACATCGTGTTCCGTTACGACCTCCGCGTCATCTCGGTGGGGAAACTTCTTTCGCGTATCATGCCACAGCTATTGGAGGAGGGAGCACTCGTCAGCGAGTCCTTCAATATCGGAGCAATTGGGCACATCTCACGCCCCAATGCGCCCGTGAGCACGTCTTCACTCGTCGACGCATGTGCAAGGAGCGACGACGGGACCGCCTCCCTGGAGCTTGTCGCTCAGCATTGTCTACCTAACGCAAAGCATCGCATCACGATGCTGGGCGTGGTGAAGTTCAAGAAGTCCAAGGATCGCGATCCCGTGTTTCTCTTCCACGGCTGTCCGAATGCTCTGACGCTGGCCGAGATCACCGAGCAGGGTTTGTACCTCGACGACTGCCCACTCTACGCGAGCAACATCGACCTCCTCATGGAGGGTGAACGGTTGCTTCGACAGAACAACGAGGCGAGCGCGATGCAGCTGCGGCGAGATGCCGAAACGTCGCGGCGCCTGAACGTTCGTCTTGCGGCTGCGCTGCAATTTGTCTCCCACGAGGTTCGCAACCAACTAGCTCCTGTCCATGCAATCGTTCGCGACGGTGGCGTGCCGAAGAAGAAGAGGTCGTACCGCAAGAGCAAATTTGCCAGTGCGGTATCGTCACCACCACCGTCGTCGGCAGTTCCAGCAGAGGCTGCCGCAGCGGGCGTGGATGATGAACAAGCCGTGTTATCGGCGCCGACAGTAGGTGCACCAGGCGTCTTTACCTATAATACTTCGCAGTCAGAAGACACTCAAGACATGTCAGACAGCTCAGACCCTGCTTCAGATGTGGACGACGAGGGTGGAGATCGCGGCACCGTTCTCACCGCACTGTCAACCACGTCGGAGATCCTCAACAACGTGCTTACGATTGCACGGCTGAAAAGTGGAAAGGCTGATGTGCCCACAGGCGTGTTTAAGCTTGGCTCGTGGATTGATGTCGTGGATCAGTATGGTCAGAAACTCGTGAAGCGGAGGAAAGACAAAAAGCATGACGTGAGATTCAAGGAGATGGTTTTGGACAAGCGCCTCAGCAAACAAGAACGTCAAGAAAAACCTCAGGATGATGGAGCCGAGTCTTCAAAAGTCTTTCAACATGAAAAGTCTTTCGACAGGCTACGCGACATCTCGGTAGAAGGTTCACGAACGTGGCTTATCCAGGTGGTGACGAATCTTCTCTCGAATGCGTACAAGTTCACCGAGCGAGGTACCATCTGCGTGACTTGGACAATCAGCGATCCTCCGATTGCAGCGGCGGCTGAGGAGGAGGAGGAGGAGGAGGAGGGGGCAAGAAAGGAGAAGGATGATGATCATGGGCAGAAGAGCAGCGCACGATCCACAGCGTCGTCGTCGTCATTATTGTCCAAAGATCCCGCAAACCTTATTCATGTCAAGGTGCAGGTGTCTGACACAGGAACGGGTATCGCCAAGGAACAAATTCCAAGTGTTCTCGAAGAATTTGGACAAATTCGCACCGGGAACGATACGAATTCAGGCACCGGACTAGGCTTACCTCTATCCAAGCGCATGACAGAGGCAATGGGAGGGACGTTCGTGTTCGAGAGCGAGCTTGGCGTGGGAACTACTGTGACGGTGGAGCTGAACATGAAGATGAGCGATGCGCCGATGATGGGCACGATCGCCGAACGCACCGAAAATCCCTTCGCAAAGCTGCCCTTGCCGCTTCCGCACGAGGTGTCGTCGATGCGACCAGGTCTGGACCTCTACTGCGATGTGCTTGCAGTGGAGGACAACGCACTTCTGTCCAAAATGTACCGCCGAAAGTGCGAACGCATCGGCCTGAGCGTCAAATGCGTGGAGGATGGAGCAGATGCGGTGGAGCTGATCGAATCTGGATGGAAATTTGGCGTCATTCTCATGGACATGACGATGCCCGTGATGAACGGCGATGTGGCGTGCCAGCTCATCCGAAAGCCGGCGCACCTGCAAGGCCCCGATTACAAGGGCTGCATCTGTCTTGTCACGGGAAATGCTTACAGCAAGAAGCAGCTCGACGAGCTGCAGACGAATGTGGGATTCGACCACGTCTTCCAGAAGGGCGAGACGCCGAGCTGGATGGATCTGATTGAATATCTCGTGGAACACATCTCCGGAAAGAATAAGGGGAAAGCGTAAATGAGGCGCCGCCGCGTGGTTGGTGACTTTGTGGTGTGGGCGTGAAATAAAGTTAGCTTGTTTTTTGCAGCACAACAAATAGAATGTTACAATGAAAAGAAATGATATACAACATCTAGTCTACGATAAAGATGGACTCTACTCCTCGTATGGATCACACGAGGACTGCTCGATGGCATTCACCCACACACGCAAGGCGCTTGTGCCGTCCTCGCCATCGCGTGGGACTACGACGTTGGTGCGACAGTTCATGCAGAGTTGACCCGCGATCGCTTCTTCGTCATCCGAACCAGTGCCGATAGCGACGACGGGAGTGAGACAAAGCGAGCACAGGCGATGCGGCGCGGTGCCCGTGCAGGCCTCCGCGCCGCTGGGACGCCATCGCCCTACGTCGATGCGCTGTGCCTTGTCGCCACGATTGTAAGAGACGGGAATGGAGAAGGGATATGCGTCGAGTTTTTGCGCTGCGCGGATGACGTTGATTGCGGCATCCGCGCGCTCGGCAACCATGCTCGCAACGAGAGCTTCTGAGCACGCGTCAATCGTGCGTGGATTGTCTGGCGGCGCGATGGGAAGGCACGGCAGCTGTATGTGTCGATGCCTGCAGTAGATTGCAGCCTCTTTGCGCGAGATGGAGCGCATCGGGTGCACGAAGAACGGCAGCCCGTGCGTGAGGTGCATCCGTATATCTGCTGCACCGAGGTCTGCGTTGACGACTGCGCCGACGCGCTTGGAAATGCTCGACAGGATGCGAGCCGCCGTACCATCGGCACTTTCCCCGCAGAGCACGCTGCCACACTTCATTGACGCCGCGAAGTTTGCGATGGCTCGACTTCGCAGGAACGTGACTGCGTCGTGCCTGGCCGTGGCATCGCGCACGCGTGCGAGCAAGCTCTGGTGTGTTTGTGCTATTGGCTTTAACGTGTGAAGTTTGACGTTCCTTTCTTCGCACGCCTTGCGCAGTGCCTTCGTGACTCCTTCACTGCCATTTTCTGCTTCGACGACGTGTACTGCGACGACGAGGTGCAGGCGCCTCTTTTGTTGGTTCGCGAGCATTTTCTCCTTTCCCTTCAGGAGGGGTACCTGCTGCCTTTCATTATGATGATTTCGCGGCGACGATGATGGTGATGGTGACGACGAGGATGAGGAGTCATCGCGCGCACATGTTGTGCATATTGCATCTAACAAAGCGAGTGAGGAGGGTCCTCCTGAAAGCGCCAGGCATAAGGATGAGTTTCCTGCAAGCAAGAGTTCGTCGTTGCGTACGTTTTGGAGAACAAGAATTTGAAACGACGAGGTGAAGCACGAAGAGCAGAGAGGTCGCGACGAGAGACGCGCGGAGGCACCACTACTACTGCTACCGCTACTGGACGCACCACACCGCACGCATAACATCAAAGGCACAGGAGCATCACTGTCCGCCGCCGCCGCCATTAAAATGGGTGAAAATCGACGACTTTTTATTACGGGAGGTCAAATAGGGGGAAAGAAACTGCTTTTGATGGGCAAGGGAAAAAACTCAAAAAAGTAAAAAACAAAACTGGTAACCCTAACCCTAACCCTAACCCTAACCCACATGCCGATGGCCCTCCTAGTAGCTAGCTAAGCTTAAGGTAGTACTCCCCTTAAAAAGGGAGAGCCTACTTTTCTGCTTAAGCGCCCGGCCGTTCCCTGACGGCTGACGTTGGGTTGTGGCCACCTACACCTGTTGTGGCGTTGTGAAGTCCTCGTGGCCATTGGCCAACCCACCATTGTGCTGTTCTCGTGAAGTCACAACTCACAACGAGGCAATACTCGTTGATTCGACTACAGTAAATCATCGTTGATTTAACTTTTAACTTACAATCCATCCATGCCACAACAAAACAGACCGGCCTTAAGGTTGTCATTACGGGTAGACTACGATAATATCGTTGTTGCCTTTTCTTTTCCATACAGTATTTCTTCTTCTTGCGGCCTTGCAGCCTAAGCTTAACTTAAAAAAGAATTAACCTTAAGGTTACCTTTGCAGCTAGCTGTTTCTTGCTTGCAGGAGAGTTCAGGAAGGAAGGAAGGAACGGAACGGAACGGAACGGAACGGAACGGCCTGATGCCTGATGCCTGAGGGGATGGATGCAAGCAGGATTCCCTTAAGGAAAGGCGTGCAAGCTTCCTTAAATTAACCTTAGGTGGGAGAATACAGTACTAAAAAGTAGGTAAACTTTACTTTACGTCGCGGACCTCCCTCCTAAGAGGAGCCTGTTCTCTCCGGAGCTCCTCCGTTGTCCGTCCGCCATCCGGCATTGGCTTTTGCGTTCTCCCCCTCTAGGCCTTCCTACCCGTAAAAAGGTCGTGAGGTGAGGCTCGCAACCCGGCAACCGGCCGGCCGGTTCCTCTCCCCTCGAAGGTTAAATTTCGACTCCCGTATTCTTAGGGTAGAAATGACATCCATGGATGGTTTCGTCACGTGCTCCTCCATGTCCATGCGTGGTGCTCCTCTCCGTCCTTCCTCCTTGGCCTTGGAGGCCCATGATGGGGCAGGTGCTGAAAAGGGACAAGGAGGCGCGTCGGGAGGGAGAAGGAGAAACAGACGCGGGTCCGTCGTCGCTGGACATGGACTCGCGCGAAGCGTTGCCGACAAAATCAAGTTTGCGAGAATGCAAGAGGAAGCTAGGACGGCACGCGACACGCCGCCCGAAGTCAAAGTGCATCGTGGCGCGCGCAAGAGGGGTGGCCGTGGACGCGGGGGTGGTGGTGGTGGAATGCTCGGTTCCGTCGTGCAGGCTGCGAGGGTCGTCGAGGTGGAGTACGTGCCCATGGGACGGGGCGACGAGACGGTGAGGCGCACGCGTGAGGTCTCCAAGAAGTGGATGGCAGGCGAGACGTTCGATGTCGTGGCAGAGTACGGCGCCCGCGAGATTCTTCGTGCGGCTGAGTTTCACAGCGATCGCATTCCGCCTCACTTGCTCAATTTGGAGGGCAGCGCGGAGCCGCAGCTGACGCCGCGGATGTCCACATCCTCATCCGCGTCTGTCAAAAACCGCGTCTCCTCTTCGAGCTCGAAGGGTGACGATGCACCCTCGTCTTCCATGTCTCCCACGGAGACCCCTCGAGTTTCTGAAGCACTTCTCACGTACCTCATGGACAAGGCGCACCTGAACTACTCAATGAGCGCACCTCGTCCAGTGCGAAGATCGATTGACGGTGATGGGCATCGCTGGACAGCGGGAGATGGCACGCTCAAAGACGTCGCACGAGAGGAGCGCCTCAAGCGGCGCACCATCGCAGGCTCCACGTGCATTCGCCAGGCGGGGTTCCGAAGAGGGTGCGCCTCGCGCTGGTCCAATGACAAGCACAGTGCACCAATCGACAGCGAGTATCTCGACGAGTACGAGGACTACTTCACCGAACTGGAGGAGGCTGAAGGTGGCACCGAATCGGACGACGATAACAACGCGGGTATGTTCTCGCAGTGCCGCATTGGGGAAGATGTGCCTTTCGAGGGCACGCTCGTGGAGTGGATGCCAGACACCTGGAGCGAAAGCAAGCGCATGCCGATGAGCTATGCGCCCCCCTTGCGCTCGACTCGTGCGTACGAGGAGGTGGTTCGCCCCACTGAGGTGAGTGAGACTGCCGCGGCGGCGCTGATGGCAGGCGGCGCGATGCCGTACGATCTACCCTCTGCGTCTCGGCCGCACACGGCGTCGAGCGTACCGCGCACGCCGCGTGACGAAAGGCTTCTCGTCCTTCCACCACGCTACCGAACCATGATTGCGCGCGAGCGGGACGGCGGCAGCCTCTGCCTTCTGAATCTCAAGGAGAAATACGCGCCGGGTGATGGTGACATCTACGAGCGTGCGCTTGCCGCCGCAAGCACGCGCAAAATGCCCGGCGCTGCAGCTGTTCTTCCCGCCGATGTAAGCCGCGGTCCGCGTCGTGACTGGGAAACGGAGGTGCTGGAGCACGCCATGACAGCCAAGGCTATGGCACGCCCCGATCGCACCGAGCGACGTCTGAAGGCGTGGACCAGCGCATGGGCATCAGTGCTCTCTGGCAACGCGAATGGCTCGGCGAACCTCGACGAGCACATGGAAATGCTTGAAAGTGTCGAGAACCTGCGAGCGCCGGGTACTACGCCGGCTGACACGATGCGCTCGCGTGCCTCGAGCTTCTCGGGCTTAGGCACGCGGCGGCTGCACACTTCGCACCAAAGCAGCGCGGAGCGCATCGAGGCAATCGAGGATGAGAAGGAGCGCGAGGCGGCGATCGAGGAGGTAGCCAAGGCATCGATGGCAGCGGCTACGGATGTGTTCCGTCGCATGCGCCTGCGCACTGCACCCGCGCAGTCATCTCGCGGCTCTGGCACGGCATCGACGATGACGAGCAGCATCCGGCGGCCGACGGCGAGAAGGGCGGCGACGACCATGCTTTTTGACCATGCGACCATGTCGGACTTTGCCGAGGCATTTGGAGGCAAGTGGGCTTCGAATCCGGGGAACGCTCCATCGTCGCCATCGAACCTGCCATGCAGCCCTCGTATGCCGATGCGACGGGATGTTCCCGCATGCCGTCGATACGTCAATGCAGCTGGCGCAAAGCACGCCGACACTCGCGCGATGAATCTCGGCTTGACGGTAAGCCGCAAAAGGGGATCTTATGGAGGAACATCTTCGGGAGCCGTGACTGTACGATAATTGAAAAACAGAGTAAAGTACATTGCATTACTGCATTACTGAACGAGCGATCTCAGCTCTTAAGGGCAATGCCAGCCTTCGCGAGTGCCTCCCGGACCCAAACTGGCGCGCGTCCATCTTCTTCCATTTTCTCATAGGGCACGGCGTAGTCGTCGTTCGCGCGCACACGAGGGAACTGCTTTCGCATAAATTGCTGCACAAACGCCTCGAAGCGGTTGTTTTCAATCGCCTCACGAATCTGCTCCATGAGCCTCATCATGTACCGAACGTTGTGCACGGACACGAGGCTGCTCGCGACTGGTTCGCGCGTGACAATCGTGTGGAGGTATGCGCGCGTGTAGCGCTTGCACGTCGCGCAGTCGCATCCCGCCTCGATCGGGCGCATGTCGTTCGCAAAGCTTCGGCTGCGCAGCTTGAGCAGTCCCGACGACACCATGGCGGTTCCAAAGCGCGCGGTGCGTGTCGGGTACACGCAGTCGAACATGTCCGCGCCGAGCGCGACGCACACGACGATGTCGACGGGGTATCCGACGCCCATGACGTACCTTGGCTTGTTTTCGGGAAGCAGCTCGAGCGACGCATCCACGCACCTCCAGAAGTTCGCCTTGTTCTCGCCGCCGGAAAGACCACCAACCGCGTAGCCGGGCAGGTTGAGCGGGACGAGCTCTTCACAGCTCTTGCGCCGAAGTGCGAGGTCAAGTCCTCCCTGCACGATTCCAAACAGGCTCTGCCTATCCGTTCTCTTGTGCGCGGCTATGCACCTCTTCAGCCATCTGGTGGTTCTGTAGGTGGCCTCCTCGTATCGTTTTGGATCGTTCGCCGTCGAACTGACCACGTCGTCGAGCGCCATCATGATGTCAGCTCCTATTCTATTTTGGACTTGCATGCAGTGTTCCGGCGTTAACGTTGTCGTGTTTCCTGTTGCGGGGTCCTGGAATGTGACTGCGTGTTCGGACACTTCGAGGAGGTCGCTGAGTGATACCATTTGGAATCCTCCAGAGTCTGTGAGCATGGCTCGTTTCCACGAGACGAAGTTGTGCAGCCCGCCCATGGTTTCAATGAGCGCGCTCCCGGGTCTCTGTTCGAGGTGGTACGTGTTTCCGAGTATGAGTTGAACGCGTGCGTTTTCGAGGTCGAGAGCCGTGAGTCCCTTGACGGATCCTTGCGTTCCAACGGGCATGAACATGGGTAGTTGGCACGCGAAGTGGTGCGTGGTCATCGTCGCACGCCGTGCCCTTTTTTCACGAGAAGACAACTCGAAGACGAGCGCAGGTGAGATGGACGACGCCAACAAAGTCGACAAAGGCGGTGACGAAAGCAAGCGCGCACGAGCCGACGATACCAGTGATGAGCCTGATGAGCCATGGAGACCAACCAAACCACCGGAGCCAACCAAACCAGCCACCACACCAGCCAAACCATTCTTACCATCATCGTCGTCACCACCACCACCACCACCACCCTCCTCATCCGACACAAACTCCTCAAAGGAATCCAAGTCTGAGGCTCTGCGACGCCGCTTATTATTATTACCTCTTCTAGGAGCAGCGTCCATGACGACGACGACGACGACAGGGTGATATCAGACGACGGCTCCGGTCAAGGGAGGGGGGACTTACGGCGGCGGCCGCTAACCCTAACCCTAACCCTAACACGAATACCCTATCGTAACCTTACCACGAATGGGTGGGGGCCACCAAAGGTTGGGTCTTCACTCTTCACGCAGATTCTTCACGCTAAATTTTACAAAACCTCCGCCTATTTATGTATGTCTGGCGGGAATGCGGGAGTGGGACGATTCCAGTACCACCGGCGACAAAGAGGACATCCGTGCGCGACTCGCTCGATGCAACGATGCGACGCAAACGTTTCGTGCGGGCCATCGAGACAGAGCGGCATAGTGCCCGCCGTCCGTGCTGCTGCTGCTCCGGCCCTCCATCAAAATGTGCCGTTGTATTGGACGTTGTGTCGGACATAGCAGCGCTTTGACCAGCCTTCTTTTCGCGCTCCGCAAAGGTGGCACACTCAAGCCAAACATGGGAGGTGAACGCAGCCACCCCAGCGAACATGGAGTGTCATCGGGCTCCGCGCTCGCAATGAATTCGCTGACGGCACGTGCGCAAACGGGACCATCGTGGACTACGACGCAACGTCGAAGTGGTGGCGAATACGGTACGACGACGAGTACACTGACTTCGTTGGATCCATGGAGGAGGACAGCAATTCTGCCGAAACCGCACACGCAATTCGCCTGTTCCTCCAGCACACTGAAGAAGCGCAAACACCATCCGACAAGGGGCTGCAAGGCATACCTAAAGTTTAATGTGAAACCTCAGAACTGGGCACGTGGAAGGGGAGGGGTTGGAAAACAAGCGGCGCTGCAAGAAGGGATTAATATTTTGCGCGCGGGAGTTGAATTTTATGCTGAGAATTAAATCTTTTCTACTTATTCTCTTCATCCTCACCCTCGCTCTCCACCCTCGCCTTGTCCTCGCTCTTCTGGTTGATTTCGGCTAACTGCATCCTTAGATCGTACACGAAGATGTAACAGTCCAGCGCGAGAACCGCGTAGAACAGCACTGTCACAGACACGTCGGCCGCCACACTGCCGTTGAATACCGACGATAAAAGCGCGATGAGGCACTGACAGAGCTCGATTGCGTACAATTTGAGGCTGTACGAGCCGTCCGCGCTGTCCTCGAAAGGCTGGTGCCGCCATAAAACGACCATCAGTAATACGACGATGCATGCGCTCAGGCCCGCCTGAGCCGTCGGCATGGAGGAACCAAAGACGCTGATGATCGCCAATCCAATCGTTTGCAGCATGCTCGCAGTGATCCACCACCACGCCGTCGCTTTCAGGCTTTCGAGCTTATCGCTGAACACGGCTTGCACCTTTTCCGACGCCGATCCTAGGGCCACCCTGCGCACCACCACCAACTGCAGCGTGGTGTACAGCGCCAAGAAGAAGGTCCAAAATGCCGCGATGCCTATAACTTCTATGTATTTCATATCGCCCATGTCGCATTTCCTGGTCGGGTCGCCATTCATGGTGGGCTCGTCGCTGTCGTAGTTGCAGTTGTACGGCTCAAGGATTGCAACGATCAAGGGCAGGAAAGTGAGCTCGCAGACCTTCCTCAGGAATTTGAGCATTTTGTATTGGAATTCGGTGTTAGATGCACACCAGAAAATGATCCAAAAAACGATGTTCGGCGCCATGAGCACCGAGATGCGCACGAGAAGGCGAATCATGTACTGCATATTAGCGGTCGGTCCCAAGCACTCGGGGGAGGCCATTTCGATGACGTCAAGCCGCACTACCGAGGTAATGTACCGGTAAAAGTCCAACACCGCGTGAGGCCAAGACACGCTGAAGGCGACGACGATCGTGGTGAGCTGCATGTGCCTCAGAAACATTTGCACGTGTTCTTGTATGACATGGACGTGTTTCTTGATGACCTGGAATCGCGTCGTAAGCGACTTGGAATCGCGTCGATTCGACTCGAGCATCGAGGTGAACATGTAATACGCGTACATGAACGCAAGCGCGATGGTGCCGTAGATGAGGATGGCGTACTTGGACCACGCGGCACACGCGTGGCACTCGCCGTTGAATATGTACGAATCTTCACCGCACGTGCCGAATACTGCCTCGATTGTCACGCCACGCTGCCGCAAGGGCTCGAGCGCAGGTGGCACCTTGGCCCCGAGGGAGTTGTCGAGTAGATTGATTCTGGTCAGGCTGGTTAGATTCTCAAAGACGCGGACAGGGAACGATGCCGATGTGAGCAAGTTGTTCTGCAGGTTCAATTCTCGCAGGTTGACGAGGCTACCGAAGACGCCCTCGGGAAGCGTCGCGAGCTTGTTGAAGTTGAGATAGAGGTGTGTCAGGTTGGCGCAGTTGGCAAAGGTGTTATTGGAGAGCTCCGCGAGTCCGTTGAAATCGAGGGAGAGGGAAGCGAGGTTAGTGAGGCGGGCACATATGCCCTCTGGGAGCCTCGCGATGTTGTTGCCGGTGAGTTCGAGTGCAGACAGGTTGGTGAGGTGGGCAAAGACACCCTCTGGGAGCCTCGCGATGTTGTTGCCGGCCAAGCTGAGACTCTCGAGGCTGACGAGGCCCTTGAACGCGTTAGCACCAAGCGACGTGAAGACTACCCCCGTAGAATGCACCCCGGAACAATGAGAGATGCATTTCAGAAATAGCTTCCGGAGGTTGGTGAGGTCTTTGAATGAATCGTCCGCGAGTACGCCATCGCCACGATGGACAGGAACTCCGATTAAGCTAAGCTCCTCGAGATCGGTCAGACCCCTGAGGGGATAGCCGGGAATGGTTGACGAGAAGATGCTTTTGACGCCGCGGTTCGAGAGCTCAAGCGTTCGACAGCTGCAGAAGTAAGGACCTGGCCTTCCAACGCTGTCGTCAACATTGTCTTTCCAGAATTCGCAATTTCCACACTTTTCAATTTCTACGCCGAGATCTTTGTTGCCATACAGATAGAACACATTCAAGCTGATAAGGTCGTCCCAGATGCCCTCCGGCAACGACACGAACTTGTTATCCGCCAGCCTTAGCTCCTCGAGCTTCGTCAGGCCCTTGAATATATCCTTCGGCAGCGTCTTCAACTGGTTTCTTGAAAGGTTGAGGACCCTCAGGTTGGTGAGGTCCCGAAACGCATCCACTGGCAACTCAGTGAGCTTATTAGCTGATAAATACAAACTCGTGAGGCTGCCTAGGCCTGCGAACACCCCGGGGGCCAGCGTCTCCGGCTGACCTGCAAGCTGATCATTCAACATCAATTCAGTGCATGAGTTGCCGCATCCGCTATCCGCTGTCGTCCCCAACGGTCCGCTGCCGCTGCCGCTTCCACTGCCGCTGCCGTCCACAACGGTCCGGATGAGGGTGTTCGTTTTTGAGTCCTCGTTGAATGCGCATGTGCCGCATTGCACATCAGACCAGTGCTGGTGCCCTATGACCCCGCCGCCAGCACAGAGGAGAGCCGCCGCAAGCGCGAGGAGCACGAAGGACCGGCTCCGAGGAGGAAGGCGGGATGATGAACCACCTCCACGTACGGCGGGTTCGCTGAGCCTGAGCCTGCGGAGGAGAGACAATTGTTTATTACTTGACTTGACGCGCGACATCAAGTCGACTAGTCGTAAAGAAGGCACTGAGAAGGCAATTAAGCTTGCAATGAAGCAACCACCAACGGTCAACCCCCCAACGGTGCAAGTTCAGGGGAGGGAAAAAAACAACGCGTCTCGACCTACCTCTAACCAAGGGGATATAACAATGGGGAGGTCACTCCACAACCCTAAAAACAATGTGTTGGAGCAGGTATTGCAAACTTCAACCGACCATGTCCGGGGAAGGGTTTTCGGGAAAACTTTTCGGGGAGAATTCTGCACGAATCAGAGAGAATTTTTCTGAAAGTGAGAGTTTTCGGGGAGAATTCAGGGGGACTGTTTGGAACGCGGCAGGCCTGCAGGGAGTTTTCAGGAAGAAATTGGAGGGGAATTCGGAGAGAATTTTTCGCTATTGAGAAATCTTGGGGAGAATTTTGGAGAAAAACCTTCCCCCGGACATGGTCGGTTGAAGTTTGCAATATTTGGTGCAATCCTTCCCCGGGAGGACTCCGACAGTGAGGGTACACAACCA
Organism: Pycnococcus provasolii; assembly: GCA_938743325.2. Lineage (NCBI taxonomy): Eukaryota > Viridiplantae > Chlorophyta > Pseudoscourfieldiophyceae > Pseudoscourfieldiales > Pycnococcaceae > Pycnococcus > Pycnococcus provasolii. The sequence goes on from OW568886.1 coordinate 437,903, forward strand.
AGCTTGACTCAACTGCTCCAACACATTGTTTTTAGGGTTTTGAGTCTCCAGACCAGCTTTCCCGTTCAAGGGTGAAATTCCCCCCGGAGTGACCTCCCCATTGTTATCTCCCCTTGCTCTAACCTTAACATAACAGGGGCCCACGATAGTTTACAACAGAAAACGACGTTTGGCCAAACGACGTTTGGCCAATAACGGGGAAGGAGCAACGGTGGGGTCCCGAGAGAAACAACGGAACCAGCCACTCGCCAATGGAGACTGGTCGAGGGAAAAATTGTGGAAGCACGGGCGGCTTAGCCGTGCAAGGCTACGATAGATCCCCGAGGTCCTCCCAGGCTGGGAGCGGGGCTGACGCACAAGGGGAAGTTAGAGATAAGGTATCTTTTGTAACTTCATTCTCAAGGTTGCTTGCGTATACCGTCACACCGATCGGTGCCTAGACGCGTTAGTGGCAAACTTGAGCGCGCGCGAATATGGCCGCGGACGGCGGCCCGAACCATCAACCGCTTTCGGGGCTTGGCGCTTAGGGTTAACCGTAACATACTCCCCATCCGCCTAGGCCGAATAAGCAACTGATGAAACTGTGGACACAGTCCTACAGTGACCTCTGCGCGTAACTCCGACGCGCGAGTGCTTGATGTCGACGCGAGATGCGGCGACAAAAGCACAGGATGCCACGCCCAGTTGGCAGTTGCGTGACAGGAGAAGGGAGCCCGCCCGTGGGATCCCGCCCGAAGGAAGGAAGGGAAGAAGAACCCTCTCCAACCCTGCTAACGCCTGATTAGGGTTAGGGTTCGGGTTCTTCCCTTCCCTTCCCTTCGAAGTTGGTTTCACGCCCGGCGGGGAGGTAAAGTGTTTTCCACCTCACAATCCTTCCCCCAGGCCCCCTGGGGGGGGGGGTTGAATCATCCGATGATGGGCTCCATGTCCGCCTCCTCAGATGTGCCTGCTCGTATGCTTTCGATGGCGTCTCTGGTATCCTCTGGTGAGTTCATGCAGGCGTCCTTGGTAGGAAATTCCTCATTGCCCCCTCTTGCCCTCTCTTTGGTTTCTCTTCAGGCGTCTGGCGAAGTGGCGCGTGGCCCCAACTCCGTCGTCCTTCGAGGCACGTTCGGTGGTGTTTCTGGTGTTTCTGGATCTTCTCCTTCTCCCCTTGAGACATCAATCTCGCGTCAACCTTGCGCCATCAAAAAGCCGCGTCTGCCAACGTCGACGGAGCTGGATCGCTTCAAGAAGGAAATCCGACTCCAAGCGCGATGCTCGCACGCCTTTATTCTGCCCATCTTAGCCGCGAAACTCCTACCGCCGGACTACGCGCTCATCACGCCGCTCTGCGAATCCAACCTGCAAAAGGAAATTCACGCGAAAGGGTGGAGACCGTCACCCTCGGAATGGACACTGCTGGCGTCGCAACTTGCCGAAGCGCTCTCGTATCTGCACGACGTCGCCAAAGTCATACACAGAGACGTCAAGCCAGCGAACGTCATGCTCGCAGGAAACCCGTACCCGCGCCATCCGTACCTCGCCGACTTTGGACTCGCGGAGGACATCGCCGAGTACTTCGAAGATAAGCAGCGCACGATGAACGGTTTCGAGGAAGCTCTGCAGTGGAAGGGGCCTAGGGGAGGATTCAAGCGAAGATTTCAAGTCGGAACGCTCGAGTACCTCGCCCCAGAAAGCTTGATGGAGCACGAACAATCTCCAGCCACCGACGTGTACGCGCTCGCAATCATGATGTGCGAATGTGTGGCGGGAGTCTACCCTTTCAGCGACTGCACGACGGAAAATGCGCAGTGCCACACCATTCTGGAAATGGGATACGGACAGGCGGAACTCCAAAAAGCTGTGCACGGCGAGGGACTCAGGCCCATCGTACCCGACACCGTTTCGGAAAACCACCGTGAAATCCTAAACCAGATGTGGGCACACGACGCAGCTGAAAGACCGACGGCGAAACAGTGCGTCGCGTTGTGGGAAAATGTACACAAGGAAGTCAGCAGAGGGGCAACTAAAACGGCTGCAGCACCGGCGCCTGCGCCCGTTGTCGCCGACGCTATGGACGACGACGACGAAGCACCCGTGTACGACGCAGATGGAACGCGAATCAATCAGCCCGCCGCCGCCGCCGCCACCACCGCCACCGCCACCGCGAATGCCGCAGCTGCGGATCCTGCCATGACGGAAGGCACGTGGCCAGATAAGCCTGCATGGCTTCCAGCCGCGCTCCCGTGCTCCAAGCACTTCGCCGTAGGTGCGCACGCAACAGCCGGCTTGCGCGGCGCAGATCGCATGGAAGATCGCCACGTGCTCGCACCAAGGCTATGTGCCTCCGGCGACGCGCATCTCGTTGGAGTGTTCGATGGACACCGTGGTGCGGAGGTGGCGCAGTATGCTGCCACGCACCTTGTGGACGTCGCCTCGACACTGTGGCGCGGTGGTGATGTGGGTGCGACTCCATCACCGACATCCACAGAGGACTTTCTGAAGGCACTCTTCGTGTCGCTCGATGCCGGCTTTGCGGCTGAGAGCGCACGCGAACGCCAGCAGCGTCTCGTAGAGGTTGGCGGCGACGTGAAGCTCGCTGGGAAGCAAGCTTTTCCCGGTTGCACGGCTATCGCGGCGTTTGTGTACGGAGACGAGCTGTTCATCGCGAATGCGGGTGACTGCCGCGGCGTGCTATGCCGCCGAACGCGAAATGCCAGCGGCACGGCATCGAATGCAGGCGAGACAGTGTACGCAAGCCTCGCGGTGAGCGACGACCACACGCCGGACAACGAGAAGGAGCGCGCGCGTGTTGAGGCCAGCGGAGGGATGATTCGCTGGCTCTACGACAGCTACAGAATTGGCGAGGTTGGCATGCAGGTGACGCGAAGTCTTGGTGATCTCGATCTTCGCAACGACGGGCTGACTCCCGATCCTGAGGTGCTTCGCGTGAAGCTCGCGAAGGAGTCGGATGGCCCGAAAGAGGATGGCACGATTGTAGAGGATCTCTTCGTGGTTCTTGCCTCCGACGGCCTGTTCGACGTGCTGACGAACAGCGAGGTGATCGCGCTCGTGAATGACACCGTCAAGCAGCCTCAGATGGCTGCTCAGCGCCTGATCACCGAGGCGATGACGCGCGGCAGTGGCGACAATGTGACGGCGGCAGTTTTGTTTCTGTCGAGCGAGATGGAAAGCGAGGAGACGATCTTCTCTGGCGGTGTTCAGAAGTACGTCGTTGCGGACACGTACTACGGCAGCCGCGCGACGTTGGCTGGCGACGCGACGAAGGACAAGCTGTGCCACCGCATGGACCGTGAGGACACGCGCTGGGTGAGCGACGAAATGAGGGACACATATTAACCAAATCTTTGTCGAAACCGATTACCGTAGTATAAAGGTATACAAGTTGTCATCACGTTAATACACCATCCAACACGGCTTCTACTGTACCTAAACCTTTATCTAACCTTTAGGTAGGATGGTAGGCCTCTGGTCCCCTCCTCCCACCCAAAAGTGAGGCGGTCCCTTTACTTTTGGGAAATAACGTTTTCACAGCCAGACGAGCGAACAACAAAAAGGCTACTTATTACGATAGTTATTACGGGTATGTACAGTAACTTAAACCTTTAGCCGGAACGGGTACATAGGCTCATACTTCTACAGTACAACGTTAACAACCTCAGGTTCTTAGACTACGATAGTCTAGTAGAAGGAGGACCTCTTGCAAGAAGGAAGGCTAGCTAACCTTACATACAGTAGGTGGCCGGCCGGTTCCCACCCAAAAATTGCTGCTGGTTGTTGGTTGGTTCCCCTGATGCCGGATGGCTTTGCTTTGCCCTCTGGTAAAGCTTGCCCAGCGAGTACGGCCTTGTCTCTGGACAGTCTCTCTGGACAGTCTCTTCTGCCGTGCTATCGTAGGAAGGCCTTAGTACTAGTACTACTGTACAGTACGTGGTAGTGTGCTGTGTTCCCCTGCCACGTGATGAAGGAAGGACATCCAGGAGAGAGAAGGAGAAAGAACCACGGGTCCTAATATTATTCCAGTTAGTTAAAATCAGTCGCATGATGTGACCTTGACTCTTGAGCAGTTGAGCAGTTTCCTGATGAGCCTACTATTCTTGACCTATTAATAGGCCTCCTCCCAAGTTCCCAACCGACCGGTCAAAAGATGATGACCCGGCCGGATGCCGGAGGATTCCTGTGCTGTGCTGTGTCAAGGGTGTGTTCCCAATGGTCCGGCCCTCCTTCCTTCCTGTTCTCAAGTTAGTTGTCCGCATCCAGACTCTCCTTCTGAGTTCTGACGAGTAGGTTCCATGGCGACGCCTTCTCCTTATGGTGGTGGTGGACCTGGTGGTGGTGGTGGTGGTGGACCTGGTGGACCTGGTGGAGCTCAGCTTGTGTCTTGGACGTCTACGTCTACGTCTACGTCTTCGCCGGGTATGCCGTCCGCATTGGTCTCTGGGCCTCTTCCGTCGTCGTCGTCGTCGGCGTCGTCCGCCCCTAAGTCTCAGAAGGCGTCGTCGTCCCTACTGCCCGCTCTTCTCTCGCCGCGTGCTCCTGGTGGTGGTAATAGTGGTAACAACGGCGGCAATCTCGCAGGTGGTGTTTCGTTCGGGTCGTCCGTTCGAGTCAACGCGCACACGCACAGAGATAATACGCTGTCAGACTTTAAAGTCGGCCTGAGAAAAGGAACCACGCACAGTAGAAGTACACACGCCTTGCAAGGCTCAGCCGCCTCGGACCTACTGCTCGGCGGAGGATCAGCTAAGACAACACGCGGGAGGGCGACGCTCAGCTTCGTGCCTGGGGCGGCGCCGGCGTCCGCATCCGCGTCGTCCATGCACACAGCCGCGCCGCCGTCGCTCATGGGAACGCTAGCCTTCGCTGCATCCTTGAACGAGGAGGCTGTTCGCGCGGTGCACGATGTGCCCCTACGGGGCGGCGCGACGTTCGCCTGGAAAGCCGAGGAGGAGGTGAGCAGATTCAAGCCCAAGCAGCACAAGCAACGGAGAAAAAACAACGTCGTGCCGCCGCTCAAAATGCCGCCGCCAGACCACTTCCTTAGCCGTACAGAAGAAGACGACAGAAACAGACCATCTCCGACGTCAAATAAAACGGCGGCGACACACGTCGCGTCGCCGGCGCAGCCCAGTACTCGCTCAGTCGCCTCCATGCAAGGTGGCGGCGATGGAGGAGGAGGAGGAGGAGGAGGTGTTGGTTTCGATAGAAGTGGCGGCGCGGTCACAGCTAAGGCTCACAAGCAAGGCAGCACCTCGAGGTTCAAGCCGGGTCCGACGATGGGTCGGAAGAACCTAAATAAACTCGTGGACGGCATCGAGCATAACTTCGGGATCCAGAAAGTGCTCGAAGCCATCAATAGAGAGAATGGCAACATGAGCGACGTGCTCGGGCAGATACGGATGCTGCCCTCAGCAGACGAGCTGCGCAACTTGCACAACAGCGTGACTGAGCACGTGAATCAACAGGACCCAGGCGGACACTTCGTGCCACGTGCGCCACCAGCCGCAATTGCGCTCGACGAAATTCACAAGATGATCCAATTGTACGTCATCGGCTTCAATGCCATGGTTGAAACTCTCGTCACGCGAGCCAGCGGCGCGCCGTCAATCAAGCAGGCGACTATGGCAAGTCCAGATAGAGTGCAGCACACCATCACGCAAATATGGGTATGCTTCCTGTCTTGCATAGAGGCGTCAATTCTCTCCGACTTTAAGAGTGAGATTGCGAATGCACTCGACGACATGAAGAACGAGAACGACATGCTGAAGCAAAAGGTGGAGAGTGTCGAGCACAGCTCGAGTCTCCTTGCCGCTGGGCAAAATGCGCAGATCGCAGTCCTCGCACAGATGCGCGATGAGGCCAACCGCATCGCCGTGGAGAAGGGCGAAGCGCAGACACGCGAGGCTGTTGCCGCTGAGGCCATGGCAAGGATCAAGAGGCAGCTTGGCAAGGCGCTTGACGACAATCGTGCGGCGGAGACTGAGCTTCAGGACCTCGCCATCATGCCCACTCGTCTGCTTGACATGGCCCGCCGCGTTGGAGATGCCACAGTCACCACGGTGGAGCTTGAGGAGAGCGTCGTATCGCTGCGCGCATCGAAAGAGGAGGCGATCAAGCGGCGTGATGTGGAGAAGGAACGCGGCGATGCCCTATCGCACGAGCTTGCGACGCTGCAAAATGAGAAGAGTAAATTGGAGAAGCATTGTACGACTATCGAGTCGGAGATTGGAAAGTTGAAGCTCGAGAAAGAATCGATGGACATAAAAATTCAATTTCTTGAGAACCAGGTGCAGGAGCACGGCCAGGACAAAGCTAAGAATTCAGAGCTTACGCAAGAATTGTCGAAGAGAGCCAATGCACAGAAGTTTATGAATGCTGCGCTGCGCTCGCAGCTGAATGAGATGAAGTTCAAGCTGCAGCACGAAGAAATGAGAGCTCAGGCTAGCGAGCATCAGGCAGGAGCGGAGAAGATGGTCAACGAATCGCTTCGGGGGGATCTGCGCAGTGTGCACAGCCGCCTCGCGAAAGCGATCTCTGACGGAGAGCAACGCGAGACTGAGCAACGCGAGCGCGCGGACCTGGCGGAGATGAAGGTTACGTACCTGGAGGAGGAAATTCAATATCTCAAGAGCACTTACGAGAATTCTGAAGATCAACTCGTCGGGTCATACTCTGCGAGAATGCAGGAGTACGAGGACACGATTGAGGATTTGAAGGAGAAGCTTGGACAGGCTCGGAAGCATCTCGAGGATATGACAGTGGAGCTACAGGAGACGAAGCATGCGGCAGAGGCGGCAAGTGAGCGGGAGGCTGCTCATCACTGCACCGAGGTAGGCGTCCTGAAAACTATCATCTACCAACTGGAATGCAACATGGCGGAGGGAAGCGATAAGGCGACAAAAGCGATTTACGAAATTGCACGCATTGCGCAAGGTCAGCTTGGCGAACAGAAGAAGAAGGTGGAAAAATTGAACCGCGATGTGCTCGAGCGAGACACTCAGGCGGAGGCGCTAAAGAAGCAAATTCGCATGGATGCAAAACGAGTCAAGGAGGCGGAAGCTGCGGAGAAGCGATTTCGAGAGGAGATCAGGGTGCTGCAGAAAGTAGTCGATGAGGCAAGCTCACGCGAGGAGGCTCTAAAGGAGCAGATGCGTGAGCTGCAGGAAGAACTGATGCAAGCACAAGCAGAAGGAATGGAGTCCAAGGCTACCATCGAGAGATTGGAAGATGAGCTGGAAGACCTTCGCTCACTGTATGAAGATGCCAAGGAAGAGATTGAGCGTCTCAAGCAGGAATTTGCGGAGCGCGAGCAGGAGCTGTTAGAAGCCCAACGAGGTGCTCAGGAAGCTGCAGAAATGGCAATGGCTCAAATTGAGGAGATGTTCAAATCGAACGAGCAGGCGTTGGCCGAAGCGGAGGCGAAAATAAAGGAAGCTGAGGAGGCTGAGGCGCGGGCAAAGGCAGAAGCTGAGGAGACTGCGGCGAGGGCGGAAGCTGACGCTCGGGAGGCTGCGGCGAGGGCGGAAGCTGAGCTTCGAGATGCTACGGCCAGGGCAGAAGCGGATGCTATGGCTAAAATGCAAGCTGGGGCTACAACCGGGCCAGAAGTTGTGAAGGAAGTGAAGACAGCTGAGCCTGAGCCTGAGGAAGTTGCTCAGGATGATCGTCCTAAGGTAACATTTAAGCAGAAAGGAGGGCAGATCGCAGAAGCAAAAAAGAACACTCGCCTGATACAAGATGGTTCCAACGCATTTGAAAGAATTGCAAAAGATGTTCAACAAGACTGGCTTGATAATGAAAAGAACCTCTCTGAGAACAAGCCTATAAAACTTCATCATCATTCACATGGGCATTTCGATCCAGAAAGTGGCGAAGTCGATCTTCATCCAGACATTGTTCACCACGATAAGGCAGTGGCTGTTCAAGACGACGACGACGACGACGACGACGAGGCAAAGCCTGCTCCTCACTTTGAATGGGTCGAAGAGATCAAAGATCCTAATGAAGACCATCACTACATTTATCATCCAAAGGCTGAGGGTAGCGTCGACCAACATGAGGGTAAGTTGGATCACCATGAACATCACGAGGGCCATCATCACCGCCACCACGAGGGTGGTACCAGTGACGACGGCCATCATCACCACCACCACCATCATCATCATCATCATGGTCATCACGAAGGAGAGCATTCACACCACCACCATCATCATGGTCATCACGAAGGACATCATCACCGCAAACCACCTCGCACAGGATCGTTCCAACGTGGACATTCCGATTCGCCAAGAAGTTCGTCCACAGCAGCGATCCCTGGCATGAATGCTCTCACAAAAATGGTGCATAAGACGCAACATCAGCAGGGAGTGGTTGATGCGATGCTTACTCATATAAAGCATGCAGAGGAGGTAATTCCCCATGCAGAGAGTGGATTCGAGAGGCACGAAGCTGTGTTGCCCACAGTGTTGCCCACAGCCGCATCTGAAGATGAAGCCGCTGCCGCGATCGCTGCCGCCGAGGCACCTCCCGCGCCGGAGCCATCAGCCGCCACACCTGCACCTACACCCGCACCGGAAGCCGCTGTCGTGGTCGCCGCCGCCGAGGCACCTCCCGCGCCGGAGCCATCAGCCGCCACACCTGCACCTACACCCGCACCGGAAGCCGCTGTCGTGGTCGCCGCCGCCGAGGCAGCTCCCGCACCGGGGCCATCAGCCGCCACACCTGCACCTGCACCCGCACCGGAAGCCGCTGTCGTGGTCGCTGCCGCCGAGGCAGCTCCCGCGCCGGAGCCATCAGCCGCGGCACCTGCACCTGCACCCGCACCGGAAGCCGCTGTCGTGGTCGCCGCCGCCGAGGCAGCTCCCGCGCCGGGGCCATCAGCCGCCGCACCTGCACCTGCACCCGCACCGGAAGCCGCTGTCGTGGTCGCCGCCGCCGAGGCACCTCCCGCGCCGGAGCCATCAGCCGCCACACCTGCACCTGCACCCGCACCGGAAGCCGCTGTCGTGGTCGCCGCCGCCGAGGCACCTCCCGCGCCGGAGCCATCAGCTGCCGCACCCGCACCCGCACCCACACCTGCACCCGCACCGGAAGCCGCTGTCGTGGTCGCCGCCGCCGAGGCAGCTCCCGCGCCGGAGCCATCAGCTGCCGCACCCGCACCTGCACCCGCACCGGAAGCCGCTGTCGTGGCCGCCGCTGTCGTGGCCGCCGCCGCCGAGGCACCTCCCGCGCCGGAGCCATCAGCCGCGGCACCTGCACCTGCACCGGAAGGCGCTGTTGCCGTTGCCTCTCCAACAAGTGATTTGGAGCTTGGTACTGAGGAGGAACCAGCAACCGAAGAGCAATCATCTGAGAATTCGGAGTTACTAAGGGCGCCAAATCCATTCGCTCAACCTAAGCCACCCAGTGCCTCAAGACCAAATACGGGCTCAACAGGTTCGCGTCCCAGCTCAAGGCCAGCTTCACGACCCAGCTCAAGGCCAGCATCACGACCCGTCTCAAGGAAAATCAGCAAGCCTACTTTGGTAATGACTGAAGGGAAGCGAAAGGAAATGCTGGAAGCGGAGAAAAGTCTGCAGAATCCGAAGGGAGACGCCGAAGAGCGCTCAATCGAGGAAGTGCTTGAGCTCGTGCATAAAGCTTCTGGCCACAGCTGGGCCGATATGTCCGTCTCGGAACGTCTAGACTCGCAGAGCAGCTTTACACAGAACATCCCAGGTGGTTCATCTATGCTCGATGCGGTACTCGACGGTGTTGGCATGCGCCACCTCCTGGATCGTAGAACGGTTGAATCAACGGAATTCCAAGATCGCGTTGTTAAGGCTGGATCGTCGCTACAAGCACTTGTCAAGGTGAATGCAGATCTAGAAATTGTTGAGAATAACATCAAGAAGACTGCGAAAGAAATTGAAGAGCTGCAAAGGGCGGTTGCAGAAGATCCACACGACCAGCAACGTGCATACAAGCTAAGGGTTTCGGAGCAACGCATGGCGGGAATACAAGCAAAGCGCGACAATCTTGGCGCCCGTCGTGTCAAGTTGGCGGCCAAAGCGCAGCGCCGCTACGTAGAGCTGACGCGCTTTGTTGCAGACGAACGGCGTGAAGAAGATCTTTCGGGATGGATGAAGTCTAGCGATGAATCGGAAGAAATGCCCGTTGATATTCAGATCGATGCCGTCTCTTTCGTTCGAAATATTCTAAATTTGGATTTGAATTCAGGCATGTCAATGAATCGTGCACTGGAAGAAAAGCTTGATCTCGCTTCAGATTACGTGTCCCGCATTCCAGCTGCTCGAGTGAAACAGATTGCGAGTGTTGGGGCCTTTGCCGAGCTTTATAAGAAAGTGGCTACGTTGCCGGAATCGGCGAGAGAGCTGGTTGAGCTCGTTCACAAGCGCGGTGGGAAAAGGAACCTATGGGCAAAGGCCAATGTCATCGTGGCGGAGAAGCGTGGAAAGAAGAAAGCGAGTCCCTTTGATTTTGCGAATATGATGAAGTTACGCATGCAGGCGGCGCAGGAAGCCATCAAGGAAAAGGAGGCTCGTGAAGAGCGGGAAAAGAGGGAATTTGAGGAGAGGCGCATGCGTGAATTGGCGGCGGAGAAGGCAGAGCTGAGAGAACAGATTCAGGAGGTGCGTAGATCTCTTGGCAATATCGAGGGTGAATTTGGTCCAACACTCGAATGGACGAAGTACGGGCCAGATAGCTTTGCGATTCAGCTTCCAAGCGGTGCAGGTCATTGGCACATGACCCAAAATAAGCTGCTGGTGATTCGTGGTGCGTCTAAGCCTTTCCCAGGGATCTGCTCCATCGCACCGGTCCAAACGGAGAGCGAGATTGAGGCTCGCGAGGTTGAGCTAGCTCGGCTACGCAAGATGCGCGACCTCTACGAGACGGGAGACCGCGTGGACAAGGATGTTCTCACGACGCGGCGACTCGAGAATCTGAACTGGCGCGACGGCACGTGGGGACAGCGCAATGGTTCACTTGACTGGCTGGCGCACCACGTTTTGGACCGCAACAAGGCACAACTTGCCGCGTCCACACTGGACTTGAGCACCGTGGCCCCGGAGGAGCTGACGCCGAGGACTCTCGAAAATCAGCACGTTGGTTCTCATGCGAACAAGGTCCCGAAGACACTTGCCACGGTGATTGAGAAGAGTACAGCACAAAAGTAAATATCTTGTAAAGAATAGGAAACCTTTTCGTAACACATTTTAATCGCTGAATTCGGACTCGTCGTCGTCGCTATCGTAGTGCTGCGCCTGTCGAATCATATTCATTTTTTCGACGAGCGAAGTGACAGCTGGAGACGCCGTCTCCGCTGGCTCCTCCGCGATTGTTTCCGGCGCATCAGCATTCTTCGGTCTCTTCGGCTCGAATGACAGCGTCATCTTGCGCAGACGGCGCGCGCTACCCTTGATCTGGTCCATAAGCTCCGTGTGCGAATCTTTTTTCCGCGCGGGCGCAGGTTTCGTCTTCTTCAAACCTTTGTTTGCAAGACGACTCTGCAATTCGGACATCATATCACCTGATCCACCACCTGCGTCCTTCTTAGGTGGCGGTGGCTTAGATTGAGCTATTTGCTTGTCTTTCTTGGGTGGTGGTGGCGGCGGTGGCGGCGGTGGTGGTGGTGGCGGTGGCGGTGGTGGCGGTGGTGCTCGCGGCGGCGGCGGCGGAGCAGGAGGTGCGGAAGATGGTGGAGGAGGATTGGAATGCGGAAATGGTTCTGCATGCATCATCTCTGACATCGGCGGCGGTGGTGGTGCGAAGATGGGCGTTTGTGGTTGCTGCGGCAGCGGCGGCTGCGACTGCGGTGTTTGTCTCATCTGCATCTCAAGTGCCGATAGACGATCGCGAAGCGCGGCAATTTCTGCATCTTTTCGCAAGTCTCCATTGGCGGGGGCAGAAGCTTGCGTTGTTTGTCGGCTGTCTCTTCCGCCACCTTCGCCTTGCCCCCTTCCGATCCGGCGCAGCAGATGCACTGGAACTTCTGGTGGTGCTTGTCCACTTGGGCTCCATGTCACCTCTTTCCGCTGCCGTGGCGATGCGGTGGTGAGCAACGTCCAGCTGGGCGCAGGTGGCATCGTCGTCGGCACATCCCCCTGCCGCGTGCTCGATGCTGGCGTTCGCGGCGTTCCCCTGGGTGCAAGCTTTCTGAGAATTTCCGTCGGTAGCGGCGGTGGTGTTCGCGCGATCGAGGCAGCAGTAAAGTACGTGCTTGGCAAGCCGGGTGTGTGCGGCGCGACGTCGCGGACGTGGGGCACGTGCTGTGTCGCACGAGCTGGTTCGAGTGTGGAGGGAACCTCCAGCGGAGCATACCGTGGCCTCGGTGCGTTGAGATGTGCTAAGGGAGGTGGCGTCGATGTTGTGTGGCCGTTGGTTGGTGTTGTGGCCTGTGCAACACTGACCGGCGAGGCGTCGTGTTGGTCTCGTACTGGCAGCGCTTGTGCGGCGGTAGGTGCGCGCGGCCTTGCAAGCTCGTCGGGTGCTAGTGACGAGTACCGCCGTCTTGCGCTCGGCTGCGCGTTGGTAGTGAGCGTCGTTCGTGAGTTCTGCCGCCTCGCCTCGGCTCTGGCGGCGCGTTGCACTCTCTTCTCCTCCGCCTCTCGTGCCTTGACGAGGTCGCGGTCGCGCAGGTACGCGGCGCGTATCAAACCAGGGTCGGAGTATGTGACTCTGCTGCTGAGTTCGAGTTTCTGCAAGCCTCTCGCACTTGCCGCCACCTCGTCGAGCTGGTCCAGCATGTCAAGTTCCGCGGGCGGCGGCACCGCCTCTTCTCTCCACGTTGCCCACGGTTTGCCTAGCGTGTCGTTGGTGATGAGTTCTCGGTCGACGCCCGGCCCGCTGGGCATGCTCGCGTGCCATTCGACGGGCGGCGTGTGCGCGAGTCTAAGGACTGATGTTTCCGCATCAATGGCCACGCGGAGCGCGTCGACGTCGGCGAGTGCAGCCTCTGCTCTCTCCGCGAGTTGCGACGTGCGAGTGGCCATATCCGAAACTCGCTCCGAGACGTTAGAGAAGGTCTCGTGCGCTCGTGTTGTGAGTGCGGCGAGGTCTCTCATGAGTGTGACCATGGATGAAGCTGATATGGCACATAAGACATGTACTGCTTCTGGAGCGCTACTCAGAGAAGGATCACCGTCATAGTGCATGACATTCCCAGATGGTGACCCAGCATGCATGTTCCAGAGCATCAATGGTCGCTCACAGGACATACGTCAGATAATCGTGCGGTACAACACACGATAAAGTTACAACCGGTGTTCTCGAACCAACGGGGCCCCAGTGGGCAGTGCAGTGCAGTGCAAAAGCATTCGGGTATTAGGTTAGGGTTAGGGTTAGGGTTAGGGTTATTGGATTAGGGTTAGGGTTAGAGTTATTGGATTAGGGTTCGGGTGATCGGATTAGGGTTAGGGTTATCGTAGGGTGATCGGATTAGGGTTCGGGTTTTGCGTGTCTCGTTTCTTTTCTTTTTTCTGTTCTCTCTTCATAATTAACTTAGTTTCCCCATCCACATGACGCCTCCTCGCCCTCTGATGAGCGTGGCGGCGGCGTCGATGTCGATGTCGATGTCGATGTCGATGTCGATGGCGAGTCCCTGGGTGAACAAGCTCATGAACAAGGCTTTATTCTCATGGACAATAACTACTACTTGTACTAGTAGTGGTGCTGGTGGTGGTGCTCTTCGTGGTGTCCACGGGTCTTCTCATCTGATTCGTCCTCGTTTGGTGTCTTCGTCCACGCTCAGATCTTTCTTCTCAGGAGGAGGATCAGCAAGTCTTCCTTTGGTTAAATCCCTTCACAGATCCCACTTGCGCACCCCATGTGCAATGGGATGTTTGCGATCCTTATCGTCGTCGACGACGCCAACATCTCAAAAAAAGGCAACCCGCACCGCCGCCGCGCCAAACGCCGGTAACGCGACGCATCCGGTGACGGATGCAAGAGACAGCTCATCAGCTGCCGCCGCCGCCGCCGCGATCGAAACCACGCACGACGACGACGCAGCGCCCCCAACGTCGTCGTCGTCGTCGTCGTCAACCGCGGCACCTACAGCCTCGCGCACGCTCGACGAAGAGACCATGCAAGTCGTCAGGCAGAGACTGCACACCATGACCAACAGGTGCCTCGACGGGCCCACGTGGGGACTGCTCAGCTTTCTGCACTCGGCGGGACACCACGTCTACCTCGTCGGCGGCACCGTGCGCGACCTAGCCGTCGGCAGAACGCCCAAGGACATTGACGTGCTGACGTCTGCGTCACTAGACCAAGTGCAGCGCCTGTTTCACCGCAAGTCCTCGCAGACTGGCCTTACTACCGGAGACGGCAAGTCGACCATCATCCCGCTGATCATCGGAAAGAGACATCCCATCGTTCAGGTGTGGAGACAGACCAAGGGGCAAGGCGATTCGACGGACGGCACAGGCAAGGTACGCGAGCACTTGATGGACGTCAGCAGCTTCTACACAGACGCGGGCGTCGACGAAGTTCCTGGCTTCGACGATGAGAGCGTCACGACGACGCCTGAGCAGGGATATCCATGCCCTCCCGCGTCGAATGACGCTGGATGGGCCAAGGCGCGAGCCGCCAATGCTAAAAGGCGCGACTTCACCGCCAACGCGCTTCTGTACGATCCCTTCAAAAATGAGCTCTTCGACGACGTCGGTGGAGCCTACGACCTTCTCGTTCGCCGCGAGCTGCGGCCAGTCTCCGGCAGTGCCGCCACGTGCCTGTTCGAGGATCCGGCACGCATGCTGCGCGCCATGCGCTTCGCGAGCCGAACCGGCCTGCGGATATCTTTAGGTTTGCATCATGTGATTGCATCGAATGTGAACAAGCTCGCGAATCGTCTCGCCACTCCTCGATTCTCTCACGAGCTGCACATCATGTTGGCGTACGGTCACTCGGAACGCGCGCTGGACCTGATGATGGCGTACGGCTTGACGAACAACGTCGTGCCGATGCTCGACAAGTCCGTACGAACCTGCGAGGCGCTGGCTTTGAAGCGAGCGGACATGGCGAGGGGACGAATGGACGTCAGCGAGCTTTCAGATGATGATCTCCCCAGCTGGAGGCAGATGAGACAGATCTCATTAGGCAAACTGGGGAATCAGCACAAGGATGCCTTGATGCACGATCCCACGGACAACTCAACGGAGATGCTGCAGCGGCGCATCGAGATGCTCGACAGCGAAGCAGATGCGTTGGCCTATAAGCTTGAGCTTCTGGAGAAGGACGACCACACGTCGCTGGCGCGAATGTGGCATGTGTCGCCGGATTCTGTGGAGAAGGCGATGCGGCTTTCGTTTGCGCGACGCGTGCTCCAAACCCTCGACGCTGGATGCGACATCAGGTCCCCGTGCAGTCCCGTTGAGTGGTTGGTTGCGCTCACCGCGCCGGTTGTGCTTGCGCAGCTGCACCACGCTGCCGCCATTTTTCCGCGCGCAGCTGCTGCTGCGGCATCTCGCCGTGCTATTGTGAGCGTGAGCGAGAATCCGTCCACGGCGACTCTCGACAGCCTCGCCGCGGAGCGAAGCTACTTCGACGCGCTGAACAAGCTGTCAAATCGTTTGGACGTTCGCGCTCTCGACCGTCTTCTTACGAGCGAGACGGGCCGTCGAAAGTTGAGAATGGCTCAGAGAGGCAATCCCGAGGCGCTTCACCACGTCGTGGAGCAACTGTATGCGAGCGTTCTGAGCTTCACATTCATGCAGCTGGGCAAGAATGGTCCGGTGACCACGAATAACCGGATGATGAGGCAGGCGCACCGCATTTTTTCGGAATTTGGCAGCCTGTTTGCTGAGACGGCATCTTCGGATGCCCCTGACTTGGGTGCACTTGCGCTCGACACGGCGCGTCGTGCATGCGCTCCAGGTAACGTGGCGCCGAGCAAGCTGATGTTGACGTACCGTTGCTTGGACATGCTGAATCGCAGCCTGTTCTCGCAGGAGATTGCGTCGGTGTCACGCGAGGTTAAGAGACTCCTGAGCCTCGACGCCGACGCAGTGTAGTGTTCTTTTGTAAAAAATGAGATGTGTTTTCGTCACCGTTACTTTTTAAGTCTTTTTTAGGCTTGTTTTCAACTACCAGTGTACCCCACCTCCATGTCTCTACCTCATGTGTATGTTTTGTTGGTTGTTGAGCCGGCTGCTCAGCTTGGCGTGCAAGTTTGTTTTGGTTTTCGTGCCTCAACCTCCTATGCGCGCAAGGGCGGCGAGTGCTTGAGTTTGACGTACAGCGAGCGCATGTTGCTTGTGTCGACGCGTCCGTGCTCTGGTGGTTTGTCAGGGCAGAGTCTCACGACCGCTTCCCAGACGTTCCCTCCGGTGACGATCCCCTCCTGTTCCGCCGACGCGATGGTTTCGTTCTCGCGGTTGTTCTTGAACTTCTGCTCCAGTTTGCGCTTACGTTCCTGTGCAAGGTTCTCGATATGTTTCGCGGCAGCCGCTCTCGTTTCCTGTTGTTCGGCCCTTTCTTTGGATTCCTTTTCCTCGATGGCTCGCTTCTGCTGTTCGCGGTACGCGTGCATGGCGTCAGACTCGACAGTCGGCATCATCATGGACTTTGTCGGCGCACTACTGTTGTTCATCTGCGCGTTCATTGCGTCGACTTCGCCAGCGTTGTTTGTTCCAACTGCTGGAGGTGCTCCGAACATGTCGTCGGCGAGCGGCTGGGAAGGAGTGGAGGAGTCAACTGCTGGAGGAAGAGGTTGAGAGAAACCAGCACCAGCATCATCATCACCAGGTACGAGCGAATTACCACCACCGTTGTTGGTATCCCCCGAGATGGTTGGATCCATCAAAATCGTTGGATCCGCTAACGAAGGAGCGAACGAAGCGTCAGTTAAATCCTCCGTGGCTGTGGAAGAAGCAGAAGCAGAAGCAGAAGCAGAATGGCCGGTGAAGACGGAGAGGTCGTCGGAGGGGGACATGAATCAGGAATGGGAATGGGAAAAAACGCTTGTTGAGGCTCATGAACATGAACAAGAAGGTGCTTGGCTCAAGGATGCTGATGACGATGACGAACTGAGGCTCATTCTCTCATTTCAGCGTGGACTTGCTTGGAGCATCTTTCTTTGTAGAAGTACCACCTGTATGTCCCACCTCCGACAACCTCATCGTGCTGCCGGTGCTGGGTCTGCACGCCTCCCTACTGATGTGGTCAAGCTCGCGGCCGGTGGGTCTGCACGCCTACCTAATGATGTGGTCAAGCTCGCGGCCGGTGGGTATGCACGCCTAGCTAATGATGTGGTCAAGCTCGCGGCCAGTGGGTCTGCACGCCTAGCTAATGATGTGGTCAAGCTCGCGGCCAGTGGGTCTGCACGCCTCCCTAATGATGTGGTCAAGCTCGCGGCCAGTGGGTCTGCACGCCTCCCTAATGATGTGGTCAAGCTCGCGCCCAGTGGCGGTGGGTCTGCACGCCTACCTAATGATGTGGTCAAGCTCGCGGCCGGTGGCGGTGGTTCTGCACGCCTACCTAATGATGTGCGCGAGTGTACAATAAAGTTTACCAGTGTATGTTTATCTGTGTATGTCGACGGTCAACTTCAAGCTTTCAAGGTCCCGCAACTTGCTTGAGCACCTTTCCATCCACATCCCAATCTGCCAATAGGATACTCCAGTAGGATTCTCTCGAGAATCCGTTCATGATGGCGTCCTCTTCTCAGAAAGTCGCCGCATCGTCGTTAGGAGTGTCTTCGGCCTCAAGTGCGAATACAGCGCAAACACTCGGACTCGCTTCGTTGTTTCCTGACGACGACAATGACGACATTGAAGTGATTGACGGTGGTCGCGCCGTCATTGACGTCGTAGCAAATAACAGTGGTGGCGCTGCCGTCTTGCACGCTCCGGCGATGCCAGCCGGCCGGCAGCTGGATGGTGGTGACGCTCCCCCACGTACACCAGGTCATAACCATAATGCCAGTATGAAAATACAGACGCAGCAGCTCAAGAGCCGTGGCGGTGGCGGCATCGCTCCTCTTGCGTTTGCGTCAGGGAAAACAAGAAACGACGACGACCCTGACTCTGACTCTGACTGCGACGGTGAGGAGGAGGAAATGGTGCCTGCGTTTGACATCATGAGCAAAGTGGAAAGACTTGTCGCATTCAAGGGGTTCGTGCTCTTCGCACTGTTCCTCATCTCGTACATGACGTACGCGACCGTACGCGCAGACTGGCAGTACGGGTACCGCACGTATCTGTTTCTTGAAACGGCGAGACAACAAGTGGGCGTTCCGAAGTTCGACACGCTCACCAACACCGCAGAGCTCGCAAAGTTCTTCGCAAAGGACGTCTCCATGATGAGAATTCGACTCAACAGCATCTGCGAAAACTGCCTCTTCGCAAAGAGCATCATCACGAAAGACCTGACGCATATGTCTATGCGCGAGTTCCTGTGCACCGACTTCAACTCGGAGAAAGGGGTCAGGTACTACGACGCACGCGACTGCGATGCCGTCGACGCCGAATTCGCCGCCAACCCAGACCCGAGCAGGGCACCCTGCTGCGCGAACACCACCCTCGTCCAGGCGAGCGAGGCGAGCCACGCGTACTCCACCACCGCGCCAGAGTTTCTGCAGCCTGACTTTCTCTCACCCGGCCCGGTGACGCTCACCGACCTGCTGGACATCGACGAGATGATCGTGTCCGGCCGCTACAGATACGCGAACATGCCGCAGTGGAAAGTTGACGTCTTCGACAGGGTCGAGGCAGATGTGACGCCGCAACGACTTGAGGCCTCGGCGAGAAATACCACGAATTCCTGGGATAACGATGTTGCCGAAAACGTCGGCGAGTACCTGTACGTGACTCAGGCCGTGGACAAAGCTGAGCTTGGAATGATCATCGTGTCGCGCAATCAGCGAATGATTGGCGCGGAACTTAAGGCGGACTGGCTGGACAGAGAGAGCTCGCGGCGTCTCGTGGATTCGAAGATGGTTTACTGGAGCTTCAACTTCAACACCCTGCGCCGCGGCAAGAACGGCGAGTACGCCGCTCTCGCCTCCATGGTGTTCATCCTGTTCGTCCTCAGCTTCGTACACGAGATGTTTACTATCTTCTCATCCACTGCAACCTTACGAGCACTTCCGATGCGGCTGTACAACGACCCGACATTGCCGTTGTATTTGTTGACGACGCTTCTTCCAATTGTACGTTTACTTCCAAGCTAGACGTGGTGCGTACACCAGCAATATCACTAACCAAGCACTCGCACAAACACACACACATACACACACAATATATATATATATATGAAACATGAAATGATATGTTAGTTCGCAGAGATCATCCGCGCTGATTTAAAGATATCAGAGTACATGCTCTTCACGGCGATGATTATGGTGGTGTGCACTGTTCGATTATTCGAGGAGGGTGAAGTGCTCTATCCTTTCCACCTCGCGATTGCCACAATCCGCCTCGCGAGCCGAACGCTTTTACGTGTGCTCTTTTTAACCCTCGTCTTGAGCGTCAGCTTGACAATGGTGTACGGCTTGCTCTTTGGCATGACGGACGACACTCTCTCGATCGAGAGAGGCGTCGCGAAAATGTTTCACATGCTATGGGCACCGGCCAGCCTGAACCCCGAATACGTCAAGCAGTCAGCTGCAGGAGCTTATGTTTTGTACTACTTCTGCCTATTTGTCATGCGCCTCATCTTCGGCTCACTTTTCATCGCGATCATCGTTGGCAGCTTCAATACGGCGCGTAAGGAGATACACAAAGCATTGGCGAGTGATGTCCTACGCGAGGCGGGATATCGTTACGTCATAAAGCACAGCTCTGTGGAAAATCGAATTATTGGCGGTAAGGTGGTGCGCCAGACGTACATGATGTCAGACAGGGTGTGGGTGTTTTACATGATGACGTGGTATGCATTTGGAGGTTTCTTGCCAATTGTTTACCGAAATCTCATCAGGATGAAAGCTTCGAATTGCGGCTTGGGGAAGGGCAAGGATGGCTTGTGCATTCTTTACACGAAGCGCGAGATGGACGAGTTTCTCGGCATGAAAAGCTCGCGTGCGCTGCTTGCGGTGTTTCGCGTCGAGAGGAATAACGGCAGTCGAAGCAAGCGGCATTCGTGGTGGCGCAGCGTGGAATCGGCGGGAAACCTCGGCATCGCAACGGCAGCGTTCGAAGCGGGCCGCGACGAAGAGACCGGTGGCGTTGGCGTTGGCGTTGGCGTGTCAAAGTCATCAAACGACAGCAGGAGCTAACCATATGGCAGGCCATCATAAATATCTCTTTGAGGTATTTCTTGTACATACATACATAGTCTACAGTATGCATACTTAAGGTAACTTACATAGTTACAGTACAGTATTTCATTTTCCGATTGAGGTATTGAGGTTAGGGTTTCCTTTTAGGGTAGCCTCCCCCCCTGGGGCTAGGCTAGTCCCAGAGCTCTGGTTAGGGTTAGGTCTCGCCGCATACCCTACATAGTCTCTTCTCGCCGCATACGGCATACATAGTCTCCGCCGCCGGGGTTCCCTTCCCCGCGGCAGCCCGGGGAGTGGGAGTGATCTTGCGCACGTCCGCCGATCGATCCCATAAAGAACTCTCCGATGGCGTCCCATCTGCTCCGTCATCATGCTGCCCGCGTTCTCGCTCGGTATCTACCTGCTGGTGTGGTGGTGCCTTCTTCGTCGTTATCTTCTCCCTTTCAGAAGTGTTTCATGCCTCTGGGTTCAGCGGGTTCCTTGGGCGTAGTTCAGCGTGCTTCTTGGGCATCTTCTTCTTCTTCTTCGTCGTCATCTTCATCTTCGTCGGCGGCTTCTTCGTCGTCAGCGTCTGAGCAGCAGTCTGCGAGACCCGATGGCAATGATGATGCAGCATCTTCAGCGTCCTCCTCCTCCTCCTCCTCGGAGTCGTCGTCGTCGTCGTCGACGAACGCCTCGACGTCTGCGTCGCAGTCTGCGGAATTCGTGAAAAACGAAGCGAAGCAGAAGGCGGAACAAGCGAAAGCCGCCGCGTCCAACTTCTTTGCAAAGGCGACGGACTTCGTCAAGACGTTCAACCAGGATAAAGCCAAGCAGCTTGCCAAAGTCGTCTACGAGGAAGTCAAAGACACCTTCACGCACGAAAGCGACCACGCAGCAGAACGTGCGGCGTCCACGCCTCGTCAGACGAACCGGGACGCATCCGAGGTGATGGTTTCCGCACAAAACGCCAACAGCTCTGGAAACAGCTCGCGAAACGTCGCCGGACGGTGGATGGACAGTGCGTTCGACCGCGTGTCGAGCCACCCCACCTTCCAGCGCATGACTGAACGGCTCGAGGACATCAAGGAGAATATCGAAAACAGCGATCACCCGCTCGCGCACCGCGTGAGAGACATGAACGACAGCCTGTTCAGTGAGACGGAGGCTGCGCGAACGACACGAACTATCAGGCAGTGGGATCCGAGCTTCGACAGCGTCAAGTTCCTACGAAGGCTCACGCGAGAGCTTCCGGACATCATACGCGCCTACCTTCGCGGGGACAAGAAGGTGCTCGACGAGACGTGCGCACCTCAGATGGCGGAGCGCTTCCACGGCGAGTACATGAAGTGGCAGGCGGAGGGGCTGGAAATGGACGACAACATCCTCGACGTCGAGGACGTCGAGCTGATCGAGCTGAAGCTGATGGGCGACGCACCAACGGCGGTGGTGAGATTCACTGCACAGCAGATCAACTGCGTGCGGTCGAAGAAAACGGGAGAGGTGGAACGAGGTGCGCCTGACGACGTTCACTCTGTTCACTACCTCGCGGCGATGGAGCTTCAGGAGGGTGCGGTGGACGAAGATGGCACGTACACGCCACCGCGCTGGCTTCTGCGCGAGATGGCGGTGCACGGAATGCAGGCTATCTATTAGGTCGAAGTAACATGAAAATATGAATGATTTTTTGTCACCTAAGGAACTTAACTTAACTTGGTGGTGGATTGCGTTGTTTCGGAATGAATGGCCTGTTCCAGTTTTTCCTCTGCTGCTGCTGCGGAGGTTCGTTATGCCATCGCCGCGGTGGTGGTGGTCCACCACGACCGCCATGCCAGTCGCCGCCGCGTCGAGGTGGCGATCTATCGCGACGACGTGGAGGAGATAAGCTGCGTCTTGGTAGATAGGGTCCGTCGAGGTCGACGCGCCACTTACCTCCGCCACCACCAGGAGCGGGAGCAGGAGCGGCACGTCGCGGAGGCGATCTGCTACCAGGAGCGGGAGCAGGAGCAGCACGTCGCGGAGGCGATCTGCTGCGGCTTCGACTCCGTCGCCTTCTGTCGTAGTCGTTCGGCCGTCTGTCGTAGTCGTTCGGACGTCTGTTGTAGTCGTTCGGATGGTTCGCTCTTGGCGCCGCCGCGGCAAACGGGTTGTGTGCGTCGTCGTTGCGTCCCATTCCCGGCGGACTTCCAGGCGGCACGTCTTCCAGTCCGGAGCCAGCGCTGTCTTCCAGGTTGTTTCCATACTCGTCCAAGTCGTCGAGCGGCGGCGGCGCCGCTGCGGCGGCGGCTGCTGCAGCTTCGTTCGCTGCTGCCGCCGCCGCTCTTGCTCCCGGCGTCGTCAGTTGGTTGAGCGCGGCGCCAGCCTCAGCAAGGTTATCCACGGGGAATATACTGTCTTTTTCCCACCGCTTGAGGCACTTGCGCGCCCTTCTGACTTCGTCAGTTTCCGAGCCGTTCCCTGACGTCACCTCCGCGCCGTCTGTGATGATTTGTGCGAAGAGTGCTCTGAGTATGTTTCCGATCCGGTCGGAGTACGGTTCCCGTTCCGGCGCGTCTTTGCACGCCTCCTTGGTGCTTTTGACAATGAATTCGAGGAGGTGTAGCATACCCGCTCTGAGTTCTGCGTGCTTTTTGAACGTCTTTTCGAGTATGGCGACGACTTCTTTGTAGTGTTTGCGGTGCGCCTGCGTCGCCATAGCCGCGGCTGTTTGTAGTTTCGTTTCTGTCGGTCTTTTGAGTGTTTTCAGGCACTTGACGAACTCGCGCGTGCGTGACCACTGCTGGTGGGAAGACCCTCCTCCTCCTCCTCCTCCTGAGCCTCCTGACGACTTCACGCCGTTTTTCATCACCACGACATCATCACCAGCAGGATCCTGATCCTGATCCTGATCCTGAGCCAACTGCTCACCACCACCACCACCAGAGTTCGCCATGACAAATCGAGCGACGATTTCAAGTTCAAACGGAAACAAGAAATATTTTCACGACAAAATGATGAATGAACACCGGGACTCGCAAAATGACAAAATGAACAGACCACCACCTAGGTGAGCACGAGCACGAGCACGAGCACAAACAAGTACACTTTCTGTCTACCACTACAGGTCAAGCTCGAATGGCTTGATGCGATCAGCGATGCGATCAGCGATCAGCGATGTACATACCACTATTCCGCGATGAACTGAACAACCTCCATGGGTTAAACTTTACCTTGAGGTTGAGGCTCCGGAGGCAACCTTGATCAACAGAACACATGCAGCCATGCAGCCATGCAGCCATGCAGGTACTTGGCCAGCGAACTTTTGACACCACTGGTCACTCACGGGTCACTCGTCACCACGCACGACACAGGTCTTCCATGCAACCAGAACAAGCAACCAGGCAAGTTGACAGAAGATTGTTAAGGACTACTGTACCACACAACTTAAGGCTTATTTTAACGCTCGGTAAGTTCAATCACGACATTGAAGCAAAGCATTCCCATTTCCCATTCACATGTACCAGTACTACGGTGAGTTCACGCACTCATCATGGGCCATCCCCTCAACCTTTGGGGCGCCCTTCCTCTTGGGTTCGGGTTACGATAGGGTGTAGGGTTACGATAGTTCTTAGTAGGCTTCCTAATCCCTTTCGGGATCCCGGTCGAGCCAAAGAAAGAAGGCGGGCCGTAACGCGTCAACGACGAACGTCAGTCGACAGTCGACACTGCAAAAAAGGAGCCGCTCGTCATTGGTGGTGTACTGTCACGCTAACTGAGTGCTGCTATGGGGGTTTGTGTTGTGTGATGCTATGTACACGTTTTGGCGCAGCACCCGATACGAGGATCTCCGCACCGTCCGCAACGTCCTCCAGCGCAACGACTATCTCTTCTCCATCGACCTCACCGACGCCTTTTGGCATCTTCCCATTTGCCTGGGAGAAGTTCACGGGCTACCTCGCAGAAATAGGAGAGGCGAAGGCGACGAGCGAGCACGCGAAAAAAAAGGTGCAGATTCGCGCAAACGTGGTCGCACAACTCGCGAACATGGCAGGCAGGGGCGCTGCTGGAGTCGACACCGAGAAGCCGGCGAAGCGTTCCCGCGCGTCCGGCGGGTTCGGAGCTGGCGGGCTCGGCGCTGGCATGGCCAGTCTCGACAAAGTGCTGGAGGAGAGCGCGGCGAACCGCGAGTTTGAGAAAGAGAAGGTCGCGCTTGAGAGGGCGCGCCTCGCCAACGACCAGCTTCGCTAGCAGCAGCAGGAGCAGCACTTCCAACAACAGAACAAGATGATGATGGAGCTGCTCGCGCGGCTTGCACCGAAACAGTGAGGGACGAGGCAGGTAGTGAGGGATCGTGCAAGCGTGCAGTTAGTTGAGTTGCGCACGCGCGCGCGCCAGAGTTGTCACCTTTTGTAAACCGAATGTGCATTTTTTCAACTTTACTTACACTCTTTCAATTCTCCACACCAAGGTACTCCTCAAGCGATGGTGGGGCGCAGTCGAAGTAAACAGAAATTTGGCAACCTTCACAACAAATCATGAAGAAGCTGGAGAAGGCTGAGAGCGATCGCGCGTCGTCTCGTCGCGCCATCATGGACAACCAGTGAAGTTGAGAAGGGCACGGGTCTTACTATATATATTCAACTGCTCTATTATTTTACGTCGAGCCGTTCCGACCGTTCGCTCCCCCTCCTTGCTCCTCCTCTTGCTCCTCCTCCTGCTCCTGCTCCTCTTCCTCCTCTTCGAGGTCTTGCTCAGCCTCCGCCAACCTAGCTTGAAGAGCACGCTTGGCGTATATGGTGGTGAGAACGACCACCGCGACGACAACCAATCCGGTGACAACCGCTGTGGCGATATATACCTCAGGACGAATGGTTCTGGATGATTCGTCGTCCACGAGCTTCGTGATGTCGCCAATGATGCTTCCGATGTACACGTAAAGGAAGGTGCCAGGAATGATTGCCACAGCACTCACCAGCGTGTAGTGCCATGCAGGAATTGGCGTGACTGCGAGTATGTAATTCATTGCGCTGTACGGAAGGAGTGGTGCGAGTCGCAGCAAGCCCACGATCTTCCAAGCATCTTTCCTCAGAGCTCGGTCGATGACATTCCATCGCTCGAAGCGCGTGAGCAGTGTTCGTTCCACCCAGCGGCGCAGCAGCTGTGTCATTTAGTAGTGTGTTAGGTTGTTAGTGCATGCATGATGTTTTTTTAATGCGCCGTGGCTGGTTAGTTAGAGGTAGAAGACTTACGAAGCGCCCGAGAGCGAAGGCTAGCGTCTGACCAATTGTGGCACCAAACCAAACGACGACAACGCCTATCCAAAGACCGAAGGCGGCACCGGCACCGAGGCTGAGAATTGCGGCAGGGACGAGAAGAACCACGCATGTCGCGTACACCACCGCAAAGATAGGTGCACCTTCCGCTTTGTGCGCATCAATCCACTTGAGCCAGGTCGGAATTCGTTCATGCACACGAATTTGTGGGACGAGGAACACCACCAAGATTGCTGTGACGAGAATGACAGCGATCGCAATTTTCAGCGCGAAACGCCATGGATGTTCTGGTCGAAACGACGATGATAAGAAGTTGCAGCACCGCCGCTGCCGCGGAGACGCCGCCGCCATGTCGATCAGATGTTGGCTAGATGGCGAGTGCATGGTACTGGTCGCCGCATTCGTCGTGCCGAAGGTTGATCCTGAGGATGGCGGTAATTCCACCACCCGGTGCTCGTCGTCGTCGTCGTCGCGACCACTACGCGCTGCCATTACTAAGGACTACGTGATGAAATAATGCTTGAAAATTGAAAGGAATCGACGACGACAAGCGAGAGCCGAGAGGAGAGGCACGTGGTGTACGGGCGTTCAGATGGCGGATTGCCCGAATTGAATTCGGGGTTCCATTCAATGTGCCCTCGTTTGCATAACTCCCCCCCGGGGGTCCCGCCTTTTGTTCGTGGCGGTCCGTTATTAGTTTACTTGTACCCACCAGCCTGAGCTCAGCCCTCAGCTGTCACGAAAAGCACTGGTCAGCAGTTTTGTCGAAGAAATAACAATTTCTACTCAGATACTATTTACAATCCAGACTACTACTTTACTGGAGCCGTCACTCACTCAAGCAAGCAAGTCGTCCAGTCGCTCAATTATTGAACATTGCTGCAAACAACTTCAGGAAAACATAACTTGCTTGGTGGTGGTACCACAGCAGCATTGAAGACACGATGATGAGAAGAATACAGCTGCACCCTTCGTCACGTCGCGCTTCTTCTTCATCGCGCATGCTGCTGCGAAACGCTCTTCCGATTGCCGCTCTCCTCCTGCTCGTAAGCGTGCTCGTCGCCATCAGACACACAGCCTCCCTGATGATGAGTACTATGACCCGACGCGATTTATTGGCGCTATCCTCCTCCTCTGCTGATGACGACGACGTAGTCATGCCGTCATCAGAAACAGGTGTCGTCGAAGACGTCGATGATCACGCAGCAAGCAATAATAATTTGCGTATCGCAGTGTGCATCACAGGGCAGATTGCACGGCTCGAGGTAGGAAGCAAAGTGCAAAACTTGTTCCAATCGCTTGATCAGCAAACCGACGTGTTAGACCTATTCGTGTCGTTGGAAGAGAATACCGCCGGCACCGCTCATTACAACAACAAGCCAAAGTACGACTCAGTCTGCGGTGTGGCGGACAACCATGCCGTCTATAACGCCTTCTTCCCGTGGCTTCGCAAGATGCGCAACTTCACGGAGAACGACGACGACGCGTCCTTCCTCATTAACCCCAACCTGCCGCGTTACCAAAAGAAACTTAAAAGTTTCACCCGAGCGCAGATCAATGCTCGCACCACAAACAACATCCGGCAGTTTCGACATGCGCGGTGGTGTGCGCAGGCAATGGAGGAACGAGAGAGTAGACACGGTTTCCACTACGACGGCTTTGTACGCATTCGCGATACCTCCATCGTGCTCAAGCCATTTCGCTTTCCCGCTCAATTGCTACAGCCCAGCAAGCGCGTCTCGAATACTACGACACTGGGAAGCCGGATCGAGCCGACGGTGGCCCTGCGAAAGTGCATGTCATGGGGTGGCTACAATGACAAGACGGTCGTGGGAAATCGCTTGGCACTCGATGCGGCGTTGCGCGGGAGCTTGGAAGGTTACTACTTGTCTCCGAAGGTTCAGGAGAGACGAAAGTTATGGAATCCAGAACAACTCCTCAAGACAGTGCTTGACGAGGCAGGTGTACGTGCTATCCTCGACAATGACCTGCTTCCATTCGTGGATTCTCGGTGCAGCCGAGATGGCGGCACGCCGTGCTTGTCCCAATCGTGGAAGGATTGTCACGTCAGTTCTCCGTGGAATTGGGAGATCCGTGTATGCGATGACGATGAAATGGAAGGAGCCACCGGAAAGTGTCCATGGGATTGCCCGAAGAAAAAACAAAAGCCTGAGCAGCAGCACCACGACGACGAAAAGCTGATCAAAGATCAGGAAATGCGCGCCGCATTTTTGAAGTCGCCCGTCGTGGCAGCGGCGAACCTCGTGACGGCCGCTGACGCGCGGCGCCTCGGCGTGACAGCGGCTGACATATTCGCGCGAAGCGGATGGTTGAGCGCCTTGACGCCCCAGATGGCGTCTACTATCGGCCTCACGTGGAGAGCGCTTCGAGATATGGGCATGACGCGCGACCAGGTGCTCGCGTCGGGCATTCCCGTGAGGAAGTGGGACACGATTCTCGGCGGAGACAACGAGCTTCGAGAGGTCTACCACCTTACTACCAATACTACCTTACTACCAATACTACGGAGCCGTGCAAAGCAGTTAAAAGCAAGAAAATGGGCAGCCAATTCGGCGGTCGTCCACCGCGACCACCTCCTCCACGTCTTTCGAATCCCTCAGGCTTTTCTCCATCCTCAAACTTCAGCGAGCCGTTCCGAAACTCCTCCTTGATCTCGTTGATGCGAAGCCACTCGCCCCACGCGTGGCTCTCCGAGAACAGGTGGTACATGCTCGGATGTCCATACACGCCGTCCGTGTAAGGCTTCTCAAGTCATTTCTCGCGAGGAACGAGCTGAATTCGTTTCTGCTGGTGATGATAATTTCGCGGGCGACTATCCAAATCAAGCCTAAACAACAACCTAAGTTGCAAGACGGCGATCAGAAAGTTTGCGAAGTTTTTACGTTGCCACCGAGCTGTTTTCCGAGTACGCGTCGGTCGTATTCGTCGGCGCCAACGTTCTGATTCGAAGGCCGCAGCTTCCTCTCTTCGAGGCTGCCGAGTCCCTGCCCGGCACTTTGGTTGCCCCGAGGGCCTACTGGCTTAAGCAGCCATTCATTCGCGATGAGCGGCACGTTCGCGCTCTCGAGGCAGGGTAACGTCAGCCACGTCCACGATAGCATGAAGCGCGCTCTCGAGCGCCGCGGTGAACAATGGGATAGCGACATGGATTGGTTCAACTTCGACCGGCGGCCTGTAGGACCCACCCCCCAGCTCCTCCAAAGCGAGGAGTATATTGCGGCGTCCGACGCTCCGTTTCGAGCGAGCCTCATCATCAAGTAACTCCTCCTAATTAGTTAACTGTTTTTAAAGATGGCGATGGCAATTCTTTTGTTTTTACTCATTTAGAGACACCATATAGATTTTACTCACACACGCACAGTACTTAGCTATGCTAGTATCTTCTCCTCCCACCCAGCTTCTCTCTCTCTTTCCTTCTTATTAATTTCAACAGCTCGCTCGATTCACTCACTCGGACGACAACAATCATCTAATGATCAAATGCCGACGGTTGAGTCCAGGTACGCGGCGAGAATCTGCTCGTGGTACTTCTCTGCATTGTGTTGCTTCTCTGCCCAGGTTTCGAGATCACGAACCATCGTATTGCACTGTGCCGCGAGTACTTTGTTTCCCGTGTGACGAACAATCGATCCCACACCAAGCCTCGGAATGGGAAAACCAGGCTGCATTTTCTGCGTGAGATGAACGCGCGAACGTCTCCCCATCTCACAGCTCTCAATCACCCAATGTCCTGTGAGGTCCCTGAAGAGCATTCCCTTGTCGTCCTCGTGCAGCGCCACTCTCACGGATGTTGTCTCGAAGCAAAGACTCTGTCTCATGCGGCTTTCGCGCACTCCCAGTCCCATTGGCGCGCGTATAGCCATCGTCACGACGCGGCTTCCGTCATCCTCGTTGATCGCGAGGTGCGACCTGACTACGAGACTCTTGAAGACGGATGCCGCGTTCGGTCCTGCATCAGCGACGACCTCGAAGACTTTGGACGGCGGCACGTTCATCCAGTCGGTGGACGCCGAGGCTTCGAAGAACGTCGAGGACGTGAGCGTCTTCTTGATGGCGTTCATGCCGAGCACCATGATTGATTGACGGGTGGATGGGAAATGATAAGAATGAACGAACGGAAGACGACGACCCGGTCACCCGGTTTGAATCGTCTTGAGTGAAGCTTCCTTCTGCGGGATTGCGGCCAAGAAAAAGTGGGCCACAGGCTGAGATTCCCCGTAATGCAGGACCTATTTCCTCGACCAAAAAACCAAAATCTGCCCCTCTTTTTTGATCGTTGGGTCAAACCACCGAGAAAGTGCCCAAAATCGATCGACACCCCGAGGGAGGGCATCCAACATTGGGGATTTGGGGTTGCATTGATTATTCGGGGTTAGAATTCCCTCCCCCATTTGTGTTTGGCGTGTAGATGCGCCATCTGCGCGCGGACACGCGTTTCGTCTGTGCACGCACTGGTTAGGGTTAGGCCGTTAGGGTTCCCCTTCTTGCAGCAGCCTTGAGGAGCCATCCGTCGTAACGCACAAACATATCAAAAAGAACTAAAAAAGCAGACATGGCGGCGGCTTCGTCATCTGCTTCGTCGTCGTCGTCGTCTTCGTTCGCGTGCCAGTCCATCGCACTCGCGCTGCGCCGTGGCAGTGGTGGTGGGGGTGGCTCAACAACAACAACCACTACAACCACTACTTCGTCTTCTGACGGCGGCACGATCTCGGATCATGACGACCCTCATCATCATCAGCAGCAGAAGATCTCTTCTTCTCGTCGTCGTCGATCCGTGCAATTCACGCTCGCGCAGCTTCAAAAAATGCCCGCGGGTACGCCGTCGTCATCCTCGCTACTTCCACGCCTCGCCCTTCTCTTGGATCACGGAGGTGTCACAGGTGTGGAGGCGAATGAGCCTCGAGCAAGCCGGTCGGTGCTATTTCCACTCGCCACGGCAAGGGCACTGCGGCCGCCGCAGGCGCCGAATGCGGCTTGGGTCCTCCTTCGCCTCGCCATCCCTGACGTGATTGTCGGTGCAGTGCGTGGACAAGAGAAACACGTCGCTTCGTTCGACGAGATGAATGATCAGCAGCGTGCACAGGCGCGACTTGCATCGGAGCACAGATCCCGCGTGCTGGCTGAGTGCTACACAGGTTCGCCAAAACCACACCACCAAATCGCCGCGCTAGGACAAAAATTGCTTGGTGGCACGATCCCCACGCTCAGTCGCGACGAGCGTGAAATGCAGCGTGTCGCGCACACGCTGCTTCGCCACGTGCTTTCCATGATGCTATCATCAGAAATTGACGACAACGAAGGATCATCTAGTAGTAGTAGTAGTCGTGGCGGCGGCGACGACAACCACAACATTTCAACCGAAAGCGCACTTCTCATCCTGCGCCGTGTGATCGACGCGACGATGCCGCCGCCAAGACTGCTGCACTCCTACCCACCACTCGTCCTTCCTCCCACTGTCGCACGCCTCGTGCTCCGCGAACTTATCACAGCCACCATCGCACAGCAGCACAAATTCCAGTCCACGAGGTTGGTTGCCGCTCGGAGGCGATTGGAGGAGGCGACGGCACGCTTCATTGCGACGGTTCCCGCGTCGCAGTCCGTGGGAGTTGCCTGTGCTCTTCCCACGGCGGCGACGACGCCCAACGACATCGACGCGATGATTCGCACTGTGCTAAGCAATGTCAGTAAGGCAACCGGTGGTGGTGGCGGCAGCTATGAAGATGACGCAGCAGCAGTGGCGAGCGATGCGATCGACAACCTGTTCTGCGCAGTGGCAAGCCTGTGCCAACGTCTCCTCCGAATCTTCCAGAAAAAGCAAGCCTTCTTTGCGGACGAAACCGCCGCCAATCGCCTTCGACGCGCACTTCGCTCAGCAACTGGTGTGATCCTTCGTGACAGTCACGAAATCCCTTCTTTCCATCGCCATGTCGCACTCGATGCACTCGTGCAAGTCCTCGCATACGTGGCGAACAATGCGTCGGACGACGGCTTGTGTGCTGGGGGCGGTGGATGGGCAGCCAGCCTGCTCGTGGATCTGGCTCTGCAGGATGACCACATTGATGCTGCACTGCTCGCCTCTACGTACCTATTGAGTTGGGACTCTCACGCACCGTCATCCAGTTCTCGCAGTCTCTTCTCGCGGCGATTGCTCGCAACACCAACCATAGTTGCCAGCGGTGGTGGTAGTGGTGAGGAGGTGATTCTTAAGGAGGAAGACACCACTGGAAGCTCGCTTATCGTGCGCTGTGTGGAACATGTTGCAAAGCTGTGCGCGCGCCTTCACAGTGAGCATCATCAGCATACTCGAAGACCGGGCACGATCGCACGCTCGAATACCCTGCGGCGTCACGCACCTGCCGTGCCGCCAGCATCGTCATCGTCGTCCCCTTCTTCTTCTTCTTTTTCGCCGAACGACACGCGTCGACAACGAAGAATGCAGCAGCAGCAAGCATCTACTGAGCTAGCGAAGAACAGAGGACGTCGTCATCTTCAACCGCTACGCGCACTTTCATTCCGCGCCGCCTCGGCAGCCGCGGTGGCATCGGCGGCGATTCTCGCTAGCCGTGAAGAAGGTGGTGTGCGTGGTGCCAGTGCTGCACGCGAGATGCGTGCACTCGCACCCTGGATCGACGAGCTTCGTCTGGTTGCCGCATCTGCCGCCTTGTCGGACGCGTCGCCGTCAAGTGGCGCAGATCTCGTCGCCATCGAGGCGCTCATTCTCCTGGAGCCAGTTGCGAACACGCTTAGCGACTCGCTCACACCGCGAAGAGCAGCCGAGCTGCCGAGCTATGCGCGTGGTGGTGTACTGCAGATGTCTGCGGCACAAATCCTCGTCGCACGCCTCGCCGATTGGCCGTTGAGCTTTACCACATCCTTTCTCCGCCACTCGGTATTGGCCACAACAACAACGACGGCATCCTCCAGCTGCACCACTCCTCCAATAAGAGCAGCGGGTGCAAAGATCCCTTCGCCGCTTCAGCTTGCTGAAAGTCTCGCATCGGATGTGCGACACGCATTCTTCTCAGTGTCAGCCCGGAACGATAACAGAGATGGGCAACAACACGAACCTGATAACGATGAGACGCACGCGGAGGCGGTGGGCTCGACCGATTGCACCAACAACGACGTGATTGACGCTCTGCTATCCACCGCATGCGCGTGCGTGAGTGCGCTAGCTCTCGCCCGCACGAGCAATGCCGCGCCCTCGGCGAGACGACCTCTGCTCTCGCCGCGCGACGCGGCGCGCACGTGGCATTTTGCGCTGCATCACTGCTGCGGTAAGTCATCCGATGTGCCTAGCGCAGCCCTGAGGCGGCGATTGAGCGTTATTCGCGGTGTTCTGCGCACGCATGAGGCTGCACAAGAGGCGCGAGCGTTGTCATCGCCACCTCCTTCGGCAATGGAGGCTGCGGAACTAGCTAACCTCGAGAGAATGTGCGCATGGTTTCTAGGCGAGTATGGAAGCTTCGCACTCGTGTGCCATGCACTGATGCCAATCACATTCGAACACACCACTACTCGACGACGCTCGGTGCTGCAAGCGAACAACAATACAGATGTGCTCAAGCGGGCAGCTCTGGGAAGTATGCAGCATGCCACTCTCGTGCAAGTTCTCAGCACACTGCAGCGAAGTCTCTCTCCGCTGTCCGCCAACGCCGTGCCGCCGTCTAACCTTGTGAAAGAAGCTCTTCAGGCGGTGTCGAAGCTCGCGATTCGCAGTCCGGAGCCACACCGCTGCCTTGCAGGTGGTATTCTCGTGCGTTGGATTCGAAGTCCGATGACGATGCATGTCGTCGCGCAAGCCAGCAGCATCGAGCGCTACGCGAAGCCTCCACCAACAGCAGAAACATGCCATGCACTTGCTAGCAACGTCGTCGACATCGTCAGCACTGCATACGGAACACTCGCGGATGCAACGGAAGCGCTAAGAGTCTTCCGCAGTGCCAACATGATGCCACCACCACCATCCTTCATTGAGCGTCTACGGAGCAGTGAGGAGGATTTGCGCAGCCTGATTCGTGAGCGCGCACCTTGGATTGGCTTGCCTGATGGCTACCCCGTCTTGTTTGGGTTTTCAATTGACACGATCGAAATGACGCTGACGCTTGAGATGATTCATGACGGCGAACTATTGCCACGAGAGTCTTCGTCGCCGTTAATTGCTGCGAAACAGCAAAACCAGGCAGTGGTGAAAGACGACGACGAGGGGCAGACGCAGGACGCCAACTATGACAACAAGAAGACAAGAGAGGATGATAACAACAACGACTTGACTCCTTCTTCCTCTTTTGGCGGTGTCGTCACGACAAGAGATGACGACGACACCGACCATGCCGCCACGAACATTTCGCCCTTCCTTGCTGCGATGCGAAGGCATGTGCTCGAGATTCCCAGCTCAACTTCTTTTCACATGCCTGCTCCTCCCACTCCTCGCAGTTTTCGGCACGATGATGACGTGCAATCTTCGCTTGATGGTGATGAGGTGGCGTCATTAGGAGACAATTACAATCATCACGATGACGATGACGAGCAGCAGACTGATGGCGGAGATCTATTCGAGCAAATGGAAAAGGAAATCGATCAGGTTGAATTGAGGCGCGAGGACAGCTTTGAGTATGAAATCGGTGTCAGCACAGCAGAAGAAGGCGATGGCGAGGATGCCTATGATGCGGCGGCAGCGGCGGCGGCAGACCTGGTGGCGACAGCTGTGGCATCGGTATTATTGGAGAAGAAGAATGATGGCGAGGAGGAGGGCGACGACGAAAGCGACAACGACGAGGACAAGAGGGAGGACGAGGCTGAGGAGGTTGTGCATAAGAAAGGTGATTTTGCGCAACCTAACTTGTACGCATCAGCCGTGGCACGCTTCGCCTTTGACGCGGAGGCACCCGAGGAGCTCAGCCTTTGCGAAGGCGACGTCGTCACAATCCTCGGCGGCGTGGACGATGGTTGGGTCGAGTGTGAGCGCGGCGACGAGCGAGGGATCGTGCCCTTCTCGTACTTGCATATGCAGGAACCGGAGGTGGAAAAGCCGCATACAGCCGTAGCACGCTTCGCCTTTGACGCGGAGGCACCCGAGGAACTCAGCCTTTGCGAAGGCGACGTCGTCACAATCCTCGGTGGTGTGGACGATGGCTGGATCGAGTGTGAACGCGGCGACGAGCGAGGGATCGTGCCCTTCTCGTACTTGCAGATGGAGGAGGTGGGGCAAGGATGACAATCTGTCTTTTTATGGCGAAAAAAGGATCTTGGTAAAAAAAAAAGGGAAGGAAAACAACAACAACATGGACGCACGCACACATCCAAGCAACTATCAAGCAACCTTTGCGGTTCTTTCTTTTATTCCACCTCCCCGCCGATTCTCTAGCGGCTGACGGTCGCCTTGCTCACCTTCCAGTTGGATTGCCATGGCAAGAGCGACGAAGTCTTCGTGAACTCGTATATCACTACGTAAGCGCCGTCGTAGCTTCCAGTGCCTCCAGGGACCCTCTGGCCGGTGCGATCGTCGCGCAGCATTGCGCTCTCGCGCACCATCACCTTAGCGCGGCACATCGGTGGGTCGGACATCGTGACGCGATCTACGCTCACGACTTTCACGTCCTTGAGCTGGAACTCCCAGTAAACGTGCGCAGCCTTGGCAGCCGTTGCGCGCGTCTGCCACTCCGAGCGCATGGATTCCGTCGCCGCGCCGTCAAGCGCGTGAACTCGCCTCGACAGGCCCATTGCATCCGCCTTTGCCGTATTCCACCGGCGCACCGAGGCCACGACGTCGTCGGGCGCCATCGCGGCGGTGGTCTTCTTCGCCGTCGAAGTCGACATTGCTGCTGTGGCTGTGGCCGTGGACGGCGCGGATGTCGCATTCCACTGGCGCATCGCCACGCCGCCCAGAGGACGCACGAGAGCGGCAGCCGCGCCAACCGCGGCGGCGAATAGCACTTGCCTTGCCAGCCTCGGCCAAGTGAGCGGGTCAAGGAGCCTGGGACGAGAGGGTGCTGCGGGCGCTGACGACGCCATGGAGGACACGCCCGGAGGCGGTTCCAAGAATGCGACGGCGTTGTTGTTAGTCATCGTGTCCGTCAGCTGTGGTGACACCCGGGACGCAGGAACTTCGTTCATGAACTGCTGCTGCTGAGACGACGACGACGACGGCATGCTCGCCACCGCGTCGCCAAGGCTGCGCAGTGCTGCTCGCATCGTCTCCGTCAAGCGCACGACGACACCCGCTTCTACCTGATGTCCCCCGCTCTTGCGAGCTTGGTTCGCGGCAAGCGAATCTGCGTATCGCTGAACCGCAGGCGACTCAAAGTAGTTCATGAGGTTCGGCTCGAGCAGCTTGGTATCCGCGAAAAACGGAAGGCAGGCGGACGCCAGCCAACGCGACGTACACGCCAGAAGACCGGGCGTGGTTCCCTCGCCAGCTTCCGGCGGACTCGACTCCACGACGAAGCGCCAAGCCTCTCGTCGCAGGCGCGACGCACGTCCACGCCGTGCCACCGCATCCGCATCCTCCATCTGCCCATTTTCGCCCTCACGCAGCATCTGCTCAGCATCCTCCAGCTGCCCCAGCAGCGTTGCGCACATCGCGCACTCGAGGCGCGTGTCGACGCGCGATGGAACGTCCTCTAGGTACGACATCAAGATGGTCGTCACCGTGGACAAGTCGTTCGCCTCTTCGTCGTTGCCACCATTCTGCTGCTGCTGCCGCAGCTGCAGCTGCTGCAGGGACCACGTCTCCGTGTCCAAGTCTCCGGCACGCTGCAGCAGGTAGAAGATGCGTGCCGCGGTGGCGATAGACTCCGGATCCTCCGTTGAGATTCCACGTGCGGCAAATGCCAGTGCCGCACGCCTCACCACCGCCTCGTCCGAAAGCCACGGCGGAAGTGCAACAGCCTCGTCGCCGGCGCCATCCACCGCCGCGATGAGCAGGTCTTCGTACCGTGCAAGCGTGCAGATCTCGCCGGATGTGAGCCGCTCCATCGCGGAAAGGACGTAAGCCGGCTTGGGCGAGCTTTCGTACGTGGCATTGCGCAGTACGTGCCTCAGCGCTCGAATCGCATTGGCACGGCGTGTGCTTGACTTTTCGCCCACGTCGTTGGCGCTAAGCAGAGAGGCGAGTGCATTGGCATCCTCGCGCGCCTCGTCCTGGTTGTTACCAACTTCTGGGCTGCCAGGAGCACTCACGGCACCCTCCTCCGCTGGAGTCAGGTGCTCAAGAATGCACGGCATCGACAGGCTCTCGAGGCTCGCACGTATCTCGACCACCAATCTCTCCACAGGTGTCGCGATGTCGACATTCGCGCTCGGCGCCATGGCGGCAACTGCCGCGGCACCCTCTCCATGTGCTAGGGGCACGGGGTCTAGCAGGCTGAGCGCGTGGTGCAGGTGATCCGCCGCGGCGGATGCCGTGGCTCCACCCTGGTACGTCGTTCTGCCGCACTCGCACGCGGACAGAGCCATGGCCACGCGCACGTCGCAAAGGACTTCCTCGCTGAGCGTGCCTCGGCATCCGCTGAGTACTTGATTGCCGATGGAGATGGCAACCGCTCCACGTCCCGCCTCGTGCAGAAGCGCAAGAGCCGCCGGCGCGTACGCGAGAGGCAGATCGAGCGTCGAGTCCGAGGAGGAGGAGGGTAGGGACTCTTGATCGTCGTCGCCGTTGCCGAGTGCGCTACTTCGCGCGAGCCTTGCGTCCGCCGCCTCGACGACCGCCCTTCTCATTTCGTTCGTACGTGCGGAGTAGCACGGCGCCCACGTGGTACCCGCAAGTGCCGCCTCCCGTGCGTCGTCTCTCTGCTTGTCGGTGTGCGTGCTGGGCAGGTTGAGGATCATGAGGTCGTTGAGCGGAACGACGATGCGGTGACCACCTTCACCGCTGAGCTGTTCGACTTGTTTGTTTTGGCGCTGTCCCAGCCTCGCCATGCGTTCGCGCGGCGTCGTCGGACTAGCGATGACGGGCCCACGTTTGATCCGCATGCTCGGCTCATTATTAAGCGGTTCCCTGATGGACGACGAATCGGCGGCACCGTTTTCACGCCGCTGTTGTTGTGGCAGCGGTCCCCCAAAGAACGGAACGGACGACGACGACGACGACGACGATCCATCGTCACGCGCCGACGACTGACAGGCTGATGATCCTGGTGATCCTGATTTAGGTCGCAGGAACCCTTTATTGGAGGAACCCCGCTTGTTCTTAGCAAGTCGCGCGCGCGCCAAGGGGACAGAGGAACCACCCGTCATGGAGCCCCCTGACCCGAGCCTATGACTATAAGCAGGTACAGGCGCCATGAGGAGCGAGAGGAGGAAGCAGATAAAACGAGATTCCACGAAGCAGGCACCAAGTATTCGAATTATTAAAAAACGCGAAATGACATTCATTAATATTCGTCCGGGGGGGGGGGGGGGGGGGGGGGGGGGGGGGGAGCGCGCCAAAGAAAAGGGCGGTTGGTTTGAAAATCCCTCGGACATCGGAAGCAGTACCCTAGGTGAGACCTTTGCATATGGGGATCCCTCCTTGGACCTTCCTCGGAGTCGTTCCCTGGACAGTTCCGGACACGCCTCCTAGAAGAGGGCCCGGGGTCTGGGATTGCCCCAGGTTGAAAGGCTGCTGGCGTGGCGACTGCTCAACGCCATGCTCATCACACCGTACGCCGAACTCGCCGAAGCGAAGGATGAGATGAACGAGGCAACCCGAGCCGTCCGGAGCTAGAAGATAAGAAGAAAGTTGTCATGTCCGCCTAGAGAGTGTGACGGCAAAGACAGCCGCCGTTCAACGAGTTCGAGATCATCGAACTCGTCAAGGCGTACAGCAAGGTGGGCAGCGGACCTGAGCGGGAGGGCAAGGATTTCTGGGAAAAATGCGTCGCTGAGCTCAACCGCAATATTGGCTGTTGGAGTTTTAGGGGTTTGTAGTACGACACATCACCTGTCGAAGTTTGGGGGTTAAGGAGAGGGAGGGACGTTCGATTTCCCCGAGGGAAGCGAATCCGACAACCCCGAGGGAGGCGCTGACGGGTCCAATAACGGATCCGACGACGACAGCGACTACGAACCTCCACCGCTTGACGATAGCTCCGACTCTGGCAGCTCGGACAGTGAGAGTGAGTCCGACAAAGAGATGAACTCTGACGTCGTCAAATGCGACCTTAACGAGACCGACGCCACCACCGCAGCCACCACCGCACGCTACCGTGCTGCGGCCGCCAAATACGAGCTTCTCGACGATGGCATCAATGTTAAGGCCGTTTGGACTTTGGAGTCGGGCGAACATCCAGCGAGTCAGCGCCGGCACACGCGGCAGTCCACCACCGCCGTCGCATATCCGCGAGCGCAGCCGCAGCCCAGTGCGGCTCCGCGCGTGGCCAGCCGTGGGAGGCTTCGAAGTCGTCGAACTGCCCCCAATATATGCACCGCCTCAGCTTGCCGACGGATGTTCCCATGCTCCCGTCGATGTGGTAGTAGATGAAGTCGGACCCCGGGGCCCGCCCGGACCCAAGAAAGGGCCCGGCCCTCGATCTGGACAGGTACTTAGGTACCCGGTAAAGGTCCTGTTTGTCCTATCGTAGAGGAAGGGGACCCCCCTAGAACGCCGACACAGAAGGGGTCCCCACCCCACCCCGCGCTCTCTGTTGCCTGTTATTTTCCCGCGCACGCGAATAGAGGGCCCCCGTCGAGAACCCCCGTCCCTAACCCGGGTCCGGTTAAGTCTCGTCGCATTGCCGCCCGTGCTGTGCTGTCTTCGTGCCTTCGCAGTTCGCTTACTCGCTTTAGCCTTTAGCATTTTTAGCAGTCATGCCGCGCGAGATCATCACGCTTCAGGTGGGTCAGTGCGGCAACCAAGTCGGCACGGAGTTCTGGAAGCAGCTCTGTCAAGAACACGGCATATCCAAGCAGGGTATTCTCGAACCGCAGCATCAACTAGGCGCCTTCTCATCCTCCGCCGAAAAGTCTACTCCTGGTGGTGGCTCATTACTCGGTGCATCAGCGGGTGGTGATCGTAAGGATGTCTTCTTCTACCAAGCAGACGACGAACACTACGTGCCGCGTGCACTGCTTCTAGACCTCGAGCCGCGTGTCATCAACTCCATCCAAAATAGTGACCTGCGCTCGCTCTTCAACCACGAGAATGTGTTCGTCGCGGACCACGGAGGTGGCGCGGGAAACAACTGGGCGAGCGGATACGCGCAGGCGGAGAGCGTGCAGGAAGACATCCTCGAAATGATTGACCGAGAGGCGGACGGAAGCGACAGCCTCGAGGGATTCGTTCTCTGCCACAGCATCGCGGGTGGAACGGGATCCGGAATGGGAAGCTACCTGCTCGAGGCGCTCAACGACAGGTACGGCAAGAAGCTCCTGCAGACGTACAGCGTGTTCCCGAACCAGAACGAAACGTCGGACGTCGTCGTGCAGCCGTACAACAGCCTGCTTACGCTGAAGAGGCTCACGCTCAACGCAGACTGCGTCGTCGTGCTCGACAACACCGCGCTCTACCGCATCGCCGTCGACCGCCTCAACATCGAAAACCCAACTTTCGCGCAGACGAACAGCCTCGTCAGCACAGTCATGGCGGCGTCCACAACAACGCTCAGGTACCCAGGCTACATGAACAACGACCTCGTGGGGCTCGTCGCAGGACTCATACCCACGCCGCGATGCCACTTCCTCATGACGGGATACACGCCGCTCGGAGTTCTCGAGGAGGAGGGTGGCATGAACATGTCCATGGCGCCGGAGACGGGAGGTGCCGCGCCCGTCGACGCACGCGCACCTCAGCACGCAGCCACCAGCGGCCACGTGCCCGACCCCGTCGGGCACGTGCCGCCGCCACCCAGCGTGCAGCACGCAACGCAGGCGCTGCTTCGCTCGAACGTGCGCAAGACGACAGTTCTCGACGTCATGCGCAGGCTGCTGCAGAGCAAGAATATCATGGTCTCGACAAATGTTCGCGGCAAGGAGAGCTCGAAGAGCAAGTACATTTCTATCCTCAACATCATTCAGGGTGATGTGGACCCCAGCCAGGTTCACAAGAGCCTGCAGCGAATCCGCGAGCGCAAGCTCGCCAACTTCATCGAGTGGGGACCAGCGT
Source organism: Pycnococcus provasolii (assembly GCA_938743325.2). NCBI lineage: Eukaryota > Viridiplantae > Chlorophyta > Pseudoscourfieldiophyceae > Pseudoscourfieldiales > Pycnococcaceae > Pycnococcus > Pycnococcus provasolii. The sequence goes on from OW568886.1 coordinate 478,458, forward strand.
CGATCCAGGTGGCTCTCAGCCGCAAGAGCCCGTACGTGAAGACCGCGCACCGCGTTTCTGGACTCATGATGGCGAACCACACGAGCATCAGGCACCTCTTCAGCAAGACGGTGGTGCAGTACGAGAAGCTGATGCGGCGCAAGGCTTTCCTCGACAACTACGAGAAGCACGCAATGTTCCGCGACGGCGACTTGAGCGAGTTTGAGGACAGCCGAGAGGTGGTGGAGAATCTCATCGATGAATATGCCGCGTGCGAGTCCAGCGACTACGTTAAGCGCATGGCTGCGTGAGGAACACCTTTTTGATGCTAAGGTTGCTCATTCAGTAATGGAATGGGGTTTTACTTCGTCCAAGATGGTTGCCCATTCACACCAGGTTTGCACACACGGCGACGGTGAGTGAGTACGAAGGCTCTATCAGAGCGACTTTCGCGTTGTCGTTGTTGTTGTCGTTGTTGTAGTCGCCATCCGTCGCATCTACTACTACATACTTTATCTGGACTCTCTACTGAAGATGAGTTGCGCTCTTTCCTTTTTTTCTTCCACATTATACAGCATAATTTACAAAGATGGCATCACGTGTGCGATGCAAAGTGCGTGTCCACGCCACCACCCATCCAACCCTCGCTTTCGCACGCCATGCCAAAGGCTGTTCCACATGCCACTGTGCGAGGTTCCGCCTCGTCGTGGAAGTGGCACTCTTTCAATTTGCTGCGAAGCGCTTGAAGTGCCGATGCATGCGAGGGCTCCGCCACCACCGAAGACGCGCATCCAACCACCACCAACTCCAGCGTTCCAGCGCGAGCAAGCGAGACGAGAGCCTCGAGATCCTCGAGGGCCATGGCGCTACCGTCGACGACGCGTAGCGATCGCAGCGTGCGAAGTCCGGCGAGGCGCTGCACAATGCCCTCGCCATCGCTTCCCACGTTCGAAGAGAGCGTCAGATGCTGCAGCGATTCCGTCCACAGATCAAACTCGTACGGAAAGCACACGTTCTCGGTGCGGCCGAGTTCAAGCACGCGCAGGCGTGGCAGCTGCATCGATCGCAGATCGTACACGGGAAGATTGTTCACCTTGGACACCGTCGTGTCCTCATCAGGATCGCGACGCCTTCTCTCGCCGCGGCCGGGTCCAGCTTCACCCTTCTTCTTTCCTCCCTCTCTCTTCGCCGCCGCCTTGGCCTTCTCCTTCTCTTTCCTCTCCTCAATCTTCTTACGGTCAAGCTCCCTCTTCACCTCCGTAGGCTCAGGCTCGGGTTCGTCACCACCCTTGCCATGCACGTACTCCACATTCAGGACGACGTGCGTTAGATTTGTGAGCAGGCGCAAGCTCGTCAGCGTGGTGCGGTTGATGCGCATCGGAAGCTCCGGCTCGGTTGGCCATGGCGCATTCATCGTTAAAACTCGAAGCGCCTTGAAGTTGAGCAGGGCCATAGCACCGCCGTCGCGCATCTGCACGAATGGCAGACTTTTCAAGTGCAGCTCGCGCACCGACTCGCCTCTCTCGCCAAAGTCGCGGAACGCCTCGTCGGTGATTGCGAGGTGCTCGAGCGCGAGCGTGCGAAGCGATGTGCAGTGCTTGATGAGGAGGCGCACGCACTTGTCCGTGATTTGCGGCAAATGGCTCAGGCAAACAACCGTCAGACAGCTGGCAAGTGCCCCCTTGCGTATCATCGGTCGCAGCGTAGCCTCCGTGACGGTGTCGAAGTGTGCGACACGCAGCGCGTGGAATGCCTTCGAGGTCGCCTCCGGCGTCCGTGGTGGCTCCTCCTCAGCCGCGTCCACGGCATCCGCCGCCGCGCGCCGTGCTGCCATTGCCGCCGCGGCTCCACGGAGTGCGTCTGCCGCCACGCGCGTGAGCTTCTGAGGCGATCTGTCCTTTTGCGCCGACTTTGCCCTCTCCGCCGCCTGTTCCTTCACTTGCCTAGCCGCGAGAGCGAAGCGCTTTCTCGCGCGCTGCGCCGCAGCCATCCGAATGCTCAGACCGTCGTCGAGCGCCAACATCACCGCGGCGACGGTGTCGGCGGCATGGTCATCCTCGACCACGTCGTTCTCCAGCGAGAGAGACAGCAGCCGTCCTCCTCCCGGACGGCCGTCCACAGCCTCGCGGAAGAGGCGCGTCCACGAGTTGGCACCAAGCTGCCACAGCCCATCCTCGTCCGCCTCGAGAAGGTAAGGTGGCACCTCCATCACCGCGTCCGCGCGCTCGGCACGCGCTCTCGCGCGCTCGTCGGCATCCATCAGTCCAGCGCCGAAGCGATGGCCCTCCCATCCCACCGCGTCGATGTGCGTAAGCTCCCAAAGGTTGCGTATGCACATGCGAGATACTCCCGCGGCGAGCAGCATTGCAAGCATGCGCCTGTCAAGCCGCACGTGGTGCATCATCTCCACCATGAGTGCCTGCGCCATAGCATGCTGCGAGGTTGGCAACATGGAGAGCTGCAGAGTCGGCGGCATCGAGGCGATGTGAGGCAGCGCGTGCACCGCAGCAACGCGCGCGGCGAGCACCTTCAGCATTGGCACGCGGGATACGGACTGGCACGCGCACACCTGGCGCGTTTCACCGTCGTTGCATCGTCCCCACGTCGCCGTGGCGTCAGAACGCATGACGGCATCACGATCTGCGTTGCGTGAGAAGTAGTGCGTGCGTGGTCTTTGCCGCGCACCTCTCGAAACGCCGTATCCTGTGTGCATGAGTACGCACCTGCCTCTGCTCTGGAATGGCGGCGGCGGTCCTGACGAGTCGTCGACGGGTGTGCGATTTGGCGGCGGCGGTTGTGCTGTCGCCTGAACAGATCTCCATACAACAGATAGACGCTGTGCAGGTCTGTTGGATTCTGTTGGTTCTTCTTCGTTGTCGCCGCCGTCGTCGTCGTCTGGTGGCATAGGCGGCACCTCGTTGATTTCGCCGTCGCCGTGGAAGAACCGCACTTCGTTGTCGTTGCTGGTGGTCGTCGGCGAAGGTTCCTCGAGATACAAGGCGGCCGCATCGTCCGTGTCAGACGTTCGGTCGGCGTACGGGTTGTGTGCAAACGCGGACGCAGCCCCCGGTCGTCGCGTTTGTCCCATCCTTCCCGGCAGTTTGTCGACGACGTGCGTGTGTCTGTCCATGACGCGTCTCCACATGGACGTTTGTGGTGGAGACGCGTCATGGACAGACTCGCCGTACTTTAGCACGGCGAGTATGCGCTGCTGAAAGTGCTGGTCCCTATGCCTCCTTGCCCCACCCTCAGAATCTTGAGCTTGCACGAGATTCTGCGCCTGCTGATGCTGAACAGCCTGAGCCTGAGCGTCGCCGCCGAAGAGGTACGCGTGCTCTTCAGCTGTTAACGCGAGCTCCTCAGCGGCATCTTCCGCCATGGCGAGGAGCTTGCCCAACGGGGCTTGCACAACGCCTTGCAGGTCAACGAGTCAAACACTTTCCGCCCCTCCCCGGCTGCCCGGGCCCGCATCTTGAGCACGCCTTCGGGGATCCGTCGGAGAACGGATGGGCTGTACTGGGAATTGCGAACTTCGGCGAAGCGTTTTGGGGCCGGACCAAAAGCGCGCTCTTGCAATGGATGCTGCGCGTGTAAATAGCACTACCCGTCCATCTACGCTCATCTTCACCCATTCCTCCAAAATGAGTGAGAATCTTAGTGAGAATGAAGTCACGCGTAGCGTTAAGGCACGCCTTGAGTTTTGGCGGCCGGTGTTCCCTTGCTTTACACAGCAACAGTGACACGCGCCTGCTGTGCCCCTTCATTCTTCTGAATTTCCATTCCCATTTTTTTCATCATGGTAAAGCGTAACGTGCGCGACGACAATAGCATGCACTTGTCGTGTTTGAGAACGAGGAGAAACTCTACGAGGATCTGAATTCATACATTGAGTTGCACTCGTGCGAGTTGCAAGGTTTCCTCGACATCTTTTGTGTACATCCAGACACAGCTCCACATTTGAAGAGACGCCGCGGCCGCCGTGACGTGGCTTCACGACTTTCGTGACACGAACGAGCACCTGGAGGCGCGGGTGGGAACGTTGGGTAAGGCTTATATCTTTAAGACTAACCCAACTAATTAGGACGACGGAGTCTTGCTCGCGAACGCGCGGCTTCCGACCGCGAACGTCGCTGTCCCACCCAATTGGTCGCGCGGCAGTGCGGCAAGAATGAGTGGAGATGGACGGAAACGAAATTTCAAACTGGGCTGTGGTAGATTTGGGCGCCACGGACCACATATTTTACAACGAAAACGAACAAAACGGAGAGGAGAAAGTACACGTCGCTGATGGATCGTGTTAAGGTTCGGGGTTTCTTTTTGGTTTTCTATTCGGGTTTCCCTTAGGGGATCCCGGTCCTCTTCGTTTGGATCTTTATTTGGGTTTCTTGTGGATACCTGTTGGTCTCCACTGGATATTTTATTGGTTTGTCTTAAGTGATAAGGTTAGCTCTGGTTGTGTATGGCTTCCAATGGCCAACGCGTTTGGCCAACGCGTTTACTTCGTTTACTTTGAGAATGGTTACATATATAGATTCCTTTTCTTTGGTCTTCTCCACTTGAGAACCGTTCCCTCTTGGATTCGATTGGATTCTTTTCGATTGGCTCCCATGAGCCCTCGTTATATGTTGCCGTTGTAGCGGGCATGACGAGAGGATGTCGACACCCTCTCGTGCCGTGCTTTGCTCTTCCCTCGAGGCCTCACGGTCTCGGGAGGCTCTTTCTTTCCCTTTTTCTCTCTCTTAGTAACGTCATAACTTTCTTTCCCTTACTTATTTCTTGTGCACGTCGCACAGTCTTAAGCACCTGTGGCGCGTCTTCTCGCGTCTACCGCTCACGTCTTACTACGCCTAACTACTGCTCGAACAACGCCTAAGTTGTCCTGCAACATAGTATTAAAGGTAACTAAGAACAGACTTCTTTTTCAAAAAAAAAAAAAACAAACTTTCTACCAACGGGGGCTCCATTGGTGCTAGAAATCTTTACTGGGTCCGCTGGCAAGGTTACGAAGCTAATGCAACTGACTCTCATAGCTGGGCCTATGAAACACCGGATACACTTTCTATGTGGATTGCTTTGGAACGTGGATATGGTATCTTCCCTGAGAAGGGTATATCCAAACGTCTTCTTTCTCGAATTCGACGACATAAGATGGAATCTTATCAGCATGTTTTTCCTATCTGCCAAAATACACCTACGGTTTCTTCTACTGTTCGCTCTCGTACTCTCTCACGCCGGTCCACACCTCTTCCTTCTAATTTGGTTGGTCAAGTCATTGAACATCTTCTGGACCGTCCTGCTCTTGATTCTGACCATGCTGTTTTCTTGGCTGGACTTATTCTTTCTTTTGATTCTTCTACAAACTGTTACCTGGTCAAATATACTGATGGTATTACAGCTACTCTCTCTGCTGATGTCGTTAAGACTCTTTTACTTCCCCCTGATCCGGTCGGAGTCTCGGATTAGATGTTGGGGAGAATGTTAAGGTTCGGGGTTTCTTTTTGGTTTTCTATTCGGGTTTCCCTTAGGGGATCCCGGTCCTCTTCGTTTGGATCTTTATTTGGGTTTCTTGTGGATACCTGTTGGTCTCCACTGGATATTTTATTGGTTTGTCTTAAGTGATAAGGTTAGCTCTGGTTGTGTATGGCTTCCAATGGCCAACGCGTTTGGCCAACGCGTTTACTTCGTTTACTTTGAGAATGGTTACATATATAGATTCCTTTTCTTTGGTCTTCTCCACTTGAGAACCGTTCCCTCTTGGATTCGATTGGATTCTTTTCGATTGGCTCCCATGAGCCCTCGTTATATGTTGCCGTTGTAGCGGGCATGACGAGAGGATGTCGACACCCTCTCGTGCCGTGCTTTGCTCTTCCCTCGAGGCCTCACGGTCTCGGGAGGCTCTTTCTTTCCCTTTTTCTCTCTCTTAGTAACGTCATAACTTTCTTTCCCTTACTTATTTCTTGTGCACGTCGCACAGTCTTAAGCACCTGTGGCGCGTCTTCTCGCGTCTACCGCTCACGTCTTACTACGCCTAACTACTGCTCGAACAACGCCTAAGTTGTCCTGCAACAGATCGCATTTCTGCGCCCGACGAGTGGAGAAGGTGGCTGAGCAAGCTCACTCGTCGTGGACACCTAAGCCTGAGGACACCGGCCGAGCGTGACACCGGCCATCGCGACGCGCTCGTGCCTTGGCATAGCTAATGGCAGCACGTCGCACAGCGAAGCCTTGTGGTACGCGTCGTACACGCCGTCTAGCGTCAACGCGGATGCTGCGCTCACTGACTTCGACGACGATACAAGGAGAGAGACCGGCGGGCCCAAATCGGGCCAATTGCTGGCCCTTATTTAGGGGGGGGGGGAGAGGAGGCTCTTCCCGGGTCCGGATTTGCCCCCTCCTAATACCTCCATCAGTGCGCGCCGACAATCTTCCTCCGCATGTCATGCGCGACTTGAGCCCTTTCGCGTCATCGTTCCTCTCCGTCGCTCGCACTCTCCGTTGCTCGCCGTGCTCCGCAAGCGCCGCCTCGTTTCTGTCGCAGCATGTACACGCACACCAGCACATACTCATTTCGCACACGGCTCTTAAGGGCATGGCCATCGTCACGTCAGAGCGCATCCCATCAGGGACCAAGCTCATGTCCGTCTCCCAACAAGCATGGCAACCGCTCAGCTGTCCCGCTCCGCCACCGCCGGCAAACCTCATTGACGCGCTCAAGATGGCAGGAGATTCGCAAGCACGCACGGCGTGGACCGCGCGCCTCGCTCGTTTCGCGTACGACACCGCCGTCGAGGGCGCGACACGGAAGCGCGATGGGTCGTCGTGCGCGTGCGGATTTGCACCAAATACAGCGCAACCGCCGTCAGGACCTACGGCGTACGTGCGCGTGACGACGCCTCGTGCAGATGACGTGTTTTTCCCTATCGTGCACGCAAACACGACACGAGGCGAGAAGGCACTCCACGCTACGGCAGCCTTCGCACAGGTCGGATCGCTTGCACGCGTTTGTGACGCTGCTGGAACAGCTTTGAGCGACGGATCTATGACGAACGACGACTTTCGACATTACTTCGCAACGATTACCAGTCGAGCTGTCTCTGCCGAAGCGGCGCACGGTGGCGCAATCTTTCCAGGCCACGACCTTCTCAATCACAGCTCGCGTGCCAACGCGGAGGCGTCGGCGAACAACCTGGATGCTGATGACGGCGCGTTGGTTGTCAAAGCTATCGCGGACATTGGTGAAAACGAGGAAATCACGATCAGCTATTCGGGAAATCTCACGGCAAGTAAGTCGTTTCGCCTGTACGGGTTCGTCGACGGCGATGACGCGGACGCCGACGCTGTGTGTATCATTGGCGACGACTGGAAGGCGGTGCATGCCGAGTGCGTCGCATCGGGTGCTCCGCAAGCGATTCTTGATAGCGTCGAGAATGCAGCAAATCAATCCGCGATTATCGTTCCTGCGAATCTCAATGGTGTAGCGGAGCTTGCTGGTCCATTGGCAGATGCGATGCGAAAGGCCAATGTTGAGGCATCTATGGCCACAGCGACGTCCGCGTACATTACTTTTGCCGTTCTTCGCGCCGCCGCAAGTAGGTTGGTGATGGAAAGTGACAGCGACGACCACGACGACAAACTCGACGGTGCATTTGAGCTGGGTGCTCGTGCCGTCAAGCGCGCAGAAGGCAAAGCGTGCCTGTCCTTGTCGGAAACGCTCTCGAGCATGATGTGAATTAACCATACTGTACTAAGATTATAACAGGAGTACAATGTTTACATAAAATTTTTTAAGAAGTACAACACGTAGTGATTATTGAGACAACTCGAACAGTTCCGGCGCGTCGTGAATCAGCTGCTTCATATGGCTCTCAGCCTCATCGCCATAGATGATGTCCATGACCTCCTGAGGTGTCACATCCTTTGTAGTCAATTCATATTTCACCTCATCGACCATCGTGTGATTGCGCGAGCAGTCGACGCCGTACTGTTTGCGTGAAAACGACAACTTATCTTTTTTGCCATACATGCACCTCTGCGCGCGGTCGAGCACGACGATGCGTTTTGGTGGCAGTGGATTTTCGACAAAGTCGACGAGCAGGTGAACGCGCTCGTCCTTGCCGACGGAGAGCCTGTGCGCGAGCACGTTGTTGAGTTCGAACACGAGTCCTTCGTCGACGGTGATGTTGCGCAGATATGCGTTCACCATGCTTTTGCCTTTTTTCATGCTTTTGCTGTTGTTGGGAATTCTCACCTCAAAGTAGTAGTGCCCATCCCCGTTCGCCTCCTTTGGCACGATGATCGGCACGTGGAGTCTGTGCGCATCCTCCGCCCACCTCCCGCTGTCTTGGTGCATATTGATTGCGGAGTGCGGCGCCATGCGTGCGAGCTGCACGCGCAGCAGGTGTCTTTCGGTGTTGGCACCGTACCCAAGCGGCGCCATGACTTCACACAGCACTCGCATGACGAGCTTACGGAACGGCGACACGTTTTCGTCCCACCACCATGGGAAGACGTAGACGTTGTGCGCGGCGTTGTCGGACATGATGAGGTGTATGCTTTCGACACCAGGTTTCGAGTGGTTCATGTGCACGGCGCGTCCGAGAAAGACTGCGTTGGTTCGTTCCTGCCCGATGCGCGTCCACGCGTTCGTCGGCAGGTTTGCAACGGCATGTTTGAGTTCTTTTATGTCGACGCGCTGCCATATTGTTTGCACGGGCGGTTCGTCGCCGTGGAGTTCGTTCCACGTGTCCAAGTCGGCGGATTGATTTTGTACCTCTAGGTCGTGCAGCTGCCATTCCGTTTGCGCGTTTGGCTGTTGTGTTTGCGCGAGCGAAATGCACGCGTTGTCTTGTTTTAGCAGCTGGAGATACGACGCGCGGAGCGCATTGACACGCGCCGCCGGAAGCCCCGCTGCTGATCGCGGTGTGCCGCGAAGACGCTCACGTGACGCTGACGCCGGCCGATCAAGATCAAGATCACGGTATGGGTATGTCCTCCCAAGCAAGAGCCAGAAGAAGCCCAAGAGAAGGAAAACAAGGACGACAACGCGCCCGTGCCTGCGCCAGTGCATGAGTCTGATTACAATGCGCCTGATGAACTTCTTTGATTTGGAATCGCGAGAACATGCGCGCGAGAGCGAGGAGGAGCCATACGCGAGGTCGACAGTGCTATGCCGTTCTACTGCATTATTGCCGCGCATGGTATGATTTGTATGATTTGCCGGTCCCGGACGCCACAGAATGCCTTGGAGGAGGGGGGAGGAGGGACGACAGACTAAAGTTCACCACTTTAAATGTCCAATTAATCTCACACCTGGGCTTCTAAAGCCGTATAATCGGCTTGGGTTTCCGTCACAGACCACGTACTTTTTACACTACTTTTTATTCGGCTTTCCCACTTCAAGACAACCCTTTTACTCAACCTTCCCAGGGGGCCTTTATGGATTTTTTTAAGTATTTTTAACAACGGGGTCACACAACGTCCCCCTCTCCTTTTTCCACCTGCCCGGCGCCATTGCCAGTTTTGGTCATCGTCGTGCACATTCTACCTACGATGATGCCGCCTCCGTCGTCGCCGTCGCCGTCGCCGTCGCCGTCAGCAGTCGTCACTCCTGGAAATATAAATCTAAAGACGACTTTCACGAATATAGTCATCCTGCTTCCCATCGTCGTCACATCCATGGCGGTGCCCGTGCTCATGCACAATCGAGACACGACGTCCGCGATCATTCGAGATGTCGTCGCATTCGCAACACCGCGATGCGCAGTCATCGCGAACGGAATGTTTGCCGGCGCGCTCGTGTTCGTCTCCATGGTCGACATTCCTGCCGTGCTGCCACACCTGAGGCGATCGCAACGCATCCTTTGGTGGACGACATGGCGCAACTTCATGGTGCCGTTGGGAATCGGGTCAATCATGTCATCGGCGACAGCGGCATTCACGCACGAGCAAAATGCCACACGCGCCGCGTGGATCCTCGCCGCAGGCGAAACACTCTTCGTGCTCCTATGGACGTGCTTTGTCATGGTGCGTGGAGCGATCATTCCTCTCTTGGATCTGCGCGATGCGAAAGACAGCGCACACGGAGAGATGCTTGAGAGAGACCTCGAAGTGCTTGTTCGGAGGTTCGAGGCGGCACACAACGTTCGCGTCTTCGTGCAGCTTGCAGCGTTTGCAACGATCGTCGCCGTGGCACTGTCACCAGATATGAGGTAGTAGTAGGTGCAATCATGATTGTTTGTTGTAGTCATCATGCCCCACATTCACACAGCCGCCTCGTTGTCTCCGCCACGAGATAGCATGCACGACGTGAGGCAGCCACGAGCTTCAAAGTCGCTGCGAATGCTCAGCAGACCCTCAGGCTTGGGCTCGACGCCATTCGTGCCATCAGCGAGGCGGCGGAAGATGGCGAGATGGTCCCACGGGTGCGGAGGCACGTTCAGCGAAAGAGGCACGCCCATCTTGCGCAGACGCTCATCGTCCACCTCGCTCGCCCAGCCAAACTCCACCTTGCCGATGCGCTCGAGGCGAAAGCCGCAGCGACGCGCGAAGAGCTCGAGTTCCTCCCTAAGCCAGTGCTTCGTTCTCACGCCGCCACGCTTGAATACGCCGTTCGCTATGCCGTCCGCGGCCGCCTTGGGAGTCATCGGCTTCTCGAGGCGCGCATCCACGAGCCGCTGGCGGATGTACAGCGCCGCTTCGGTGCTCGGAGCGACGACGAGCAGAGCGGCGCCGGGCACGAGCCTTCTTGCAACTTCCTGCATGATGGCTGTGTGGTGGCTTGTATCCGGGGACAGCAGCACGTTCGCGCACACGCCGAAGTGCGCGCGTGGATACACGCCACGCAGCGTGGGCCTCGCGAGGTCCTCGACGCCGCACTGCACGTGCGTCCACCCGTTCGAGCCGACGAGTGCTTGCATCATATCCACGAGCTTTGGGCTGATGTCGACGGCAATGACGCGGTCAAATGCAGGCGCGAGGCTATGCAAGTAGCGTCCCGATCCCGCGCCAAAGTCGAACGCAACCGTCTCCGACTCGGCGCTTGCTGACTGACGCGCCGCGCTCGCGTACTCGTTGATGACGGAGCGTAGCACCTGTTTTTTGTCGCTGTCTATGGTGCTGAGCACCTCCTCTTCCCACCCTTTTTGTGCGAGCGCGTCCCAGTATCGAAGTGGGTTCGCCATTGCGTTTGCGCCAATTGCCGACGAGGCCTTCTTAGCCTTGCGCCTTGCAGGCACAGGTGCGGTGGCGGGTCGCCCAGCAGCAATGCTGTTCGCGGCTCGTATGGTTGCCGCGGCTTTCTGCAAGGTTGCGGATGAGAGCCTTTTTGCTGGTGCGGTTGTCGTCGTTTTTGGTCTTGACAGCGGCGGCGACAGTGCGCGCGGCAGGATGGATGTTTGCAGGTGTTGACGTAGTGCACGACTGCCAGAAGAAGACTCGAGTGCCGGCGACGTCGACGGCCGACCTGTTGGTTCATGTTGGTGCTTTTGCTGCTGCTGCTGCTGCTGCAACATCATGTCAACTTGAACGAGCGTTGACGAAGAATGGCGCGTGCTCGCGTGCTCGAAGTTCAGTTCAGTGGGACCTTTCAGTGGGGCTGGTAGAAAATATCACAAAGTGAAATCTGTAACACGTTGTTGGCCAAACGTAACAGCCCACGTGCGACGAGCACACACGCATGCAGAAAAAAACCCAAAAACTCCGTGTGGGAGCAACCTCGTCGTGACATGCCTCAGTCAAAACCCAACCTTGATCAGCAGCAGCAACACGCATGTCCTTCTTGTTGGTGTTGTGTTGTGTTTCCCTTCTTCCTCCTCCTTCCTTTTCAGGATCACAAAATTTGCATGATTTTCCCACTCACTCACTCGTCCTCCACGTCACGAGACGCAACGAAGTTCATGGCAGCGAGCGTCCCGCCCACCGCAGCGTCGACAATCGTCGCGTTCTCGTTCTGTCCGGGATTCTCCTGGCTCATGACGACGCCATCCATGGCGACACCGGCAGCGCACACACCAGCAAGAACCTCGCACATGGGCTTGCGATTCTTCTCCATGTCGTCCCCGAGTGTAAGCTTGGTGACGACTCCCGCCATCGACAGCGCCATGAAGCCGACCCAGCGAAGGAGCTGCTTGTGGTGACGATCGGGCTCAAGCGGAACATCCGGGTCTGCCGATTTCTCCACCTTCTCCCAAGGCGGACGTCCGTGCGCGAAGAGGTTCCACATGCGCTTGGGCACGGCGAGCATCGCGCCACCGCCCGCGACCATGAGTCCGGTGGTGACCTTGATAGCGACTTCCGGCGTCAGTTGTTTCTGCACATCTTTCAGGAGCTTCACCATGGCTGACAAGTAAGCGTGTTGTTGTTGTTGTTGTTGTTGTTGTTGTTGTTGTTGTTGTTGTTGTTGTTGTTGTTGTTGTTGTTGTTGAGAATGACGTACGTGGACAAGTTGGTTTTGTTGAGAGAATGAGGGAGGGGGGAGGGGGGGGGGGGGGGGGGGCGTGCTGCGTGCAGTTTCCGTTTTGTTTTTCTGACACGTAAGCTCGAGCTCAACCGAAACCAACAAAAATCTTAAAAATCGGGCAGCTTCTGGAATGGAGGGAGGAAAAATCGGGCAGCTTCTGGGGCCTCTTCTGGGGAGGGAGGAATCCCAAACCCCGAAAAATCATGTACCCCAAACCCCGAACCCGTTCGGCGTGCCTTTCCGTTTTTTCTATCCGTCCGTTGTTAATTCTTGATTGATTCTTCGGAGAAGAACTTCCTGACAAGCCAAGAAGCAGCTTCCGTCACGCGCACTCACACGCACGTCCGTCACTCACTCACTTGTCGCGTGAGTTGTTTGTGCAATTGTGTCGTCATAAAAAAAAATGATGACGAGCGCCTTCTTCTCGCCGGCGCCATTGCTGGTGGTGGTACTACTCCTGCTAATGGTCGTCGCTCATCCCCGTGGTGGACTAATAATCGAACAAGTGTCGGCGGCGGGATGCCCGTACTCGTCCGTGTGGTTCCCATATGCAGCATCTCGTACTACCTCCTCTGCTGTGACGCCGCCGCACAATCGTCGTTTGTTGGCGGAGGACGTCGTTGTTCTGCCGCCGCGTGGTGCTGGACGCTGCATCGCCGCGAACCCATTTAGTGGAGGAAGCGATTGCATACAATACAGCGGACCTGCGTGGACGGCGGAACCGGAATCGGCCAAGAAAGACTGCGACGAAGGATCGTCTGTACCTGGCATCACCGGAAGTTTCACGCCCGATGCGCTGTGCCCCGCAGCCGATGGAACAAATCTCGTCGGCACATGCTCGCTCAACGGAGGTGTATCATCACCAAACGAAAAGCGCCTCGTCGTCGCCAACAATGGCCTTTCGTCTCCTCAGATTAACATGGCACGTATGGCTTGCACTACCTTTGCACGCGGAACGTGGATTCCAAACGACAGCGACAGTGTGCCTTCTTCTACCACCACCACCACCACTGGTGCTGCTTCCAGAATCGAGGCGCCACCGCCCTCCTCATCATCGATTTCCGCCTCCTCCTCCTCTTCATCTTCTTCACCCGCAGCTGAGCTTGTGGTGAAAAATGAAAGGTCAAACATGTGCGAGCTGGAAATGGGCATCGCCGGTGGCGGACACATGTCCAAGCTAACCAACTGGACGTCGTCTTGTCCTTTCACGAATTCCACTTACGCGCTGCCGATGCGCTGGATGGCTGACTACGTGTCGCAAGGTGTTCAAAAGGCTTTCGTCACGCGTGGGACGGCATATTACGACGCTGCGAACAACCGCAAACGCCTTGATACCGAATTGGTCAAAACGTCGCCCGAGCACCAAAGCAGCGTCATCTTTTCTGGTTTCCGCGATGGAAACAACAAGACTTCAATCATTCACGATGGCGGACAGTTCTTCTACTTTTACCATGATACGGGAAAGTGCATGAAGTCCATAAGCCCTGTTGGCACACTTCGCCCGACTTGGCACCTCGATTCCGAGGGCGCTGGATGTCTTTCTCAATACTTGGGTAACACGTACATCGTGTATGACGACAAATCGCAAATGGCGCCGCAGTCAACGCCAGGTGACTCCATCACTCTCGTGCGGCAGTGGCGGAAGACAGAGCCACTGGAGAACGCGTACATGATCAGCAGCTTTGAAAGTACGCCATCTTGGAACACACCTGAGGGTGAGAAGGCTCGCTTGCTCCAGCGCACCACGCCCGGTGCTCCTGGAATGCGCGACACCATCGACACGTTTTACAATCATTCGACTGAATTCAGTGACAAGGTATTCACAGAGCTGTTTGAACAATTCGGCGATTGCGATGAGCGCATGGGCTTCAGTGCCGACGGTGTCGAGGGCTTTGACTTTTCGGAATTTTTAGCATCAGGTGACGGTGGTGATGGCAATATCAACGCCTTCCTCAACCCGCACTCTGGCTTGGAGGTGGATCGCGGCTTCGTCGAGAACATTTGGATTCCTGGCTCTCAGGATCAGGAATCGTCCGCGGCGGCAGTGGCACCAACAGAGACCGAACAACGCAGTAGTAGTAGTAGCATTACGCCGACTAGCTTCAAACTGCTCGTCGACGGATGGGCTGAGGTGTCAAACGACATCTCGGACGATGCAACGACGCACACGACGACGATGTCGGTGAATGCATCGGCCGTGGATGGGAAGTGGATCGCGCTGAGCTTTCCGGAATTTGAGTGTGCTATGGTTCCCGCCATAGCATTTGTTCTGGAAGCTGGCGACGAGAAACCTGCGGTGTACGATCTCGTCAGCCTTGCAAGCGTGAAGAAACGTGACGAATTGCCTGCTTGGGTGCTTGAGCTTGATGTCAAGCGCAATGCTGATAACAAAATACATCTCCGCGTCATCACTCGTGCTCCCGGCGAAAACGCTCGTCGCCGATTTTCGACGACGAACATCAACATCGCTCACGGCGTCGGTGGGACATTGTCGTACCATGGGCCGAACGGCCGTGCGTGCGTGAAGAAGCCGGATGTTGATGCCTGAGCTAGTAGGTAGTAGGAGTGACAGAGATATATAGATTTGACAAGTTGTTGTAGTAATGAAATCTTGTTGACAACTCTTACAACATTGGATTTCACAAAATTTCCACTCTTGCGTAGAAGAAGAAGCCTCTCCATTGCGTCTCACTCAGCAGATGGTGGTGGTGGTGGTGGTGGTGGTGGTGGTGGTGGTGGTGGTGGTGGTGGTGGTGGTGGTGGTGGTGGTGGTGGTGGTGGTGGTGATTGCTCGTGCTGAGCGGCTTCAAGAAGAGGTGCATCGCCATCCTTGTCGTTATCTGGCGATGGCGCTGCAATGGCAAGAGACGACGGCTGTTGCGCGGTTTGTTGCACCACATGCGATGCGACCCTTTTGCTTGCGTTTGCGACTGAGGCGAGGTACTCGTCAGGAACGGGTACCGTGTCGTCGAAATTCAATTTAGACCGATCCTTGCCCAAGTCGCGCCAGGCGCGATCGCGCATGAAGGCCGCCTCTTTGGCATCAGCAGAAATCCCGACGTAAAGAGTCTTGCCGCGGTGCCAAATTAGTACTTGGAACGTTTTTTTCTGTTTGTTCCAGAAGACTCCAATGTATCCTGATGCGCCTCCTCCCGATGGTTCAATGGCAAGAGACGACGAGGGAGTGGCTTGCGATGCGACCTTCTTGCTAGCGTTTGCGACTGAGGTGAGGTACTCGTTAGGAACGGGTACCGTGTCGTCGAAATTCAATTGAGACGGATCCTTGCCCAAGTCGCGCCAAGCGCGATCGCGCATGAACGCCGCCTCTTTGGCATCAGCGGAACTCCCGACGTAGAGCTGCTTGCTGTTGTGCCTCAATTGGGCACGGAATTTTTGTAGGTTATGGTCCCAATAAACTCCGCGGTATTTGGCTGCTTCTCCCAATGCGGCATCCGGTACGCGACTTGGCAAATGATTTTTGCGAGGTCGGCCACGAGATTGCAACTCCACTGCTGCATGAGGAAAAACGATGGCTGCTTTGTTCGATGCGTTGCTGCGCATCGTCTTTTCCGGCGGTGGTTGGTGGTGCGTGCCATCCCTGACTCGGTCGTCGTTACCCTGCATGTCCACGACGCCGTCCTTCTCCTTGTTCGTGCCATCAGATGTGCCAGCAGTGCGCTTGCGTGACTTGGCTTCCGGCGTCGGAGTCGTGAATTTCAGCTGCTTTGTGTTGTTCGTATCCCACGAGATATGATGACGAGTCGCCATCATAGCAGCCTCATTCGATGATGATGGACCAACAGTGGGGAATGGAGGGAGGACCGCCACATGATCCTCAAACGGCGGATTAGCAGTAGTGGGGCGAGCGGAGGACAGCGGCATGATCGTGGTGAAGATGAAAGCAAGCGTCGTCAAATTTATGAATCTCAGGGCGTGGCGACGTCGGTTCACTTCAGCTTTTGGTTTTGGCGGAAAAATGGTTCGGTCGAGTAAATTAAAAACCCTGTTCCCTAGGTGCTAACCCTAACCCTCCTGCTCCTAAACCCTAACCAAGCGACGGCAGCTTCGCTTTGCTTTCGTCCCCCTCCAAGAGTCGTGACAGACAAAAAACTTTTCACGTCAAACTTCGACGCATCTTCCGTACGCGCTTGCTGAAGTCACAGTGTTGTTCGAAGTAGCGCAGCTTTTTCATTTCATAATTCATTTCCACTCCACTCGCAGTCTATCTTGCGCACACGATGATTGTCTTCTACCCTGCCGCAATCGTCGCGCTCGTCTCACTCGTCGTCGTGTGGGTACTGCGTGCGCGCGCCTTGATGAACAAAAATAACAAGATTCCCAACCTGCCCGGACTTGTGCCCTTCGCAGGAAATATCGCGCTCTACACGAAGCCTGCGTCATTCGTTGCGATGCTCGAGGAGGCGGCGGCGCGCTGCGCGATCAAATCGGGTCTCGCAGCCGTTCGCTTCCCTACGCTGACAAACCTGTGGGGCAAAAGGTTCGTGATTGTCGACGACGTGAAGGTTGCGAAGCTCATCCTCGCGCGACGCCCTCTGACGTACGACCGACCTCATGTTCTGCTCAAAGCTTTGAAAGGACGTCTCGATGGAGTAAAGGCGCCAAGCGTCTTCTCGGCGCTCGGGCAGAATGAGTGGGGACGAGCACGCCGGCTCGTCTCGCCAGCCTTCAATCACGCCAACGTTCAGTCAATGCTACCCGACTGCCTTGATCTCGCTGCGAGCGTCGTGCAAAAGTGGCTCACCACTACGGACGACGTCAGCATTGACTCGCTCGAGACATTCAACAATCTCACATTTTCCGTAATCACTCGCGTGGGCTTCGGACTTTCGTCCGTTGACACAGTTCGACCGGACCATCAAGCTTCCTTGTCCGATCCACGTGAAGGCGCGCCTCAGCCACCTCCGACGCTGCTCAACGATGTGAAGGATCCGATTGAGTTTGCGGGAAAGTGGATTCGCAATCCGTTTGCTAAGTATCATGACATGATCTTTGCCCGAGACGAGATTGCAGCAATCACTCTTAGTCGCAAACGTCTGAACAAGTACTTCCATGATCTCCTTGAATTTCAGCAGCAGCAATCCTCCACAAATGATGACCACTCGCTCATACACAAGCTGGCGACGAGCATCGACGATACCACCAATGCGGACAACATCAAGACGTCGCGCAAACTCACATCAGAGGAGGTGATCAGCAACATCATGACGTTTTACTTCGCGGGCATCGACACCACGGCGATAGGCCTCGCGTGGAGCGTGCTATTTCTCGCGGCTGATCCAGATCTGCAGCGTCGCGTCGCGCACGAGTCGCGTGAGGCTGGCATTGCAGCTTGGATCGAGGCTGAAGTTGAGAAGCGCGCCCGTCTTTCGCCGGCGGAACAAAACAAGATGAGCAGCGACGAGCTTTCTTCTCTTTCTTCTTCTGCATGCCCGCTCTCCGATGTGAGCCTCACGACGCTTGTCTCCTCTTACAACAATGAAAATCCACTCCGACTCGCTCACGGTGTATTCATGGAGGCTTTGCGAATGCACGGCCCTGCGCCAATTCTCGGCGCTGAGCTGGCGGCTGAATCGGCGGAACTCGCTGGGGAGACGTTCAAGAAAGGAGAGGTGTTTTTCATGATGCTACGTCGCATGCAGATGGACTCCACCTACACGCCTCGCGCGGACGAATTTCTCCCAGAGCGCTGGACAGGCGAAGTTCCTGAGCTGGAACCTGCGCCAGAGCTCAAGAACGTGCTGTCGTCTCTCATGTTTGGGGGTGGACCGCGCGTGTGCCCAGGGCGTCATCTAAGTGAGCTCGAGGCCTCGATCACGTTGAGCGCGATTTGCGCTCTTCTCGAACTCAGCCCGACGAGCCCTGAACTTCCCCCTGAAGAGACTGTGTTCACGCAGAAGCCAGAGTCCGCGAACATCCGCGTGACGCCGCGCCACTGAGAAGAGTGGTGAACAAATTTTGTTGTTGGCTACAGTGATTCTTTTTTTCTTGACGGTTGTTTTCTTTCTTTTTTGGAAGAAAGAAGTAAACAAGGCAAAGAGGCAAAGCTTTTAGCTAATTCTTGTGCACCCACACCTCGTTGTGCCTATCCAGCAGACGAAAAGGACTGTCGTAGCCAGCGGACGCGAAGCTCGACTGCGAGTCGACGTGAACGCCGTCGTCCTTCAAGGCTTGCACGAGCTCACCAGCCTGCTGGAGAATGTCGTCGCCCTTCGCGCGCCCGCCAAAGCTTTTCACGTACACCTCGAACGCCTCGTCGCGCTCGATCGTGATGGTGTCGTCCAGCGGAGTTGCCGGATTTTTCTCGAACGCGAAAGGGACGAAGAATGCGACGGTGAAGTTCGAGCTGCACGTCGGTCCCTGTCCCGGCGTGATCGTCACGCGCACTGGCGCGGCCATGGGTACTTTCTCGTTCTCCTTATTTTCTCCAGATATGTAGTGGAAGAGTTTCATGAATCCGACGTTCACCGCACTGTCGTAGTCGCTGAATCCCGTGACAAGCGTCTTCGCCCATACGGCACCTGCTTCATACTTCCTGACTTCGTATTTTTTTGTGGATGACGCCTCGACGGAGAAGCGCGGGCAGTCGAGGTCGTGGCAGAACGCCGGTTTGGACGACCCTAACCCGCCACGTGAGGACGATGATCCCTCCAAACCAGCCAAGAAACTCCCCCCAGAGGATGAGGATGAGATGAGCAAATGATCACTACTCGTAGCACCACTGTGAGGAGTTCGCGCCGCCGCCACGACAGTGCTTGATGATGACGACGACACACCTGTACCTACTAAGGTTACGAGGAGCAGAAAGATAGTACTACCTTTACGTACGAGGAGCGACATGAAGCGACATGGAGCTGACCACATGGAGATGACGGTGCGAAGAATGAGGGCCCCGGGGGATGCCAAATGGATTTGGGGCTGGAAACTCACATTTGCAAATCTATCTCTTTTTTCTCGAGGGGGGTTCTGCGCCGCAAATAAAATAATTCCCGGAATCCACGCTCCCGGGAGGAAACTTACCCTACCCGTACCACGAGCATGTCCAGAGGATTTGGGGACACGTGCCAAACCACGTTGCCAACTTGCCATCGGCGTGATGGATGCCGACCACTGAGGCAATGACTTCCGTCACGTGCCAAAATATAGTACTAGGTAGTCTACCTTGCCATCGGCGTGATATTGGCGCACCTGGAGGAGGCCTGCCAGGTCGTACTCTTCATGTCCGTAGTTCTTAGTCTGCCACCACCCTGTTCCCTACCTGGTATTCTACCATCCGCGCTGTGCGTCGAGGCGTTCACGTTTTGGGCTGGTTTGGTGAATTTGAGCCACCGCTGAAGTCGCGGCAGCGTGGCACTTTCCATCGCCGTGCTGCTGATCAATGGCGGTCTTGTGCTTGCGTACATCGTCGGCCTCGTGTCTTGTGACTTGTGTCTTGTCTTGTCTTGTCTTGTCTTGTCTTGTCTTGTCTTGTCTTGTGTCTTCTGACTCTTCTGCGCGAACGTTCCGGCACGAAGACGCGCAATTCCTCTCATCGTTCTCCTCCTCACACCACCATCGAGCTTGCCACACTCCGCGATTCGGGTAGCCGAGATAGCGCCACGACGATCGAAAGTCGAGACGAGCGCTCGGGTTCGCTGATGATGGCGGAGATGGCTCGATGTGATGATGACGATGAAGAAGAAGAAGGTGGGCAGAGTTCCTCCAACAACAAATCTTCACACAAAATGTTCACAAATCCACTCTGCAAAGGGATGTAGTAAGTAAACGAAAACTCTATTGTCAACTAAGAACACTTGAAGGATTACTGAATGGTGAGCGATCTTAGCTTATAGCCTGCTCGCCGAGTGCGAGTGATTGGGCGATGCTTTCAAGCAGCACGTCGCGTGTACGCGCACGTGCCGCCAGTCCTGCCGCGGCGCTTGCAATTGCTTCAAGACGCACGCGTATGTCAGCCTGCGCACGAACCTCGTGATCGAAGTGCACAAGCAGATCAGCATGTGCTCCTGCCATCGCATCAGCATACGCGCCGAGCTCGTCGATGTCGGTGGTACTATCGTCGCCGTCGCTTTGAATTTCATCATCGTCCTCAGAAGTAGTAACGATTGGCGCCGCATTCTTCTTACTTCCCAGCACCACCACATTTCCATTGTTGTTGTTGCCTCGACGATCTCGCCTACGCCTTCGCCGTTCTGCAGCTAGCGGCGAGATGAGTTCCGCGGCGGCGCGTGCCGCCAGCAAGCCCGCCTTACGCAGTCTCTCGCCGAGTTGTTTCGCCGAAACGCGCACACTTCGCGTAAACAGACCCGCGGCAAGCGGCTCGGCAACGATGCGACGCTGCGCCTTGGCGAAGACACTCAGAGCCTTGCACGCGTCCTTGACAATCTTGCACTGCCCTGCCCCGGCGATTGCAGGTCCAGGGCGTCCTCTCGTTGTGTCGAGAATGTCAAAGGCAGGGTGCGGCAGTAAGCTTGTTGTTGTTGTTGTTGTTGTTGTTGTTGTTGTCATCATCATTGTTGTTGTTGTTGTTGTTGTTGTCATCATCATTGTTGTTGTTGTTGTTGTTGTTGTTGTTGTTGTTGTTGTTGTCATCGTCGTCGTCGTCGTCGTCGATGTCGTTGGTGGTGGTGGCGTCGGGGGTTCTGTCGTCATCATCATCGTCGTCGTCGTCGTCGTCGATGTCGTTGGTGGTGGTGGCGTCGGGGGTTCTGTCGTCATCATCATCGTCGTCGTCGTCGTCGTCGATGTCGTTGGTGGTGGTGGCGTCGGGGGTTCTGTCGTCGTCGTCGTCGTCGTCGTCGTCGTTGTCGATGTCGTTGGTGGTGGTGGCGGCGGGGGGTCTGGATCATAATCATAATCGAAGGGTGTCATCGGTATCGGTGTATCTACTAGAAACGCACACGCTGGCATCATCAGAC
Organism: Pycnococcus provasolii; assembly: GCA_938743325.2. Lineage (NCBI taxonomy): Eukaryota > Viridiplantae > Chlorophyta > Pseudoscourfieldiophyceae > Pseudoscourfieldiales > Pycnococcaceae > Pycnococcus > Pycnococcus provasolii. The sequence goes on from OW568886.1 coordinate 499,827, forward strand.
CCATCCTCCACCACCCCGATTCATCCGTCATTGTCGTCGTCGCCATGAGCATCAGCAGCATCATCATCGCACGACGCCAAGTCATCATCGTCATCGTCGTCATCGCGTGCACACTTCCTTGAACAACTCAATCAAGCAAGCAGCAAGCAAGGAAGGAAAGAAGGAGCAGTTTGTTGTTGTTGTGTGACTTGTTTCTTATTTATTGACTGAAAAAAATAAGAATAAAGTCAAAAACGAAAAATCAACCGTGCACGCAATCAGGCGGCAGGAATAATAGGCACTCAAGAGGACTTACAGCATTCCGCCATGAATGGAATATTCGAATCACACACACAGGTTATGAGTAGGGAAAAAGTGACATCACGCACGCACGGATGGATGTCCAGAGAGAGAGTCATCCCCGACCCCGAGGCTGCTGGGTTAGGGTTAGGGTTTGGGTTAGGGTTAGGGTTAGCACAAAGCAGGCCTTTTTCGTACCGATTTTTCGTCTCCCTCCCTTGAACCGAGAACAGAACTCTACGCGCGCACACAGCACGTGTCACGTGTCACACTTCCCTTCTCGAGGAATCTGCCGAGGCCACCACGGATGATGGCTTAATGGTGGTACAAGTATATAGAGGTGAAGAAGTTGACGATGATACAGCAACATTTTGACAAATTTTTGATATTCGTTACACAACAACTCAGTAACTCGTTTGGTTTGATTTAAACGCACATCATGAAAAAGAAATCTCGTGCAACAGCAGCAACACTACTACCCTGCTGATCGGTCGTCGGCGTGCTGACGATGATTGAACGATGAAAACGTAGAGGAGGAGGGTGGTGGCAGCGGCGGCTTGTGATGCTTTCCGATTCTGCTAAGGTATCGTACGGAGTCTTTTGGCGTTGTTATTGTTGTGCCGCCGCCACTGTCTTCGTCGTCGTCGAACAGGGAACGACGGCATGCACCTTCCACCTGAAGAACGCGAAGCGGTCTAGTCTTCGCGAGGTGTGGAGGACACGAAAGCGAAGTCACAGCCCTATCATCACTGTGCGTGTTTTCCATCATCTTCGTGTCATTTTCCTTATTATCGAAAGGTCCTCGAAGGAGGAGGTCCTCGAGGGATCTTATTATCGAAAAGAGGTCCTGGTGGTTGCTGGAATGATGAGGAGGAGGACTCGGAAAAAGTGGAGGAGTTGCCGCTGTTGTGGTCGTTATTGTTGTCGCCGAATCGTTGTCATCATCGGTCATGTTCGCGTACTGGTCTCGTAATGCCCTCAGGACGTCCACAGCGCTCACCAAGCCGCACCCTTCGTCGATGCTGGTTTCGTATGCGCTGCTGTTGTTGTGATCGGTGGTGAAAGACAGCGGAGAAGGTGAACGCGTGCAGCATGCCGCTGCCTCGTCAGTAGTTTCCTCCTTGTCGTCGTCGTCTTCGTGAGGCGCTAAGTTGAGTGCGCGAATCAAGCCCGGCGTGATCTGCACGAGATTGTGTTGCTGCTTTGGCACCACCACCGCATCGTCGCCGTCGTCGCTGTCCACGTCGTCGTCATCCACGAGATCGAGCGCGCGAATCAAACCTGGCGTGATTGATACCAACTTATCACTGCTCCTTTGCGCATCGTGATCACCATCGTCGTCGTCGTCGAACAGGGAACGACGGCATGCACTTTCCGCCTGAAGAACGCGAAGCGGTCTAGTCTTCGCGAGGTGTGGAGGACACGAAAGCGAAGTCACAGCCCTATTATTGTGCATGTTTTCCATCATCTTCGTGTCATTTTCCTTATTATCGAAAAGAAGGTCCTCGCTCTGGTTGCTGCAATGATGAGGAGGAGGACTCGGAAAAAGTGGAGGAGTTGCCGCTGTTGTGGTCGTTATTGTCGTCGCCGAATCGTTGTCATCATCGGTCATGTTCGCGTACTGGTCTCGTAGTGCCCTCAGGACGTCCACAGCGCTCACCAAGCCGCACCCTTCGTCGATGCTGGTTTCGTATGCGCTGCTGTTGTTGTGATCGGTGGTGAAAGACAGCGGAGAAGGTGAACGCGTGCAGCATGCCGCTGCCTCGTCAGTAGTTTCCTCCTTGTCGTCGTCGTCGTCAGGCGCTAAGTTGAGGAGAGAGAGCTCGCGAATCAAGCCCGGCGTGATCTGCACGATATCGTGTTGCTGCTTTGGCACCACCACCGCATCGTCGCCGTCGTCGCTGTCCACGTCGTCGTCATCCACGAGATCGAGCGCGCGAATCAAACCTGGCGTGATTGATACCAACTTATCACTGCTCCTTTGCGCATCGTGATCACCATCGTCGTCGACGTCGTCCTCATCGCTTTCAACAAGGTTCATCGCGTTAAGAATTCCCGGCGAAAGCTGGTTATGTGTATTTGCTGTCGTACTGTCTCGATAGCGAACCACATTCCACGTGTAAGGAGCAATGCTGGTGTTGCTGTGCCATTCCATTGGCATCATCGTCACCGCCACCACGGCACTGCCTGGTGCCAAACGAACGAATGTGTGTACTAGTAAGTAGTAACGTGAACAGTGAAACCCAAATGAGCGCGCGGACGACGACGACCACGTGCCACTGATCGACGACGACGGACAGGTAGGTTGTTGACTTCTTGGAATTCAAAAGTCGTGTTTTTTCGTCGGGGGCTGTCACGGGGGCAAGAATAGAAAGAAGAAAGAAAAAAGTGTCGAAGAGGAAGTGAGATCCCAACGGCTAGTTTTTCCTTCATCTCGATTCGGGGTTTGCTTTTTTCAATTCCCCACCAATCCTGAAAAAATCAGCCATTTAACCATTTTACATGATAATTATGGCGTCTCGGTCAGCTTCCGTGACTCAACCAGCAGTGCGCGTACGCGCAGCAGCGTCAAACATCTTCTCTAGCTAGTTACAGCAATCAATGATGTTACGCTTCTTCTTCTTTATCCAAACTAGCAGCAGCAGCATCCGCTGTTGTAAGGGCCAACACCGCATCCGCCGCGCGATCGATCGTCGTCCGTCCATTGGAGTCCTCGGCAATGCGAGCGGAGACTTCCTGTGCGCGCGTTCGGTAGATCGAGTCAAGTTCGAGCACCGCGCGAACACTCGAGGCGGCAACGTCCGCGTCTTTCACAAACGCCTTGGCGGATGGACGCACGCCGCATTTCAGATGTTCCGCAACGGCCCACGCGTTGTCAAACTGATCAAATGCATTTGCCAAAACCACGCTTGGAACGCCGCAGCGCAATGCCTGTGCAACCGTGCCAATACCACCGTGGTGCACAAGTGCCGCATGCTTTGCATGCGCAAGTACACCGCTCAGCGGCGCGTAGGAAGCGTGCAGAGCCTCTCCACGTGCGTGCATAGCCTCGTACCGATTCGTCGCCAGCACGGCATCCTTGTGCGGCGTAAGAAGCAGAACGCGCACAGGGATCGTCGTCGTTTGGGTTCCCGGACGTGAAGAAGAAGCCGCCTCCTGCGCAGCGCCTAGCGCCGCGTCGAAGAAAGCCGTCGTGCACAGCAGTGGATTGGTCGTTCCAGGCGTGACTACAAGCAGCGGCGCCTTGTCGTCAACGCACGTCTTCACGAACGATGCAACCTCCTCACTTCCCAGATCATCGTCGTCGTTCTTTTCGTCAAACAAAGGAAAACCACCGCAGTTGACGAGCTGCGTAGGCCAGTCTGGCTGCTGTGGATAATACCAACTTGGCCAAAGCGCTAAAATGCGCATTGGTGAGTGAAACCAGCGATCGAGAATTCGCCGCGGTGGTGGTGGGATTGGTCGTGTGGTGTTGTTGGCGTCGGTGCAAGTGACCGTAATCGTAACGCTGCTGCTGCTGCCCTCCTGCTCCTCCTCCTGCTGCTGAGTACTACTGCTCGGCACATTGTCCACCGCGACGAGGTCGTCGTACATCGAACGCAATCCAAGCTCTCCAGGCACGACGAGCGAGTCAATCAGCAGATCGATGACATAGTAGCCCATTTCCTTGATCCAAGCGGGTGTCCAGCTTCCTCCCGAAACGAGTGGCCATCCGTAGCACTGCGCCCGACTTCGCATCAGCCACGGCGCAAGAGCGACCGTGGCGTACGGCAAGCCCGTGGCATCGTGCAGCAGCCTTGCGGCGAAGTTGAGCGGGTGCGCGACGATGACGGTGCTTCCCGACGTGGCGATGCGTGCCTGCATGAGCGCGTACAGGGGTCGCGCCGTCAGCAGCCACCTGCGTGCGATCGCCTTTGGTCCCTTCACCGCACCCTCCCATTTGCCAGGAGACCACTTGTCGTCGACATCCGGCTCCTGCACGACGATCACTTCGTGCAGCATCGTCGCATCTTGACGCGCCGCGAGTCGATCGGCATGTTTGCTGGATACGAAGAAGTGCACGCGCGTGTTTGGTTTGCGCGCGAGTGCGATGGCGAGCGCGTACATGGGCTGGACGTCGCCGTGGGATCCGTACGCGGCGGCGACGAGCACCGTGGTTGGGGACGCCATGGATCTGAACAAGTCTGGTGAAGAATGAAAGCCCTTTATGTGCGTTACCGAACTAGAGTCTAGATTGGGGGATTGACCTGTCCCCTCTAACTCTCTAAGGCTCTAAATTACATGCCCGAGGGCCCAGACTGCCCGGTCTAAAAGTTACCTTTAGTGTGGGAATAAGCCCCCCCACACAAGGACAACTGAGCTTCGTGGTATCACGCATTTGCGACCGAGAAATCGTCACAAGTTTTCATTATTATGTCGTCGTCGAATATGAGCGCCGGCGGCGGCGGTGGCACTACTTCCAATAACAACAGTGATAGTAAAAAAGGCGGCATGCGTCGTCCGGCGTCCATGCCGAAGCTGCGCAGCGTGGCGCTGTGCCTCAACGGAGCCACGACGACGACGGATTCTCACGGAGGAGACGACGACGATGCTGCTGGGGCGACGCCCGTGAATGTTACGCCCTTCTACGAACTCGCGTCCGCGCCAGGACAGGCGCAGGTGATCGTCGACCAAGTTGCGGACTATTTCGCGTCAGGGAAACTCAACCACCTGCTGAAGCCAAATGTCGTCGCGCTCGACGTTGGCGCGAACATCGGAAGCTTCGCGCTCGAGCTGATGCGACGCACCGGAGGGCACGCGCAGGCGATTTACTGCTTCGAGCCTGTCGATCGCACGCGACATGCGCTGATGGAAAATGTCAAGCGCACGCTTGATCCCGCGACGCCGCTGCGTGCTGCCGGCACGATCGTTCGCGTGCAGGACTACGGACTCGGACGCGAGACTGGCACAATCACGTTCGACGTACGACCGCACGCGCCGGCGTGCAGCGGCGCGGAGGGACTCGCCGCTTCGGCGATGAACAGGGATGCGCAGGTAGCACGAATTGTCGACAAAATGCAAGATCCGGAGAACGATGACATGTGGGCGAAAGGGAAGCCGCGCTTGGCGTCAGCCGTGCGAGCTCTCGTTCCCACGTTCATGCTGAAGGCTGGCGTTGGGCTCTGGGTCGATTACTACAACAAGGTGGAGAAGGAGGAGGTGAAGCTCGACACGATTGCCAACTTCATGCAGCGCGAGCATCTAGATCACGTCGACCTGCTGAAGGTGGATGTGGAAGGTGCCGAGGAGGATGTGCTCATGGGCATGGCTGACGGCCTGGATTTGGAGAGTCAAGGTGGGATCGCGGAGCTCAAAGAACGCTGGAGCCGTGTTGGTGCTATTGTGATGGAGCTGCACGACGTGGACGGACGTCTCCATCGCGTGCGCCATCTCTTGGAAAGCGTGGGCGGATTTCGCGTCGACCTTGAGCAGGAGGAGGTGTTCAAGGGTGGCGATGCGCAAGGAGTGGACGTGTGGAATGTGCTCGCGACACGTGATGATTAGGAAGAAGGGGATTGATTGATTGAGTGGGACATCGTGGTCATTTGAAGAAGATGATGATGATGATGCGTTGTTAAAGTTTTGTTTCAACTAACTTGATTTGTTTTGTTAACCCATCGTACTCGTCTTGTCAACTCTGTCCATCCTCCTATGTTAGACTATGTAAGCCATCACGAGTGCTTGCAGTGCGTGTCCTCGACTCGCCGTGGTACGGAGGTACTCCGTCCACGACGACTGATTTGACGTGTACGTTTCGCGTGCACTTTTGACTGAGCCATGTTCCGAGATGATCGTCTTCCTGACGATAGCCGCAAGCAAGAGATCGGATCGCACACGCTGCTTGTGCTTCTCCCATTCTAGGCGCCAGGTATCGTAGCCTGTATTGCGCTCATCTACAATGTAATCAAGCATCGCAGACTTGACTTCGTACAAATTGCCAATCCAATACGGACTCTCTTTTTGTAGCATGGCCACCTCATCAATTCGGAAATTTCGAAAGAATTCCGTCTTCATGCGAGAGCGCTCAGCGACGAATGCATTCCGGTACGTCTCGTAATTTGCAGTATGACGAGCACCAAGTTCATGTTCATGGCATTGTTGGCCACGGTACATGCTCCCTGTGTCACAGAGAGTGCAACGCCACTCGCTGTCGCGAAAGTAGCCATGGCGTTGAGCTTCAGGAAATTCTTCTTCGCCCAAACTGTCATAGCGCACTTTGTCTTCTCGCGCATGTTCCCTGCCCAATCGTTCTGGGTAAGACATGCTATTATTATGGATGGTACTACAACAGTACTACTACTTGGATTTAATTAATACCGCCGTGCCACACTGCCACTCCTTTACAACGTAGATGTGGCAGCGGGCAGCGCAGCGCGTCGATTAAAACGGTATGTAAGAATAGCGTTTAAGACTGGACGGTACGTGAAGTGAGTGACGGAAGACGCGGATCCTCAAGTAGAGAGAGAGAGGAAACGAGGAGGGCAAAATGAAAGGTTTACCTAGGGGTTTGACGAGAAATCGCTCGAGACCTGAATTCATTCTAATCCAAACCCCAAAACCGTCCCTTCCTAATCCTCGCCTTGGCCTTGGAAAACGTGAAAAAATTCATTCTTCTGTGACACCCCTTCAGGAACTGAAGTGATTCCAAGAATGGCCGTCCTTGATGTGCCTGCTGTAGCACCATGGCGCGAGGTTCTCGGCTTCGCGCTCGCCAGCCTAGTTTCGTGCGTGGCGGCGTGCTCGGGCGTCGGAGGCGGCGGTCTTCTCGTTCCCATATATGCCATCATTATGCAGCGTGGCGTGCACGGCGCCGCGCCTCTCTCAGCCGCAACGATTTTAGGTGGTGCTGTCGTCAACCTAATCGCCAATGCGCAGCGGATGCACCCACATGCGACACGGCCGCTGATCGACTGGGATATCCTCCTCACGCTCGCGCCCTGCATGATGGGCGGTGCCGTGTTTGGAAGTCTGATCAACAAGGCGACTGAGGCATGGTTGACCGCTCTCGGCATGGTGTTAATGTTCGGATGGGCGGCACATACTGGCTTTCGCAAAGGAACACAGCTCCTTCGCCGTGCTCAAGAAGAGAAGCAGATGATTCAACAGCACGAAGGAGGAGAGGAGGAACGCGACGGCGGCGAAGTAGGCGGTGAGCACCGCCATCAGCATTATCAACAGCACGAAGAAGAAGAAGAAGAAGAAGAAGATCCAACTTCTTCTCCTGCTAGGATGATGTTGGTGCCAGCAGCGACAGCGGAACAACAGACCGACGATATCTGCAGTGGTAGCAATGCCCAGAGTCTTGAGCGTTCGCTATCGCTGCTTCACGAAAGCTCGTGGGCGCAGGTGAACGAATGCGTCAACAAGGGTAAGGAGAAGAAGAAGAATGACGACGACGACGACGACGACGCATCATTACCATCGCCGTGTGCCGATCACGACGTTGTCGTCGGGACTCTTGCTTCATCTGAATCTGCGAGATTTGTCAACGCCACCACCGCAGGCAACTACGAATTGGCGCAGATCCTTACCGACGAGCAAAAGACACCGACATGGAAGGTGGTGTGGCTGTGTGCACTGCAGGCGCTTGTGCTAATCGCGACGAATCTGCGAAGCCATCCGGAAATTGGTACGGCCTGTGGCAGCTTGGCTTACTGGCTGCTGACGACGGCATTGCCAGTTTGCCTCGTTCTAGCAGCCCTTGTTTACTTCCGCTGCCTCGTCCGCCCGCTGCGCATTCGCATGGCGAATTGCTCCTATCCGCAAGTTCCAGGCGACGAGGCGAGGCCACTGAGCTGGAGAACGCGACTATTTCTGAAACTTGCGCCGATGGCATTCTCAGCCGGGATGCTCGCAGCTTGGTTCGGGACGGGCGGGGCGTCTCTACTAAGTCCTGTCATGCTCTTGCTTGGTGTTCAGCCAGAGGTGTGCGCCGCAACTTGTGCTACTCTGGTGTTCTTCACAAGCACGAGCTCTACCGTAACGTTTGGGAGTCAGCACCAAATCGAATACGGACTTGCGACCGTGGCAGCGGTGGTTGGCGCTGCATCTGTCAAATTAGGAAGGACTATCGTGTACGGCTTGCTCGAGAAAATGGAAGGTGCGCACCGAAACCCGCACGTATTCGTGTTTCTCTTCGCCGTCATCAACGCGACGAGCTCAGCAGTCATGACTGGATTTCTGGTCGAAGAGGTGATATCTAAGGCGACTGGACCTCGTGCCAGCGATTGGCGCTCGTGGCTGAGGTTCAAGGACGTGTGCCGCCAAGACTGAAGGCTCACACTTTCCAAGGAGTTGCATATCAAATGTTACCTTACAAGTTTCTTTTTCGCACGTGTTCACATCTACTTCTTCTTCTTCTTCTTCGTGGGCGCATCGTCTTCTTTGTTGTCGTCATCCTTCTTGCGCTTCTTGTCCTTCTTCTCTTTCTTCTCCTTCTTGTCCTTCTTCTCCTTCTTCTCCTTCTTCTCCTTTTTGTCCTTCTTCTTTAATTCTTGCTCGGCGGCGGGTTCAGGCTCCGGCGACTTCGCTTGCTCCGTCTCCGGCTTAGGCGCCGGCTCAGGCGCTGGTGCAGCAGCCGGCGTTCCTCCCGAAAGCGCCTCCTTATAGATTGTCCACACCTCACCAGCGACGTTCTGATGCTTGTGCAAGTTGAGCGCGGATATGCAGACTGGCGTTGACATGTGCATTTGTAGACAAAGTTTGTTTATTGTCGTGTGCGTTTATTATGGGTTGTGAGTGCTTTGTGCATTCGTGGAAATCAGGCTTGTTGGAGTGCCGACTGGTTGTGACGTACAGTTTTGGAAAGCCTTTTGTTTTTGCGGGAGTCCCTGTGTTGCGGCTTTTGTGTCGAGCAGTCGCGTGAGTGCGTCGCGGAGCACACCTGGCTGCATGGCGTCTCTTCGTGCGGCGACGATCGGTCTCCATTCCTTGGTTTGTTTTCTGCGTTTGTTGAGGTACGCGACGCACTTGACTCTGTCGTTGTCGCAGTGGTCGAGCGCGGCGGCGATTTCCGCGTCGGTGAACCCGTCAATTTTCAGCCCACCCGTGCGGTGCGAGGTGCCCCACCCGCCGGCCGCTGGCGCCTTCACCATACTAAAATAAATGTGACTTTTGGCGAATGGCAGAATGGCGGAATGGCGGAATGGCGGCGGCGGAGATGAAAAAGTGATCGGGGATAGCTGTTGGGAAAAGTTTGGAGCCGAGGCCTCAGAGATTATTGATCGGAGGGGAGGGGGGGGTTAGAAAAAAAACCTGCGAGAAAAGGGGGCAAGGAAAGGACAGTGCGCAAGGAAACCTGTCCAGGAACTGCTAAAGGTAACTTTATTGTAGCTACCCGGTAAAATTAGAGGATGGCAATGCCGGTGTTGTTGTGCGGTGATGGATGGTGGGAAGCACGTGGTCAGGCAGGTCGTGAAGGCCTCCATGTGTGAGTTTTATTTTTTAACGGTGGTGGTCAACATCAACATCCTGCGCCCATCACCTCTATCCCCTATCACCGCATTCACCGGCCGCGCCCGACCAACCTACTGTATTCCACCATTTTACCTCTCTGCCCAACTTAGACTATAAACCTTTTAGGTACCAACTTCAGACTTCAGGAAGTTCAGTTTTTAAAGGATCATGGGCGAAGTCGCCGAAGTGTCGTCCGTGCGCGCGTTCGACGGATACTGGAAGAGGTACGTGCACCTCAGCGCGACGTGCGCGTGCAACATGCACTTCTCCGTCTACCTGCCAGCTGCTGCAACGCAAGCAAAAGTGCCCGTCGTCATGTGCCTGTCTGGACTCACGTGCAACGACGAGAACTTTCCCACGAAAAGTGGCGCGGCCAGAAGAGCGAGCCAAAAAGGAATTGCGCTCGTGGTGCCTGACACCTCGCCGAGGGCCACAGACGTCGCGTACGCTGCAAACTCGTACGACCTGGGGTACGGCGCGGGCTGGTTTGTCAACGCGACGGAGGAACCGTGGAAGCAAAATTGGAGGATGTTTGACTACGTACGTCGCGAGCTCGTCGACGTGCTGGCGGAGGCGTTCCCGCAAGTTATCGACGTCAACCGAATAAGCCTACTGGGACACGGAATGGGAGGGCACGGCGCGCTCGTGCTGGCGTTGCGTTGCCCTGGAGTGTACAGAGCCGTAAGCTGCTTCGCGCCCGTCTGCTCCGCTGCCAACTGCCCGTGGGGCATTAAGGCGCTACAGGAATATCTCGGGCAGGACCGTGAGAGCTGGGGCGAATACGACGCAACGCTTCTCATGAAAGCATACGCCGCCGCAGAACCTCCGCCGCCCTTGCTGATCGACCAGGGAACGAGCGACGCATTCCTGAGAGAACAGTTGAAGGTGAACGCCTTCGCGGCAGCTGCGCTAGATCGCGGCGACGTCGTGCTCACGTTACGTATGCAGCCAAACTACGACCACTCGTACCAATTCATAGCCACTTTCATCGACGACCACATCGACTTTCATGCACGACACCTCCAGTCGTCGTCGTCGTCGTCGTCGTCGCCGTCGTAGCACGACTGACGAAAACAATTTGGTGTAATTCTAATTATGTTTACAAGAGAGAGTATGAGTGGTTAACTTAAATCACCACGCGCCACTGCAGCACAAGCTGATCCGCCGAAACGCTGATGCAGAATGTGTCATCGAACAAAAAGCACACGTTCAAGACGCGGCTGCCGTGCCCGCCAAACACACGACGCGCGCACCCACGGTGCGCCGGGTACTGCGTGACACTCAGCATACCGTGCTCGTCGCCGTAGGCGGCGCACGTGCGCGTGTGGCTGCGATCCAAACACAGGATATCGTAGCCCGTCGAATGGCGCGGCCAGATGCCCTGCACAGGGAAGCCCACCACGCTCGTATACGTGAACCAATCGACGTTGCGAACCTCGCTTGGGTACCGAACGAGCGTTCCATTGGGCATGTCCCAGAAGAAGAGCTCCATGTCGCCAGAGCACGACATCAGCAGAGCACTGTCAGCGCTCCAGTCGATGTGACGGATGTAGCTCGAGTGGCCGCGCGCAACGCCTACGCGACCGTACTGCTTTGATATGTCGTAGATATCGATGCAGTTGTCCGCGGAGCCCACCGCCAGGTACGACCCATTTGGCGAGTACCTCAGCACCGGAATGCTTTCGTCACGATCCTTCTTCGTGTGAAGGGTGTCCAGGCTGTCAGAGCTTAAGATCACGATGCCGCCATTGTCCAGGCCAACGGCGAGGCTGCTGCCATCCGGATGGTAGTCAATCGCACGGCCCCTTGCCTGGATGTTGCGTACCATGATCAACCTTCTCGCGTACGCGTCCCACATGCGTACCGTGCCGTCGTCGCTGCACGTGACAAACTGGTGCTCGTTCGGGTGCGTGGCAAGGCCGGTGATCGCGCCGTACGCGTGGCCTTGCTGGACAAGACCGTAGCTGTAAGACGTCGTGTCCATCTCGTAAATCTCACCCGTTCGCGTTCCAATGAGCAGCATGCTCCCGAGCAGGTGAAGGCTCTTCAGGCAGCTTCCCATCGCGAGCGGATGCGAGATGTCACACTCCTTCATGCACTGCGAAAGGTCGTTGCTCCAGAACTTCACGCGACCCTCCTTGCCACCCGTCACGATCACCTCGCGTGTCGCGGTGCAACTGTGCGTCACGCTGTGGACCCGCTTGACGTTCGTCACGAGCTGGTACGCGCGGAACAGGTAGACGGAGCCATCCTGCGTTCCCATGACCGTGGTGTCAGGACCGGGGAAGCAGCAGCACAGCATCGTCTGAATGTTGCCGCGCGATGAGAAGAGCGCCTTGCGGCGGCGGAACGGGTCGGTGGCCCAGAAGTAGCAGTGCTTCACGCCGAGCGTGACGATGTAGTCCTGAAACGGACTCCAGTTGATGCTGACAATTTTCTCGCGCGAGCCGGGCGAGCTCGCGAGCAGCGTTCCACTCGCCCACCGGTAAACGCCCACGCTGTGATCGTCGTCCGCACCGACGGCGGCGAGAAGGTTTCCATCGCGAGAGAATGTGATGGAAACGACTGCCTTTTTGAAAAAGCCCTGCAGCATCGCCTTGGGCTTCTTCACGTCGTCGCTGCTGAAGATCATGATGCGCGGATTGCGCCCAACCTCGCCAGTCGCAAAAATCGATCCGATCGGATGGCGGGCGATGCATACCACCTCTGATGTGGGTCCCGTGATGGACTCAGACGCCGGGTCGCTGACGAGAAATCTTTGCGTGTTTGTGTCGCGGTTGTACACCACCGCCATCGCACCAGACGGGTACACCACCTCACCTCGGTTCGTGTAGAAGACGCCGTTGCGAACGTCGTGCGAGCGCACGCCGTAGGCAAAGTCGAGCTCGAATGCCTCCATGCTTGGACTCAGCGCGTCTGGCTCGCGCAGGTAGCCGTCGGGAGGAAAGATGGCGCTCGCGCACGGCAGATACGCAAGCCTCGAGCCGGGATCGAGCCCAGTTCCCTGCGGAATATTCTTGTTCGGGACCAGCTTCATCGTCGTCAAAGGCGCGTACACGGGTGCGCCATTCGCGTACGACGTGATCACCAACTCGTTGATCGCGTTGCACCGGCTCGTCGTCGCCTCGTAGTCCTCAATGCTCTGGTAAACCTCCTCCTCCACCTCGCTCGTCACGTCCTCGTCCCCCTCGTCCGCCTCGTAGTGGCGCCACTGCATCACGCAGCTGTCCGAGGCGCCGGTGGTGATCAAAAACTCATCGTTGAACGCAAATGCGACGGAGCTCGCGTGGTTGCCGTGACCGGTGTAGAACGTGTACTCGCCCCGCCCGACGTCGCACGGGTACCGAAATAGACGCAGCCCACCAAAGTCGTCGATCGCGGCGAGAACGCAGTGATCCTTCGATCGGTCCGCGGCAACGATGTCCGTGGCGTCCGCGTACTTGGGCCAAATGCCCTGCACAGTGTACCCCACCGTGCATGTCTGCGTGTGCCACACCACGTCTCGCATCGCGTTTGCGAAAGCGACGTGGTCGCAGCTCGGAATGTCCCAGAACATCAGCTCGAGATCGCCGCTGCTGCTCTGCAGGAACGTTGAGTCAACGCTCCAGTCGACGTGCGTGACGTAGCTGCTGTGCCCCTTGCACACACCGACGCGCTTGTAGCTTCGTTGCGTGTCGTAAATGTCAATGAAGTTGTCGTGGCTTGCTACCGCGAGCCACCTCCCATTCGGCGAGTACCGCACGACGCTCACCTCCTCGCGACGGTGCTTCTTCGCGGCATGCTCGACTCCCGTCGTGGAGTCGAACACAATAAAGCCGCCGCGCAGGAATCCCACGGCGATGTACTTGCCGTCTGGCATCGAGTAGCCGACAGATCGGGCACGGCTGGGCATGCTTCGCATGAGAATCATTCGCCTCTCGTACATGTCCCATATGCGAACCGTCTTGTCGTCGCTCGCGGTTGCCATCTGAGGCTTGGTGGGGTGCGTCGCGAGTCCCCACAGCTCCGTCGTGAACGTGCGCTTCATCTCGTCCAGCTGCCCTGGCGAGTGGCCCTGCGTGATGAGCGTTCGATGCGTCTTCCAGCTCTCGGTCGTCGTGACGTCGAACTCGTAAATCTCAGCGCTGCGCAGCCCCACGAGAAGGCGCTCGTCGCGCATGCAGATGCTTCGCACGCACGGCGATCGCGCGTCGTAGAAGCTGAGCGGCTTTCCCTGCACGTCCACGGTGTTCTCGAGGATCTTGCACATGTCGATGGTGAAGAGCTTCTCCATGCTCTGGTTGAAGAAGTTCACCTTGCCGTCCTTGCCCGCGGTGACGACGTACTCGTCCGTGCACATGATGTCGTGCACCGGGCCCTGGTGCACGCTCTCGTACTTGTTTATGCACTCCTCGCCGCCGCTGGCGCTCCACTGGAAGATGTGCCCGCTCTGCGTGCCGGTGACCGTCGAGCCGTCCTTGAGGAACTCGATCGAAAGCGTCGTGCACGGCGCGCCGAGCCGGCCGTACATGCCCTTCTTGCCGACGAGGTAGCCGCCGTCCATGACCCAGAACTTGAGGTGCCGCACGCCGCCGGTGACGAGCCGGCCATCGTGCGGATTGTAGCGGCAGACGAACAGCCGATTTTCGTCACCCTTGGAGTTGGCGACCATCTTCCTCAGGTTCCAGTCGTACACGGCGATGCTGTGCGCGTCGTCGAGCCCGACGGTGGCGAGGTAGCGCCCGGTGACGTCGAACGCGAGCTGCACGACCGCGCGCTGGTGGAAGCCTCGCAGCTCAGCCGCCACCTGCATGGTGGTTGCGTTCCACACGAGCACGATGGGGTCGCGCCCAGCCTGGCCGGTGGCGACGAGCTCGCCCGCGGGATGCAAGGCTACACTGAGGATGTCGTCCGTGTGCCCCGCGAAGTGCCTTTGCACGTGCGTCTCCCTGTCGTACGCGACGCCGAGAGCTCCGGCGGGGTACACGACGGCGCCGTCGCGGCTGATAACGACGCTGTGCCTCGTGTCTCTCGCCCGGTAGCCGTACACGAAGTCGAGCACGAGCCTATGCTCGGGCGCGGTGTGCGCGTTCGCCGACCTTTCGTACGCCGTGGGCGCGACAATCGCGCTTCGGCACGGCTGCCTTGCAAGGTACCCGCTTGCGGCGGACGTCTCGACCGGTCCATCGGCGGGCACCGGCCGTCGCGAGTAGCGTTCGTTCGCCTCCGCCTCGACGTCGCTGTCGTATCCCTCCTCCGCGTCGTCGGCCCCCGCCTCGCCGTAGTACTCTTCGTACAGCAGGTCTTGCGCGAGTGGGTCTTCGAGCGCGCCCTCTCCATCTTCACCCGCCGCCCCCTTCTTTTTCAAAATGGACGCCGCCGCGCCCATAGTCTATGCGTTGAACATGTCAGTCAGTCAACAAAGTGTGTTGACGAGTTGGAACTGCTAATGCCAAAGTTTGAATGCAATCCGCGGCGCAGACTGGACGGGACGAGAAGCAGAAGCAGAAGCAGAGGGAGCAGTGTGCAGTGCAGTGCAGAAGTCAAACACATGATTTACACATCGTCGTCGTGCTCAACGAGGCTCATCGAGGTTGCTCCTCGTCGTCGTCGATTCGAATCATCAGCACGGGTCAGCGTGAAGTCACAACTCACTGCCCATTCATCGCTCACACGCCGTCAATGTGATCGTTCTCCATGCCCTCTCCATGTGATGTGTAGCGCCGACTTTGAGATTTGCCTGAGCGCGATCGACGCAAACACGCGCGAACGACACGGACTACGTGTGGACCATCCGGCCGGTCAAGTGGGTGCTTCGCCGGCCCATTGCGCAGATTCAGCACTTCGCACGCGCACTCACCCGAACGAGCCTGCGCGAGCTGGTGCAGTGCGTGCGCATGGAGAGCGACGCGCTCATGGCGACGTACCGGTCACAAGCTGGCGTCCTCGAGGACGCGATGGCGGAACGCGCTGACAACAGTGCACAAAGTAACCAGTTATGTGAGAATGAAAATAATTGTAAAACTACATTTTGTCAGGAAAACGGCGGCGGACCGCTGCGCGTCAAGCGCGCCTGCTGACTCAGCCGTTCCTTCCGCCCGGGCCGTGGTAGTCGCGCAGAGCCTTCAGCATGCCCGCCTGCTCGTTCGCCTTTTTGATGACGTCGTTGCGCGACTTCTCGAGCTGGTCCGTGTGCACGCTCCGGTCGAACATGCCGTTGCCGAGCCCCTCGCCGTCGACGCTCATGAAGGGTGGGAAGAAGCCCTTCTTGCCAACCATCAGCTGGTACGTCATCCGGCTCAGCGGGTTCGAGAACGCGCCGACGAAGAAGTGGCAGCGGCTCATCAGCTCGACGCGCGTCACCTGCGTGAGTCCCTTGTTCTCGAGGTCGAAGTTGCTCAGCCCGGGAATCTTGCGCGCCCTCTTGAAGAACCCCTCGCTCTTCGCGAGAGGCACGCCGCCGGCGTACACAAACTCAAACTCCTGGCTGTACACCTCCGCGCTCATCGTGAGCGCGTCGTGGTTGTCGCTCACCATCAGGATGCGCGACACGCCGTAGCGCTTCTTGAGCAGCATCGCGAGGTCCATGTACCGCGAAAATGGCAGGCAATCCTCGACGCCCTGCGCGAAGAGCTCCCCCGCGGCATTCGCGCGCCTCTGCTCCTCGAAGCGGCGATTGTGCGTGCAGTCGCGATGGTGCGAGACGTGCATGGCGATCATCGAGCCACCTCTCATTCCGATGGCTGAGCTCAGCGCCTCGACGACGTCCATCGTCTTGTCGTTCAGCGTCCAGAAGAAGCGAGCGAGCTGGGACGTCCACCAGAAGAGTCCACGTGCAGTGTACGCCGCGGGAATGTCCTTCTCCGATATCGTCCACGAGCCCGCCTGCGCGCCCATCTTGCCGTGAGCTGGAACGATGAGTGCTCGCTCGTTGAGGTCGTCGCTGCCGTCGCTGCCGCACCTCGACGGCGAGTCGAAGAAGCAGCTCACGCCCGTGTAGATGCCCTCGCAGAAGTCAGCCTTGCTCGTGCTGAGCGGGCTCTTCTCCGTGCGATCGAGGCGAGGGGAGAACTGAGGCACGTGCCCGCCCTTGTACGCCTCCGTGAGCGCGACGACGGCGTAGTTGACGAGCATGGGCAGGTTGCTCAGCATTTCGTCGTTGAGCATGAAGATGCGGTAGTTGTACGGGCAGAAGTCGGGCACGACGTGCCCAGGGTCCATCTCCGCGTGGAATAGGCACGTCCTGCCTCCGTCGAGTCCGTTGAGCACCTCCCACGCCTCCTTCGTCTCGATGCGGCACGTGCTCGGCCCAGGCCGCTTCCACATGGTTCTCATCTCCATCTGCAGCTGCGCGCTCGGCGTTCGATCGGGTGCGTTCGCGATGGCCCCTGCGCGGCTTCCCACCTTGACGAAGGGGCAGGGTAGGAGCGCCTCTGGCGCGTACGGCAAGTACTGCGCCGTGTGGAAGTACGTGGCGTTGCACTGCTGTCCGAAGGTGGTTGGGTGCGCGCACTCGCATCCGCCCGGGTCTCCTGGCTCTGAGCTTACGGTGGTTTCAGGCTTGTAGTCGGCGAATATGGCGGGGTACCCGCACTTGGCCGTGACGCACTCGAAGTCCGGCCTCATCGCGCGCACGGCGGCCACCGTGTTTGACAGCCCTTCCCCGAATATGAAGACGAGCACGAGCGCGCACGCGGACACGGCGGCGAGTATGGCGAGGCACCACGACACGGCGTTCCACTTCGTGTCCACGACCTCCGACGTGAACTTGTTGATTGATCCGACGCGTCGCTGTAGCGCCTTGCGCACGGGGTCGGAGACGAGCGTGAGTTCTGCGGGCAGTGCGTCTTGCATTCGTTCGGGCATCTTCATGAACTTGTGTTTGATGAGGAACATCATGACGGAAAGCACGACCGTGTCCAAGAAGGACAAAGAGTCTGGTGCAGATGCAGATGACTCGCCTTCAACCATGGAAGATGAACCGTGGCCGCGAACCACCGAGGACGGCATCGACGACGCGACGCGCATAGGCTTGAAGTCCATCACGGACGGAGCGGAGTATGTGTGGTGATCGAAAAATTAATCTTAAGATCGCACCAATGAGACAAAGAAACACACAAACCCCGAATTCGAAGCAAGCCACTCCTCAGAGGCTCAGATCCTTGGGGAGGGTTGGATTGATCCTTGCGGCCTCCCTTTGGGGTCACTTGAAACCACTGGAACTGGGTTGTGTTGTGTTGTTTGTTGTTGTTGTGTTCTTGTTGTACCACCTCAGGCAACTCGCTTCTTCGTCGGTGTGTTACTGGTACTGGTACTTCCTAGTCCTCTTTTATGTATGGTAGAGAGTTCGCGGTTCGCACGGTGACTTTTTATTATTAGCACGGACCGGATTCCTTACATAGACTAATGGTGGGAGCCACAAAGATTCTTTTGACTATGCACTTGGACGTGACATCACTTCTTACAGTGGATCCGTTTTACAGAATGGTACATACTGTAGACTATCAGGTTTGAGCGCGCGAGTGACGAGTGTGTGTCCCTCTCGCTCCCCGCTGCAAATATTTGTCTTTGGAGCAGCTTATGAGAGCTCTCCATGCTGCCACAATGGGTCAGACCTCATCGGAGGAATGACAGGACCTAATCACAGGTGTGTCAAGGGCATATTAACCCATGGGTGTGTTGTGCACCCTCCATCTCCAGCAATCTCCTGACTGCCTGATCTCCAACAAATACCACTACGGGTACAAGAGACAACACCACAATACGAGGGATCCGTCGACCAAAATACGTACAAGGCCTCGAAGAAATAAATTTTACAAGGCATTTTACGGTCGGCTTCGAAGCCTCGAAGGCCTTCTATCACCATGGGGGAGGCTCGACCAAGGCAAGGGAAGGGAAGGGACGGGTTGTAGTGGTACGATAAAATAGTACCCGGGTACTTACACGAGCTTTATTCTCCGCCGAACGACGATCGGGATTCGGGGCCCACCCACTGCCCACTGGAGGGGGGGGGGAGTTGAGTTCTCCTCGACGGACGATCGGACGGACGGAGGGCACGGATCGATGCCATCATCGACGAAAGGCCTGCTGCCTTTTGGTTTGTGCACCCTCGAGGGCTCCCACCGCTTTCAGCAAGTCGCCCCGAGCTCGACCTCGCACCGCAAACGTGCACGCTCAACCTGTGTCTCGATGGCGACGCGACGGCCCTCATCGGCGATGGCCGTGCATGTCAGTGGTGTCAGGCCGGTTGTTCCCCTGTGGTTCTCTCGGCCGTTCTCCAGACTCGCGCCTCTCTTGATTGCACTCGCGATATCTACGCGATATCAAGGCGCGAACGCACAGCCGACGCGCACCGGGTGGTACATGCTCGCAAGGCAAAACAACCTCGACAGCGACGTGCTGCGACCGTGGACGCACGGCGTGAGCGACTTGAACACGGATAACGTCGACGCGCGCGAGTACTCCATACTGTCGCAACGGGCCAACTACGTCAACCCGGGCGACGGACGGTACGAGTTCGCGCTCTACTGGCCGCAGCTGAGAGGCTCGGCACTGCCGTCGTACGTGCAATGGAAGCAGGCGAGCGACCCGTTCGGATCACTCGACGTCGACGGCAAGGTGAGCGACTTCCAGCTCAGCGACGAAAGCCTCGGCGCAGGCTTTGACGAAGGGTTTCGTGGTCTCGCGTCGGACACGACGTGGGCCACGCTGTCTGACGGCTACCCAGGAGGTCTCTGGTACTTCTCGTTCGGATACGTCAGAGAAGCGTGGTGGGCGCTGACGTTCGGGGAAGGAAGCTGGCTCGGGCCGTACTTCAAGTCCGACCTGCCGCAGAACAACCCGTGCACCGGCCAGACGATACGCGGCTGTGGCGTTCGAGCGACGGAGCTGTGGGTGCACTACGACGCCAGCGGCGCGACGGAATTTGCCAAGTTCCTTGAGCCTGGGCCTCCCCCGCCGCCCGTGCCGTCCATCCCGCCACCTGGAACACCACAGCCTCCGACGCCACCGTCCCCGCCGCCGCCGAGCCCGCCGCCGCCGCCGTCTCCACGGCCGCCGCCGTCTCCGCCGCCGTCTCCGCCACCTCTTCCGCCGCCACCGCCGCCACCCATACTGCCGCCGTCTCCGCCACCGCCGTCTCCGCCGTCTCCGCCGCCGCCGTCTCCGCCACCCCCGCTTCGCCCCAGCCCACCATCTCCACCTCCACCCCCTTCACCACCACAACCGCCAAAGTCGCCGTACCCAGCCTTCCCGCCGCGCGCGCCTCAGCCTCCGCCTCCGCCGACGTGGCCGTCGCCGCCCGTGCCTCCTCCTCCTCCCCCTCCTCCGCCGCCGCCCAGCCCGCCGCCTCCACCACCGCCACCTCCACCGCCGTTTCCGAATCCACCGCCGCCGAGTCCACCGCCAACTCCTCCTCCTTCGCCGCCTACCGAGCCAATCCCACCGCCCCCGCCTTCGCCACCTCGGCCGCCATCTTCGCCGCTGGCTCCTTTGTCCCCTCCCCCGTCACCTCCTCCACCCCGGCCGCCCCTGAAGTCTCCACCTCCACCATACGCACCTCTGCAAAAGCCGTCGAAAGGTGGTGGCGCCGTTTACCCTCCCACGCCTCCGTCGCCTTTCCCGCCGCCTTCTCCGCCTTCCCCGCCCTCTCCGGCCCTACCGTCACCACCCCTTTCGCCAATGCCACCGCCATTTATCAGCACAGATCGACGCGTGACGTCGGAGGTGCTCGCGAGATCAACCGCGATCGCGGCGTATGTCGCGGTAGCGGGCTCAGCCGTGGTGCACGCTGCACTGGCGTGGGTGCCATCGCAGGCATCAGCCGCGGCGAGTGCTGCGAATGGCCCACTGGCGGGCATCGGGGCGACAAATCTGCTGATGCACGTGCAGTCCGTCGCCGCAGGAGCGTACCTGTTCCGTGCAGGCGCCGACCGATTCATTCCCGTGGAGGCGGTCGAGGGATACCGCGCCTTTGCTGAGGCTACGCTCGTAGCCACGAAGGTACCCGCGTCTGGAGAAGAGACGCGGCGTCGACGAAAGCTCGAAGGCACCTCCGATCACGGTGTGGCGACACAGTTGGAGAGTCGCGCGGTTCTGGTGCACCGCGCCATGTTCTGGACCGTACTTACATTTTTTGTGGTGGCAATTATTCGCGTCGCGCTTTCGCTGACGCAGCACCTAGATTCGGGAACGATCATGGACTACCACACTGGCGAGGTGGTGGATTCCCCCGACGATACGACACCAATCGCCACGCTCTTCCCACGTTTCGAATTTGCCGCTGCGATTGCGCTGTCGCCACCATGCATGCTCGCAGCGTGCGCGTACTGGTCTGAGGGTGGCGGCAAGTCCGAGGCTGGCGGCGTGACGGTGTTTTGTGCGTTTATGATCACGCTGCTTCCACTTGTCACGTCGCTGATCCTGGGAATTGTCGCGGTGCTGAGTCGATCTCGATGCGCATTCCACGTGCTCGAAAGTGCTGCTCCCCAAGCATCAAACCCGGCGTCTCCCGGATTGGCATTTGCCGAGAAGATTGCTGGATCGCCCGCACCGTACACGTCGGGTAAGCTTGAGACGATGTCTCCCTTGCGCAGCGCAGCGCTCGCGGCGCAGGTGCAGGACAATGAGGCGTTATTGGCACAAAACGGGCTCACGAAGACGCACTTTTTTGCGAGCGACTTTGGCACGGCACCAGACTTGGTGGAGTTCCTTCTCTCCTCGCGCGTCGAAGGCTACTGGGAGACGTCGTTTGGCGTCGACGATGTCATGAACGACCCCGAGTCGCAGCAAGCGACGGATAAGAAACCCATGCGATTTGTGGAGAGGTTCGGCTTCGTGTTCGACAGCCTTCGCGGTCCGCAGCCTGAGCACATTACAGAAGACTGCTTCGACCACCGCATGTTCATTCCCGCGGTATTCTTCCTTCGTATTCTTGCGTGCGCCTGCTGCGGCGCGGCGGGCGCCGCAGACACGGGCGATGGCGCGCGTGCCGCCGCGGGCGCGTACCTGGCATTCGCGTTGCACCTTGTCGTGGTCATTCTGCTGGTGGCTATGCAACCTTTGGTGACGCGTCGTGCGATGACGTTCCGCTTCCTTTCGGAGGTTCCTCTGTGTATTGGGTACTTGTGCCTTGGCCGCCACTTCGACCTGGAGGGATTCCGCGACGGCGAGATGAGCAGCAGTCTGAATGCCGCGGCGATCTTCCACATGATCAGCATCTTAACGCTTGTTCTCTACACCGTGATTGAGACGGTTCGCGGCGTGGCTGTTCTGATGCTCGAGTGGAGGGAGAGGGTTATTCTGGATCGCCTGGCGACTCGCATTCAGCTTACCATAAAGGAACAGAAGGCTGTCTCAGTGGCTGACAATGCTCCGTTCGAGCAGTCAGATGGAAGGTTCGCGTTTGGCGTGTACGCGACGCCACCTGCGAAACCGGACACTTATGGCCGTCAGCCGACTCGAGGGAGCTTTTTGGGTATGGGTGGTGGCGCTGGCGCTGGCGCTGGCGGAGGTGAAACGGAGACGTTCCAATTTTGAGATTGAGATTATTGAGAGAGAGAGAGAGAGAGAGAGAGAGAGAGAGAGAGAGAAAAGAAAAGAAAACATTTTTGGGTGGGATGTGTAGCGGCGGGAGAGTATAAATAAGTTAAAGAATAAAAAATCTTAACCATCCCCATATACTATCCTGTGCAACCTCAAACGGTTTTTAGTACGTGACTGCGATTGAAATGCGGGAGCCGTCCGCTCCAGTGATGCCGTGCACCTCTTGGCTGTCATAGTCCCAACCCAACAGCGCCGCATCCCAGACATCCCACGCCTTCCCGCCAAATGCAAATGTTGCGCGAGCAGCACCCGCCTCCGTCGCGATCCACTTCACCGTCGGCACGGCACCGCCTCCACCACAATGGTAGGAAACGCGAGCTGAGAGATCCGAGAACGAGAGATCCGGACTAAGCTTGGACGGTTCGGAGGGGGACACCGGGGGGTCGCAGGCAAAGAAGAGGATCTCCGTTTGCAGTAGCAGCAGCAACCTTGCGTTTCTTTCCGGACACAGGTATGACTGGTGTCGTCTTGACGCGTGCCATTGATTGTTGACAGATGGGGAGTGATGATGGCGGCGGGAAATGAATGGAATTGCATGGACGGAGTCGAGGGAAAAAGAAAAGAGATTTTTAGTCGTGTAGCAGCGTGTAGCGGGCTTACGTGCTCTCTCTGGAGAATCCGCGCGCGTTTTGCTCAACAACACGCGCGCCCCTTTAACGGCGCGCGTCACCACCGCGTGCACCAAACCGAATCGCTTTCCTGCACCAAAGCAAGGTTGTTGTGAAGGTTGTTATCCTAAGGTTTAGTCTAAGGTTAACATGCTTACATTCACAGGTGCCGGACCGGGATCCCCCCCAGGGGCCAGGAACGAAACCAGAACCAAACCAGAACCAAACCAAATCTTCAGTTCTACTTGTTTAATTGGGGTTTTTGATTATGTTTAATTGGGGTTTTTGATTAGGGGGAGTCGCTCGCGCAGCTGGTTCTGGGGGGCCGCCCGGCGGGTCTCGAGACCCTCCGGCGGCCTCTCCCTTAAGGCTGCTCGCGCGTATCCACTCTTGCTGTTGGTTGCTTGCTTCGCAAACAACCTCCCACCCTCCCTCCCTGTTGACTATAGTTGGTACTTGGAGCAGGAGACCTACTTTTGGTTTTAATTTCGGTTTGTGTAAAAGATGACCTTCATTGGCAATACTGGCCCCCCCTAAAACCCAACCAGAACCACCCCAACCCAGGAACCATGACCAAGAAAGGATCCCCATCTAGGAAGTAAATGCACAAAACAGAGACCCTTTCCCCAACCAAACCAACCCTCCCCGCCAACCAAACAAATCTCGGTCGGAACATTCCACGAACACGTCACCTCTCACACGGTCGAGGACGGTTGACGCGGAAAGGAAAGGTTCCCGTGGGGGGAGGAACGCGTCAGAGGCCCCCGGGGCAGCCGGGGCCGTTCTCGTTTGTCCCTTTCCCTCCCTCTCTGTTGGTTGTCATTTCCACCTCACTCTTTTCACCTATGGCTGTCATCTTATCCACTCGTGCTCCCTCTGCTCGTGGTGCTCGTGGTGTTTCATCTGCTCGTGCTCTTGTTTCTTCTGCTCGTGCTCGTGGCGTTTCTTCGTCTGGTCGTGCTCGTCGTTCTTTGGTTACGTTTGCGCGTTCGAACGAGGCGTATAGTAAAGCATGGGAACACGCCTCCGTCATTTCCAACGCGCGTCAAGGTGGCTTGCTGCAGACCATCAACCGCACGAAGGCGGTGAGAATGATCGAAGGTGGTGGCGAGGACAACTCCGGCACGCCCACGCCAATAATCGTCGACGTGCGCAGGGAGTCGCACGTGACGCGCGCGCCCATCGACGAGTTTCAAGACAACACGACGAACGTACCCATACACAGCGAACGCGTCTTCGACGTCCTCAAGACGTGGAGCAGCCACGCGAACCTCAGGGACTTTCTGCTCTACTGGCCCACGGGAACGCTCGTCAACTACGCGTTCGTCGACGAAGTGCTCGAACTCACGAACCAGGATAAAAATACACCCGTCATACTCGTGTGCAACTACGGAGGAAACACGACGAGCGGGCCCACGTCAAGCCTGCACGGCGCCGCAATGCTCCTCGACGCGGGATTCAACTCAATCTACGTCCTGCACGGCGGGGCGTTTGCCACGAACGACCCGAAAGAGCGCGTCAAAAAACTCACCGCACTCATGAACGGCGGCGGCATCACGGGGAAAAAGGGCTCGATTCTGCCAAAGCCTCTCTTGGCGTTTTTCGAGGAGTACAAGGAGTACCACCAGTGGCCGCGTCTCCTTCTGCTCGTCTCCGTCTGGTACGCCATGTTTTACCCGGCAGCGGCAAAACTTGCTCTCACCGTTCCCGCTGGTGTTCAGATGAAATTCACTGGGCTGTTGAACTTTTGATTTTACCTTTCCAATGCAAATTTTTTGTATAATCCTTCTAACGATTATTTCTTTTTTGTGTAACCGTAATCATTCATCATTCCGTCAAACGGTTGGCCATTCACAACCACATCACTTCGTACCACATGACGGGTCAAGGGTTAGTTAAAATTTTGATTACAAAATCTTCTCCGCGCCGTTCCAGTCGACGTCGACACCCTGCCACTTCGTCTCAAGCACAAACTCGAGAGGCGGTACCGCCTCACGCCCGTGGTCGGCGAAGCGTGCGCGCTCCTCCGCAGTCCGTCCGATGCGCTGCGTGTGCCCTCCCGTGGGGCTTGGACTTAGTGTGAGCCGAAGCAGACGATCCTGGCGATGCAACCCGTCGTAGTAAAGCAGGTCGCCCGCAAACGACGCACCGGCACGTCGAGGCTCGGCAAGGCCAAAGAGAACGGAGAAGTGGCTCTCTGAGCAGATCACCCACGTTGGCGTCGACGGGCACTTCAGGCGCTTTCCCACCTCGTGGCTGCCGTACCACTCGAACAGCGTGAGAAGGCCGACGTCGCCGCCGCTCGGCACGCCACGCATCCTCATGCCGCCGACATCCATGTCGCCGTCGAAGACGTTCGACACGCACCGACCAAGCGTCAGCAGGTTGACTAGGTCCTGCGTGCAATATCCGTGCATTGCCAGCAGACTATTCGTCGGCTCGTCCATCTCGCCGCGGCATGTCGCAACGCCGCGCGTCAGCACGGCGCTGAGCAGGAACTGCACCATGCCAAATCCATCCTTGGACGTCCAAGCGGGCAGGCACGAGCGTTCGAGCTCACGCGCCACCTCCGCACGACTTGACGCAGGCACCCGCGTGACGTGCGCCGAGCGTAGCATGGTGTCGAAGCTGACAGAGCCTGAAGCCGCGACGAGCGCGACGGTCGTCGATGCACCATCCGCGGTGGCGGCGGCGACGAGAGCGTCGGCAAGCGCGTCGCGAAGCAGGCTTCGTGCAGATCTCGGGTCGCACGTCGCGCGCACGAACGCGTCGACGCTCGAAGGTGCGTGCGTCCTGTACGCGTTGGCTACCATGCGCGCCTGCACGGACGCGAGCAGGCCGCATGGCCCGCCTTTATCTTGCACGAGCCCAAACTGCTGATCGGCCATTGGCGGTGGGTTGAAGTAGAAGCCCTGCTTCCAGCTATCCGGCGGCGTGCCGAAGCACACAGCGAAGCACAGCTCGCGGCACTCGCGCGCCTCGCTCGGGCTCAAGGAACCTCCACTGCCGCCACCCGCGCCGCCGCCAAAGCCGCCGAAGTTGGGCGAAGGCGCGGTACCCGGTCTTGTCAAGTCACCCACGACGCGCCTGGCACCTCGTGGCACCATCTTCGGCGCGAGCGAGAAGTTTGACAACTCGTCTTCCATATCCTCCATCGCCCAGCTCTCGGTCGTCTGCTTCAGCTGAGCGGGGCTGCCGGCCAGACCACCGCCTCGCCGGGACACGGGTGCTCGAGGCGCGGACAGTTCCTCGATGACAGGGTCTTCGTCGTCGTCTTCGTCGTCGTATTCGTTTCGGCTCTGCGGGGCGGGTGGCTTTTTGGTGGGCGCCGCCGCCGGCTTAGGTTCTGTGTATTCGTCGTCGCGCATCGCCGTCGGCGCCGCAGGTTGTGCGAAACCCGGTCGCGCCGCCGAACGCGGGTTCGGCGGCGGCCAGATTTCGGCGGGTGGGTTCGTTTCGGAGGATGTCGCATTCTCTGACCCCCCCGCCGCCGCCGCCGCCGCCGCCGCCGTCCCACCAGCCTTGCGCAGATACTCCGAGACGATGATGTGGAGCGTTGACGGCAGGCTTACGCTCGGGTCCGCCTGTTGTTTTTTGTACTTGAGAATCACCTTCTCGAGTCCGAGCGACTTGCGCAGGACGTTCCTGTTTGTGACAGAGGAGGGTGACCGCGGCGCCTCCAGCTCAAACGACGCGAGCGTATTCCCGTAGCGCACGGGGTCTTTCGCGAGAAACTCGCGCACCAGAGCCTCGACCAAAGCATGGCTCTGAGCAGACATTATTGCCATGGGAAGCGAGAAGGGGGAGCGGAAAGAACAGGCGGGAAGGGAAGGGAAGGCAACTGGCCCCCAGGAGGGTCTTAGGGCTAGGAAGTACACGACTGTATTATAATTTTATGAGGCCGCAAGTGCAAGTCCTTAAGCAACCACACACAGGATTAAATGATGATTTGGTCAAACCACCTACCCTAAGAAGTACCGTAGGAAGTAGTTGGTCAAAGCAAGCAAGTCCTTAATCCATTTCAGGTTATAATGGCCTTTAAAGCCCTTGCAAGGGTCCTCCATGGCAAGTCACCTCACCTAAGGTTAGGGGGGCGGCCGGGCTGCGGGGGGTCCCGGGAAAGTTTAAGGTTACCGCTGCCCTCATCACTCATCAGAGGTCCCGTCACGACCCTACCCGGTACCCCCGCGGGTAGGCTATGTATCGTCCGTTTTTAGTTTGACTACTGTATGTTACACTGTAGCACGTTACACTTCGGTTTTCAACGCCGTGATGAACATCTCCGTGTGGAGTATGCCCTGCTCGACGGAACTCGCGTTCAGGTTCGCATACTCCTCGGACGGACGCCGCGAGCCCGAATCACGCGCAGTGGGAGGAGAAGCGCGAGGCGTGAGGCCACCTTGAACCTGCTCAAAGTGCTCACGAGGAGCGCTCGACGACGGGCCGCCGCGCAATATCAGCTCCGTCTCGTGGCAGTTGCTGCTGTGCTCGTTTTCCACGCGAAAGATGTTCCACATAGATCGACGCGCCACCTCGAGCGCCGCAAGCACCGTTACCATTCCCTGTGCGCCGAGCTGGTCGATATGGGCCGCCGGAACTACCGCCCAAACCCATGTCGCACGTAGAATTGCATTCGCCACCGCCGCGGCAACGCGCCATTTCGCCGTGATCAGGCGCTTGCGCTCGTCCACCTGCACGGTGCACTTCGAAACATCCACGCGAATGATGGCCCAGTCCATGGCAAGATCCCACGTGAGGGCGTAACAAGCATACGCGGCGACGATGCAATGCGCAACTGGCCACGGAATGTAACCCGTCTCGGCAGCAATCAGCCTCGCGATGATGGCGAAGATGGAAAACGCGTACTTACCCGTGTTCACCAAGTGAGACGATCGCCACCACCGCTGGAGCCCACTACTGTCGTCGTCTTTGTACTGCGCCCGTCTTATCGCCGACCACCAGTCATTGTGACGACGAAGGCATTGCATGACGCGGATGTAGCTTGGGAGCAATCCAGCCGCCGCTCTCAGGATACGCGAGTCTGGCGTGGCGAAGAAGAGGATCGCGCAATCTGCGAGAGCGGTGCTCTGGCTCGTGAGCTGATCTGCCACGAAGAAGTCTGGAAAAGTCACCAACGTCAGGGGCGCCGTTATCAGCCTCACAATGTGCTGGCAGAGGAAGTGACGTGTCTGCACGGGTGGGATCACCCAAGTGTACTTTTCAAGCCATCGCGGCAGCGGGAAAAGAGTGCCGACGAGCAAGACGATGAGGAACGGGCGCAGCCAGTCAGTGCTCACGACGCCGGGAAATGCGACCACGACGAGAAGCACGAGCGTGATGGTAGTCCACAGGACACCCGCGCAAAACGCAATCTGCGATGCGAGGAGGTCGTCGCTCGACGAGTTGCTTCCGTAGAAGATGAGCGACCAATTGACGCGAAGCCGCTCCCAAATCAGGACGGAGCCGCTGTACATGAGCGCATGAAAGGCTGGCAGGGCGAGCCCACGCAGCATGACGAGCGTCTCCGAAACGTGCGAGTTGCCGGCAAAGTCCGAGCGCGTGAGCATGCCCACCATCCAGAAGACCCACAGCGGGACGGACATGCCAAGAACGAAGCCGCTGCCGAAGACGCTGCCTCCCACCTTGCTCGCGCGGTAGCGCCGGTTCTCAATCACGCGTCCTCCCTTATGCAACTCAGCGAGCAGCTGCTTGCGCACAATGAGATTATGCGTTGCATCGTCGTCGCCTTCGTCGAGCGCGGTATTCAGTTCCACGTACATGTCATCTAAGGCTCGTCTCGCGTCGTCATTTTTGGAGATGCCGCGTGCACTCCACGGCCAAAATCGCAGTTTCTCGGCATTTGTGCAGTACATTTCGCACACCGTGCTGCTGCCCGTCACCTTGTCATACTTTTTCGCAATCTTTCGAATCGCCTCGGCGTTCAGTTCGCGGAAGTCTTTGAGCATCACCACCTGCGCAAAGAGTTCTCGCGCATGTTCCAGGCACGCCCTCACGCGCTGCTCTGGCGTCAGTCCCAGTCCTCGGTGTGACTTCTGGTACACTCCGTTGTGTATCATCTCCGAGACTCTCATGCTTCCTCTTCGAAGTGCTGCACGAGTTGGCGCATCGTTAGCCTGGCTTTCCTGTTGCCTCAGCTCTGCACACGCGCTCGCCGCCTCGGCTCGCAGTTGGTCGAGGCGCTCGCCTTGTTCGAGGTCGTGTCTCTCGAAGAATGCGTTGCACTTGTTCACCTCTCCATCAAGCAGTACGAAGAAGCGCGCCTGTGCGTTCGTGCGTCGATTTGACGACGTGATCTTGGTCGCGGCAAGCCGCCATCGCTGCGTCTCGTCATTGGTTTCGTCCTGGTTATCGCTGTCGGACGTTGCGTTTCTGTGCTGTCGTTCGTTCGTGGCTGCAACTTCCGTGTTTATGGTCGCAACGTCGCCGACTTCTCTGGGCAAGTTGATTCGCACGCATATGTTTGCGTCTTCGTGAAAGAAGGGCGCGTCTTCGTCGGGCGAGCTCAGCGCGTCCGCGTCGTCGGAGGCGAATCCCTCGTTGTCTTGTGCATACGATCCGTTTCTCGGCCGGCTTTGTGTTGCCGCCGCCGCGGCCCACGGGAAGTTGTCGAGGTCGTGCAGCGCTTGTTTGAGTTTGTGGTAGTCGACGTACGCGGCTTCCCACTCGGGGACGGTGCGTTGTCGCATGCGAGAGCCGAACGCCACCATGACCTTAACTATCAGGATCAGTGGCCGGCCAACAACAAGCCTGCTAATCAAATCAACCGCCCAAAGGCCGCCGGCCGCCACGCGCGTGCAGAGGTGTCCGAAAGGGAGGGAATGAAGAAGCGGGCAGGAGCGGAAAAAGCGACCCTAGTACTTACCAACTTGGTCAAGGAATCTAATAAACTTCCTTTTCATCTCCCTCGGAATCAAAATTGAAAATTCCTGGTTCCTTTTCCCCAACCAAATGTCCCGTTATACGGCGTAGTACGGACTACGGAGATCAACGAATCCATGTCCATTTTAGCTCGGAGAAAGAAGACGGGGTTTCTCGCAGGTGGCTGCCCAATGTGTCCTCTTCAATTGCCCATAGAGTGCGTTGATGGAACACGCACACAGCGCCAATTATTAATTTATAACGGGGATCCCCGTTATGGAGGGAGAATGATCCGGCTGTGGCGGGATGCCGGTCTTTTTCCCCCGTTTTTTTTTAAGGTAATTTTCGCATGACACATGGGGGGAATTGTCATGAGTGGGGAATGCCACCGGAAAATAGACCCGAACCCAACGTGACCTTAAACTTTAACTTATTTTTCTGTCGACAGGGCTTATCCTAGCGGTAACTCAACGACACGCCTCAACGGTGCCTTCCTCAGGCTTCCTGTACTGCCAAGTACTTTTTACAGTAAAATTACTACCGGGTAGGAAGGGAAGTCGGGTTCCACACCTCCCCCTATCATAGTCTATGTACGGTAATAATAAGGCACACCGTACAGTACTGTACCCGGTAAACTTACTGTTGTTCGTAACCTTGCATAGACTAAGGTAATTCCTCTTCTCTTCCTCCTGTTTTCTGTTCCCCTGTTCACTTCAGCTGTTCTGGCTCCGTTTCCCTCCTCTTGCTCTTGGCCTTCGGCTCTTGGCCTTTTCTTGGGCACACGCACAGACCCATATTCGGTACGATGGCGTACAACCTTTACCAGGTAAGGTTAAGTTTTCTTAAGAGTTGGTTGTGGGAAGTGATGATGGTTTCGTCGCATGATGTTGTACTATCTTGGGTATTCAATATGATAAATAGGTTGACTCACTGTTCCCACCTCACTGTTACGTCTGCAAACGAACGGTAACAACTCCTCATGTCAAACACATGACGAAACACAGGTGCAGATGGCCAACGCGTGGAGCGAACGTGTGGGCAAGGAGGCGTCGTCGGCGGAGAACTGGTGGGGAAAATACCGCCACATGGTCAGCGGGGAGCTGCCGCCGATGCCAACAGGACCTGCGGCGGAGCGGTACACGCTCAACTCCTCGCTCGAGCCTGTAAGGCCCGATAACAGCTTGCCGCTGCCTGGGATGGAGGAGGAGAAGATTGCTAATGTGCTCGCCTCACTCGAGAGCCAGGTTGCGGCGGAGAAGGCACGTCGCGACGCCATGCAAGGCGACATTGACAGGCTCACAGCACTCGTCAACGGAACGTCATGAAGAGCGACGAGACCGTGTTACGAGAACCATTTGGAAGACCCGCCCCACCCTTGGGGTGAGGGAATCGGGCCTACGACGGGATCCCCGAATGAGCGGGAATGGCGGAATTTGCCCTAGTTTACATTTGTGGCGTCCTCGGCGCGCTTTTGCATCTCCTTGAGTCTCTTGACGAGTCCCATTTGTTCCTCCTCCAAGCTGGACATGGTCGCCCTTAGCCGCGCGAGCTTCTCCTGTCTCTGCTGCGCCCTTGTGGTGTGCTCGTGCTCGAGCCGCGCCACCTCCGCCTCGCCCTAAGTTAGTTCGTAACAACGGAAGAGTTTGCGTTGTGTCAGTGACCGAAAGGGAATCGTCGTAAAAATACGTACCAAGACATAAAGCGATCGTACCTCTTTCAAGATGCGCTCTTCTTCTTCTCTGGCTAGTCGCTCATCCCGCTCACTTGGCGTCTCTACGTCCACTTCCATGTTAGCTGCCGCCTCATCTTGAAGTTGCTCCTCCTCTTCGGGTGGCAGTTGTGCGACGCGTATTCCTAGCGACGACAGTTCCGCCGCGCGTCGTTTCGAGAGCGCGCGCGTGAACGCCTGCAGCGACATGCGCTCCGACGGCGGCACGAGCAGTGACCCGGAACCACCAACCTGGGGCGCCATGGCAAAGAACACGCCAAACAACGCCGCCGGAAAAATGGAAAAACGAATAATAGTAGGCGATGAACCCAGGGGAACAAAAACGCAAAAAGCCAAAACAACAAAAGGAAAGGAAAGGAAAACAATAGGGCAATAGGGTTTTGGCAAAAGGATTAGGGTTAGGGTTAGGACTAGGGTTATTTTATTAGCCGGACCTTAATAATAGGAAGGGGGATGCCGCCCCTCGCCCGGGGTTGGATCAACGAGGTTCGAAGGAAAGGTATGGCGGACAGGGCAGGATTATTTATCGTCGACGCACACGATAAGGTATGTACACGACACTTTATGACTACCCGTATGTAGTACTACACATGTACACACTGCATGCACGTGCACGTAAGATACCAGGTGAACGTCCAGTCTCCTGTCACCTGTGAGTGAGTGAGTCTATAGGGAATGTTTCGTAAGTATGTTACAACACTGTCACTGACTGTATGGATAACTTATCGTAGTGGCGAAACGTTGTCATTGCCGTGAGGCGTCGTTCCCCGCCGGAATGTCGACGTTCACGTGCTGCGGCTTCGTGGGCGTCGCGTCCGGTGTCGAGCCAGGCGTATCCTCGCGCGCGATTTGCGTCATCAGGCGCCGCATGTCCGCGCCGCGTGCCTGCGCCTTCGACGCCTGCTGCGAACGCACGCGGAGAAGTGCACAAGGGTCAATCGAAACCTTGATTGGGGGCTTCTTCGCGCCATTCGTGGCGCGCGGCGTCTCGGCCATAGGCGTGGGGGCGACCGTGCCAGCGCGCTGGCCGCATGGAATGCAGAAGCATGCCTGCGACGCAGGTGCCTCACCCGCCGCGATAGACGCATTTTTCGCCTCCTCCTGCCTGCGCTTGATGAGAATGTAGTCGTACGTCGAAATGCCCTTGATTATGAGGATGACGTGGAACATTAGCAGCTCGCCGACGACGTAGCATAGCAGCAGGGCGATGGCCGCAAAGCCGACGACAAGTCCGACGAACCCGTCCCATCTTAGGTCCGTGTTGGCGAGCGAGTAGCTTGCACGCAAGTCGCGCTCGAGCGCCTCGCGCTCGGCAACCGCTCTCCAGATGAGGTAAGCGGAAAGGCACACCTGCGTGCAGATGAGACCTATGGTTGAGCACAGCAGCGCGAAGAACAGCTTGTAGTTCTTCTCGCCTATGCAGGTGTTGAGCCAGTTGCAGTGGTGGTCGAAGCCGCTCACGCACTTATCGCACACGCGGCAGTGCTTGGACCTCGATGAGACGTGCAAGTCGCATCGCGCGCAGTACAGCACGTCTTCGCCCGAGTCGTTCGCGGGAAACTCAGCCGGGTTGACCGCGCCTTCGTCTGCGGGGTCGGTTAGCGTGCACAAGATGTCGAGCCCTGCAACGGTGCAAGCCAGCACGCCGTACAGAGTCGAGATGATAACGAGAGCCGTTCGCGTCGGCAAGCACGGCAGCTCGAAAAACGCGGCTCCCACGATAAGCGTGAAAAATGCGGCCGCGGCGATGGTCTGGTGCTTCGACGGCGCAGACGCGCCGTTGAGGTTGTCGAAGCCGTGGCGTCTGCGCACCATGCCGGTAAGAGCTGTTTGCTCAACGACGCAGTCGTGTAACGGCGCGGCCGCTCCACGAACACCTGGCTGGTGCGACTGGCCGGACTGGACCTGGTCGAGGCGAGTCGCGGGCGAGGTGCGGCTGAGGCACCTTGGCTCAGGCCGTTGAGGCGTTCCGGTGAGCCAAGAGGGAACCGCCGAGTGGCTGACTGGCGGAGTCCATCGACCTCGCGCATGACGTCACGATTGCGCGCTCCAAGCATCCATCCATCGCAGCGGATTGAGACGGTCCTCTCCGCGCCATTTCTCCCCAGCTCGCCTGCGGGTCTCGCGCCGAGCCGTTTCGAGTTTCGCAGCTCTGACCTTGATCGGCGCTGCTGCGCGTGTTTTACAGACACAGACGACCAGGAAGGGAGGGCTGTGGTGCTTCGAGCAGTCATGACAACGCCGGCGTCGTCGCCATCTGCGCCATCGTCGGCGTCTTTCGGCGTCGTCTTCGACGCGCTGTCGTTCATGATTGACGGCTCGCGATTCGCGGTGATGGCGGCAGACCGCACGACGACTGCCATCTGGAGACGCGAGGCATCGCTGTTCGTGCACCCGCTCGAGCACGTGTCGAACGTGACGGCCATCTTCTTCCTGAAGGCGCCGCTGCACGCCTCGACGGCGGAGCTCGTCTTCTACATGCAAAACCTCGAGGACGGAGCGTGGAGGCACGTGTGCAGGCTTGACAACGCAAGGCCCACGTGCGCCGTCAAGCTGCCTTACGTGCCAACGCTTGCCGTGGAAGCGCTGCCGAGCCTCGCCGCGCCAAGCGCGAGAGGCACTTCCGCGGCGGCTGCCGCTGTTCACCAGAGGACGCCTGGGTATGCCGCAACGCCCGAGCCAGTCGTGCTTCGCCCGCCGACGTCGTCAACGCCCGGAAACTACCCGGCTGCCACTCCGCCGGTGCGTCACGCCGCCATTCCTACGACCACACCAACTCCAGCCACCGCACCTGCACGGCCGAGTTCGAGCCGATTCCGGCACGGCGCTGACGCCCATGCCGCAGCAACTCCCACGCAGCAGCATCTTCCTTCCATGCCGGGTGCATCGGCGGCGGCAGCCCCCGCCTCCGACAACTCTCGCCTGCAGCGAAGCGCGAGTGTGCAGCTTCGTGCAAGTAGCACACGCGACATCGAGCACATCGTCTTCGAGGGGAAGATGACAGGCCCGGCAGGCTTGCCGAGTGACCCTGCAGAGCTGCTTCAGCTCGGCGCTCAGAAGCTTGGCACGTTCAAGTCAGCTCTGGAGGCGAGCGTAAGCAGCCTGAAGGCTGAGTCTAGCGACCAGGCGAGCTTGAAGGGTCTCTTGAGAGACCGCTGGGTGAAGCTGACGGAGGAGTACGTGACGTGGGTTCAGATGACGCTGCTCGATCCTGTCAAGGCGCCTGACCTGAAGAGCGAGCGTAGGCGCTTGAACGCCATGGCGGATGCTATCATAGAGAAGCTGAAGAGCGAGTGCGCGTAGTACCCCGAATGGCCAACGAGAAAGGCCTAACGCTTGCGAACGTACTTGAAAATTGTTACCGAAGTATACACACTACATTATTAGAACACGCTTATTTGAATGAATTATATTGTATGATACCTTCTTCTTCTAATAAAAAGGTTCTCGAGATATACGTATACATACAGTACATGTGGTCTATTGTCTGTCCTATGGTGTTACACCTGGCATTATTAGAGCAAGAAAAATACAACAAGAAACCTGGGAAAGGTTACTGCAGCACATCACATCACATACACAGACTACTTTTTAGTGCAGAACGGAGGCGTCACGCAGCGGGGGTGAGATCCTCTAACCCTAACCCTAACCATGGCATGGCTCCTCCAGGCTCCGGCATCCCCCGTCCCCTTGCGACAAAATATCAACGCGATGTCAGGAGCGTCCCTCCGGTGCGCAGGGCAGGACTCACTCGTTGGGGACCGCGGAATCTCGCGTAGAAAAGCGTATCGTCGTCAATCATTTGTCCCCAACAAGCGTGCTGAGGCGTAGAAGACTTGAAAGGAACAAGGCCTGACACCTGAGGTGAGGCTCACCAAAGCAACGCAAGGCAACAAAGACCTGCAACAAAGCAACGCCAGTCGCCAGGCGAAGAACTCATGAAGAAAGAGACACACAACGCAGACACGATAGACTAGGGTACGATCCAACGAGTGACCGGCTACCTATTATAATGTTCTGCGACGTCACAGCCGAATTCAACCCAGGACAGGTTTTTCTTCCTTTCCCGTAAGGAAGAGGACAAGGGCGAGAAAAGAGAGAAGGGTCCATGGCATGGAGGGGGAAGAAGAAGGAATGAAAATGAAGATGAGTGAGATCTTTCTTGCGACGAGACCTGAGAGGAGGCGTTCTTCCGCGAGGGTTTTCCTCCCCCCTCCCCTCCCTACAGTCCTTCTATTCGGTATTCGGTTCGCTTGTGTAGGGTTGTTGCCCGGTCCTCCTTTCTGGGAGTGTGCTGGGCGGCGCGCTCACGGGTCGCGTTAACCTCCCCCTCCCCCTTGGGCGACATCTCGCGTTGTTGTCATCTTCTTTAAAGGCTTGTCTCAGGTATGTCTTGTGCTTGTGCTCCTTGGTGTGTGTGCTTGTGTTTGTGTTTGTGTACATGCTTGCCCGATCCTTGGTGTTGCGAAGTTGTTCTATACTTTGTTGTTCTTCGCGTTGGTTTGCGATTTCTATTACTTCTATATACATGTCTATTGCGGGTTGGCGTGGTCTGGCGTGCAGAAAGAGAGAAAGAAACCTGCCCCGTGAGAGTGAGTGAGAAACACACACACACGCGCGCGCGACAAGTGTGTGTGTGTGTGTGTGAGCACTTGCTCATGCGTGCGCGTTGGTTTGTGGGCTCACGGGTGTGGGTGGATCGCGGTTGGTCGGGGGGTGGCTTGTGTGCGGCACGCTCGTCGGATGCCTGTGTGTATCCGTCTTGGGATGTTCACATATGTACGCGCGCGTGCGGGAACCCTCCGGTTAGGGATCTGAGCCGTCGAGTAGAGGCACAGACACACACACACACACACACACACACACACACACACACAACTGGCATGTACAGCCTTCACGCACTCACAAGAAACACCCCTTCTGGCGTCATCATACGCTTCGCACACAAAACAACCTTTCTTTTTTAACGCCTCCACAGGGACCAAAACCAGAAACAAAAGATGCTTAGCACTTCGTTCTACATGAACGCGCTGAACACGCCGTCCGTGGCGCCCGCGCCGGCGTCCGCGACGTCCTTCCGCCCGTCGTTCACGTCCATGGTGGCGCGCGCGGCGCAGCCTGCGATGGCGCGCCCGCTCGTGGCGGCGTCCGCCTACGAGGCGTCCGGACCCATCACCATCCCGCAGAAGAAGGAGGGTTTCGACGTCCAGGCCTTCCTCCAGGACTTCATGATCGGAGGAGTTTCCGGAGCCATCGCCAAGACGTGCACGGCGCCGATCGAGCGCGTCAAGCTGCTCATCCAGACACAGGATGCCAACCCGAAGATCATCTCCGGCGAGGTTAAGCGCTACACGGGCATCATGGACTGCTTCTCGCGCGTGGCGTCGGAGCAGGGCATTGGCAGCTTCTGGCGCGGAAACGTGACGAACGTGCTCAGGTACTTCCCCACGCAGGCGTTCAACTTCGCCTTCAAGGACACCATCAAGACGCTCTTCCCCAAGTACAGCCCGGACAAGGAGTTCTGGATGTTCTTCGCCACCAACATGGCGTCTGGCGGCCTTGCCGGCGCCGGATCGCTGTGCATTGTCTACCCGCTCGACTACGCGCGTACCCGCCTCGCCTCGGACGTTGGATCGGGCAAGGCTGAGTTCAACGGCCTTTTCGACTGCCTCGCGAAGACGGCCGCCGCCGGCGGCCCGGCGGCGCTCTACAACGGCTTCGGTGTCTCCGTTATGGGAATCATCCCGTACCGCGGAGTGTACTTCGGACTCTACGACACGCTTTCGTCGAAGAACCCGTACAAAAAGGACCTCGGATTGGTTGGCATCGCCTCGAAGTTCGGTGTCGCGCAGGTTACGGCCATTACGGCTGGATACGCGTCGTACCCCTTCGACACGGTACGCCGTCGCCTTCAGATGCAGAGCAACAAGCCGCGATCGGAGTGGATCTACAGCGGCACGGTCGACTGCTTCTTTAAGATCATGAAGGACGAGGGTGTTGGCGCGATGTTCAAGGGTGCTGGTGCCAACGCGCTCCGTACCGTTGGCTCCGCGCTCGTGCTTGTGCTCTACGACCAGATCAAGGGCATTTTGGCCGCGCAGGAAGCGGCGAAAAACGCGTAAAGCTTCGTCTCATACCGACCGTGGGACATGGATGGTAGAGAAGAAGCGAGAGCGAGAGAGGATGCGAGTGAGAGTGTGTGAAAGTGACGGAGGTGAGGGCAGAGGTAGGTTTGTCTTATGAAGCAGGCAAGCAATCCTGGATTGCGTGGTGGTGATTTTTTTTTCTCTTAGAAAACCAGCTAAACAAAAACCTTTTTTTTACCCAGTAAAGATTAAAAAAAATGAAAAAATCGTTTACTTTACAGATTGAAACGTTGAATACATGGACTGATGTATTCTAATACACATGAGATTTAGTGAGGCTCCAGCTCGACGTGCAGAATACCAGGCTCAACTTCGCGGATCTTCCTTTCGACACGATCCACCTCGTCACCAATAGCCTCCACCAAACCTTCCCCCCACTGGCTCAGCTCGTCCGCAAAGGCTTCAGGTTTGGCATCGGCGCGTGCGAGTCTGCGGAAGCGCTCCACCACCGTGTCATCTGTTGGTGGGGTGGTCATCATCGATTTCGTTGCCGACAGATTATTGCACCCTCGGTCGATGCGCGCAAGATACCGCTCGACCACCGCGCGGCCGTTGAACTCCACCTCGGCCATGAAACGAAACTTACCAGGTCCAATCTCCTCAGACTTTGACTCGTAGACGTACGAAATCACCGGATCTTCCATGAGCAGCGCAAGCACTCGCTTCTGCCTCGCCTCGTCCATCGAGCGGCCCAGCAGGAGTTGCCGGTTCACCTGCACAATGGCGTAGCTTACACCCATCAGCAGACTTCCCACGCCAAGGCTTCCGATCGCATCAGGGATGTGCGACGACATTGCCGACGACGCGGCGAGCGCGACTCCGGCTATGGCGCAGCCCACGACGGCGGCGCTGTCCTCTGCCAGTATGACGATCGAGGTTGGGTCGCGTCCCTTGGTGATGTATTCGCTCACGGAAAGGTTTTGCGCGGCTGCACCGTGTGCGATGGCGCGATACGCGACGGCGAGGCTGTAGCTTTCTAGAGCCAGGCTCATGGCGAGAACTGCTATGCCCGGTAGATGGTGGCTGACACTGTGGTCGCCGCTCACGAGTGCCGCAATGCCGTGTGCCGTGCTGGCACACGCGCCGCCGGTGAAGATGATGACGCCTGAGATGAGGCTGAAAACGAACCTGTCTCGCATGAATCCGTAGTTGTAGCTTCGATTAGGCGTTCGCATGCTCTGTCTGATTCCGACGCGCAGCAGGTACTGGTTCGCGACGTCCGCGACGCTGTGCATAGCCTCACCGAACATGGCTGACGACCCTCCGACAGTGAAAGTGGCCGCCTTGGTCAGAGCGATGGCGAGGTTCACCTTGACAGCGGTGTCGACAGCGTCGAGTGCGTGCTGGTCGAGGACCTTCTGTGCATCTTCCGCCTCCGCTTCGGCGGCCAACCTTCTTCCCTTGAAGAGCAGTCTGCTTTCGACTTTGCTTTGACTACTACTGCTCCCTTGCGAGCCTGAGGAGGCTGATGCTGATGCTAAAGCTGCTGCTGCTGCTGCTGCTGATGGTGCCTTGCCGCCGCTGCTCAGTATGTTCGTCGTGCACGAGTTGACTTGGGTTTGCCACTTGTTATTTGTCTTTGCCTTTTCCTCCTTCGTTGCCGCCGCGGGAGAAGGCGTGTGATTCGTGTCGTCGGAAGTGTATTGTCTTAGGTGTGCTGGTATCATGCGTGCCGCCCCCAGAGACGGGGAGAGTGGTAAGGAGCAGGCACGCACATGCACGTGCACATGCACATGTGTATGGACTCGTGCGATTCTCTGAGACCTCACACTCACAGCGAGCGTTGACTTGGAGTGAAGCATGGACGCGCAGTGTCGCAGCAGAGACCACGACATTATTATAATAGTTCGAAGAAAGAGGTGAAAAGAATAGGTTGGTAGGGGAGGGGATGGCACCCCAGGTCCAGGTGGTTAGGGTTTCGAGTTAGGGTTAGGGTTAGGGTTAGGGTTAGGGTTAGGGTTAGGGCTGGTCATTTTCTTTCCCTTTACCTCTTTAGGGTTCGCCTTTCCCTCCCGGCCTCATTCTGTTCCCTCATTCTCACTCTCGCGAGTTCGTCCCTCTCTCTCGGCGCCGCCATACCATACCATAGGGTACCTTTCAAGCCTTCTTCTTTGTGTTTCTTTGCTTACTTCGGTAATAAATAAGCTTGTTCTATTCTTTGTTGTTTTCAAGTAGCAAGAATGGGCAAGAAGGCGTCTGCTGCATCCTCGAAGAAGGCTCGAAGCAAGCTCGACCTTCCTTCGGAGAGTGATGATGATGATGAGAATGAGAATGAGAATGAGGATTTGGGTCTCTCCGACTCAGATGACGAGGACTTGGGCTTGGGGGAGGATGGTGGCGCTCCTGAAGCTGCGTTAACCGAAAACCTGCCTATGAAAAAGAGACGCGCAGGGGCTCCCGTGGAGGCTTCATCCCCCTCGGCGAAGAAAGGGAAGCGTGCTGGTGTTTCTGCGGCTTCGGCGGTCGCTGCGGGCCTTGGACTGGACGACTCTGAGGACTCGGATGATCACGAGGCCGGGGACGACGATGACGGCGACGATCCTCCGTTTGACGACGACGACAACGACAACGACCCGTACGGATTCGGGGACGGGTACGACGAACACCTATTGGGCGACGAAGAAGACCGAACGCGACTCGCGCAAATGACGGAGATCGACCGCGAGGAAGAACTCGCGAAACGACGAGAAAGGAGGGACCAGCTCTACTTCATGAATAAAACCAAACTAGCAAGAAAGAAGGATGCGGAGAAGAGGGAGAAACGCGTCACGAGACGTGGAGGGTCCACCGCGAAGAAAACGAAGGACGCACAGGAATCCGCACTGCAAAGGCTTGAGCGACAGAGAAAGAAACAAACCAAGTCGCGGCGGCGTGAGGACTACGACGACGACGACATGGAAGACGACGACGACGACGACGACGACGACGAGGAATCCGAAGAGATGGACTACGCCGACGACGGCGCGACGTTCGACGTTGGCGGGCTCGAGCGTGGAGGACGCTCGAGGCGTGGCATGGTGATGATGCAGGAACCTCCGGAAGATCTCGAGCCACTCGACGTCGAGGAAGACAAGGCTCAGGAATTTTTGAAGGGGTGTGTGGTCACGCGACCCACCCTCGCGAAGTGGCTTGGCGAGCCATTCTTTGAGAACGCCGTGAAGGGCCTGTTCGTACGCATCAAATACCCAACGCCGAGAGGCGAGAAGTACCTCGTAGCCACCATCGAGCGTGCTGTGGACTTGCCTACCGGCGAAGGGAACCGAAAACTTCCTGCCATACCCGAGCTTGGGAAAGACTTCAAGGTGACTCATTACATTCGCTGCCGCCGTGGAGACGAAGGCACGGAGAAGGCGGTGACGATTGACCAGATCAGCGGCGATCCTCCTCACACGAGCGAGTGGGTCGAGTACAAGAACACGGCGGCAAAGACGGGCGTCGCGCTTCCGTCCAAAAGCAAGGCGAAGAAGCTGATTGCGCAGATTGAGAATGCGAACAACTACCGCTACACGGCAGAGGACGTGCGAGCGATGGTGGAGCGCAAGAAGGCGAAGCGTGGCGGCATCGCCGGCGGCGCATTCGCGATCCAGAAGATGCGTCTGACGGAGCTGCGCATCGAGGCGGAGATGCAGGGCGACACGCAGCAGCTTGCGGAGATTGACGCGAAGATTGCGTCGCTCAAGGCGCAGGAAGTGGCAAAGCACGAGGAAATGATGCAGAGCCGCCGTCGCGCGGATCTCAGCATGATCAACAGCCGCAACCGCAACTTGAACTTTGCCGACATCGTCGAAGAGAAGGGGTGGGGCGAAAAGAGCCTTGGCGGTGCTATCGCACGCGCGGCGCAGGCGGCTCTCGAGGACATGTCCGCGGAGGACATGGAGGGCATCATGCACGGCAGGCACGAGACGACCGCGGCAAATGCCATGCCTGACGTGGACATTTTCAGCCGACGCAACACAGCTCCCAAGGTTCTGTGGAACGTGAAGAAGGAATCTGCCGGCGGCGCGTCCGACGCCGCGGCAGCTTCGGCGCCAACATCCGGCGCAGCGAATGGATCGGCGGCGGCAGCTGGCGCAGGTGGCGCGCCGTCCGCAGCCGCGCCAGCCGCGCGAGAGCCTGAGCTCCCGCCGCTGCCTCCCGCGGTGGCCAATGTGGCCTCATCGTGGGGACGAGGTCTCGCGCTCGGGCACGTGTCACACGCCGTGAAGGTGGACCTGAGCCGCCTTCCCCCCTCGCTTCGCGGCACTTCGAACCCTTCTGACCCTGACGACGACCAGATGAATGCCGGCGTTCCTCTCGGCGGTTTCGGGAGCGGCTACGAGCGCGTGGGTAAGGAGTTGGCCCCCGGTTTCCTATGCACGCAGCCGCGCCGTGAGACGATCAGCCTTTCCGACTACTTCCGGCTGCACCCCGGTCGTCGCAGCTCGTGATGATAGCACTACATAGAACTATGATGTAACCGATGTCTCCCTTTTCTTTTGACAA
Source organism: Pycnococcus provasolii (assembly GCA_938743325.2). Lineage (NCBI taxonomy): Eukaryota > Viridiplantae > Chlorophyta > Pseudoscourfieldiophyceae > Pseudoscourfieldiales > Pycnococcaceae > Pycnococcus > Pycnococcus provasolii. Next base: position 542,027 of record OW568886.1, read on the forward strand.
AACCATCTGACAAAATGAATGGGGTTTTGTTTTGTGTTCTGCTAATTATTCGGGGATGGATGGAGTGTCCTGCTCGGCCTGGTTCAACTTGCCCTTCTGGTCCCGGTTGCCAAACTGTTTGACCGCCTTGCCCTTCTCCCCTCCCCGTCATGGCCGAAGACTTCCACGCCGTTGAAGGGCGTCCGTCGCCACCACCATCGCCAACGCTAAGCGCGCTCTTCAGACAGAGTGAGGATCTTCAGAAGAGTAGTGAAATTGAAGATGAAGAGAGTAAGGGGGAGAAGAGTCTTACTGCGTTCGAGCGTCTCGCTGCCGAGCGCGCGCGCCTCCTCGCACTCGATGAAGAGAAAAAGACCGCCGCCGCCGCTGCTGCCGCTGCTGCCTCTGCCTCCGATCTCGGCCCGTCGTTCCTGACGGACGACAACGCGATCGTTCGCGAGGGCGACTTCGTCCTGGTGCACGGTGAGCATTTCTACTCCCCTGAGGACGATCTTGGGGATGTCGATGAGGACGGTCGTCCGTGGGTCGCGCACGTTTTAGAAATCGACAACGACTCAGAGACGTGCAAGGTGCGGTACTTTTTCAGACGAGAAGACGTGAAGATGCCGCACGGGGGGGAGCCGCCAAGAAGGGAGGACTGGAGGAGACACGACGCGCGTGAGGTGTTCTACGCCTTCCACGAGGACACGGTGGAATTCGTGAGTGTGCTGTACCCGTGCACCGTTCACTTCGTCCCATACAAAAGGAGAGCCGACTGGGACCTGGCGGCACGCAATGCGGCGAGCACACCGGGACTGCTCTGCTCGCGCGTCCACAAACCGGCGTCGGATGATTCCGACGCAGTTGTGCACTGCATATCGGACGTTAAGATTTATTCGACGTACAATCAGAAAGACCGAGACGTGGTGAACGGTGCCATACAGCAAACGTTTGAAGCCCTTAACGTCAAGCTAGAGGGCGTCGCCGTGAAAACGAAAAAAGGCGCTCAGCCACATACGTCGCTGTGGCTGAGCGCGGGCGATCGCGTCGTGCACGACCCGAGGAAGGAAACGAAGATGACAGTTGTGGGCGCTGGTGCTGGCGCACAGGCGGCTGCGGGGAAGAAGCGGACACACTCGACTGGAAAGTTGGACAAGCTGAGGACGAAAAAGGCGAAGAACAGCTCGGACGCAGCCGTCAAGGTTGTCACTCCGGTTCAGGGTGTATCAGCAGCGGCGGGTGCAGCCCCAGACATTGAGGAGGGGGATGGCGATGTTCCTTTCCCACTCAGCTCGCCTGTTGAAATACCCAAAGACGACGATCGGCTCCTCCAACTTCTCCGAGCAGTGTCACTTCGCTTGAAGCTGCTAGTCAGTCCCAAGGATTGGACTGTGGAAGACAAAAGACAGATTAAAGAGCTCCCTGATGGCGATGCAATTATGAACTTGGAAGCATCTCCCGTGCTCCAGATACTGTGGTGGGTCCCTCTGACATCAAACGATCGATTTAATATGATCGGGGAAGTGCAACTCGGCAAGATTATTTCAGAGCTGAAGAAGAAGCACGGGAAGAACGAGGTGGGCATGAAAGCTGCGGCTGTCAAAAATAAGTGGAAGACCCAATTAAATCGATTTGCGAAGGAGCAAGAGGAGAAGGCGGAGAAGGAGGAGGAGAAGGAGGCGAAGGAGGAGGAGAAGGCGGAGAAGGAGGAGGAGAAGGAGGAGAAGGAGGAGGAGAAGGAGGAGGAGCAGGAGCAGGAGGAGCAGGAGGAGCAGGAGGAGCAGGAGGAGCAGGAAGAGGAGGAGGATGGCGATGATGACGATGATGGCAATGAGGTTAATGAAGGCAAGGTCGTGTCCTCCTCGGAGGACGACGGGATGGCGGATGGCGAGGAGGAGGAGGAGGAGAAGAAGACAGTGCCGCAGGTTGTCGTCATCGACAATGGATCGACTGACGAAGAAAGCGATAAGGAGGAGGAGGAGGAGGAGGAGGAGGAGGAGGAGGAAGACAGTGAAGAGGAGGAGAATGCTGTACCACAGGTTGTTATCATCGACGACGGGTCGACCGACGACGAAGGCGCAATTTGAATCGGAATCGCATGATTTTGTATTACTACTGTATCAACAAATCTCCTCCTTCTCCTTCTCCTGTCCTTTCTCCAATTTCCCCAGCCTCTTATTCTTACTCGATGCCAAGTTCCTTGGCATTTACGATAGATGGCGCAGCCTTGGGAACCTCCGCAATGGGCATATCCAAGAATGGCGTGATGTCCTGCTTGTTCCAGACAGGGTATCCGTTGACGAGAGCAGCAACGTTCTGTGCGGCGAGCGTCGCCATTCCTCCACGCGTGTACAACGACGCGGACGCGATGTGCGGCACGATGACGGCATTTGGGCAGTCTGCGAGTCCCGGCTTCATGAGCGGCTCATCCTCGAACACGTCAAGGCCGCACATGAACGTGGGATTATCCTTGAGATGTTTGACGAGAGCCACCTCGTCAATGACCGGACCGCGTGCGGCGTTGACGAGCACCGCCGTGTCCTTCATCATGTTGAGGCGCGCCTCGTTCATGAGGTGGCGCGTGTTGTCGTCGAGCAGGCAGTGAAGCGACACGACATCGCACTGAGGAAGGAGCTCTTCGACCGACTCCGCGCGTCGCCACTTTATGGGCTCGTCACCCTGGCTTTCGAGAAACTTTCCGTACCCGTCGAGGTACTTCTCGAATGCCGGCTGTGGGAATGGGTCGTAGTACACGAGGTCCATCTTGTGCCCCTCGACGAGCATCTTCGCGTACGCCTGCCCGATACGCCCGGCTCCGACGATGCCAACCGTCTTGCGCTGCAGCAGGTGTCCGACGAACAGCGTTGGAAGCCACCCTTCGTACTTGCCTGCGCGCATGAAGACGTCCGCCTCGACGACGCGTCGTGCGGCTGCTAGCGTGAGTGCCGCGGCAAGCTCGGCGGTAGTCTCTGTGAGAACACCCGGCGTGTTGCCTACGGGTATGCCTCGCTCGGTGGCGCTGGGAACGTGCACGTTGTTGTATCCGACGGCGTAGTTGCTCATGCCTTTTCCGCCCGCTTGTTTGAGCGCCTCGAACAGTTCGTGGTTCCAGTTTTCCGTTAGTTGTCCTAGTACTCCGTCGCACTTGTGTCCAATGAGGCTGACAATTTGTTCGTTGGAGAGTATGACGTCAGGCGACGTGCACACCTCCACGCGGCAGTCTGCGGCGACGAGGAGCTGCATCCACCTTTCTCCAGGCAAGTTTTTCGTGACGAGCACGCGGTGTTTTCCCGCCGGGTTGTGAACTTCCACGGGAGGTACTGCAGCTGATGACGAGGAGGAGGAGGAGGAGGACGCTGCTGCAGAGGCGGCTGACGAGGAGAATGACGATGACGACGACGACGACGAAGTAGAAGATGGAGACAGGGACGACAGAAGGGTAGCAGGAGCTGCTGAGGGTAATAAGAGCCCCCCCAAGCACTTAAATCTCCTGGAGCTGTATTGTTGTGCTGCTCCTGCTGCTCCTCTTAGAGACTTGAAAAGCAGAGAAGCCATGGGACGGATCAATAAAGCTGGTAAAGGAAAGGAAAGGAAAGGAAAGGAAAGAGAGAGAGATAGCAAGGATAGATAAGAAACAGGCGACGGATACGGAGAGATAGAGTGCCAGCGTGGACGGACCAGGGTCAGAGGGATTCCCCACTCGAGAGGGGTGTTTGCTGTTACGGAAATGAACCAAGGAGGGATCCCGCATCCCAGGTTTCTAAGTTAGATTCGAGGGGGGAAATTGGGGATGTTGATTTGCAATTTGTTTTCGAGGGGAGGGGAGGCAAGCAAGCTCGGACTACTTCCTACTCCAAGGCTTGCGGCTGAGAGCGGGGCTGGCATATCATTTCTGATTTCTCCGAGCCTTTCTGCTCAGACTACAATCCCAGGCACCACGCGTCCTCCGTGGCAGAACTCAACCGAGAAATCAACCGAGAAGAAGAAGAGAAGTCTCAAGAGAAATCAACAACTCTTTGGGTTTCTTTGCGCGTGTTCCTCCGCGTGATCCCGTGAGGCTCGTCGTGAAGCTCGTGAAGCCTAACCCTCGGGAAGCTTGAGTTGGATTCGATTCTAGCTAGAGGTCCGTTGGATTTGACCTGCAGTATTCTATCAGGTGAGCCGGTGAGGCTCGTGCCCCTTCCTTGGTGTATCTTGTGCCCCTTCCCTTCCAGCTCAGCACGCAGAAGGCCGACCTCCTCCTGCTGCTCCTCCTCCTGCTCCTCCTGCTCGTTCCTTCCGACCTCCTCTTCAGTGCAGTCCTCACCTTCCCAGTACCTCGTATTCGTGTTCGTATTCTGCTCCACGCGTCCACTCCGCGTCTCCATAAGCCTTCCTCTCCTCACTCCGTCCGTCTGAGGGTGTATCTCAGCTCTATGTCATCCGTGCTCTACACCGCGATGTGGCGCCCGCTCGTCAACAACTCCAACGCACTGCTGACGAGTGTTGCGGCGAATAACTGCCGCTACCACTTTCCATCCGTTGCCGCGCTCTCGACGCGCACATTCGCATCGTCCTCGGCATCCTCCTCCTCAGCTGCATCCTCCTCCTCATCTGCTGCTTCTGCTGCTGCTGCTTCCTCATCCTCGTCAGCTGGTGCAGCCTCGGAGTACCTGTGCCCGGAATTCTCGTACACGCCGCCGGGGAAGCACCACCTCTTCGTGCCCGGCCCGACGAACATCCCGGACAGCGTGCAGCGCGAAATGCACCGAGCATCGCTCAACCACCGCGACCCGTTCTTCAAAACGGTCACCTACCAGGCACTCAACGACGTCAAGTACCTCTTCAAGACGCACCAAGGACAGCCGTACGTCTTCCCAGGAACGGGAACGGGTGCGTGGGAGGCGGGGTTCACCAACACGCTCTCCGCGGGAGACAAGGTCATCATGTTCCGCTACGGGCAGTTCAGCCACCTGTGGGTGGACATGGCGCAGCGCCTCGGACTGAACGTCATCTGCCTCGAGGAACCGTGGGGCAACGGCGCCGACGAGGCGAAACTCGAGCAAGTCCTGAAGGAGCACCCCGACACGAAGGCTGTCTGCGTCGTGCACAACGAAACGACCACGGGCGTGACCAGCGACCTGCCAGCGTGCCGTGCTGCCATGGATCGCGCCGGATCCGACGCCCTGCTCATGGTTGACGGCGTGTCCAGCATTGGTGCTTGCGAATTCAAGATGGACGAGTGGGGCGTGGACATCGCCGTCACCGGATCCCAGAAAGCGCTCAGCCTTCCCACGGGCCTTGCGCTCGTCTGCGCCAGCCCCAAGGCGAAGAGCAAGCTCGCTTCGTCAAACCTGAAGAAGGTGTACTACAGCTTCGAGGACATGGACAAGTTCAACGCCGTCGGCGGATTCCCGTACACGCCATCCATCCCTCTGCTGTATGGCCTCATTGAGGCGATGCGCCTCATCAAGGAGGAGGGCCTCGACAACGTCATCGCACGCCACGCACGATTTGCGGAGGGAACGCGTGCGGCTGCCAAGGCTTGGGGCTTGGAGACGCTCTGCACACAACCGAGGTGGCACTCAAACAGCCTGACGGTGCTCAAGGCTCCGCCGGAAATTACGGACACGTCGGATTTCGTCACGTACATGTACTGCAAGTACAACGTTTCCCTCGGCCTCGGACTCAGCGAGGTGCAGGGTAAGGTGTTCCGCATTGGGCACCTAGGGTCGATGGACGAGGTGAGCCTGCTCGGCGCGATTGCCGCCACGGAGATGGGACTTCGCGACTACGGCGCGCTCAAGAACGTGTCGAATGGCGCGGGCGTTGGCGCCGCGCTCGACTACTTCCGCCGCACGGCGAGGATGATTCCGACGCGCGACCACGTTGTGCATGATCCGATGATCCAAGACAATCAGACGCCGATGACGGCAAGTGGCTAAGTGCACATCTTCTCTCTAAGAAATCTCCGAGGGACTTTGGAAGAAAATACAAAAACAAACAAACAAAATAAGCAAAATTCCGTGTGATTGCTCACCCTTGTGTTTTGCGTATTTGCTAGGATAGAGAGGAAAAAGAAAAAAAAGTAGGGAGAGGAGAGAGAAGAATCAGGCTGAAAAACAAATAATTCCTTTTCCGATGTTGTGGTTTTACGGCGTGTGCGCCCTTTGTTGTTTCATTTGGTAACCAAAAATAATATCTTCTTTGCTTTACAACGAAAAAACAACAACAAATAATTCATCTTACAATCATATCGTCGCTCCCGAAGCATCGTACGCCTCCTGCTCCAGGTTTCTTCCACGATCGGAGAATGCACGCGCACTGTCGCGCATCGCTCGTCGCGCGGCATCCTTCCATGCGCCCATATCCTCAGCCTCGCCATCAACCACTTCCTCGAATCCCACGTGCGCCAGCGCCGCGCGCATGCCAGAGCTCGTCACGTCGTGCCTCGCGATGCCATCTTGCCACGCGCTCAGCCACGAGCGCATACTCGCGTGTGCGTCGTTCGGCTTGCCGCACCTGCGGCAGAAGAGAACAGACGTGTCGTTCCCGTGGGTCATGTTCGATCCAAACGGCTTCCAGCGTTCTTGCCTGCAGTACCCGATGCACTCGACATGCTCTTCGTGACGCACCGAACAGTCGCCGCCGCCGCCGCCGTCACGAGTAAGCTGCGCGAAGTACGCCTGACCAGCCTCACCGGCGCCCTGCGACCATCTCCCACCCCACTCGGTGCCGAACACGTCCTCCGTCATAAACAGGTCGCGTGCCGTGGACGCGGCGATGTCGCTCGACGATATCACCTGGGCCTTCTGCTGATCGTTGTTTTTGCTACCACGCTGCGTGTCCTCGCGCTGCTTGCGCACCTGCGCCGCGGCAGCGCCATCGTCCACCACCTTGATGTCAGAAACCGGTGCACCCATTTCCTCGCCGGTGTTCGGGTTCACGCCGGCATACACGCCGTCAATCTGCGGCTTCGCCTCCTTCGTGCCCGGCCTTCGCGGCGGAGGCGGATCCTCGTCGTTGTAGTATCCGCAGTCCTCGTGGCTCGTGTGCAAGCAGCCGCACACCTCGCAGTTCAGCACGGTCGTGTCCGACCAGTTGCGCATCGTCTGCACGTCGCGCTTCCACATCGTGCACGCACAGTCGCGGCACGCTCCGCGAAGTCGCGAGAAGATGTCGACGTGCACGCTTCGCCCGCGGTCGTACACCGGCTTGTCTAACTCGTTCGTCGCACCCGTCGATCGCTTCCAGCGAGCGACGCATTCGCGCCGGTGACGACGCTGCGCCGTGCGCTCTTCGTCCCACTGTCGCAGTGCCGCTTCGTAGTCCGCCCACTCGTTAGCCTCTCGCTGTGGCCGCTCTTGAATCTCGCGCAGGCGACGCTCCTCCTCCGCACGCTTGAGAGCCGCTTGTTTCGCCTCGTACCTCTCGTGGCTTCCGCCCTGCTCGGTGGCATACTCGCGATTTTCCCTGTAGTCGTCGCGCGACGGGTCAATTTCGATCGCTCTTCCGTAAGCAGCCACAGCCTCGTCGAACTGCTTGAGGCAGATGTGCGCGCGCGCCTTTCGCGCCCACAGCTTGGGCCATTCCGGATCGTACCTCAGCGCGCGGTCGGCGTCGCAGAGCGACTCCTTGTTCCTTCCGAGTCGCGCGTACGCCGCGGACCTGTTGCTGAGCGCCTTGGCATCGTCGGGGAGCGCGTTCACCGCCTGCGTGTACTTTTCGAGCGCCGCCTTGTACCTCGGCGGCGTTGCGTTGTAGTGCTCGTTTCCCTCCAAACGGTACCCTAGGCTTCTTTCGTGCGCCGGCTTTCTCCTGTGAATCGCCATCTGAGCCAGGTGGCTGGACACGGTCGTGGTGGTATTTCTCGTTGGCTTTAGCGTGGTTTTATCCGTAGCGCGCGTGATGCTGACGGACGCGTGTCCTTTGACAAGTACGGAGTGCCCTCTTTGTATCCACGGTATGTCAGCGATGGGCATGTCGTCGGGTATTTTTGCCGTTTGCTGTGCGTCGTGTGTTCCCCCGGACGTTCCGTCCCACGACGGCCACTCTTGCCTCGTGGTTTTGACGTTCGTCGCGAGTTCGAATTCCCTCTTGAGGTCTCTGAAGCACGCCTTGGCTGCGTCCATGTCGAGCACGTACGCGTTTCCCTGCCATCTCACGGCGACTTCTTTGGTTTTGACGGCGGAGTCGAGTGCTGCGAATAGGTTACTGCAGTTGACTTTTTTCAAAGGTCGCATGACAAAAGAGGACCCTGGGGCTGAGGAGGAGGTGTCACCATTTTCCATCAGAGACATCGCTATTAGACTATTAGCTGTAATTTCTAGATAAAAGTTATGTACCAGCCTACTACTGTAATAACGAGTATGTCAAAGTGCACTACTGTAGTGAATGAGCGTTACTTCTTCTTCGAGGTAATAACGACACACGCCATGAATGGAGCTCTGGATGTGCTCTGGGAATGTTCCAAAATACCAAATACGTTACGGAAACCTTCACGGAATACGGTAGATGGTTCGTAACCCCTAATTGATTGAATGATTGATTAGGGGTTACGAATCGCGTTAGGGTTTAGTGGTAGGGTTCGGAAAATCATCAGAAAATCTTTGTTCCATCTTTTTCTCCGTTTTGTTTTTCTTTCGTTCGTTCCAGTTCCCGTTCCCGTTGAAGTGTTCCACTCTGTGTTCCACGTCAGACGAGACTTGGACGGGTTTTGAGGAATCGCCATGGCAGGCGACAACGCCAATGATACCCTTCTCAGCGTCTTCTCGTCGTCGCCGCTCGCACCTGCATCTGCATCTGCTCTCCCCTCCGTTGACGTCTCGTCGTCGCGACTGCTTTCACTGGCTTCGCGGTGTGCTTCTCACTTGAACCTCGGAACCTCGGGTCCCTCCCCCTCCCTCGCTTCGCTCTCGTCAGCAGAACGGAACCGGCTTTTGGCGTACTACGTACCCGTGTACCTGTGGTGCGAAAACCTACGCGAGGAAATAATCAAGCAAAAGAAGATGAAGGAAGCAGAAAACGACAGCACGCCAACGCTCGTCGTCGGTGTGTCCGCGCCGCAGGGATGTGGGAAAACAACACTCGTCGAGGAACTCGCGCGGCTCTTTCGTGACGACGGAGTCAACTGCTGCAACGTCTCGCTCGACGACTTCTACCTGCGAGGGGAACAGCAGGACGAACTTGCCGCCAAACACCCGGAGAACTCGCTGCTGCAGTTTCGGGGAAACTTTGGAAGTCACGACCCTGACTTGGGCATAAGGACCATAGACGCGCTGCGGCAGGCTTCCAAGGGAGACGTCGTAAAGCTGCCGCGCTACGACAAGGCACTCAGAGGTGGAAGAGGAGATCGGGCACCAGAAAGCACGTGGCCTCAGGTGACTGGTCCCGTCGACGTCGTTCTCCTCGAGGGATGGAGCCTCGGCTTCACGCCAGTGGGAGAGGAGCGGGCTGTATCCGACGGTGGTCCGGAGCTTGCGCAGGTGGACAAGTACCTCAACGAAATGCCTTACGGCGACCTGCACGAACGTTGCGACGGGTGGATCGTCGTGCAAATTGAAGATCCGAAGGTGGTGTTCGAGTGGAGGCTGCAGCAAGAGGTGGCGCTGCGAAAGGTGAAGGGCGACGAGAATTGCTTGACCGACGAACAGGTGTCGGACTTTGTCGACCGCTTCATGCCCGCGTACAAGGGTTACCTATCAGGCTTGTACGCCAACGGGCCGCACCGCGCCAACGGACGGCCGACGCTCGCATTTTACGTCGACGCAAATAGGACTCCCTTCGCAAGCCCCTGAGTGAGCTTTTTGTTTGAGTAAGAAAAACAATAATTGCTTTTGATTTAAAAAAACATATTTCACACATACACACCGTCGTCTTGGCACTTGCCAAAGTCGCAACGCAAAAGCATGGCGAGACGATCGGAGATGGCCAAGCACCTCGCATCCACAAAGCTCGACGGATCGTGGCAGCCTCCGGCGGGCAAACGACCAGCCGCACGTTCGAGCGTTGCAAGCCACTCATTCGCACCAACAGCTTCCTCGTCATCCTCCACTGGGTACTGAAGCGCTTGCCTCCACTGGTCGTGCAGAAGTAGCCCGACGAGACGAGCGTCGTGGCACATGGGTAGGTAGCGAGACGCGTCGGGCACGCATGCAAGACCCATGCAGGAGCACGATCGCCGATCGAATGGGCTTTTACCGGATGCAACCGCGTCAGAAGAGATCAAGGCGGAACACCACGACGGATATCCCGCTTTCGACTCCGTTTCGTCAAACTGACTCAACGCGATCGCGGGGAGGTGACGGCCGATGCGGCAGAGGCTTTCCACCGCGAGAGGGTTGAGCATCTGCGGCGGTAGGCTACCAGCACCCGACGCGAGCGCGTGCGCAACCGTGTCGTGAAACGAGCCGTCGTCGAATGACGCAATCGCCAGCACCGCTCGCCTCCAGCCATTTTGCCACACATCATCGTCGGGCGCCATCAACGCGTCGAGGCGATGAATACATGCAACGAGCACGCGCCTCGCATCCCGCGCCGCGTGAGAGGGCATGCGTGGGCGCTTTTGACGAAGCCGGGCGCAAGCGAGGCATGCGGCCCATCCGCCGAGTGCAAGCCAGACGACGCGATCTGACGCGTCGCCGCTGAAGAGCGCTGCCGCGGCTGTGGCGCACGCATGTGCCGGCGACGTGGACGTGGACGCGGCGCCGGCATCGGCGCCCGCCGTGTGCCGCGGCGCCGCCGTGGCCAGCCAGCCAATCGCTGCCAGCGCGACGTCCGTCAACACCACCGCGCTTGCACTTCGCTGAATGACGTCGCAGAGCGCGTGCGTGTGCGCCGCCGCGGCAGCATCCGCTTCCGCTCCACTATCCGATTGCGGGAAGAGTCGTTCCACGTGCGCAATTCCCGACGTTGCATCTGACGCGAGTGCCAGGCGCTCGCTTGCACGTAGCAGCGCCGCGTGCGAGGAGTCCGCGCCGCTCACTTTCAGAACTCGGATGATGCGCTCGGCGTCGGTGGATGCTGCGCTGTCCACTGCGAGATCCTCCGGTGGCGACTTGTCCGCGGCACTGGCGGCGAGACCTACGCACCGCGCCGCGCTGGCAGCTGCGAGCAGCGACGCCGTGGCCGCGGCAGCGGATGCACCACGCGCACGAAGGACTCCTGCAGCAGTTTCCGCAGAGTCCGCGTCAGCATCGTCCAGAAACGTCGCGGCGGCCGCTGACGCCGCAGCGTCGCGCACAGCCCTTGCGATTGGCGTCGTTGTCGCGGGCGCGTCGAGCGCACCTGGAAAGAGTGCTTTTGTAGCCTCGAGGACGGCATCAGCATCGCGCCTCCGCTTCGAGCCTACTACGTCCGCTTCATGCTTCTGAGCCCCGCATGCGGCAAGCACCGCGGCGACGTGTGCGAACTGTGCCTGCGATGCCGCATCCGAGATTGCCTGTGGAGTCCACGCAGCACTCGGATTGCGCGCAACCGCCATAAGCGCCATCGCACATCCGCTGTCATCTCCCACGTGCGGTTGTGGTGCCGTGGGAGATGCGCCGGGTACCTCGTCCACCTGGCCCTGCTTCCTCCTCGTGGTGGGAAGCGCGCTCCACGATGCGTCATCCCTTGCCGACCGCGGTTGCGGCGAACCTGTCTGTGCATTTCGATCCTTCGCCGAGGCTTCCAGCGCAGCATTGAGGGCGTCGACGACTTTCTTCCGCGGCTCGACTGCGACAAACTTCTCGAACAGCAGCGCGTCACGGCACGCAGAGGCGTCCACACTTCCTCGTGATGAAGAGGCGATTTCTTCCGAGAATGCAAGGGCGTCGTCGTACTTGATGGTTGTCGTCGTCGCCGCCGTTCCGCCGGCACCGTTTCGCGCAACTCCGTCGCGTGTGCATGCGGCTGCGAGAGCCGCCCTGACAGCCATTTGAGCGGGCAGCAGCTTGTGCACCGTACCTCGTCTTGCGAGCGCGCACGCAACGACGAACGCTCGGAGCGGCGCGGGCATGCCTCCCGCCTCGCACGCGATGCTGTCCACCTTCTCGGGCGTCCACACCGTATCTGCGCCATCTTCCGCAGCATCGATCGCCGCGGAAGCGCACAGCGCGAGCGTGCCTCTCTCTTTCGCGGACAATTTTCCAGGCACCGCGAGCAGCTCACGCGACGCGATGAAGGTTCCACCACCACCGGCACCACCACCGCCGCCGCCGGCTGCTGCAGCTGCTGCTGCGGCTGCTGCGGCGGCAGGAGGTGACGTCGTGGACGGCGATGGTGCCAAGGCGGCGGCGATGGTGGCGTCGGCGCACTGCACGGCAATGAGTCTTATGTGCGACGAGGAGGCGACATCCCAAGTTGGGCTTATTTCTGCCTCCCGCGCTTCTTGCGGGAGAGTGAGCAGGTACTCCCACCACACGCGAGGCGTTGGTGCGTCGGCGGCCGCCATAGATATATTTAGATTCGGCAAGTGCAGAGGAAAGGTGCAGAGGAACCCAAAAAACCCAACCCCGAAACCGAACCCCGGATTTCTGTAACTATCCAGGTTTACCCGAAACCGAACCCCCTTCTGCGAAAACCCCATCCAAAAACAGCTCTTTAAAAACGTTACGTTACAGCGGCTTACAGCTTGCACTTCTCGACCACCCTACTAGAGAGCGCGCGGGTCGAGCGTGGCGTGCTTGATGCCCTTGCGGTCGTACGTGTACGTCACGTGCAGCAGCCCGCTCGACCGGCCAAGCGACACGCTGGGATAGCTAAACTCCGGGCCCATGGACTGGCCTTGTTGCAGCTTTGTTTTCGTCGCATCTTCGAGCACGCAAGCAACGCGCCAGCTATCGAGGTTGCGCGTGCCGCTCACGCTCACCACCAGACGACTGCGGCTGTACGCGTCGTCGCTCTTGACGCTGTTGTCCGATCGGCTGCGCGGATCCCAGTCGTTGTGCACGACGACAAGCCGGCCGTCGGGCAGCATAGTGGCGTCCAGGCCACTGTTTGGGCATGGAACGGCGATTGCCCTCGCCGGCTTGACCCAAACGCTGCCCACGCGATTCTCGCTCACGGCCATCACGGCGTACTTCTTCCCCGGGTAGATCATGCGCTTGCGATTCTTCGGGTCCCGGTGCGGGTCAACCTTACGCTGCGTTCGAATGTCGTAGTCCGTCGCCGAGCGCGCCACCAGCGCGAGCAGTTGCGTTTCAGGATGCACGAAAAGCGAAGGCTGGATGGCGTTGCCGTCGTACGGAACGGGGCCGTATCGCGTCCAGCTCGACGCTCGGTTATCGTACGCGTCGACGAACAGCTGCCACTTGCGCTCGCGACCTCCCGTCGCGGTTGCCTTGCCGTACTCCTCCGTGGACGCGCCGCACAGCAAGCTCCACGCGTTTCTATCGGCGCTGGGCAGATCGTGCCACACGACGATGGGCGCGTTCTTCGCGCCGCAGGTGATGCCTTTCGGCAGGCTCTGCTCGCTGCCGAACGACTTGCCGCCGTCGTCGCTTCGCACGTAGTATCCCGCCCATTCGCTCGGGCTTGGACCGCGCTTGTAAAACAGAAGCGTCGTGCCGTTTGGTAGGTGCGCGAGCGCCGGATTCCACGTGGACATCTGGCCCTTGCACTTCGTCTCGAGCTTGCGGCCGCACGTTACGGGTGAGCTGTCGACGGCATCGACGACACGCCTCGGTGGCGTCCACTGGCTGCTATTCGACTCGCCCGCACGTGGCATGCGCAGAGTGCTTCTGTACACAGCGACGTCCGGCGCGTTCTCCTCGGTTCCCTGAAACCACGTTGCGACGAAGTCTCCGTCAGCCGAGGTCTCGACGATCGTCGACGCGTGGCATTCGTACGGCTGGCCGGCTGTGGTGCCCGGCTTGCGCACGAATCGCTCGGCGATTATGGCACGTCGACTCGTCGTGAGGCTTGGCGGCAAGGCGTCGTTCGCGGCGTGCGCTTTCGAGCTCTTCGACGAGCCACCGCGCAAGGTTGGCCCACTCCCACCCTTCGGCGAGTACTCCGCGTGGTGGCCGGTGCGGTACGAAGCGTGCAGGAAAGGAAGCTTGTCGAGGTCGGAGGCCGCTAAGCACGGACGGACGGTGATGGCTGCTAGGCACAATAGAAGAAGCACAGCAGCGACGCGCATCGTCGTCGTCGTCGGCGGCGGCGGCGTCACCAACGCGTGCGCGCGTGCGTTGACTTGTCGGAACGGGACCGATCGACGGATCCCGGTAGACTTATTATTCGAGGGGGCGGGGGCGATTGGGGTTTTGGGGTCGGAAACAGAAGAAAGTCAATACTTTTAGAAAGAAATGGCATCCACAGACTCGTCCTCCTCCAGCTGCGTCTGCGGCTCCACGCCCTGCTCATTCGCGAAGAGGTTCTTCAGGTTGACGAACGATAGGCGAGACACGTCGCGAAGCACCAAGTCCGCCGACCCTAGCTCGTACGTCGGCTGACACGGTCCCGGAACCACGACGCACTTCATGCCCGCGTCGTGCGCGCCTTCGATGTGCGCGTTGCTCGTTCCGAACACCACGCAGCGCACGGGCGGCCTTTCGATGAGCGTGCTTGCATAGTTGTACAGGTCGAGCCTGTCGTAGAAGTCCTCCGCGGCAACGAGGTGCTCGGAGAGGTGCTCGACTCCCGCGGCGGCGAGCGCGCTCTGCACGTCAGCGCGTGGGCGCGTGGAGGCGACGCACACGGGTGCGTCCGCCTCGTGCAGTGTGTTGAGGAATTCCACCATGCCAGGCTGAAGCACGTCCACCTTGTCAGCCTGAAGGTTCCTGAATATGTTCTCCTTGACTTCGGACATGCGACGCACGGCGCTGGGCTCGCGCGCCCAGTGAAAGACTTCGCTCACGGCGACGTCGTTGCGCGCGTTCACCGCGCGGTCGAGCTGAAATTTGAGCGGCGGCGTCTTTCCTAGTTCCTCCGCCGCCATGAGCCACGCGGTTCGCTGGTCCGCCTCCTTGTTGGATAGCAGCACGCCGTCGAGTTCGACGACGGCGCCGAGCCACGCGGTTCCGAGCCGGTTGAGTCTCTGCAGAGGGTTGGCGAGCGAGGGATCGTCCGCGACGTTCTCGAGTATGCGCTGCTGCTGCTGCTGCTGCTGCTGCTGCGTCGACGACGACGTGGACGTGGACGGCGGCTCAGGTACGGATGCCGAGCTTCTGTCCGGCTGCTGCGCGTACTGCAGACTTGATTGTCTCTGGTACGCGACGGTGAGGTTGGGTATGAAGCTGTTGTTTGGGCTTGACGAAGACGGCCCTGTATTTTGTGAGGCGTGTTCGAAGTACCTCGCTGGCGTGGTGATGACTCTGCTTATGTTTCTTCTTCTTGAAGATCGCACGGCACTTAGCGAGCGCGCGACCCACGACGAGTTGAACTGTTGCGAGATTTGAGAATGAGCTCCAGACGAAGATGACGACAGTTTTAAATCAGCAGCAGCAGGAGGAGGAACCACCCCATTAACCACCAAGTTTGAAGATGGACGCACCCGAGAGGACACACCCCCAAGAGAAGGAGCAACCCCACACCCACCGCCAAGACCTGAAGTGTGCCCTGAAGAGGCGTGTGGTCCAGGATGCCGCTTCCATGTCGTGAACGTTGGAGGAGTCATTGTCGTGAGCATGGAGTGAGAATGGGAAGGAGCTTAATGCGGAGGGAGGGAGGGACGTGTTCGGGGCCCGGAGGGGAGGAGGGGAAGCAGTCCAGGGAAGGGAAGGGCTTGGATCCGAACCCGGCCCCGGGGGGTTGATTCAACGCGTTGAGGTTTGTTCTTCGGGGGAATCCGGGGATCGCTGTTCAACCACAGACCACAGAGAAGGAAAGAAACCCACCGAAGCACGCGTCCTTCAGATTTTTCCTCTCCCCTTCTCCTGGCACCAGGAGGACGGACAAGTTACTTTAGGACTTTAGGGTTTAGGGTTTTAGGGTTTTATTTTAGGGTTTTCGGGTTTTAGGGGTTTAGGGGTTTGGTTGGTTTGGTTTGGTTGGTTTGGGGTTTGGGGTTTAGGGGTTTTGCTTTTGTCTTGTTTTGGGGCTTTGGGTGGGTCTCCTTCTAAATACAGATTCTGCTTTCTTTTTGGGGGAGTTGTTTTTTGGCGTTATTATTTTTCTTCCCGACTCTCCTCTCTTCTCTTTCCAGCAGTTATTTTCCGCAAGCAAGAAAGAATTCTGCACATGGCGTCGTCCGTGAAGACTCTTCGTGTGAAAATCGCGCACGGCGACCTGCGCCACGACGCAAACACGCTCACGGGGTTCGTGGAACTCAGTGTGAATGCCGACGGATCAGATACCATCGAAGATATCAAGAAGAAAATTGCGGTACGTTCTGTTTTGTTCGTCCTCTTAAGAGCCTTTTTTTTTCTCTTTTAAAGTGGATGTGCGTTACTCACATTATCCACATCCAAATGAATACAAAAAAAATACTAGGCAACGACGTCGGACGCCATCACGTACGACCAGCTTTTACTGGAGTTTGGGCCCAACGAAACCAAGTACGGGAAGACGTTCTACGACGACCCCGCGCACGACGAAACCGCGCTGACGCTCGGAGACTACTCCGCACTTCACTGGATTGAGAAGTTCCCGCACTGGTATCTGCTCGCTCGACTCATACCGCCCGCACCACCCATACCCGGATACGCAGCGCACAGGGCGGCGGCGCTGGGGAAAAACGAAGACCCGGACAAGGCGATTGAGGCGGCTATCCAGAAGGGCGAACTCCTTAAAATGGAGGACTACCCCGCGCCGTGGGGAAAGGCGCCGAAGCAGCCGTCGCTGCCGAAGATCTTCGAGCCTATCGCGGACCCAGACGAAGATGGACGCGTCTCAGGACCGAGCAGCTTTGGGCTTGGCGGAGAAGGGTCGTTCATCAAAACGGCAGGTGCGATGGCACCTGACGGAAAGAGGCTAGGTTACTCAGACATCACCAGCACACCGACGCCCATGAAGGCGGGTGCGTTAGAAACGCCGCATGACAACGTCGCTGGACGCAAGCAGTAAGGCGTTCTTTGTATTGCAAAACAGAAAAAGAAAAGAAAAAACGATTTCATCTCTAGAAATTTACATACACACATACACGTCGTCATCACGTCTCCTTTTTCTGTTTCGTCACGTCTCCTTCAGTTTCATCCCCACCACCACCTCCACCACCTCCTCCTTCTCCTCCTTCTCCGCCACCGCCATAGATGGCATAGATGACGTAGACGAGCTGGAGCGCCGCGGCTAGGACGAGTCCGCACGTGATGAGGTTATCGACGAGAAGAGCGTGGGCGTGCGCGTCTTCGGCAAACGCGTGTGTGAGCAGAGGCGCCATGCACGCATACCTTACTAAGAACTACGACTCCAAAGGCAAAGCACGAGGTCGAGGGGAAAAAAAAAGAGGACAATTTTCGGGGTTTGACTTCGCCGGTCCCGCACTTTTCTGTTCTGTTCGGACAGCCATGGCCAACGTGGCGCCTCCGTCCTCCTCCCACTCCCCCTCCCAGCCGCCGCATCCCTCGGCGTCAGCCGACCAGACTCAGACGCAGTTCGCGCACGGCAGACGCAGGGTATCGCGTGGCTCCGTGGAACGCCGGCCTGCTCCCTCGCTCGCCTCGCACGACGCGCAGTCACCGAGTCAGAACGGCGACGCGCCGTCGTGCTCAGCCACGCCTCCTTTGGCGACGTCGTTGGAACTGGAATCAGCAGACGGCAGCCACCTTCCGTGCGTGCAGGAGTGCGTGTCGCGCTGCAGCGGAAACAACAGCCTCCCCGGCAGCACCAGCTTGTGGGGAGAGAAGTTTGACCAACGCACCGTACTCACCGTACTCACAACCTTCTTGCTCACCGCGTTTGTGACGTACCTCTATTCCAGACGCAGCGGCAGGAGCAGAGGAAGAACGGCAAGTTCAACGCCAGAAAAGGAGGAAAGCGGCGCCGTGAAGGCGAAATCGAACGAAAATGAAACGCCAGACGCAGGAGCAACACCGACAACGTCGTCCTCGTCTCTGGCACGAGCACTTGCCCATGCCGTGGACGCCGTGCCTCTTTCGACGGAACAGCGCGCCGCCCTTTCCGGCGCTCTGGAAGGTGCCATGCTGCCGCACGAAATCGCCGCATTTCGCAACGCCCTGCCACCTCCTGATGAGAATGTCCTCATCGAACAGAATCACGAGACGAGCCAGTGGCACCTACCCTTGTCTCCGCTGCGTGGTGACAACTCGCCGACGACGTCATTCACGCTGACAAACAACAACAACGATGACGACGGCGACGGCGACAACGGCGCCGAAACGTGGGAACTCGCACGCACGCCGCCTCCTAATGCACGCACGCTCGCACGCACGCCTGGATCTTTGGATGCCAACGTGCTCTGTTCTCCCGAGCTTGCAGTCACGGCATTCTTCAAGGCGAAGGAGTTCACGCAGCGCGAGCGACACCACAAGGCGGAGCTGATGCAACAGGAGGCGGCGAATGCGACGCGACGGCATACCGCAGATGCCGCGCACGCAACCGCGCACGCAACCGCCAAGGGAAGCGAGGCGGCGGCGAGGCATGCTGACGCATTTTCCGCGGCGGAGGAGCGTCGGCGCGAGGAGATTCGCATTGCGGAGGTGGAGGCGGCGCTCGCGGACGATCTCGCAGTCGGCGTCTGTGTGGCGCTCGTTGTGCTCGGTGCCTTTGCGATGCGTGCGAGGGGTGAGGACGGTGGACCCGTGCTCGCTTGTGCCGCGGGAGCCGCGACGCGGCTTGCGGCGGTGCTGCCAGGAGCGATGCACGCGCCCGTGGCGCGCGCCGTGCTGAGCGCCTGCCGCGCTGCGCACGTTGCGGCGTCTTGGGCAAGCTTCGCGCTACTGGCGAGCGTGTGCGCAGGGGCTGTCTACAGGCAGAGTCCTCGCGGCGAGCCGAGCGCCGCGCGTGACGCCGCCGTGCTCGGCGCGCTCGGCATGCTGGGCGGCATGCTTGGCGGCGCGGGCATCGCGAGCTGCGGTGGCGCGCCTGGCGCCTGGCGCGCCACCTGGATGGTGTTCTGCGCCGCGCACTGGTTTGCGCGCACGCTTCGAAGAAGTCTGGCGAAGGACGGCGCACTGTGGGCGCTCGCGAGACTGGTGCTCGCTCTCGTCCTGCCGTCGCTGTGCGCGAGCGCGCCGTTCGCCAGCTTGTAACATGTTACTTCTAGGTAGACTATGTTTAGGGTATTAGCCTATTAGGGCTAGCTAGGGTTAGACCCCCGGGCCCGGAAAAAGGCGCCTCGCCTTTTTCCCTGTTTCCCTGTTCCGCCGGGCGTCCAAACTCCGAGGCTGTTCACGCACCATACTGTACTTCTCGCGAAATGCCGCCGAGCTTGCGTCCCTGCGCGTCGCGCCGCCGCTTCGGCACGCTCGACGCGCGTCGGCGGTTGTGGAGGAGTCTTGATCCTTGTGTGACCCGGGCCTCCTCCCCCACAACCTCGCCAGGGGGCGGCGGCACGGTTCCTCTTGACATCCAGCAGCAGCTGCGCCAGCTCGTGGGTCACGACGCGGCAGAGCAGCTCGTGCACGAGGCGGAGACGACCTACGGGCCGGGAGGTACGAACGAGGCAGCGGCAGCCGTGTCATACATCGAGGAGGCAGACCTCGACGAGGAGCAGCTGGACCAGTACGAGCGCGCGGCGCGGAGGGTGCGCGACAAGGATGGCAAGCAGGTGTGGGACGTGCTCGCGGAGTCGGAACGCGAGAAGTACGAGCAGAATGTCAGGCACGTCGCGGAGACGGAGGAGGCGAAGAACGACCTCGTCGCGCTCTTCGCAGCTCTTAACGGGCGAGCAGCTGGCATGTCCGCCACGGAGGCAGCGGAGCGCGTGCTTGATGCGCTGCGTCGCGAGGGGCGGCTGACGGAGACGCTCGTGGCGGTTTGCCAGGACCGCGTCGAGCTTGCGAGAGAGCAGGAGGAGGATGAGGAGGTGCTCGAAAGTTTGGAGAATGTGCTGCTTCGCCTCAAGTACGAGCTGCAGCGCGACCAGGCTACGCCCGCGCTGCGTCTTCTCGACGACGTGATGAGGGTGCTTGCGGAGAATGAGCGTGTCGGACGCCACGGCGCTGCGTCCGTCGAACCCGCCGCGCTGAACTACGTGCGCTCGGAGCTTGCGCGTGCGTTCGGCAGCGCGGACGTGCTAACAAGCTCGGGTCACGACTACGAGACGGACGCGCTGACGTACGCCGTGACGCTGGGCTACGGCGGCGGCGCCACGAACGGTGCCGCGCACGACGCTGCGGACAGCTTTTTGCTAACACGCGAGGAATTTGTTGCTGAATGCGAAACTCTACTGCGCGACGTGGGTATGCGCGACCTGGAGGCTCATCGCGAGGCTGAGGAGCTCGAGGAGCTGTCCCCGTACTCGTCACGTGCTTCGTCAGGCAGCCGCATATCGGACGCCGACTGGGCGGAGAGGAAGGCTGCGGTGGACCGCGTTCGTTTGGTCATGGACATTGCGCGGAGCTTGTAGCAAATTTTGAATTGTTTATGCCGAAAAGTTCGTTCGTCGAGTCGGGTGTGACACGTAGGGGTGGGGTGGGGTGGATGGCGTTGAAGTAGAACATTTGTTGTTCAGCAATCATTTACGTTAGAAATACGTTGGTTGGTGGTGTGCTGCTCATGTTACATTTGAATGCACAGACCAAGGTCTATGCGACACTCTCTACTTCAAGTTTGGTAATGTTTCTTCGCGCGACGAGAACGGTGCCCATGCTTTTGTGAAGTGAGGTTGCGTGCGCGAGTACGATATTTCCCACCTTGTCTATGCACATGAACGTCCCCTCGACTGTTCGTTTATCGACGAGAGTGACCTGCACGCGCCGTCCAACGACGCCCTTCGACACCTGCGCCTTCGCGTCCGCGTTCGCCATCGCGGTTAGCTTGTTGTATTGCGTGTGAGAGCTGTGTGAGAACCACCCGGTGAGGGGCGGCGGAAGAGGAAGAGAAGAGGCGGGGAGGAGAAGGGAGAACGGATAAGGGTCAAGGGCGAAGGAAACTAGGGGTTAAGAGTAGGGGGTACCAGTTTCGGGGTTCATTCCGCTCGCCATCGTTCCCGGATTAGGGTTAGGGTTAGGGTTAGGGTTAGGGTTAGGGAAACCGGAACCACACGGACGGGGTTGTCTCTTGCTTTTGTCGGTCGTGACCTGTGCGTGACTCCCTTGCACAGTTTTGCACAGTTGCACTTGCACTTCCAAGGGTCCCGAAGTCCTGCGAGTGAGTGACCGGTCAGCTCGTGATCATGGACGACTGACTGACCAGTGCACTCCATGCAAAAAGGAACAACTTGTTTGAGGTCGGGGATTCAATCCTCCTTGGAGGTTGAATCTCTGGCTTCATCCCCGACACCGCTCGAGCTCCGAAAGTTGTTCCCGCCTTCGGGCCGGCAGGGGTTCCGCCTGACGTAGCCGGTCCCGCCCCACCGCCGTCCATCATTCTCGAAGAAAGAGGCCGGTGGAGCGAGACACGTCGAGTCAGCCGAACACCCCTCCCTCTCGACCCCAGGTCGAAGAGGACCGTGTTGGAAACCACCGGCCAATACGTGGAGGGAGAGGTCCAAATAGTCTGGTGAAACGGATTATTTGGGGGTTACATGGGGGAAACGGGAAGAAGGGGTTTGCCTGGCGGCGTCGGGCACAGTTCCCGCGCCGAGGAGGGTTTCTCCCCTCCGCCTTCCCCCTCACTCTCCGGTTCGAGGAAGGCCATGGCGACCGCTTCACCCCGTTACTCCTCGGTGCGTACGGGCCAAAAATTTTTCTTTTTGGTTGGCCCGTACCTCCAGAGGTGCGCTGCGCGCACCCCTGACCAACACCTTTCTGGGATGTGCGGTCCCATGTAAGGACCACGGAGTGTTATAAGCTTAAAGGTAACTTAAGGTCGTCAGTGTTACACGAGATAACACTTAACAACAATAATAAACTCCGTACGTGGTTGTTTCCACCACGGAACCCACCTTCCCTTACAAGGTGGGGGAGGGAGGCTTCTCCGAGCTCCCTCTTTCTTCCAAGGGGTCACGTGATCCCTTCCAGGTATCACGTGATTCAGCCCTTTCGGGTACCACGTGATCCCTCAGGAGGTATCACGTGATTCCTTAACACGTGATCCCTTCCAGGTATCACGTGATTCAGCCCTTTCGGGTACCACGTGATCCCTCAGGAGGTATCACGTGATTCCTTAACATAGAACTGAATAACCCCCAATTATTCCATCCCCCAACAGACCGCAGGCTCGGGGACAGCTCTCAAATTTTTTTTTTAGGTCTTTGAGAGAATCTCCCGAGCCTGGGGTCCCACCTCTGACCATCACACTTCGGGGTCGAGGGTGGTCTTGCGGGATGAAGCACTCCATTACTCATTGAGGGAGCTTCTAGCTGTTTCTTCTCAGATCCTTCTTCTCAGATCCTTGTGTTGCACCCGTGTTGCACCCGTCGATCTTGAACGTACGTGTAGTAATATTAGGCCGCTAAACGACTCGGTCAAGTTGCGCCTATTTCCCACCCGTAAGCATCTTCTTGGTGTGACCATACTCCTGGCAATTGGCAAAGAGCGCACGGGTCACAGCACGCGTGCGTGCAGAAGTCTCCCATGCCTCCGCCCGGAATGCCGTACTTGCTGCGCACGTTCGAGCGGATGGTGCACTGTTGTGTGAGGTGTGGTGGTGCGAAGAAGGGAAAGTGAGCCGCACGTCGTTCACAAGCCTCACGTCGTTGTGTAAGCGATCGTGACGTACCGCATAGCAAGCGCCCAAACCGATGTAGGAAGCGAGGAAGTAAATCATGCACGGGCCGCCCATGCCGTCGCAGGGCTCAGCCACCTGGTTCGTGGTCGCCATCTGTGTGTGTGTGTGCGTGGGCCATCCGCTGTGAGTTGCGAAAGTGGTTAAGGTTAGGGTAATCACCCTAAGCGAACGGCGCGCCAATCGCGCCGAGGACCCGCCGAGGACACAAAGGTGTGAGTAAGCTCCCTCTCTTTGTGAACGTCGGTGCGTACCTTGTCAACAGCGCCAAGAATTATGCAGGGGCAGCAGGCGGCGGCGGCGCACACCGTCGTGTCTCCGTCACCGCAGCTGAAGAGGTCGACCTTCCATTCGCCGCCTTGGACCGCCATTGTAGTGTTCGGTGCAGGAGTGTGCTGAGGGGGTAGTGTGAGGCCCGCTACAGATTGGACCTTGCAAGGTTATCTCCGCGTGAACCGGTATCTTTTTTAACAGGTGAAGGGGGCCCCGCCTTGTCAGCCTTGTCGGGGAGGGGGGGTCCCGGGTCACAGTCATTTCTCCGCGCGATGATGAGCAAGGAAACAGGAAGAACTTATTTTAGCTTGGGAGTTTGGGCACAGCACGGCAGCTGGTAACGATGTGGCGCATGCGATGTCGACGTCATCCCACGCACAGCTTGGACGCCCATCCATCGTCACCGTCCGATGTGACATCATCCTATCATCCTATCATCCTATCATCCTATCATCCTATCATCCTATCATCATGCCAGGTGATGTGGTCGCGTGACTCAAGTGACTCATCCCCTCCCCCTTCCAGACTTCTCCTCCTCTCCCTCTCCCTCTCCCGCTCCGGCCGCCTCCCTCCCTTCTCCCTCACTCGTGCCAACCAGGGCTCGCTCGCTTGTCATGGCCGCTTCTCACGCACGCTCTCGTTTGAGAGAGTCTTAACTCTGGGTTGTTGAGATAGCTCGCAGGAGGCAAGTATTTGGCAAGGGGAGCTAGGTGTCAACTTCGGGACCATAATTATGAAACGGAATTGAATTGGGGTCATGCCGATCAGGTACTTTGAATAGTGGCGCCGCGTGTTGTAAGCACAAGCAGTGTAATTGTGTAAACACGTGCTAAAAACTCCGAAAATACAAGGTCTCAAAGCTCTCAATCGGCTTGCATATCCTCCTGCAGCATATTTGACGCAGCGCTGTCGCGGTGAACGTCAACATTACACAGCTCAAGCCACTTCGCGAAGCGTGCGGAGGAATTGGGAGCGGCAAATCCGGTGCCCAATGCCCACGAGCTTTGGCAAAGCAAGGCTTGCCTCGTCGAGTGCGTCGTATGCCGCCCTCGCGCGGTCTGGAAGAAGGCTCGGAGGCTGTGTGACCGCAAGGCTGGCACCGAGCGAGGCCTTGCGAGCCAGACAGACGCCTCGCCTCCGTCGTCGCGTCCTGCCTGAGTGGGTTGTACGCCAACCAAACGTCAGGTGGGTTTTGTCAATTCGAACGCACCTCACACGCAAGCTCGAGCAGAATTTCGATGTTTACACGTGAGGCACTCCCACACCGAAACAGCCTCTCAGTGCCTCAACCAGCTATCCAGCTTGGCAAGCAACGCCAACGAAAAACGCCCTAATAATACAACCTTCGAAAGCGTCGGCGCCGTTTACAAACGCGCTGTGAGCGATGCCAACGAATGGACTGGACTGTAATCATGAGTGGTGTGGATCGACAACCGCTGGAAGAAGTAATGTACACTCCATTACTGAACGAGCAATCTTAGCCTCTCACCACGGTTAGTTTCCCGCGCCGGCGCCCGCGGCGTCAACGGCAGATGCGCCGCCGTCCTCGTCCCAGGAGTTCTCAACCACCTCGCGAACGCGGCGCACGTACTCGCCCATGTTCTCCGCAAACAGACGCGCCGCCTCCGAGTTTGCTGGCGAGTTGGGATTCGGGTCGTTCAGCAGGCTCTGTATCGACGTCAGCACGGCGGCAATGTCGTACACGGGCGACCACTGGTTCTGCAGGATGTCGAGGCAGATGGCGCCATCGTTGTATATGTTCGGGTGGAACATGCGCGACACGAACCGCACGACGGGCGCCTTGTTCGGGTAGTCTTCGCTGAACGTGATGGTGAGGCGGAACGTGCCACCGTCCCACGGCGTGTCGTCCGGCCCGAAGATGACGGCGTTCCAGAGCAGGATGTTGTCCTCGCGGGGGCAGCCCGAAATTCCCGCGGGCGGGTCCGTCTGCAGGCGGCGGAAGTCGCGCATCAGGCGCTTGCGCGCGGGCGTGCTCATCGCCAACACCCACCAAGAGCGAAGATGAAGGGAAGGGAAGGGAAGAACGAACACAAAAAGGAAAGGAGAGGCGAAGGAGAGGAGAGGAGAGGAGAGGACCACGGCGCGGGAACGGAACGATAACCCTAACACCCTAACACCCTAACACCCTAACCCAACCCTAACCCCTAGGAACCCCTACTCATAGTCTACGAGATCCGGGAGCCCTTTCTTTCTTTCCCTTGACCTTGTGTCATAATAACAGCATACTGGTACTGTAACACTTACTGTATGCTTTCTTTCCAATCTTGAGTCTTTTCTTCCTTCGTCCCCGGCCAGCCCGGCCAGCCTGCTGATGACAAGTGATAACTTACCCACTTCCTTTCCACCCGTCAGTCCGTCCGTCCGTCCGTCCGTCCCACGATACGCTACGCGATGTGTTGTGCGCTTAAGCCGCCAGCGCAGCAACCGCCAACGCGGCAACGCCAACGAGCGACGATGGCGTGAAGGCGCCGCTCTTGGCCGGAGCCTTGGTCGTCGCAGCCGTCTTGGCCGGAGCCTTGGTCGTCGTCGCAGGCGCCGGAGCCTTGGTTGTCGTCGTCGCAGGCGCCGGAGCCTTGGTCGTCGTCGTCGTAGGCGCCGGAGCCTTGGTCGTCGTCGTCGTCGGCGCTGCTGGCGTTGGTGTTGCCTCCGCCGGCGCTTGCTCAGTAGCCACCTTGGGCTTCTCGATGCCTGTGAAGCCGGTAATGCCGGCCGCCTCCAAGTCCGCCTTAAACGAGCCATCCTTGGCAGCCTCAGTCAACCTGTCGTTGACATCCTTGGCATCCTTGGCATCCTTCACAGCCACCTTGAAGGTAACCTTAAGGTTAGTAGCCGTAAGAGAACGACGCTCCGACGACGCGGCAACCTCCTCAACCTTCACATCCTTGATATCCTCCTCGCTGACACCCATCGTTTTCGCCGTCGCGCTGGCGAACTTATTCGCGTCAAACTGGTCCTTGGTCATGCCTGTAAGCACTACCGACGCGTCGATCGGAATCAGAACTTCGTCAGGTCCGTCGTCAGGTATGTCAGGAATCGGCGCGCCGGTGGCACAGGCGCTAAGCACAGCCACCATGATCCCTTGATCACTTTCCGGAAGCATCGGCTTACCTTCCGTATCCTTGAAGTCGAGCTTCGAGTCCACTAAGAGCGGCAGGCACTCTTTCGTGACGCCAGCCGCCTCGATGTTCTCGCACGTCGGCTGCGAGCCCTCTTTCATGGCGTAAGCGGCGAACTTCGACACACAGGGTGTTCCAGCTGAGTCCTTGACATCGCACGTCGCGGGATAAGTCGTGCAATACATATCTCCACTCGGAGCCGCCGCCGTGTCCGTCGTGTTCGTGGCCGTAGGAGCCGCCGTCGTGGCAGCCGCCGCCGTCGTGGGAGCCGCCGCCGTCGTGGGAGCCGCCGCCGTCGTGGGAGCCGCCGCCGTGTCCGTCGTGCAGTTGGTCGCCATGGCTTTTTGCGACATGTGAAAAACTTTCGCAATAATTTCGGTGCTCTCGGGGCACGGTTCAAAGTTGGCGAAGATCGCCGGGCAAGGCGTGTTGCACACGTTCTTTTCCAACCACTCCTTCTCTGGGTAAGTTCCCGCTGTCGCGAATGGCGTCAGGGTGGCCAAGTGCTGGGCCATTGTATTGAGGCAACTTGAATCAAAACCAGCAACGCTGGTAGGGCACGGGTCGAGTGCATACGCGGTGGAGCACGAGAGCGCCACTGCGGCAGCAACGAGCGTCTTGATCATCGTCTTTCTTTGTTTCCGATGTGGTTGTGGAGAGCGGAGGGCGCTGGCGTGTTCGGAAGTCGGGACCGGTCGGGGAGGAGGCGGACCGGTGGGGTCAGGCCTCTCCCGTCTACACCGACTACACGAGGCACCGAGGAGGAGCGACCGAGGAGGAGCGTCGAAGCAGAAGGACTGAAGGAGGAGCACAGCGGGCCGCTTGGACAGTTGGAGTCAACAACGAACCCAAACGGTATATAAATCGCACACACACACACCTTGCAGGCTTGCACACATACAAAAAATCCCATTCTAAATATAATACGATAGTACCGGGTACCGTCATCAGACCGTAGGAAGGAAAAAATCAATCCGTGCATCCTATCGTAGGGTAAGTACAGGAAATCCCTTGCCCTCTGGGAGGAAACAACTCAAGGGGAACCATCCCGCGGTCGTGAACTGAGAAGGCGTACACTGTACCCCCTGGGAGCCTGGGAAGCCTGGGAAGCCTGGGAGCCTGGTTACCGTAGTGGTTATGAGTAGTCTAATGGGGATCCGCCATGGAACGATAATATTGGCACACGCGCGTGCGTATGGGACCAAGGGTACTCACAAGGGTAGGAAGGCCTACTACGATACAAGATTCCCTACCCTACAAGGATGATGGGATTCGCAGGCCGTTCCGATTTGTCGTTCGGACTCCGGAGGAACAAGGAGCAGAGGGGGGAGGTCTGGCGCAACGGCAACAACCCCTCGACGATAGTGTCTTTTTGCTTGCTGTTTGGGGACCCATTATTGGTCGGAGTTCCATGCCCCCTTTTCCCTTTATCCACTTCCAAGCTGTAGTCTGCTGTGCACCGTCAGGGTCTCTCTCTCCCTTTTCCCTCTCGCCTTTTTAGATCTCGCCTCCCCCTTTTTTGGTCGTTGCTTAGTATGATGTCCGCACGCACACTCTCAAGAATCAACGCGCGCACGTGCAACGCACACTCCGCAACCAGCAGGCGCCTCACGTCCACGCGCGCGTCCGCCGATGACGCCTTCGCCAACTACGCGCCCAAGACCGCCTTCCTGTTCCCGGGACAAGGCGCGCAGTCCGTCGGCATGGCGGGAGCGCTGTGCGAGGAAGTGCCAGCAGCTAAGGCGCTCTTCGACAAGGCGTCCGACATACTCGGGTACGACCTGCTCGCCGTGTGCACGGAAGGACCGGCGGAGAAGCTTAACACCACCGAGGTGTCGCAGCCAGCGATTTACGTCGCGAGTCTCGCGGCGCTGGAGAAGCTCAAGGAGACGGATCCGGCAGCGTACGACGCGTGCAACGTCACCGCGGGACTCAGCCTCGGCGAGTACACCGCGCTCACGTTTGCGGGCGCGATCGACTTCGAGGACGGCGTGAAGCTCGTCAAGCTGCGCGGCGAGTCGATGCAGAAGGCGGCTGACGCCGTGTCGAGCGGCATGGCGAGCATCATCGGACTGTCGTCGGACAAGGTGCAGACCATCTGCGATGACGTGTGCAAGGAGCTCGGGGACGACAAGGCTGTGCAGATCGCGAACTACCTCTGCAACGGAAACTACGCCGTGAGCGGAAGCATTCCCGGCATCGAAAAGGTGCAGGAGGTGGCGAAGCCCAACTACAAGGCGCGCATGGCGGTGCGCCTCGCGGTGGCGGGTGCATTCCACACCGACTACATGTCGCCCGCAACGGAGGCGCTCACCGCAGCTCTCGCGGAAACGCCCGTGAGCGCGCCTCGCATTCCCGTGCTCAGCAACGTCGACGCCGAGCCACACTCCGACCCGGAGACGATCAAGGCGATCCTCGCGAAGCAGGTGACGAGCCCCGTGAAGTGGGAGAACACCATGCAGACGCTCCTCGACCGTGGACTTGAGAGCGCGTACGAGATTGGACCTGGCAAGGTGTGCGCTGGCATCATGAAGCGAGTTTCGAAGGAGTTCCCGGCTGTCACGAACGTTGAGGCGTAGACATGTCACGAATTCTTTTTTTTGGGTTCATGACGTAAAAAAAAAAATTGAGTTACATCTTTGTTGTTATCGTTCGTTTCAATGGCTTGCAATACGACGTAGCTCGGCACCTGGATCGTTTCCCGCAACATTCTTGCCATGCTCGACAAGCAAAACGTGAAGCTAATGCAATTGATGTGAGATGTGTGTGTGATGTTAAGGGTTGGTATCGTACAGTTAGTATCGCTGCTTTACGCAGACAGACCCAAGGCAAGGCGGGCACTTACGTCAAACTTAATATCGTCAGGAATTGCGCTGTTCAGCAGATCGTACGCTTGCTCGCGAGTTGCGCTCTTAGGTATCCACCTCAGCGCGAGGCTGATTTTCCAAACGTGCGTGTCCACGGGGAAGTCGGCACGACGCAGTGCAAAGAGAAGCACGCAGCTTATCGTCTTCGGACCCACACCTTTGAACTGCTTGAGGAACGCCTTGATCTTCTCGTCGTCCGGCTCGTCGTGAAGGTATTCGAGGCTCAGCTCTCCTCCTCGTGTTTCGTAGAGGTAGTTCAATATCACCTGTATGCGCTCAGCCTTCACATCAGCCAGTCCTCCCACACGTATGGCATCGGCGACGTTCGCGGCAGATGCCGTTCTCACCGACTCCCAACGAGGATATCTGCGCTTGAGTTCCCTGAAAGCACGAATCGACGTCGCGTCTGTCGTGTTTTGAGAGAGCATCGTGCGTATGAGTTGGTCTAAAACAGTCACGGGTTCGAGTTGTAAAGCAGCAGCAGCAGAAGAAGATGGCGCCGCCGATAGGTCGCAACCTCCTCCGTTCAAAGCCGCATCAAGCACGTCGTCGTTGTCAGCGGGCTCAGCCTTGACGACGACGTTGTCAGCCGGCTCAGCCTTGACGACGACGTTGTCAGCCGGCTCAGCCTTGACGACGACGTTGTCAGCGGGCTCAGCCTTGACTATTTTACTCCTGACCGCTACCGGATGTTTCTTTGCCGGTTCGCCGTAGACGGACGCGAGGTAGTCGCGCGCGGCGCGGAACACGCACCCTGTTTTGCTGTGAGAAGTCTGCGTTCGCTGAAAGGCTGGCGATTCCGCGGCCTTTCTCTTCTTGGACGCGGCGATGGTTGGCGTGCCTTTGCCCGCGCTGGCTTGTGGTATGCGTCGCGTGCGTGCGGACATCGTCCAGGCACAAGTGAGGGGGAGGGGGAAGGGGAGCCAGAGATTCATTTCCGCGGGAAGGAATCCGGACCCCGTCCTTCCCTCCCCCTGCCCCGTCCCCTCTCCCGCTCCTTCTCCGGTTCGTTCTTCGCCCATGGCGCAGCTCGCCTCCGACCAGCTCGGCGAGTCGCAGAGAACAGCCTTCCTCTGGTGCGCCGTAGGTATCACAGCTTTCTTCCTCATCGGCGTCGCCGTGCGTGTGGTCGCATTCCTCGTTTCCGTCATCCTACCCTCGCTCCTGGGGGTGATGGCGGTTATGGCGATGACAAAGCCGCCTGCGTCCTCTTTTGACGCGAGGAAAAAGCTGCGCGAAATCACAGCAGAGCAAAGGAGACGGAGAGAAGCTGAGCGCAGTGGAAATAACGGCGACTCGAACCAACGACAGCAGCAGGAGGATGGCGGGCCACCTAGGAGGGGAATATTCGGTCGCGTGCTTGGATTCTTCACGGAAGCCGTCGAGGACCAGGCTTCTCGACTACTCGCCTCGTTGGGGGAGACCGACATGATTGACGTCGGCATCGCCTTGGTGGCTCGGACAAAGTTCCACACAGCCAATAATAACGAAACGGATAACAACAACGCCGGTTGGTGGCAACTTAACGCTGGCGACATGCTGTGTGTGGGTAAGTCTACCTCTAACCAGTCATCATAGCACATATGAACAACAACTAACCTAACACACTCAATACACCAGGATGCTTCAACGCGTGGTATGCAATTAAGCACCCAAATCTTTAACATTAGCCACAAGCGGCGCAAGCTCATGCTGTCAAAAAAAGACGTCGTTTCCCAGCCAGTGGTCGTGACATCTCTCTTCCACCAAAAATCCAAGATCGCTCATTCAGTAATGGAATGTACTTTTACTTTTGTCCAGTGGTCGTCCATTCACACAATTCATTCAGTGGCGCTAGTTAGCCCCGCATGCGCGCCTGTTGTCGTCGTTGTGTCGTGAAAGCGCTGGTGTAAGATATGCTTTTTTTTTCAACGAATGATTAAACCTTACATGTTATTGACTTAAGCCTTTGTCGTAGGAAGGACGTCTTTGGCGGATGCTACTGACGACGACGACGACGACGACGTCGGCGGCGGCGGCTTGTGCTTGCCGCGCATGAGCTCCTTCTCGAGCAGGTAGGCTCCCGCGAGCGAGAACAGCAACCCCGTCATGTGCATGCCGGTAAATGGCTTCGGATAAATCACGAACGACGCGACGAATGTCACAGCTTTGCGTAGACTTGTCACGACCTGCGCTTGGGTCGCGTCAAATTGCTGCACGATTTGAAGGAGCGGAAACATGCCCACGTAAACGAACGACACGCTCCCGAAGGTTGCGAGCACCGCACGGCGGGGCCCATACATGAGAAATTGCGTGCCCTTGGCAAGGTCGCCGGTGATGGCGCAGTAGAGGATGGCAAGCGCGGTGGCGACGAAATTTTGGTACAGCATGAGGTCCTCCTTCACGCTCGATATGGGAGGCGAAGAGGCCACGGGTGGTACAGACGCCGTCACGCTGCTCGGCGGCGCAATCGGCGCGGGATGTGGCGCGGCGGTCATTCGGTCCCTCTTGAGGAGCATATCCTGCAGGTTTGCGCAAACTGCGGATCCGACGAGCGAAAGAAGGCACGCGACAAGTCCCTTTACCGAGAAGCGCGGAACCTCGCTCGCCTTGTCTGCCAAGCCGAATATGCCAAGGCCCACGCACAGGATTGTGGCGAGCGACACAGCACGCCAGCTGAATTTGCGGCCGTTGACCATGAAGCCTAGCAGCATAACGCTCACAACCTTGCCGCTCTTAAGCAGCGTCGCGGTGGTATAGTTCAGCTCGTGGTACCCGATGTAGCTGAGGCCGTGGCTGACGACGGTGCCAAGCCCAACGAAGAAGTGCCCCCACGTGAAGCCCGCGACTATGCTCGCCCAGAAGCCTCGCACGGGCTTCAGGTGCTCGTCCGCCATCCTCCTACCGCTGAATTTCGCGCTCGCGACGCTCGTCTTTCTCGCGCGCGCACCGTTGTTTGCGTGTCCAAGCGCACTCATGGCATCGCCCTCGACATCCGCGTCGTCGATCTCGTCATTGTTCCGCTTGCCTGCCGTCGCGCTAAGCCGGAGCGCCCTGGCCGCGGCCGTGAACCTGACGAATCGCGTCGCAAGCTGCACGACGAAGTTGAACGTCGATTCGACGAGCT
This sequence comes from Pycnococcus provasolii, assembly GCA_938743325.2. Taxonomy (NCBI): domain Eukaryota; kingdom Viridiplantae; phylum Chlorophyta; class Pseudoscourfieldiophyceae; order Pseudoscourfieldiales; family Pycnococcaceae; genus Pycnococcus; species Pycnococcus provasolii. The sequence continues at coordinate 574,078 of OW568886.1, forward strand.
GAAAGAATATGGGGCTGTGAAACGCCTTGTCTGTGAACACGCGCTCGGTGCACGCCGCGGACACGGCGTGGAAGAAGACCACCTGTCCAGAGAGCCATACGAACGTCGCGAATTCCCTTGAGGACGTGCTGGTGCTTGCCCCAGCGGCATCGCCCTCGGCCGACTCCGCCTTGGACGATCCGCCAGCTGCTGTCTTTTCCGCCTTGGACGCCATATATGATCGGTCGTGGGCCGCGGCTGGAGAAGCGGAGAGGGAGGGGGACCCGGTGGCCGGTTTTCCAGTTCCAGGCAACGAGGGATCCCCCTTCTGAAGAGGAAGAGGAGATCAGCCAGGGGAGGGGGCCCGGGAGCCCCCTCTGAACTCTTCCCCCTGGGCTTTGTTTGCCCTTCGCCGCCGCCACTGGACTGGGGTCCCTCTCTCCTCTCCTCTCCTCTCTCTGCTTCGCTGCCGAGAGCCCTTCGCCCACACCCGCTTGCGTGTCGCGCGCCGTTCCAACGCGCACCGGTTCTCCAGAGGCGCATCCGTTGAGACTCTATGAGACCTCCCGCCGGGCGTGGTGGAGGTCGGTCGCCAGGGGGACGCGGCGGATTTGGAGGTCGGTCGCCAGGCGGAGGACGGGGACGAGGCAGGGGCGGGTACGACAACTCCGCGCCTCCCGAGACGGTCGTCGAGCTTGGCACGTACATGCACGCCTGCGAGGGTGAGGCGGTGTGCAAGCTGACAAATGCGAAGATTCCCATGTTCAACGGGCCGGTGTGCCTTGAGAATAAGAGTGTCATTGGCAAAATTGAGGAGATTCTCGGGCCAATTAACGCTTCTCTGTTCACCGTGAAGATGGCGGAGGGCGTGCAGGCGACGAGCTACACCTCGGGAATGAAGTTCTACACCGACCCCGCGCGACTTCTGCCGCTGGAGCGATTCTTGCCGCAGCCCAGGGGTGCTGGTGGCGGTGGAGGAGGACGCGGAGGTGGCCGAGGAGGTGGACGGGGCGGTGGCCGAGGAGGGGGTCGCGGCGGCGGGCGTGGTATGGGCGCACGCGGTGGCGGACGTGGTGGTGGCTTTGGCGGACGTGGTGGTGGCTTTGGCGGTCGCTCGCCAGGTGGAGGACGCGGTGGCAGTTTCGGTGGACGCGGTGGCAGTTTCGGCGGACGCTCGCCAGGTGGTGGACGCGGTGGCAGTTTCGGAGGAGGACGAGGACGCGGGCGATACTGACCGACAGAGCAGGTTTTGTTTGTGCAGAGCAAATAGCTATGGGTAAACTAGAACAACAGACTTTTTTAAAAACACAACACAGCAGCACCGAGCACGACGTCAGTCCATGGCGGTTGCTGCGTGCCCGCTTGACGCGAGCAGCATCGCCCTGATCGTTTCATCCTTGCACTTGTCGAGCGGCGTAACGCCGTCGTGGTCCGGTTCGAGCGGGTCCGCGCCTGCGTCGAGCAGCTTGCGCACGACCCCCTCGAACTTGAAGAAGACGGCGTAGTGCAGCGGCGTGTAGCTTCCGTTGGCACGCCTTCCGTGGTCCGCGCCAGCATCCAGCAAGAGTCTTGCGATGTCCGCGTGTCCGTGGTATGCTGCGTAGTGTATGGCCCGCATTTCGTCCTGCGGTCCCCACTGGCACGACAGCTGGTCGGGGTCCTCGCCCGCCTCGAGTGCCTTGCGCACGCCGTCGGCGTTTCCCTCTCTCGTGTCCTTGACGAGCGTGTACCTCACCATGACGCACTCGCACCTGGCGGACGGACTGGGGAGGCGGAAAGGGAAAGTGGAAGGGGAGGGAATGAGGGAGGGAAGGTTCCACAATATAATTCGGGGTTGGAAGTTGGAACCCCCATTCCCTTCCCCCTCTCCTCTCTTCTCCTCTTGTCATTCTCCATCTCCGCCCTCAGACCAGAGCTATGATGGCGCCGTGGACGATCAGCGCGTCCGACGTCACCGCGTTCCTCGGAGGGTACCTCATCGTGCTCTTCGTCGCGCTCAGCGTCGCCGTCGGCATCTTCTACCTCGCGGAACTCGTCGAAGAACACACGCGACTCACGATTCAAATCACAAAGTACGCAATCGGCGCTACCGCAGCCTTGCACGCCGTCCTGCTGATCGTAGATCGCCTGCCTCTGGTGACCATGCTCGTCAGCGTGACTGCGCAAGGCACGTACTTCAGACTGCTCAAATCAAACTTTCCATTCGTTAGCAGCTTGTCAGAACCTGTGCTCACGTCTCTCTGCGCATTTGCGACGAGCCAATACTGCTGGTACGGAACCTTCACCACACGATGGGCCGATGCACCCGTCGACTTCTCCATTGGATTCATGATCGTCGTGAGCTGGCTCGTTCCGCTCACACTGCTCATCTCCGTGTCAAGCGCGGATGCGGTGTTGCCACACGGCGCGCCTTCAGCGGCGCCTTCAGGCTCGCAGCGCAGGGGCGTGGTGCTGCAAGTGCTCGACGCTGGGCGCAACTTTTTCAAAGCAAAAGCAAAACGTGCACTGCCCCAGACGATGCACCAGCGGCTCGACTGACACGACCATTCGATTAAATTAAAAAAATTGAATGAAAAACAATTCGTGTAATACTACAAATTTCCCTGTCAAGTCATAGCGCGCAAACTGCGAGGTCCGTCAATGTGCCATTGCTTTCCGTCAGGACGAATACGTTGCGAAGCGCCATCATGAACTTCTCGCCGTACTTCCACGGCCATGCCCAGCGCCATTCACCCGCGAGCTTGTGTATGCGACCCAATGGTTCAACCAGGCCAAACTCCGCGGCGGTGTCGGAGAACGTGCTGTGCGTCTTCATCAGGACGTCCGCGAGGCTGATGGTAAAGAAGTCAACAAGGATGCGCGTAAATCCCGCGTCACGCTCGTCAGTCGGCAGCTCGTCTGTCTTTTCGTACTTCGACTTGTCGAGAACGCCGTACGCCGTGTGCATCTGAGGGCCAATCTCGCGCGTCGAGACGACGCGAGCGGTGTCAAAGAGGTACTCGAACCCTTCGTCGAGCACCACCCCGCTGTCCGCCGCAAGGAACACGGTGGGACGCTCCACAGAGTTTTCCGTTGTCGCGCGGCGGCGTGGCTCGCCGAAGAACCCACGTCCAACCGCACGCGGGGCTGACGCGACCGTGGTGACGTTGACTCTGTCGTCGCCGGGAAGCGAAGCTTGGCACACATGTCGCGACGCACTTTCCGCGACAAGGCGGCGCGTGCACTGCCAGTAGGCGCGCGCGTGCATCGATCCAGGCTGCATGGGGAATCCCTCCGGCGCCATGCCGAAGCTCTCGTCGCCTCGCCGCGCGTGCACTGCGATGAGCGCACCGTCGTTCACGACGCCCGGCGGCGGAAGCAGCACGTTCTTGCCAATCACGCGCAGGATCAGGCTCGCAAGCTCATCGCGAGGTCTCATCAGCAGACGCAGGATGCACGCACGCACGTTCGGCTCATCCGACAAGCCGGCGCGCGGTGCGTCGTGGATAAACTCTGGTCGTTTTGCCAGCGCCTCGTGGAGGAAATTGTGGCCGTGCCCCTCCATCCAGAAGATGGCGTCGTCGTGCGCGCCGTCGCGCTTGCTTAGAAACTCTTCCCAGCTCTTCCAGCGGTGCCCTGAGTTGCCGATGTTGAGGCCTTCCTTAAACTCGTCCATCGTGACCATGTGTCCAATCTCGTCAGGCTCGTCCACCGCGGCCGCCTCCGGCCGGCCGTTTGTCTGCTCAAGTTCGTCCCAGTGCAAGTGCAAGTGCCTTCTCAGCTGCTCGCGGTGGTACTTCCAGGAGATGTGGCTCGGACTCACGTAGCGGTCAATCTCACGCGGCATGACGAGAATAAGGCGGCGGTTCATCGCCACGGAAAGCACGAAGCCAGTCGCGGCGGCGGTGAGCAAGTTTCCAAACCCGGAGTCGTCCTTGTATTTCACGACGAGCACACGTGCGTGCATGTCCCCGGTTCGCGATGCGATGCTGAACCAGTCCAGAGGGGCGCACGTCTTCTGCTCCTCCCTCAGCTGGCGGCAATATCGCCAGCCGAGCTTACCGACGATTTCTCGGTGCTCCGCCTCAAACTCTCTCTTTCTCCTGCTTTCCTCCGCAATCGACTGCTGCTCATGCGTCAGCACCGCCGCGGGGTCCGTGCACTTCCCGGGTATGCCAAGCAGCGCGCTGTCCGACTCGGCGCGCGCACACAGCGCCCCTGCTCGCTCCGACGTCTTCGTGCCGGCCTGATACACGACGGTGGCGGCGATGAGCGCCACAGCGACGACGACGACCGCGGGCAGGCGAGTCAGCCACGTTTTGAGTTTTCGCGGCCCGAGTCCGAGCAGCGCCAAGCCCCAGTTCCCTCTCGCTAGTCGTGGCGCTGCTGCCGCTGCTCCCCACCCCGGCGCCGCCTGTGCTGCGGCCGCTGGACCGATCCCGACGGCGCCTGCGCTGGTCCTCCTCGCCCTCGCGGTGGGCGAGGTGGGCGGTAAGGCCGTGCCCATGGAATGGAGCGGAGGTGTGGTGGGAGATAGGGCTACCCCGGAGGTACCCTCGGCGAGGCGAGGTACCTTCGAACAGATTCCTTCCAACCCCGGGGGGGGGCGGGGGCCGGGCCGGGAAAAGAAGGGCAGGGGTCCATCCTCACGACTTCCGACCAACGACGGGTCCCCCTCCCCCCCTCCCCGCAGTAATGGCGCTCCCTCCCCTCCCCCCCTACGGATAGGGTACATTACCAAAGACCCGTCTCGCATGTCCCCTCTCCTCCGTGCCCGGGTGTCGGCGCAACGCCCGGTCAGCAGTTGTAGCGCCTACAGCAATCCTCCTCGCGCACACGCACGGCGCGGGTGGTCTCTCGCCGCAGCAGCTTCTTCGGCAGCTTCCACTTGGCGCATATTTGACGTCAAGGTGGACCCCGACGCGGACCCGGGCAAGGACTATCATGGTAGTAGTGAGCCGCTCATGCACGCACTCCAGAAGAGACTGAAGGCGAAGAAACCCTTGGCACACGCGGACGTGACTGTCGTGCGAAAAAGCATGGACGCAAGGAGAAAAGAAAACGCGTCGTTCGTCTATGTCGTCGACGTTCGCACGGACGCGCTCAAGGCGTGCGGCGTAAATGTGTCACGACTACGTCCCGGACCGAGACAGCAGCCGCTAAGGGAAGAGACGGCGACGCCTACGTCGCACAGGCGAGATCATGCTGAGGCTCCCATCCCGTTTCGCGTTGTCGTCGTGGGCGCCGGGCCGGCGGGGCTGTTCGCGGCGCTCGAGCTCGCTGAGGCGGGCGCGTCAGTGCGACTGCTTGAGCGCGGTAAAGGCGTCGAAAAGCGTGGCGCGTCTATCGGGGCACTATTTGCCAGACGTGTGCTGGACAATGAGTCAAACCTATGCTACGGTGAGGGTGGTGCGGGTACCTGGAGCGACGGGAAACTCACCACACGCATTGGCCGGAACGCCGCGCCCGTGCGCAAGGTTCTCGACGCTCTCGTGCGCTTCGGCGCACCCGAGCGCATCTTGACGTCAGGTGCGCCGCATCTTGGCACAGACAATCTCGTCAGGCTGCTGCGCGCCTTTCGAGCTCATCTGCAGTCGCTAGGATGCTCGGTGGAATTTGACACCAAAGTCGACTCTCTCGTCGTGGAGGGTGGGCGATGCACGGGAGTGCGGCTGCACAATGGCGACGTGATGGAGGCGGATGCAGTCGTGCTTGCACCCGGGCACTCGGCTCGCGCGCTGTACGAGGGACTTGCAGCCTGTGGAGTGGAATTGCGCCCAAAGCCCTTTGCAATGGGATTCCGAGTCGAGCATCCTCAGGACGTCGTGGATCGCGCACAGTACGGCGAGCAGCTTGCGATGCAGGTGGACCGAGGCCGCGGCAAAGTGCCCGTTGCGTCGTACTCGCTAGCCGCCAAGGTTGCAGATAGCAGCGGCATAGACCGTAGCGTCTACTCGTTTTGTATGTGTCCTGGTGGCCAGGTGGTGCCGACGAGCGTGCGCGAGGACGAGTTATGCGTGAATGGGATGTCATTCTCGCGCCGAGGGTCACCATGGGCCAATTCGGCACTCGTCTGCGAGGTTACGCCGGAAGATTGGGCACCGTTCGAGGGCAAGCACGGCGCACTTGCTGGGGTTGCATTGCAGAAAGACGCCGAGCGACGCGCGGCGGCGTTGGGAGGTGGCAACATGGTTGCACCCGCGCAGCGTCTCGTGGATTTCGTCGCTGGCAAAGGACCGAGCGACACTCTACCACGCACGAGCTACCGACTGGGCGTGAAGGCTGCTGATATGGCTGACATATACCCTGCGCCGCTAACAGCAGCCTTGCGTGCCGCCGCCACACAGTTCGCGAAGCATCTTGATGGTTTCTTGTGCGAAGAAGCTGTTTTAATTGGCGCGGAAACGAGGACGAGCGCCCCGGTGTGGATTGAACGAGATCGTACCACCCTCATGAGTGTCGTCGATGGGTTATTTCCATGTGGAGAAGGAGCTGGTCATGCAGGTGGCATCGTGTCTGCAGCTGTGGACGGCGTCAATGCAGGCGCCGCCGCGATGGCTTGGTTCTCTGCCGAGAAAGCTTGTAAAAAGACCAAGACCATAGGCGTGTAAAATGTTATCATTTTTTTCAATTTTTATAAGTGTGTTGATGCAACACTAGCCGCGAGTGTCTTGCGAGCTCGCGGTCGGGTTGCAAGGGAGGGAATAGAATTTAACAGAGGTGATATCTTACACGGAGGTGACGTCGGTAACTTCGAACGCCTGCGCGGGCGCGCGCACATCCGTGCTGTCACCCAGATTTTTGAACCCGGTATTTTGAAATACCGGGTTTCTCATATTCACCCACGCGTATCCACGGCGGTACGCGAAGTACGACCTGCCCACCCAGATTGCGCCCACAAAAGCAGCACCCACCGCGCCGGCAACGAGAACGGCGGCCCACCACGGCATCTCTCCGTCGCGGGAAGAGGGTGGCATGGCCGCCCTCTTATCCATCGGCGTGTACGAAACGAAGACGTTCCCGCCATTGTTGTGCGTGCCAGGGTCCGGGCACGTCGCAAACCTTGCACTGCACACGTCGGTCGAACATACCGACTCACTTGCAGCAACGAAGGTACTTCTTTTGTAGTCTCTGAAGTCTCTGCACTGCTTATCGCCCATGCAACAGAGGCACGTGCATTCACCAGCCACTTGGCTTCCACCGAGGAAGTTGGCCATTGTTTGCGCACCGCTGTTGTGGTCACCTTCGTCCAAGCACGAAGCGAAACGCGCTTGGCAAACCGCCTTGCTGCACACCTCCTTCGACTTGGAGAGAAATCTTCCGGTGAAGTAGTCTCCCGCGTCGCAGCTCTTCTTGTCATGGCAGCAGGAGCACTCGCAGTCCTCGTATGTCGCAAACACCTTGCCTGAGTTGTGCGACCCTTCGTCGGGACACTGCTGAAATCTCGCCCGACAGACGTCCGGGTTGCAGGTGGCGGAATTCCCCGACATGAAGAAGTAGTCCTGCAGCTTGCACTCCGCCAACGAAGAGTCGGACTCCGTGTGACAGCAGCTGCACTTGCAGTCCCCGCTCGTGGCCGGGCCCTGCGCGTGTGCACTGAGGGCCACCGCCAGCACGAGGAGCGCGGATCGCAAGGCCATCGTCATCATGGTTGTTCTAGTTGTCTCCGGGGGAAGGGCGTTGGGGAGGGGGGAAGGCGGCGCCGCCCAGGAACGTGATTTTTATAACATCACCACGTTCAGTTTCACCCGTCTCGGACCAGAGCAAAAAGGCACGTGGCCCCCTGGGGAACGTGGCCCTTGCCACGTTCCCTCCTCCCTGGCCGGCCTGGGGAACGTGGCAGCCCATTCAGCCAAACTTGAGAAAAAAAGGGGGTAATGTGAGGTATATGTTAGGTGTTTCTGGTCGTGTGATTAGGTCGGGTAGCCTCGAGAAATTGCCTTTTTCCCTTGTGTCTCGTACAGGTGAATTTGGTCGGGGGAGGAATGCAGCCTTGCAGGCTGGTTGTAAAAACGTGGTTTTGGTTTTCCACATATGTTGAATTGTTGATGGTGGCGAAGGTCACGAAGGTCACTCACTACCCTACACGCACGACTCGCGCCTGGCACCTCTCGTGGCGCTACAAGTCGGGGCGTCCCCCAAATCCGGGCCACCCGTGACCACGTGCCTTGGACCTCGTGCCCACGGCGTTACGCCTCGTTGGCCTCGTCGCCTCTCCGCTCCCTCCGATCAGCAAGAAGCGTTGCGTCCATTTCACCACAACCAACCCGGTACAACCATGATGTACGCGCGCGTTCGAGCTCTGTGCGTTCTCGCCGTGTGCGCCGCCTCGGCCTCGGCCGCCACCACCCTTGGGCCGGCAGGCAACCAGTACACTGCCAGCGAAGACGTCTCCAACGAGCTGCAGTACTCCGCCAAGATGGGCGAGCTCCACACCAAGCTTTCGGCCAACAGCTGGGACGCGGTCAAGGAGCAGTACTTGACCTACTTCAAGACGTGGGCCGTTGGCGTCTCGAGCTTGAGCGGCGACGACGCCTCCAAGGTGAAAGCTTACTTCGTTGGGGACAAGAAGAATGCCGCTGACTACATTCAGATGTCGCTAGACGGCACGGCGCCCTACACTGCAGGAACTGCGGACGCTGCTCGCCAGGAGGCTGTGCAGAAGACGCTCTGGGACGACGTTGCGGTGCGCTACATTCTCTCGCACGCCAGCCAGGGCCACTGGGACAAGGCGGCCGCTCTTTACATTGGCGACATGAAGAAGAGCCCGTACGCACGCGCGCAGAAGCGTGGCAAGAACTACGATACTATGACGAACGATGTCGCGAACGCGAACATCGACGCGATCAAGGCGCTCAATGCCAGGGACTACGCTGGTCTTCTGAAGTCGATTCACACGACGTACGCGCAGGCGACTCTTCGATACATGCACAAGCTTGACGGTGACAAGAAGGCTGACATGGGTGAGGGTACGACCGCAGGCTCGCCGTGGGACCACGAGGGCGAGGGCTACGCGTTTGCTCGCGTGGTTGCGCCGTACGTGTCTGCGGAAGATGCTGGCGGCATGGATGCCATCCTGGCGGAGTACACGCCCGGTGGTAGCATCGGCGACAGGCTTTACTGCAAGACGCTCAGGACGCTGCAGGGTGCGATTCCCGACGTGACGGCGACGTCGAACTTCGGAACGCTCGAAGATACGGAGGACACCAAGTGCTGGGAGGTGGCCTCATTTTTTGCACCAGTTTACAAGTCATCTTCAGACGTCTCCAACGAGCTGCAGTACTCCGCCAAGATGGGCGAGATCCACGCCGCGCTTTCGGCCAACAGCTGGGACGTGGTCAAGTCGATGTATAATACCTACTTCAAGACGTGGGCCGTTGGCATCTCGAACTTGAGCGGCGACGACGCCTCCAAGGTGAACGCGTACTTCAAGGGTGACAAGAAGAATGCCGCTGACTACATTCAGATGTCGCTAGACGGCACGGCGCCCTACACTGCAGACCCTGCTCGCGGGGAGGCTGTGCAGAAGACGCTCTGGGACGACGTTGCGGTGCGCTACATTCTCTCGCACGCCAGCCAGGGCAACTGGGACAAGGCGGCCGCTCTTTACCTTGGCAACATGAAGAAGAGCCCGTACGCACGCGCGCAGAAGCGTGGTGCCAACTACAAAACTATGACGAACGGTGTCGCGAACGCGAACATCGACGCGATCAAGGCGCTCAATGCCAAGGACTACGCTGGTCTTCTGAAGTCGATTCACACGACGTACGCGCAGGCGACTCTTCGATACATGTACAAGCTTGACGTCGACAAGAAGGCTGGCATGGGTGAGGGTACGAGTGCAGGCTCGCCGTGGGACCACGAGGGCGAGGGCTACGCGTTTGCTCGCGTGGTTGCGCCGTACGTGTCTGCGAAAGATGCTGGCGGCATGGATGCCATCCTGGCGGAGTACACGCCCGGTGGTAGCATCGGCGACAGGCTTTACTGCAAGACGCTCAATGTGCTGCAGGGTGCGATGCCCGACGTGACGGCGACGTCGAACTTCGGAACGCTCGAGAAGACGAATCCTGCGGACTGCAAGGATACGGATGCATTCAAGGGATCCAAGGTGGCAGACTCGTCGTCGTCGGCCGCCTCGCTTGGATGCATGGGCGTGCTTGGTGCGACAATGCTGCTCACCGCGGCGGCTCACTAAATGGCATGGTATCACAATATTTATAAATGATATATATTGATATTGATATTGATGATGATATATTTATCACAAGATAATAAAGGGGTTGAGTGTTGTGGGATCAATGGGCAAATGAACACAAATAAAAGTAGCAAAAAAGTGAGTTTTTCTAAAAAATGTCAGGTACGAATTATCGCCCGTACCACCGCATCGAATCACGCAAGCCGCGCAACATCGTCCTCTGCGAAACGACGCTCCTTACTCGCGGCGTTTCCATTTCCAGCGCCGTGAGCATCGGCACCTTGAGCTTTTCGAGCTGCGCCTTAACGTCCGGTGGTAGCATGTCCTTCGCTCGGCTACGATACATCTCGCATCCCATCAGCAGGCCAAGCATTTCAGCCGTCATCTGAATCACGTATCTGCATCCCACGCAGTCGGACTCCGATATCACATCTACGTGCGCATGAAGCACCGCGACGATACTCGCGACGAATCCATGTTCGATCATGAGGTTCAGCACGCGCTGCTCGTCGTACTCGTCCGTCGAGCAGCGCTGCAGCACGGCATGTGTGATGGCGAGCGACTGCACAAACGGCGCGCGGCGTGCGCGAGCGAGCGCCGTTTCCTCGTTTGACTCACGCAGCAGTGGCTCAAGCTGCGTGATGATGGGCGCTTCGATCGTGTCGTCAAATGGCAAGTGTCTCGCGCACGACGCAAGCTCGCTTCCCACAGCCTCAAATACGAGAGGCAGGTCGCACACTTGTAGTGCCTCGATACTGTAGAAGGCGGTTGCGAGGAGCGAGGCGGCGCACGTGATGAAGGACGCGAGCACGTCGCTCGCCTGCACGTTGTTGTTCCAGCCATGTCTTGCGCACGCGGCGTCAAACACGTCCCTGAGCCGTTCCGAGTTTTGGTGTCGCAGTGTAGAAGCCGCGTGCAAGAGGTGGCAGAGGAGGTTGAGCTTTCCATCCTCGACTAGAATTCGAATTGCAGGCTCGTGTCTATCCCACAGCGTCGTCATGGGCTGCGGCCTAAACATGACGTCTTCCTTTTTCTTTCCAGCGCTATGCTGGGCCGCACACGCGCTTGCGACAGCTTCTAGTCGCACGAGCGTCTGCGCGACGCTGAGCCACTCGTTCGTGAGGACGTCGCACGGGTATATGCGCGTGACGAGCGCCTGCACCTCCGCGTTGGTGAGGACGACCACGCCAGGTTTGAGCGGCTCCGCGCCGCCCGCTGCCGCGCCCGTGCCATCTGTGGGGAGGTATAGCTTGAGTTTCGCGAGTCTCTCCTCGACGGTGGGCATCCCCTCGAGGTTGGGCATGGCGTGTGGTTGAGCCACGTAAGGCACTCTTAAGGTGAGGGGCCCGTAATAAGAGAACGAGAGGGGGACGAAAGAAAAGAAAAGAAAAGGGGAGAAAAAGGGATTCATTCTCGCTGATTGCATGAATGAGTTCCAACTCCGCCTCTCCGGTCTCCAACCTCCCCTCCCTCCTCCCTCCAAAACTAACACTCGCACCCTAACCCTAACCCTAACCCTAACCCTAACAGGCCCTGCGCCTCCTCTCCTCCTCCGTGACCTGTGAGGGCACCATACACCTATATCTCTACACCTATATCTTCGCACGATGACGCGCGAAAGTGACGCGGCGGACGGCGAGCACTGGGACGTCTGGCAGGCGTTCCTGTCGTGGTGGAGAGTGACGTCGCGCGAGAGACGACGGGCGACTTTCGCGCGGCACTCGCAGTGCGCGATGCTCTCGGCGACGTCGGGCGTTTGTGTCGCAATCAAGGATGACGGAACTCTCTTCAGCTGGGGATCGTCGCAGCTGGACTTGCGCGACTTGAACAACGCGAGAGCGCCGTTCGCCGCAGTCAGCACCGGGTGCCCAACGCTGCAACGCCTCGCGGACGGCGAAGTGCCGTCGGTGGTGGCGCTCGGGCTCGACGGACGGGTTGCGTGTGTAAGTCTACAGTCTAGGCATACGCATATGTACCACCAGTGACCGGCGCATCAACACTAACGCACGAACCAACAAACAGGCGGGGAACAACGAGTACGGGCAAGCACCACCTGAAGGCTTGGAAGGAAATGACTTTGTCGCCGTCTCGACGGGCGGGTCCCATACGCTCGCACTTCGTGTCGATGGAAGCTGTGCTTGCTACGGACTGAACGACCACGCACAGGCGCCACCGAACGGCGTCGTTGGCCCGTTTCGGGCCATCGCAGCTGGTGGACGTCACTCCCTGGGTCTTACGATGGACGGAAGTCGCGTCTTGTGCTGGGGTTGGAATCGACACGGGCAGGCGCCTAACCCTGACGCGATTCAAGGCCCGTTCGTTGCGATCAGTGCAGGCATCCGGCACAGCCTCGCGATTCGCGTCGACGGCTCCGTGGCTTGCTGGGGCGACAATAGCAATCAGCAGGCTCCTTCTCGCGACGTGCGAGGACCATTTGTCGGTGTCGCAGCGGGCGACCGTCACAGCTGCGCGATTCGCGTCGACGGCTCGGTGGCTTGCTGGGGCGACAACAGCAGAGGCCAAGCTCCTCGCGTTCGCATATTTCCAGCGCCTGGAGGTGCCGCGGCTGTATGCTGTGCCGCGGGAGTTTCACTCGCAGTCAGGCCGGATGGAGGTGTGACGCCGTGGGGAGACCCTACGTACCGCCCGCCAGAAGACGTCCTCGTGCTTCGGTTGAATCGTCCCACCGTTCCGGCGAGCAGTGGATCTGCCGTGGCGTCGTCGTCATATGCAGCACCAGCAGTATCCTATCTCGTCCTATAAAACAAAACGACTCCCTGATAAATTAATCCGTACCCGTGTAACTTAAGAAAACCAAAACAATGTCGACTGTATGGAGAGCTCATCTTATATGCATGTGCAAATCAAGTCCAATTATTACACACGTGTGCAACACAACATCATCGTCATCATCATCATGCTCGCGTTTCAATCATACGCGCGTTCGTTCGTGTATCATTTTTCAATCTCCCTCACCAAGTCCTTGCAACTCTTACGTCTGTGCGTAATTATCATCCGAGCAGCTCGTCGTCTTCGTCGTTGAATTCGTCGTCGTCGTGTGCCGTCGCGTCCTGGTATTGGTGGTACTCCGCGATGAGGTCGTTTTCGTTCGACTCCGCCTCGGTAAATTCCATCTCGTCCATGCCCTCTCCCGTGTACCAGTGGAGGAAAGCCTTGCGCCTGAACATTGCGCTGAATTGCTCGGAGATGCGCTCAAACACGCTGGCGATCGCGGTGTTGTTCCCGATGAAAGTGGCGCTCATGTCAGTCCCGGGCACCTTCTGCGGCACGTTGCACACCGTCGTCTTGATGCTGTTCGGGATCCACTCGACGAAGTATGCACTATTCTTGGCCTGCACCTTCTGCATCTCCTCCTCCACAGCCTGTGTGGACACCTTGCCGCGGAAGATGGCGGATGCGGTGAGATAGCGTCCGTTGCGTGGGTCGCATCCGGCGAACACGTTGCTCGGGCTGAAGATCTGCTGCGTGAGATCTGGAACCGTGACCTTACGGTAATTAGAACCTGCGCGGCTCGTGAGAGGCGCGAATCCAATCGTGAAGAAGTGCAGACGTGGGAAGGGAATGAGGTTCACGCCGAGCTTGCGGAGATCGGAGTTGAGCTGCCCTGGAAAGCGCAGGCAGCACGTGATTCCACCCATCACCGCGGAGACGAGGTGGTTGAGGTCGCCGAACGTCGGCTGTTCGAGCTTCAGTGTCTTGTAGCATATGTCGTACAGCGCCTCGTTGTCAATCACCATAACCTCGTCCGCATTTTCGACAAGCTGGTGGATGGAGAGCGTGGCGTTGTACGGCTCCACGACGACGTCGCTCACCTTGGGAGATGGGAAGATGGGAAATGACATCATGATGCGGTCAGGGTACTCCTCGCGCAGCTTCGAGATGAGCAGCGTTCCCATGCCGCTGCCGGTACCACCACCGAGGCTGTGGCACACCTGGAAGCCCTGCAGGCAGTCGCAGTCCTCCGCCTCCTTGCGCGTGACATCGAGCGCCTGGTCGATGATCTCAGCACCCTCGGTGTAGTGCCCCTTCGCCCAGTTATTTCCCGCTCCACTGCTGCCCTTGACGATGTTGTCAGGCTTGAAGAGCGTTCCGTAGCGGCTCGAGTTGATGGTGTCGACGACAGATGGCTCGAGATCCATCATGATTGCTCGAGGCACGTACCGATTTCCCGACGCCTCCGTGAAGTACACGCCAATGTTCTCGAGCAGCGTCTCCGCGTTCTTGCCCACAACGCGTCCGGGTTCGAGCACATTCCCGGCGACGTCGAAGTGGCCATCTGGGTCAATTTCGTGCTCCTGCGCAATCACCTCCCAGAACTTCGCGCCCACCTGATTTCCAGCCTGTCCAGCCTGAATGTGCACAATTTCGCGCATTTTTCTTCTTGTTGTTTTGTTGTTGCTGTTCGTTCGTAGATACAGCTGCTGCTGAGTATTTCTATCTGCGTTGAAATCAGTTGTTGTTGTTTGTTGTGTGTGACAAACAAAATGAAGAAGAGTTCAAAGGAGGAGGAGGAGGAGTGAGTTAGTTTTGTGCAATTTACTCTTATTATTATTATTCGCGTAGTAAAAACAATAGAAGCGGTGTAGCAGTATTGATGATCAAACAACGCGTCACGCTCACCAGTCACCACCACCACCACCAACAATGTACATGATTAACCTCGTACCTGCCACTGCTTGTTATGCGTGCGCGTGCGTTCTGGCGTTACTTGTTTAGAACAAACAATGGTGACGTTGAGGAAATGGATTTTGAAATGTACAATTTTCGGGCGGGGGACGAGGCGGGGAAAGGGAAACCTCAACCGTGGTGGTGGGATCGACGAGAGGGGGTAAGACAGAGGAGGAGGGGGAAGAAGAAGCGGCGGCCTGGTCCAAAACAAATGGGCCGAGGCGAGGATCCCTCTCGTCAACGGCTAGATTTTCGCGCGCATTTCTCAGGAGGTTTCGGGGTTTTGATTTTGCATCATGGCGGATTGTAAATTGTTGATTGGGGTTTCCAAACCCGACGCACGTCTTCCAGCAGGGACTTCCTCCTCCATAGAAGGAAGAAGATTAGGGTTGTTGGCATCTTCATCATCACCTTTTTAAGATCGATGTCGCGCTCGCCTCGTCATCCAAGTTCTTCTGCTGCTGCTGCTCCTACTGCCACTGACGGCGGCGGCGGTGGCGGCGGCGGCGATGATGACGGTCATCATCATCATCATCATGACGTGACTAAATACGCAGTGCCACTAACAGCCGCCGCGATCATATTAGAATGCCTTCTCGAAAACGAAGACGTGACTGCTCGAGATGTTGCCAACCTCGCGATGACGAGCTGTTCCTTTTGGCGCGTCATGTGTGACGCACCTCTTACGCGCGTCTGGGAACGCGTCGCTCGTGTATATGTTGATAGGGCGAATTGCCTGCAAGCGAATTACGACGCCCGCGTGTCTCTTCTTGGCGTAGATTTTTCGATGTTTGACGTCGACGACGACTCTGATGATGAGAGTAGTAGTAAGAGTAACGGGAGCAATGATCGAATTGATGCTGTCATCGCCCGCCGTGATGCCGCAAAGATTGCCACAGCTGCATGCATGGATGTGCGATTCAGCGCATGTGCTGCTTACGCCGGTAGACTTCGAATTGAACTCATTGATGGGACCACTGAAGACGCAACAACAACGGCGTGAGCATTTTGGAAAAACAAATAAATTAATAACCAAATTGTTACCTAAGGATACAAATGATGCTTTCATGCTTTCCTACAGAGTTAGAGCCATGAAAACGCCATCGCCGACGGTTGCCGAAGCGTGCAGCGTGTCGTTGTTGTTGTTGTCGTCGCCGTCGTCGCCGCCGCGTCCGTCGTCGCCGCCACGTTGCGCAGCCGCCCATCTCAGCGCGTCGCGCTGACGCCAAAGCTCGACCGGCGTTTCGGCGCCAGCCATCGCCGCAGCGTGCGGATACTCTCCATCTCCATCTGCACACGTCGCAGCTCCGAGCGCCAAAGCAGCCTTGCACTGGTGTGTCATATCGTCTGCCACTCCTGTCCGCCGCGCGAAGCGCGAGTCTCGCCATAACTTTGGCGATAGCGCGGCAACATACGCCCTGTGCCTTGACCCAAGTTGTCGCAGCGTGTGCATTGCCAGACGTCGCGTATGTGCACTCGTCGTGCGCGCGGCGGTGTTGCTCACCACGTCAAATACGTATGTCAGCGCGTCCGAACCTCGGATCGTCGCACTCGCCACCATGCGCAGGCACGCGGAAGCTGCCTTTCCGTTGGCGTTGCGAAGTGGAGACAGCGCGACGAGAAGCTGCTCTCGGTCGAGAGCGAACGAGCTCAGCTTCGTCAGCGTGTTGAGCGCCGCGATGCACACGCGCGTACTCTCGTCGTTCGCGCAGTCAGCGAGAAGGGATGTGATGACGTACGCCATTGCTTTGCTGTCTCTGTGAGCACCTGCGACGGCGGCGATAGCCTCAATGGCGGCTAGTCTGACGTCGACGCACTCGTCCTCGGTCGCGAGAATGAAAGCTCCCGTGTGCATCGACGTCTTGATGGACGTGAGTGCGCGCGGGTCGTCTGCGGATATGCCCTCAGATGTTTTTGCCGTCTGCGTGCGGTCGAACGCCTCCATGACTTGAAACTGTGTTGTTCGCCTCGGCGACGCGGCTGCGAGCACGCCCATGGCTGTGACGGCTAGTTTCCTCACGAAGGCGTCTGGGTCCGTCCATGCCGATAGCGCCAGCGTGCGAAACGCCTCCGACGGTGCTGGTGAAGGCGAAGCTGAGACGGCGTCGTGGAGCGTGTTGGCGATAAAAGCGATGCGCAGCGAAGCGTCGGGCGACGACGACGACGGCGCCCTTGCGAATCCTCTCGCCGCCATTATTGCCACTCGGATGGATGGAGTTATGAGTTGGGGTTTTAGATTAGGGGTTCATCGATGGCGCATAAACCTTTACCCTTACGACAGTACGGAGTTGTTGTGTTAAAAATTTATGTAAGTTACTTCCTGGCAAGACCGTAGCGAGGCTCGCGAGGGTCGTACATGCACAGCGCGGCATTGTGGCCGACTTCGTATCCGATAAACTCGAAACCAAGTGCGCGATGCAAACCGAGCCAAAACGACGTGGGGCAGCACGGCGCGTTCGAGTCACCCATCACGTAGCGCCGAAATGCGGCGGAAATCCACGAGAAGTACGGATATCGGCGCCATGTACACCTCTTTGCAAGTGTGTACACATTGGCGTGCTTCTGCAGAGCATACGATGCGTACGTGGTGTATTCGCTGAAGCCAAGCTCGAGGTCCTTCTCGTTCGCGGAGTCAATCAGCTTGTTTGCCCACTTCATTGTCGAATGATGCGACGAATTGGCCAGCACGACGCCCTCGTCTTCGCCGTCTTTGAGCGTCCACGACGTGGAATCTAAGCGCTCAATGCGCTGCAAGATCTCCTCCATCACAGGTCGCCAGATGAGCATGTGGTGAACCACAAGGCTCGAGTGGTCGCGCGCGTATTCAACCTTCTGCCCACCAAACAGTCTCTCGTACGACAGCTCATAAGCCTTTACGACCACGCCGCCAACCTGCAGGATGGCGTTGTGCGTGCGCAGCGGTGAGTCGCCATCTTCGAGCCGGCTGGGCACACTGTCGCTGTCGCGTCGTGGCTCGAACAGCGTTAGCGGGCGCAAGGGGATCATGTCCATGTCCCAGAGCAAGAAGACGTCGGATAGGCCAGCGATGTGCCGACTTGCACCCATCTTAAGCACCTGCTGGTAGTACCAGCCAGACAGGCTTCTGCCCTTGAAGATCTCATTCGCGTCACCTGATGCAGACATGGTGCGCATGCGCATCTCGAGGCGATCGGCGACGTCCTTCTTCGTCAAGTCTGGAAGCACGCTGTCCTCGACGAGGCAAACGACGTTGCTTGCAAATGCATTGAATGCCTCGCAGTCGCCAATGGTGATGACATAAATACGCCTGGGGCGCACATGCTCGTTCAGTCCACGAACAGCCTCGCGCACAATGCAGGTGGCGTGAAGTGCAAGTCCGACGACGTCAATAGGCTCCGTTGCGAGTTTCGTGCTGACTGGTGGAGCTGTCGTCCCGGAGAATGAAGCACTGTACGTGTGCCAAAAGATGATGACAACAAGCACAAACGCGAGAGTCGCCTTGGCAACCCAAGAACGTCCACGCATCGAAGACATGCTTGTTGACGCCATCAGACTCAGCTTGCTTGCGACTCTGCGCATCTTAAAGTGCTGCTGCTGCTGCTGCTGCTGTTGTTGTTGTTGCTGCTGCTGCTGCGACGGTGGTAGTAGCGTTTGCGGCCGTGTCGGAGATGACCGGTGCTGCAGTTCAGCCAAGTTAAGCGCGACAAAGCTGTGGGTATTTGCTTCGGTGAGGTCCGTAGGAGGCTGTGCGGGAACGTTTCGCCTGCTTTCTGTGCGACGCATGTACAAGCCGCGCTGTGCGGCGGCGAAGACGTACCGGCGTTTACTTTTTCGTTTTGCTTGATTCGCCCTATGCGGACGACCCGCTGCGACGGTTCCGCCGGCGGTTTGCTCGCGAACCCGACGAGACTGCACTCGTGGCAGCAGCTGCTGCTGCAGCGGCGTTAAGCTTTACGACAGGTCCCTGGTTCTTGCGGTGTGACGCGGCGATGCGCTGTTCGTTCGCGTTGGTCACTGCAGCCAGGCGCGTCATTTCAGGCACGACTTGCGCAAGCCATAGCGCGAGTAACACCGCCACGGTTACGAGCACGGATACAGCCACCGCAAGGTCCCTTGAGTCACCGCGGTTGCGACGCAGGCGCATCCACCACCTTGCAGGTGGACCCTTTCTGGTACTTCTACCTTATTTTCTCAGTCGGCCCACCTCGCTCGTTCGCTGTTCGTTGTTCGTTGTTGTTGTTGTTATTGCTGCGCTTCGTCGTAGCTTCACCTGCTCACGCCTTAACGCGCAGAGGTTGTGTGTACGTGTACGTGTGCGTGTGCGTGTGCGTGCGCGTGCGTGCCGGTAGCCGCCTTCTTGAGCGCACAATGGCCAGGCCGTGCGATCGCTCGAGAGGAGAGAGGAGGAGAGGAGAGGAGAGGAGGAGGGGGCTCGAACGAGGCACCTGAAATTTGGGGGTTGGTGGGACAGCGTTCACAGGTCTGGGACTCTGGGTTCACGTTACAGCTTGGAGGACAGGGATGGCGCGACGTACGTTCGCAGCGTGCCGATGCCCTCAACCTCAACCTCAACCACGTCGCGAGGCTTCAGGAACTTTGGCGGGTCGAAACCAGCGCCAACGCCGGCGGGAGTACCCGTCACGAGGACGTCGCCGGGTCGAAGTGTCACACAAGAGCTGATGCATTCGACAAGGTCGCCAACGTCGCGGATCATATCCGAAGTACTACCCGTCTGGCGCAGTTCGCCGTTAACGCGCGTCACGATGGAAAGAGCGCGCGGATCGGCCGCGCCGCCCGACAGCTCCGCCTTTGGAATGATGCAAGGTCCTATTGGAGAAAAGCCATCGAAACTTTTCCCCAAAAACCACTGCTGGTGAGCCTTTTGCACGTCGCGCGCGGTCAGGTCGTTGACAATGGTGTACCCAAACACGTGCTTTCCGGCATCCTCCTTCGGAATGTCCTTACCACCCACGCCAATCACAACGCCAAGCTCTCCCTCGTAGTCCATTTTTGACGACGCTGGTGACGGGTGGGCGACGGCGTTGTCGGGCCCGCACACCGAGCTCGTCGACTTTGTGAAGATGATGGGTACAGGCGGCACCGCATCCTTGGCAATCCCTGGCATTTGCGTGTCCACCTCCTTAATGTGCTCCTGGTAGTTCTTTCCAATGCATATCACGGTTGGCGGGTTCGGAATCGGAGAGAGTAGCGTGACGCGATTCGCCTTAAGCGGAGCCTGTCGGAGCGCGTCGTCGAGCCAGTCTCTCTTGAACCCACCGAAGCCTGCGGCGTCGATGACGTCGAGCATGCTCATGAAAGGTAGTGGGTAGACGTCGTCGCCTACCATAACACCTGGCTGAGCGTCGGCAAAGTCTGCCGCAGCGTAAGGCTTTGCGGGCGGCGGAGGCAGCGTCGGCGGCGGTCGCTGCGTGAAGGAGACGAGCTGCGTGGTTGTCGCGGACATATTCGTCGCGAAGTTCCTCCGCGAGGCGCTTCCGCCGCACGCCCTGTACGAGTTTTCAACCACTCGACGCACGTACGACGACGTACCAACCCGCTGGTAAGATCGTAACATGCGGAGTGGAACGGCTTTGGCCCCTCGGCTTGGCTGGAGGACCAACGAAACCCGAATAATCGTCGCCTTCGCGCCCTGCGAGTTCCGGCCCCGATCGCCCAGACGCCCCGCCGGCGTGTGGACTCGAGAGGAGGGTTTAGGCGCAGGGAACCACTTGTTGTCGTTGTCGCGCGCCTCCCCTTCGAACCCACGGCATTTTTCAAGCAACCGACTCGCGACGACGATGACGGCCGCCGTGGCGACCACCGCCCTGGCCGCCCTGGCGTCGTCACAACCGCTGACGAGTGACGTGCCGACTCTGCACGAGTGGGTGCGCTCGCTCGCTGAGGAACTGCAGGGCTCGCGTGCTCGTGAGGATGCCGCTCGACTGCAGGCGGACCACAGCTTCCAAATGGTGGAGCAGAGATACCGTGTACTCGAGGAGGAGCACGAGCGGCTGACGGAGGAGTGCGCCGCGAAGTCTAGCGATGCGTCTCAGGCGGAGGCGGCAGCGACGGAGGCGAAGGCTGCCACCGCAGCAGCGGAGGCTGAGAGCGCGCGCGTCAAGGCGGAGCTCCACCGCAAGGAGGCGGAGTGCCGCGAGCTGCGAACAGATGCGACGCAGGCGCACGAGCTCGCGGCGCGCCGAGAGGTGGAGAGCGCGGAGCGATCTGAGTCGCTCAGCGCCGCGCTTGGGCGCGTCGTCGAGCTCACCGAGCAGCGTGCTGCTGCGGAGTCCCGCGCTCGGGAAGCGGAGGCGAGCGAGGTGCGCGCTAAGGCTGCTCTCGCTCGCGCAGAGCAGGAGAACGCGATGCTCGCGCAGAACAACAAGTGGGCGGCGGATGAGCTGGAGGCGAAGAGCAAGGCAGTGCTCGAGGAGAGGCGTGCGGCGAGCGCAGAAACTGTCGAGCTACTTTCGCGCGCCACCAAGGCGGAGGCGGAGGCGCTGGCGAGCTCGCAGAGCCTGCAGGCGAGCACGTCGCGCGTCGAGCAACTCGAGGCGCAGCTGGCGGCGAAGATGATGGAGCTGCGAGACGCGAATACGAATTCCGCGGCAAACGTCGAGAAGTTTGAGCGCGAACTCGCCGCGTACCAAAGCCTGGCCAAGCTGCACGCAGAGACGGCTGAGGAGCGAGGCGAGACGATTGCACGGCTCGAGGCTGAGAACAAGGCGCTTAACGACGGCATTGCGGCGCTCACGCAGGAGACCCGCGATCAAGCAAAACAATCTGCGAGCTTGCTTGACGACTGGAAGCAATTGGCGCAGGAGCGCCTCGAGGCGCTGCAGCGCGCGGGTGACACGGCGCGCATTGGTGGCACTGGCGTACTGGCCGCCGGGTCCACGCCGGGAACCGCCATGGCGGCATCGCCTGGTTTCGCTTTGGCAACGCCCGCCGTTACGCCAGGAGTTCCAGGCAGCATGAATGCTGCCGCAGCGATTGCGATGAGTTCGCCAAGCGCGGCGCTTGCCAGCCTCAACATGACAGCCGCGCAGGCGTACGCTAAGTACGAGAGCGTATCGAACGAGCTTCAGGCTTCGCGCGAGAAGTGCGCAGAATATCAGCGCACGCTGGACGCAATCAGCGCGGAGCTCGAGGCGAAGGGACCGGCGTTTGCCGAACAGCAGCGGCGGTACACGGAGATGGAGCAGAACGTGCTAGACTTCAACCAGCGCATAGGCGAGCACATGAAGGAAATTCGACGCCTCGAGGTCAAGTGCGGCGCGCTGACGTCGGAGCTCGACTCCGCGCAGACGGCAAAGCGGCATTACGAGCAGAACTGCGAGGATCTCGGCTCTCAGATACGCACGCTGCTAAAGGAGAACCACGAACTTCGGACGGGGAAGCCGCTTCTCGACGACGGATCCGGTGCCGGCGCATCCGCGTCGGCGGGTGCGCAGAATGCCGCGGATGTCATCAAGTCGGAGCTGCTAACGTTCAAGGACGTCGAGGAGATTCAGAGGCAGAATCAAAAGCTGCTCGCGGTGACGCGCAGTCTTTCTGACCAAATGGAGCGCGCGACAGCCGAAGCTCGCGAGATGTACGAGGCGAGACTTCAAGAGGAATCCTCCAAGCTGAAGGCGGAGCTTGATCAGATCAAGTCGCAGACGGATAAGCGGCAGGAGCAGATGAGTGCCCTTATCAGGCAGCGGGACATGTTCCGCACGCTCGCTCGTGACCGTGGAACCGCAGCTGGAGAAATCGCCGGGCCAAGCGGCGCAGCGGCGGCGGCATCGCAGTCGCAGGCTGCTATTGCGGCGAGCCCTCACGTGGACTACGAGCAAGTCCTGCGCGACCGCGAGACGGACTTTGAGCACTCCAAGGCAGAGCTGCACGAGCACATTCGTTCGCTTCGCGAGCGCGAAGAATCAATGCAGTCAGAACTGGCGGGTGCCAAGGCGGCGGTAACGCGCAAGGATGGCGAGCTTAAGTACGAAAGGGAGCGTGCGGAGCGAACGGCGGACGCATTGGCGGAGGCACGGAGAAGCATTGAGTCGATGTCATCGGCCAAGGCGGATCTGCAGAACAAGCTCATCGAGGCGCAGAAGATGATGAGCGAGTACGGTCTAGCACGCGATGAGCTGGCCAGTAAGGAGAGAAAGTCCGAGCGTCGCATTACAGAGCTCGAGGCGGCGCTAAGTATTGCTAAGGATGCCGAGGAACGCTCTTATAAGCAGGTGTCCGCAGCGTCCGAGGCGCGCAACGCGGCTGAGGCGAAAGTTCTTGCGATGACGGAGCTCGAGGTGGAGCACAAGAAGCTTGAGGAATCCGCAAAGTCGCGTCTTGAGGCGGAGTGCAAGCGACTGCAGCAAGACTGGGCGGAGATGCAGCGCACGCTGTCGACGGAACGCGATCGCCACCGTAGCGCCTTATCGGCAGCCGAGGCTGGGTGCAGCGCGGTGGAGTCGAAAGCTGCTGCTGCCGCCGCTGCTCTCGAGGAGTCGCGCAAGGCTACCGAGCTTGCACGTAAGCGCGCGGACGCGGCTGAGGAGAGGTGCATCGTGGTATCGCAGCAGCTAGCTCGCGCGGAGGAACGCCTGCAGTCCCATGCCACTAGCCACATGGCTCCGTCGAGCATGGCAGGTGCGGAAGCGCCCGCACCGGAACTTGAGATGGTCAAGGAGCGATGTGCGGAGCTCGAGGCAGACGTTGCGGAGGCGAGGCAGCAGCTCTGCGCGGCGGAGGAGCGTGCGGCCGCTGCGGCGGCTCACGCATCGAACTACAAGGACATCGCCGAGAAGAATGAGGAGCTGCTCGCGGAATCGCGCAAGTCGTACGAGGAGGCGCAGAGCGCCTCGACGAGGGAGCTTGAGAAGAAGTCGGCGGAGCTCGCAGATGCGCAGCAGAGGCTATCTTCCGTCGAGCGTAAGGTCACAGATAGCGAGAAGCGCGCCGTGGACCTGCAGAATAAGCTTGACGCAGCCTCTAGCACCATGGACAACGAGAAAAACGCGCTCAAGGCTGACGTCGAGGCCAAGCGCCTCGAGATCGAAACACTGCAACAGCGCATTGCCAGCTACGGAAAGGAGCTCGAGGATATGCACGGTCGGCTGAAAACTGCGAAGGCTTCGTACGAGACGGAGTTGCTCAATCACGCGGAGACGGCTCGCACGAAGAAGGCCTTGGAGGCTGAGCGCGACGCAGCCTCGGAAGCTTCCTTTGCCGATCGCCAGCGATGGACAGACGAACTTGCCCAGTCGAAGGCGGAGCGCGACGGTGCAAAGTCGAAGTGCGACTCACTCGCGTCTGAGTTGGCAACACTCCAGGTGAAGGTGGACGAGCTGCAGAAGCAGAATCAAGTTGTGCACGAGCAGCTCGAGTCCTTGTCTGGCGGCGTTACAGCAATGACCACGGAGGCTGCCGGTACGGAGGCTGGAGGTGCTTCGTCTTCGATCTCCGCTGGCCAAGGTGGTGGCATGGCAGAGGTGGTGAAGTACCTGCGTTCCGAGAAAGCTCGCGCAGATGCCGAGCTGCTGGTTAAGCGCGCGGAGGCATCCCGCCTGGAGGCGGCGCTGCACCAGACGCAGCGTGCTCTTGACGAGGCTAGGCTGGCATTGGATGCGGAGCGGAAGAATTCAGGCACGCGTGACACGCGCTCTGAGGAGGAGCACGCGGCGCTGATGCAGAAGGTATCTGACATGAATTTGCTGATGGAGTCGAATCGCACGCTGCGCGCAGACGCGGAATCCGAGCGCAAGGGACGAGCGGAGTGGCAGAAGCGTGCCGAGGAGGCTGAATCGAGCCTTGCTCCGCTTCGTCAGAAGCTTGCTTCTGAGTCGGCGCGCGCGGATGCTGCTGAAATGGAGGTGTCATCTGCTCGTCAAGAGTCGAAGCGATGGGAAACGCGAACGACGGAGCTCCTGGAGCGATACGGCCAAGTTGATCTTGGCGAGCACCGCCGCGTTTTGAAGCAGCTTGAAGAGGCGCAGTCGGCTCTCGAAAAGGCGTCTTCCAGTGTCGACGATCGCGTGAAGGCTGTGGAAGAATCCGGCAAGAAGGCTCGTGAGCAGCTGGAGGCTGATCACGAGAAGTTGAAGGCTGAGGCGGCTAAGTCGAAGCAGCAGCTCGAGGTTGCCAAAAAGCACATTCAAAAGTACAACCCCGAGGGCAAGAAGCTGCCAGACTGGGTCAAGGAGCGCGATGAGAAGGAAAAGCGCCTTCAGGAGCTTGAGATGACCGCGAAGGGTGAAAGCGCTGGTGCGAAGGCGGCTGCGCAAACGCAGCAGGAGCTCAAGGCTGTTAAGGAACAGCTTGCGAAGATGAAGCAGCAGCTTGACGCCGCGGTGGAGGCTAAGGCGAGAGCGGAGGGGCAGATGGCAAAGGTGAGGGAACTAATGGCTGCTAGCAAGCAGCGCCTTGAGGAACGTACCAAGGAGGTGAAGAAGGCTGAGGCGGAGAGAGATGAACTGACGATCAAGGTTCGTAAGCTCGAACAGGAGCTCGCGGTGGCAAGGAGTGGGCGGCTGATGAGCATGCCATCAGGTGCCGATGCCGTTGCCGCGTCAGGTGGCACCACGGCTGTTCCTTCAGGTGGAAGTGGCAAACGCAAGGCTCCGGAATCTACGCAAGAAACTGCAGCGGAAATGCTGCAGGGTGATTCCGACGGTGAGGCGGCGCAAGGCAAGGGCGCGGCAAAGCGCCTGCGCGCAGATGCGCCAGCGTTTGCTCTTCCCGTTGCACAGGGATTGACGGCGGCGGCGGCGGCGGCGGCGGCAGCTCCGTTTAGCGCCGACGCAGAGGCTGCTGCTGAAGCGGAAGCTGCACCTGAACCTGATGCTGAAGCTATGGTAGATGTGGATGAAGCGGTGGATGAGGAGGAGGAGGAGGAAGAGGAGGAGCAACAGGAGGAGGAGGAGGAGGAGGAAGAGGAGGAGGAGGAGATGGATGACCAAGAGGAGGAAGATGACGAGGACGAGGACGAGGACGACGTCGAGGAGGAGGACGAAGCTGGGGGTGATGAGGCGATGGAAGAGGATGCGATGGAAGAGGAAGAGGAACCGGAGGTGGTGGTGGAGGAGGAGGAGCAGCAGCAGGTGGAAGGTCAGGAGGAGGCTGCAGCTGTGGTGGCTGGAGACGATGAGGCAGCAGGTGTGGGTGTTACCGAGGAGGGGGATATACCTGCCAAGGTGGTTGACGAGGAGGCGGTTGCAGAAGAGGCGGACGCTTCTGTCGAGGAGATTGCTGCTCCACCTGCAGTGGAGGAGGCGGCATTGCCGCCGCAAGCAGGTGACATGGACGTGACTGCCGGGGAGGAGTTTCCACTGGTTGCTGAAGATGGCGATAACGCGGCGGCAGCAGTGGCCGAGGCTGCGATTGAGGAGGATGAGGATGGTGCTGGTGCTGGTGCTGGTGCTGGTGCTGGTGCTGGTGCTGCATCGGCGGGCACGACGGTGGAGGAAACGGATGCACCAGATGCTGCCGGAGCTGATGCTGGTGGCACGCACGAGGAGCAGAAGAAGCCAGCGCCTCCGCCACAGGCGAAATCTGCAGCCGCAGCAGCCGCAGCCGCAGAAAAGAAAGCCGCAGCTCTCAAGCGAAAAATTGCTCTCGCCGAGAAAGCCAAGGCTGCAAAGGCTTCTGCGGGTGCTGATTCGTCTCAGGCTGCGGATGGTGGATCAGGAGCTCGTCGGCGCCAGCCGATCGCCTTCAAGGCGCCTCCGGCGAAGCCGAAAGTGAAGGCTTCCGACGCTGGCCCCGCGACTGCCACAACCACCGTCGCCGCCACGACGACGCCGACGTCTACAGGAAAGACGAAGAAGAAAAAGAAGGGCGCTGGCACAGGCGGGGAGGACAAGTGATTTGGCAAGTCACATACCTGAGCTCGTGTAATTGTTTTTTTCTCTCAAAATAAGTAGATTTACATGACACCTTGCTGCTCCTCCATCGAGCGAATGCATTTCTCAGCGGCTTGCGACGCGTCCACGTTTGCACGTTTGAACAGTATGATTGTCTCAAGAGGCTGTCCAAATGCGAAGCCTAACACGTCGTCGTCCGGATCGCTGTCCGATGCCCAGAACAACATGGCGCCATCAATAAATGTGGGGCTCTGGAAGCCGCTTTCAGCAATCTGACCCATTCCACGGCTGATGATGTGTGGCTCTTGAGCCGGAAGATGTGCGACGTGCGGTCTTGTGAGAAGGTACTGACGCCAATGCAAATGTGCCACAGCGTCACTGCGAAATTGGAAGTGCGGAGAGAGGTGGTTGGCGTCATCGTCATCGCCGTCGTCGTTGTTGCTGTCTTCATCGTTGTCAGAATAGCTTGACGGGTGGTGGTGTTGCTCACTCTGGCTAGTCGATCGACCTCTGCCTCTCCTTCTGCTTGGCCATTGCACGTTGTTGATGTCGCATTCGCAGTCGTGCGCTACCCAGCTCATTTCACCGCATGGGACATTCGGATCGCCGAGCACCTTGCGCGCAATCACGAGCCCCTCTCGCGGCTTGCGCAGAAGTTCCAGAGCCTCCACGCCGTGGCCGCCGTACATACCGATCCACACCGATTCGCACACACGCTCTACCGAAGTTTTTGCAATCGTGGAGAGCTCATGTTGACTACGCGTTGGCAGCATGCGAAGTTCTCGACGAACGCCGAGCAGTGCGCCACCCGGCGGTGTTGGCGACGCGGAAAATCCGGCAATGTCACCCGCGCCGCCGCTTCCACTTCCGCTTCCGCTGCTGCGTCGAGTACGTCGGCGTTCCCGTACTCGCGTTGCTCCGAACGACGCAAGGGTGCGTCGAAAGGAACTGCTCCCGCCGGGCGACGACGCGTCATCGAGCAGCAGCGCGGAAGCCTGGCTGGCAAGCTCCGCGTCCATGGCATGACGAGAGGACGACGTGGGTGGGTCGTACGCGACAGTGAAGCTTCGTGCGGGTCCCGCTGACGTGCGGAACGCGTGGATACGCACACCAGACTTGGGCTTCACTGTTGCAGTCACCTCTGCGTGCAAATACCGCCCCATCTCCGTGTCACGTAGCGCCTGCATTGCGGCGTTCACAGCCCCGTTGTCCCACTCGTTCTCCCTTAGCAGATTTGCGAGAACCTCCGCTCGATTGTCGCCGTCGCCGTCGTCGTCGCCTGTATTGAGAGCGAGCCGAAACGCGTGCGGAAGCCAGCGTCCCGTACCCATCAGCTTACACAGGTAGAAACCACGCCGGCCGAACACACCCGTGACAAACGAGCCGTCGGGATGCAGGCACGGATCCAGTTCGACGAACAGCTTGTTGTGACAGCTTTCGCAGTCGCTGAGCATGTCATACAGCCTACGATACGTCGTGACGTCTCTTGCGTGGTACCCAAGTCCCACCTCGCCTCCGTTGCACCGCCTTGGTCTGAGGTGATACGCCTCCACGTCCGTCCGGCTTCCAAAGTCAACCTGAACCTTCCTCTTCCAGAGCCTAACATCGTCCGTCGCCGAGACGCGCAAGTCTGCGCACGTGCACGCGACCCTCGCGATGTCCTTTGCGGAGAGCCGCACGAGTATGAGTGGGACGAGGTGGTGCGGCAGTGCGGTGAAGTGGCAGCGGCTGACGCGGTGGACCAGCTCGTCGTCGTCGTCCGAGTCCTCGCCACCCGCGGCACCGGACATCATCACCGAACGAAAGGAGGAGGCTACTCTTATGGATAGTCGTAAGTAGCGTTCGGAAACATCAGGGGTTGAGGAGTGCCACGATTGAGAAATTTAGTTCGGGGTTGGGTTTCGGGTTTCGGGTTTCGTCCCCCGCGGAGTCCCCCGCCGGCCCCGCGGGCATTTGGAAAGCGCGTTAGGTTTCGCGAAGGGGAAGGGGACGCGCAGGGAGGAGATTTTTCTTCTTCCCTCGTTCGAGAGTTCCACTTTTTTGGACCCCCCCCCCCTCCCCGCACACCCGTCGCACTTCCCGACTGACGTGTCCTCGCGCACAACGGCACCTTTCAACGACCACGTACGCGAATGAGAATGAACAGCACGAACGTGGTTAGGCGCGCAGGCGCAGCTGCAAGGAGCGCAGGTGTCGTGCGTGCGCGACGTAGTGCGCTGGAAAGCCCGAGCCCGAGCGTCGGACCGGAGAGCGTTCGCGTGCTGAGGTATCCCAACGGGGAAGTGAGACGCATCCGTTACCCTAACGACGATCCGAATGCAGCAGCTCTTGCAAAGCACGCGAAGCCGGAGCCCGTCCCGAGCCCCGAGGCGAGAACGCAGCAACACGAGCAGCAGCACCAGAAGCAGGATGTGCCAACGGAGTTCGACGTGGAGCAGGCGGATGACGTCCTTACCCCTGATGCGCTTGTTCGAGCGCAGCGGATGCTGACGGCACGCCGCGCGCTCGCGGTGGAGTCGGCACGACAGTGCTACGATATCCACGACGGCAGTCCTTGGATTGAGACTCGTCGTGTCTGGGTACTTGGTGCGCCACCCACGCCGTCAGCAGAGCAGACCGATGACGGTTCCGACGACGACAACGAGGCGCCGCACACCATCGTGACATTCCCTACGCGCGTGCGTAACGCGGCGATGTCGGATTCGCTTTCTGTGGCTCTTGGTCGCGAAGGCGTGTTTGACGTCTCTTCCATGGCAGAGGCTGTCTTGGTGTTTGACGACGAATCTGTCGCGTCTAATTTTGCAGACTTGCTTTCAGAGGAAAGGGGGGGAACGGAAGTCAGTGTCGCAGAATTGGACTCGCACCAGCTGTTCCTGATGGTATCCGACGCTGGCTCAGGTGTGAAGTGCTGCGTCATCAAAGGTGAAGCTGCCGCAAATTTTCTTCCATCGCCAGAGCTTTTGCGCCTCGCCCTGCTGAATGACGACGACGGCGGCAGTGGTGGCATGGGCAGTCTCGACGACGCTTTCTCGAACTAAGGTTAAGAAGACATACATATAAATGATGGCACATGGGTGGTGCTTGACGGGCTGTAAGAATGTTCACAATTTAAAATAAATATTAATGTCGAGGCAGGCGTCGTGGTGTAATCGCTCGGGGCGTGGTTTGCACGATCATTCCTCACGTTTCAGCATAACCTTCTCATTGTCGCCGACGCGCGTGCTCATCGCCGTGTGAAATCCACGATCGAAACGCACGTTGTGCAGGTTCGCCGCGAAGTCGAAGCCAAGCGTCCACTCGCCATCCGCGCTTCCGACGACGGACCACATGCCATTTCCCCATGGCGTCGATAGCGTGCCATCTCGCCTTGGAGTGAGAATGTGTGTGCCAGCCCATTTCCAGCGAGAGTCCACGAGCGCTTCCACCCACGGGTTGTTAGAGATGTCCTCCGAAGTCGCCTTGTTGCGTCTCCATCCAATGGTTCCCATCGTGCGACTGTCAGGCCAACCTTCGATGTTGTCAACAGCCTCTGCCCAAGCGCGCTGCAGCCAGAACGCCGCGGCATTCGAACCTTTCGGTGGCGGAGTGAGAAGTCCACCCTTGGGAGGATACGCGTTTCCGTAGTGCCTCTTGTCAAGCGACCACTCGCCAATTTGCCACACGCCCTGCGGATCACCCGTCATCCTGTACTCGAGGCCGTAAGTGTAGTGGAAAATCC
This sequence comes from Pycnococcus provasolii, assembly GCA_938743325.2. Taxonomy (NCBI): domain Eukaryota; kingdom Viridiplantae; phylum Chlorophyta; class Pseudoscourfieldiophyceae; order Pseudoscourfieldiales; family Pycnococcaceae; genus Pycnococcus; species Pycnococcus provasolii. Next base: position 604,466 of record OW568886.1, read on the forward strand.
AGTGCTTCTGAGAAAAATCTTCCGGAACATAGCGGAGTTCGCTGCTGAGCTCAATCTGGAAGTTGCGCACGAGCTCGAAGCTTATGCCTCGCTTGGCGGCGGCGATGGCGAAGCCCCACATCTCAATCACCCAGCCTAGCTTGGAGTCCGCCTCGCCGTCCATTTTCAACTTCTTTGACATTTCGTAGTACTCGTCCGCGACATCTCTCAGAATGTCCTTGTGTATGATCATGGGACTTGGTCCTATCGGTGGGATCTTCTTGTATCCGTCCGCTCCACCCTCTGGCCAGAAACGCTGAATCATGCTCGCGAAGCCCGGGTTGGGAATCATGTAAGAGAAGGTGAACGCCGCAGGTCTCTGCTTGTGCGGCGACAAGTTGGGAAGAGGTTGCATGAGAAGGTGATCCGTTTCGGCAATGTAGACATAGTCCTCCTCGATTTTGTCAAGGAGCCCGTCTCGGATCGCCTGAACGATGCTCATGGGTCGATTCAGCACGCCGAACCCCTTGTACTTTCTAGCAAGATCGCTGTGAGAAATTTCAGGCACGAAGAAGCTTGGCATGCGATCCGCGACGCTGTCCGGCCTTCCTCCCGCCGAGGCGGTGAGACGCGTGAAGCCACCCATATCGCCACACTCGCCCTGAAGCGAACGCTGCTTCTTGTAGTGGTAGTACATCATTTCCGACTGCCAGTTCTGGTAGACGGTTGACTGAGCGGTCAGGAGAGTGTGATACAGCCGCGGTGGTGTTTTGCACGAGGATGTCTTTGGTAAGCTTTGCGCGGAAAGCGGCTGTGGTTCCGTGCGCGTGGAAGATTTCGCCGACGCCACGTTCTGTAACGGCATATTTGATGCAACCTGTGCCGTCTTTCGCGTCGGCGGAGCAGACATCGGCGACGGCACGGACGACATGGAGAAGGAGTACGCCGCGTAGAACGCAAGCGTGAACCAAGCCACAAGCGCAGGCGGCGACGCCAGACGCGAGGAGACTGCGGATCCTCCTCCACTGCCGTGAGAACGTCCAAGGTGCTGGTGTCGCGCCATCATAAAATAAGCGTCGGCAGACGAGGATGAGCAAGAAGAAATTGCCTGATATGCCTTGCGGGGAACCGTTGTTGTTGGGGAGATGACCCAGAGGGAAAGGGGGCGTTTTGGGATCCCGGTTGCGCACTTGTCGGTCCGGATTGTTGGTCGGGAGCTCTTACTGTCTTTGACTCTAGATAAAGGGTTGTGCTGTTTGTCGAAGCGTGGACGTGTGACGTTTTCGAGCGTTGTTTAGCACATGAGTGACTCGAATCACGAGCTCGCCCTACCGAAGAAGAGAGCGACTCGACGAATACGTGCAACATACTGTGACGACTATCGCCGAAGGTTCAATTTTCATCCTAATCGAGGCGTCGAGGGTGAGGACTTGCGAGCATTGCAGGACGGTGCAACATCGCAGACTTCCTCACGGGACGCTCGAACCGCTGGTGGTGGAATGTACGTCGCCATCGATCCATCGAAACGTGGGATCAATTCGTCGCGGAATTGCGCAAACACGCGTGCGACCAGGCGTCATCGAGGACCGCGTGTGCGCATTCCACGACATGGCGCAGCAGGAAACCCGATCTGACCGGGAGTGGAAGATGATGAAGATGATGAAAATCACCATGCGACTGCATATTTCCCAGCACTGCATCCCGCACGCTTCAGAGCTTCGTTGCTCGAGGCTGCTGACGATGGTGGAACGGGAGCTCTTAGCTCAATAAAAAAGAACATCCCCTATCCCGCTGAAGGGACGACGACGAACCGCGACATCGAAAGGGTCGTGAACATGGCACGCCAAGCTTGTGCACACGCCCTTGCGCGTGGGCTGATTGCTCACGACGATACGGATGCTGTCTCCAAACTGATCGGTTTCGTCGTGAACAAGATGCACCTCCGTTACAATTATCCGGTACTAGTACCGGATAACTCATGGGGCGGGACAATTGACATATCGTGAATCGTGCGTGTAAAACAGACTAACAACATCCGGTATGTATCTAAATTAACTCTGCTTTTTTCTTGTTTTCTCCCTCCGGGATCCCTAACTTAATTATCTTGCCATATCACCATGCGGCCATAACTTTTAACAACATAACATTACCGCGCTACTTGGTGATATGACAAGATATCGCCGGAAACGGCGGGTTAAAAAAATGGCTATTGTTATTGGCTTCGTTCTGCATCACGGATCGCCCCGGGGGCGGTGTCCGACGGCGGGGGAGGAGATGTGCGGGCGAGGGCACAGCGGGCCACGGTGGCAAGTACGGCATGGCATCGGCGGCATCGTCGTTGGCATTGGCAGTAGCATCGGCATCGTCGTTGGCAGTGGCATCGGCATCGGCATCGGCATCGGCGTCGTCGTCGTCAATCACGAACCTCTTCCAACTGTTCTTCATACCTACGTATGTGCGTGTGTGTGTGCGTGTGGTGTATGTGAGAAATTGAATGTGGTTTGGTGGTGGGATGTGGCGTTGGGGTCTTGGTGGGATGTGGCGGGAAGCAGTACTCGTGGTCGTGGTCGTCGTCGTCGGCGGCTCAGAAAGAGTCACGCACGTGTCCGACTCTGATGCGGACCAAGCTGATGAATGCGGACGATGCACTTCTCCAGCCGAGAAGTCGTGTGCGCCAGCCGTGCAGCGCCACAGCCATATGCATGTTGCGAATGCGAGTCACCGCACTTCGCAATGCGCGACTGCGAGATGACGTCAGAGATACCACACGATCGTGCCATCCGTCGAATGCACCCGCAAGCTCGAGCTGATGAATGCGGACGATGCACTTCTCCAGCCGAGAAGTCGTGTGCGCCAGCCGTGCAGCGCCACAGCCATATGCATGTTGCGAATGCAAGTCACCGCACTTCGCAATGCGCGACTGCGAGATGACGTCAGAGATACCACACGATCGTGCCATCCGTCGAATGCACCCGCAAGCTCGAGCTGATGAATGCGGACGATGCACTTCTCCAGCCGAGAAGTCGTGTGCGCCAGCCGTGCAGCGCCACAACCATATGCATGTTGCGAATGCAAGTCACCGCACTTCGCAATGCGCGACTGCGAGATGACGTCAGAGATACCACACGATCGTGCCATCCGTCGAATGCACCCGCAAGCTCGAGCTGATGAATGCGGACGATGCACTTCTCCAGCCGAGAAGTCGTGTGCGCCAGCCGTGCAGCGCCACAGCCATATGCATGTTGCGAATGCGAGTCACCGCACTTCGCAATGCGCGACTGCGAGATGACGTCAGAGATACCACACGATCGTGCCATCCGTCGAATGCACCCGCAAGCTCGAGCTGATGAATGCGGACGATGCACTTCTCCAGCCGAGAAGTCGTGTGCGCCAGCCGTGCAGCGCCACAGCCATATGCATGTTGCGAATGCGGTGACGATGCACTTCTCCAGCCGAGAAGTCGTGTGCGCCAGCCGTGCAGCGCCACAGCCATATGCATGTTGCGAATGCGAGTCACCGCACTTCGCAATGCGCGACTGCGAGATGACGTCAGAGATACCACACGATCGTGCCATCCGTCGAATGCACCCGCAAGCTCGAGCTGATGAATGCGGACGATGCACTTCTCCAGCCGAGAAGTCGTGTGCGCCAGCCGTGCAGCGCCACAGCCATATGCATGTTGCGAATGCGAGTCACCGCACTTCGCAATGCGCGACTGCGAGATGACGTCAGAGATACCACACGATCGTGCCATCCGTCGAATGCACCCGCAAGCTCGAGCTGATGAATGCGGACGATGCACTTCTCCAGCCGAGAAGTCGTGTGCGCCAGCCGTGCAGCGCCACAGCCATATGCATGTTGCGAATGCGGTGACGATGCACTTCTCCAGCCGAGAAGTCGTGTGCGCCAGCCGTGCAGCGCCACAGCCATATGCATGTTGCGAATGCGAGTCACCGCACTTCGCAATGCGCGACTGCGAGATGACGTCAGAGATACCACACGATCGTGCCATCCGTCGAATGCACCCGCAAGCTCGAGCTGATGAATGCGGACGATGCACTTCTCCAGCCGAGAAGTCGTGTGCGCCAGCCGTGCAGCGCCACAGCCATATGCATGTTGCGAATGCGAGTCACCGCACTTCGCAATGCGCGACTGCGAGATGACGTCAGAGATACCACACGATCGTGCCATCCGTCGAATGCACCCGCAAGCTCGAGCTGATGAATGCGGACGATGCACTTCTCCAGCCGAGAAGTCGTGTGCGCCAGCCGTGCAGCGCCACAGCCATATGCATGTTGCGAATGCGAGTCACCGCACTTCGCAATGCGCGACTGCGAGATGACGTCAGAGATACCACACAATTGTGCCATCCGTCGAATGCACCCGCAAGCTCGAGCTGATGAATGCGGACGATGCACTTCTCCAGCCGAGAAGTGCATTAGGGTTAGGGTTAGGGTTAGGGTTAGGGTTAGGGTTAGGGTTAGGGTTAGGGTTAGGATTAGGGTTAGGATTAGGGATTAGGATTAGGGTTAGGGTTAGGGTTAGGGTTAGGGTTAGGGTTAGGGTTAGGGTTAGGGTTAGGGTTAGGGTTAGGGTTAGGGTTAGGGTTAGGGTTAGGGTTAGGGTTAGGTACCCCCTTTTGGACACTTGGATTTCGGGACACTTGAATTTCAGAAAGTTAGGATTAACCCCACCTTGTGGGGCCCGACCAGGGAAAGGGGGACATGGACAAATGATAACGGGAAACATTATAACCAGGCTTAACCCTAACTAACCAGGAATTTGGTCCACAATTTCCTAAAGGCTGGCAAACCCTCTGCAACCCAGTCGTTCCGTGCAGTGCACCCCCGCACACCATTTCCACCATTTCCACCTCTGCGCCGTGCTCCCCCCCCCCCCCCCCCCCCCCACAGGAGGTGGGGAACTTGGGCATTTCCGCGATTTCAACTGCTCCCCATTTCGTCTGCCATGGCGGGCAGCGCCGGCGGTCCCGGCACCCGTAGTAGCGCAGTCTATGTCGTATGGCTGGCTCACTGGCTACACGGCTGGCTTATACCTTGTTGGTAACCCTAACCCTGTAAGCTCCATGTAACAACTTCTTCAACAACAAACGAACTGGAGGGGGAAGGTGACCTTTAAGTAGAGGGTGGGTTGACCTAAGGTTGTTTGGGACAAGATGTTCTTGTTGATGTTACAAGCTGCTGGTGGTGGTGGGATGGTGGTGCTGTTGGTGCTGCTGCTACTGTTGGTAGTGGTGTGCTGGTGGTGTGCTGGTGGTGGCCGCTGACTGTGGTGTGGGTGACCTTTAAGGGAGAGGGACAATCTTAAGGCACCTTAAGAAGAGAGAGAGGTGAAGTTTTTACACACATGTTACAAGATGTTGTTACATAAAGACCACCAACACCCAAACAGACAGCCTGCCGGCCTAAGAGCCAGCCGGTCAGCTCATGTGAGCCGTCGGCGTCGGTGTCGGCGTCGCACCCCATGTCGCCATCGCCAGCACCCCATGTCGCCGTCGCCAGCACCCCTTGTCGCCGTCGCTGTCGACTGCGTTGTCATGGTCGTCGTTGTCGCCATCGTCGCGCAAGCTGGACTACTTGCAGTAACTGCTAGCAACTGCCACTACTTCGGAACCTAAGTAAGTCTCGCTGTGCAGGCGCCACAGACAGACGGCGATGATGAAGAGGTGAGAATGCGAGCTGAAAAGGTGAGGAACAGAGAACTGCCCGGGGGGGGGGAGGGGAGGAACGCTGTTCTGCCCGGGGGGGGAGGGGAGGAACAAACAGAGATCTGCACTGCCCGAGTTCCATAGTCCAAGGAATTAACCGTTGACTAGAGGGAGGGTCAAGGGTGAGACCGGGCTGCCGGGGGGGGGTCCGGGCATTGGTGTTGAATAGGTAGGAGCAAGGGGAGTTAACAAAAGCTCATGGGGAGGCTACTCCCTGGGGGGTCTCTTTCTTAAAGCTGTGATTTGAGTGGGTCACCGCATCCCCCCTGACCCCATGTGTTGGATGGAGCAAGTTCTGCATTGACTTGCAGCTCAGGCATCAGGTTGCTTTCGGGCAAAAGAGACACTACGTACTCTTGGTCGTATCTTCGTACTGGTTCGTCAGGTTGGGGACTCCGCTCGCCAGCAGCTCAACTCAAGTCCATGCAAAACTTGCTTGGGGCCAGGTTGAGAGGGATGCATGTACCCCACTCTCCCTTGAGGGTTACGCTAGAAGGTTACGCTAGGGTTACGCTAGGGTTACGGATTAGGGTTAGGGTTACAGGGTAGGGTTACTTGAAATGTGGGTAACCGAGCCGTTCCAGAAGGTTTTGCCATGATATTTTTTGTATACGACACGTCCTAATTATGCTTAAGATGATTCCATGTCAAACTTGAACAGATATGAACTCTTTTTTTTTTGGTACATATTTCGCGTCTGAAAAAGTAAGCACGCTCCCAGCTTGTGTAAACTTTTACTTGGACTATAAATATTTTGGAATTTCACACAAACTTTTTTGGACGGCAAGGTGGTGGTGTGCGCGTTGTCGCAGCGCGTGCGCGAGCTCTTCGGCACGTCGTGCACGCCGACGTTTAGCTTAAACTCACGTCTGGGTGGTCGGGAACACGACACGAAGCAAACCCCGAATCGACTATTTTCGGGGTTAGGGTTAGGGTTAGGGTGAGGCTCACCCTAATCCTAACCCTAACCCTAACCCTCACCCTAATCCTAATCCTAACCCTAACCCTCACCCTAACCCTCACCCTAACCCTCACCCTAACCCTAACCCTAATCCTAACCCTAACCCTCACCCTAATCCTAACCCTAACCCTAACATTCACCCTAACCCTCACCCTAATCCTAACCCTAGGAGGGGGAAGGTGACCTTTAAGTAGAGGGTGGGTTGACCTAAGGTTGTTTGGGACAAGATGTTCTTGTTGATGTTACAAGCTGCTGGTGGTGGTGGGATGGTGGTGCTGTTGGTGCTGCTGCTACTGTTGGTAGTGGTGTGCTGGTGGTGTGCTGGTGGTGGCCGCTGACTGTGGTGTGGGTGACCTTTAAGGGAGAGGGACAATCTTAAGGCACCTTAAGAAGAGAGAGAGGTGAAGTTTTTACACACATGTTACAAGATGTTGTTACATAAAGACCACCAACACCCAAACAGACAGCCTGCCGGCCTAAGAGCCAGCCGGTCAGCTCATGTGAGCCGTCGGCGTCGGTGTCGGCGTCGCACCCCATGTCGCCATCGCCAGCACCCCATGTCGCCGTCGCCAGCACCCCTTGTCGCCGTCGCTGTCGACTGCGTTGTCATGGTCGTCGTTGTCGCCATCGTCGCGCAAGCTGGACTACTTGCAGTAACTGCTAGCAACTGCCACTACTTCGGAACCTAAGTAAGTCTCGCTGTGCAGGCGCCACAGACAGACGGCGATGATGAAGAGGTGAGAATGCGAGCTGAAAAGGTGAGGAACAGAGAACTGCCCGGGGGGGGGAGGGGAGGAACGCTGTTCTGCCCGGGGGGGAGGGGAGGAACAAACAGAGATCTGCACTGCCCGAGTTCCATAGTCCAAGGAATTAACCGTTGACTAGAGGGAGGGTCAAGGGTGAGACCGGGCTGCCGGGGGGGGGGAAGGGGGGGGGGGGGGGGGTCCGGGCATTGGTGTTGAATAGGTAGGAGCAAGGGGAGTTAACAAAAGCTCATGGGGAGGCTACTCCCTGGGGGGTCTCTTTCTTAAAGCTGTGATTTGAGTGGGTCACCGCATCCCCCCTGACCCCATGTGTTGGATGGAGCAAGTTCTGCATTGACTTGCAGCTCAGGCATCAGGTTGCTTTCGGGCAAAAGAGACACTACGTACTCTTGGTCGTATCTTCGTACTGGTTCGTCAGGTTGGGGACTCCGCTCGCCAGCAGCTCAACTCAAGTCCATGCAGAACTTGCTTGGGGCCAGGTTGAGAGGGATGCATGTACCCCACTCTCCCTTGAGGGTTACGCTAGAAGGTTACGCTAGGGTTACGCTAGGGTTACGGATTAGGGTTAGGGTTACAGGGTAGGGTTACTTGAAATGTGGGTAACCGAGCCGTTCCAGAAGGTTTTGCCATGATATTTTTTGTATACGACACGTCCTAATTATGCTTAAGATGATTCCATGTCAAACTTGAACAGATATGAACTCTTTTTTTTTTGGTACATATTTCGCGTCTGAAAAAGTAAGCACGCTCCCAGCTTGTGTAAACTTTTACTTGGACTATAAATATTTTGGAATTTCACACAAACTTTTTTGGACGGCAAGGTGGTGGTGTGCGCGTTGTCGCAGCGCGTGCGCGAGCTCTTCGGCACGTCGTGCACGCCGACGTTTAGCTTAAACTCACGTCTGGGTGGTCGGGAACACGACACGAAGCAAACCCCGAATCGACTATTTTCGGGGTTAGGGTTAGGGTTAGGGTGAGGCTCACCCTAATCCTAACCCTAACCCTAACCCTCACCCTAATCCTAATCCTAACCCTAACCCTCACCCTAACCCTCACCCTCACCCTCACCCTAACCCTCACCCTAACCCTCACCCTAATCCTAACCCTAACCCTCACCCTAATCCTAACCCTAACCCTAACATTCACCCTAACCCTCACCCTAATCCTAACCCTAACCCTAACCCTAACCCTCACCCTCACCCTAACCCTCACCCTAACCCTCACCCTAACCCTCACCCTAATCCTAACCCTAACCCTCACCCTAATCCTAACCCTAACCCTAACATTCACCCTAACCCTAACCCTAACCTTCACCCTACGAGGTGGCAAAAAGAGAGTAACGTTGCTACGACTTTGTCTTTGGTGATCTTGGCCTCTTTGATAACCACGATATCACAGAGACTCACGTCATCGAGCGCAACGACCTGAGCGGTGGCAGCCATGGTATTTATCGAGATTTGCAACTCGAGGTCGGCCCACTAACTCGGGGGAGGTGCAGGGGAGGTGCAAGGTGCAAGTTTTTGGCTGGGCCGAGCCAGGGCTCGGCCCCCGACGCAACCTCGGCCGACGACGTTGGCCGGCTATACGTTAGGTGGGGGAGGGGCACCAAATTAACTTGCTCCCCATGGACTCATACGTATGAACTTTTTTAATTCGGGGACCCCGATGGGGAACCCGGAATATTATGAATAGACGAACAAAAAGTTCATACGTATGACTCCATGGGGAGCAATGTTAATTTGGTTCGTCTACTCAAGGCGTAAGATTTCGCCCTTCCCCCTTTGCCCTCCCCCTCCCCCACCTAGGCGGCCGACCTAGGAGGCCGAGCCCTGGCTCGGCCCAGCCTAACCTTGCACCTTGCACCTCCCCCAACGTGAGCTCGGCCAATCTCGTCGGCCTTGCTCGCCCGTACCCGTGGTGATGGACAACCATCATGACTGTCGCTACACTGCAATACAAAAGCTTGTCGATTCCATGACAACTTCTTCTACACCAGAGCAAGTGAGGCTCGTATGTGCTCGCGGGGCTGACGAGCACGAGCCAAACAACGACACAAATGCTCCTTGCGTCAAAGCTACTGACATGATGGTTACGTGGAAAGGTGAGCTGCACCCTACACAACGGTTCGACGTGGACCGCATTTGCGTCGCAAGTCCATACCTATCTGCGCTTCCGAGTTCTCTGCATCCTGAAACAAAAAAAAATGTTTTTTCACGCACAGACTTTGTGTGCAAGCGACCGCTGCAACGCCCCAACTCGGGCGAAGTTCAGGCGCAAAACGTGGTTGCACTTGTTCACATCTGGTCGGCTTGGGCCGTCGCAATCAGCAACTTTTGTGGAAAAGTGACCGTGCTCAAGCGATCATCGCTCGCTTTGCCTGGTTGGCACGAGATGAAAGGAAAATGGGGGAAAGCGACTGTGTCAAAGAAGGAAACAAGCAAACAAAGAAAAAACCGTTGAGGAATACGACGCACGAGTAAAAAAAATTGAAAATATTAATCTCTCCCCATGGACTCATACGTATGAATTTTTGTGCGATTTGCTCGTAAAACTGGAAGAAATGGTATCCCCTTTTTCGTGAAATAGTCTCCCTTGCTCAAACCCCCAATCTCGAACCCCCAATCTCGAACCCCCAATCTCGAACCCCCAATCTCGAACCCCTAATCTCAAACCCCTAATCTCAAACCCCCAATCTATAACCCTAAATGTAACCCTAACCCTAATACGAAAACCCTAACATCCCAAACCCCTAATCCCAAACCTCCAATCTCAAACCCCCAATCAGTAACCCTATCTTTAACCCTTACCCTAATCTGAAAACCCTAACCTTGGAACCCCCAATCTCAAACCCCCAATGCGCCCGAACAAGCTCTTGCAAGCTCTTGCAAGCTCTGGGAAGCTCGCGGCCGGTGTGCAAGGGGGGGGTCTTTTTTTACTGTTTTGGAGGCGGCCGGCGTCATGACTGAAGTATACATGCCGCCGGAGCGAGACGGTCTCTTTCGACTACATGTCCGTGTTTCATGGCTGAACCATGTGGTTGGTGCTGATATTTACGTACAGCCAACGACAACTCAGGTTGATCTCACTAACGTGCCTCAGTTTCAAAACATGTCCATGACTGAAGAGCAGGCGCGCGAGGGAGTTACAGTGCACATGGAAGGAGGGGGAGGAGAGAACCCACAGAACAGCGTAGACGTGGTGAGGCGCTTGGCACAACATGCTTCATGGGTTCACTATGATAGCGAAGGAACCCACATGACCCAAGAATGTGAAATCGAACGGAGTTGGTGGTCTGAAGGTATGACAGGCAGGGAGTGGTGTCGCGAATATGGAAACCGTGGTCTCGTCGTTCATGTTCAACCAGCTTCCCAGTCGCATGCTCTTCTTGTTTCAATGGTGAGTGCTAGACTTTGAGTAAACATGTTTCAGAGTAACATTCCTTTCCTTTCCTTTCCGTTCCTTTCGTTGGCCACCCACCCCTGCGGGCCACCCCCTCGGTGCTATCCCGTCCTCCTCCTGACATTACGTCCTCCTCCTGCTAATTCGCGCGCAAGGCGTTCGTCCTCCTCCTCCTGCCTCTGACGTTCCTCATCCTCCCTCTCAAACTGCTCAGCAAGCTCGCGCGCTATGCGCTCGTCCTCCTCCTCCTCTCGCGCCGCTTCCTCCCTCCTCATCTGAAGAGCGTGCGACACCATCTCTGAGTAAAGAGGAAAAACATCTTCGGGGGCGGCAGTGGCGGCGGCGGCGGCCGCATCCGCATCTTCGGGGGATAACAGAGGAAGGATTGTATCCGTCCCAAGGTCCCAAGGGGTCAGTTCATCCGCCGGTGGCGGCGGTGGTGGCGGCGTTGGCAGGTGGGCAGCGGTGATGGCGGTGGCGGTGGAGGCGGCACCTTCGGCGGCGGCGGGGGCGGCACCTTCGGCGGCGGCGGTTACCGGCGACGACAACGGTTCGTCGACACCAACAAATTCGGTGCCACTGTCGTGGTCATCCCTTCCTCTTTTCCCCATGGTAAACAACTCGTGCAAGCTCCAAAGAAAGCGGCCGGGTGTAAGGGGTCAAAGGGGGAGAAGTCAAGGGGAGAAGTCTGCCTTAACAATCTGGGTTGGGGATGTCCCCGTGGACTCATACGTATGAACTTTTCGTCCCCCCCCGGGTTAGGGTAAACCCTAACCCTAGTTATAACCCTAGTTATAACCCTAGTTATAACCCTAGTTATAACCCTAGTTATAACCCTAGTTATAACCCTAGATCTAGGGTTAGGGTTAGGGTTAGGGTTAGGGTTAGGGTTAGGGTTAGGGTTAGGGTTAGGGTTAGGGTTAGGGTTAGGGTTAGGGTTAGGGTTAGGGTTAGGGTTAGGGTTAGGGGGTTAACTGGAATCACTTCCACTTGGGAATCCCTTTGTTTGTTTGAGCACTACTGTCATGCTGGCGCATTATTTGTTAATTTTCTATGAAAAAAAACGTTGTTGTATAATATTAATACTTCTTACTTCTTAG